>OX439000.1:38822738-39438675 GCA_949316495.1 Amphiduros pacificus | reverse complement strand
TATAACTATAGTGTATATATATTACCCAGACAATGGTGTAAAAATATTAATGTCAAAAATCTATTATAAATAAAAATGTCACTTTATTGTAAAATGCCAGCTTTTACCATTTCATTTGTGTTGTATGAATTCAGAATAAAGAAGGTATCAATGTTACTGCTATAAATCATCTTGATTTGATGATGTCTCTGTTGATCCACTATGTTCACCATATACAAAAATAAATCTTGTATTTGTATACCAGTCATGTGTAAATTTGTCCCATATAAATATTCAGGTGCAAAATATACCAGTTCACATAATGTTATGCACAACATAAATTTCAAATTAGAAGGCTTGGCCAGAAAAATGGTCATGTTAAATATGTCCATATCCTCAAGGTTAAAACGATTTGCTTAATGCACAATGATCATTTCATTAATAGGCCTCTGGCAAGAGTGCCATTAATTTAACCTCACACAACGAAGTAGAATTGTCAAATGTCAGAAAGAATGTGGCAATAATTTTGTTTTAATTTTATTATTTTGACTAATGATATATATGTACGCAATGTCTTGATCATACATAAGCCGTTAAAACTAGCTATCAGAAAAAATGAACTAAAAAAAGTCTTGAACTTCCATTAAAAGTGTGAAACTGGCACCTCACAGAAAAGGGTGTGTCGATCTCTCCCTGTTTTCTCCCCATAATGGTGAAGACGGACATACCTATTGTGTTGATGTAATTCTCTGAGAAGTTCCCATCACAGAATCTGTTGATGAGACAGGTTTTGCCCACGTCACTGTCCCCGAGAACCAGGACTTTGTAGCTAGCTTCTGCCCGTTTGGGCTTTGCCATCTTGTTGCATGGTGTCTGTGTTGTCACTATTAAGGTCGCAGTTGGGATCCCCGTTCAGAGCGCATGACGTCATTCTCGGAATTTCCATTTTGACCGCTTTGCACCTTGGCAACATAAACATGCAGAGCAATGAATTTTAACTATTTGCTTTTTTATACTTCTATGAAAACATGGAAATGTTCCCATGATAGTTTGCACAATTCTCCCTGAGACTTTTGAAAGTGATGATGGGAAGAAGTTATTTTGGGGAATTTTCTTTTTAATACTAAAAGCTATTAAGGAAAGTTATTTCCCCCCTTATTTATTTTGGTCATACTAAATATTATGCTACATTTATGAGGTAAGTGCATTTTCAACATTTTTTTTCTAACTATATAATATTTTCTGTAATAGAATTGAGGGGTATCTGCTGATTCATATATTTTTGGTTGAACATTTTGGTGACAGATTAGCCCAGCTTGTACTGAATATCAACAGCTGTTTATTTAGCAGTATATGCTGAGAGGATTGAATTTATTGCTCTTAAATATGAGGCTCTCTTGAATATCATCATATTTTGTCCGACATCAAACACAGGGGACAAAAATGAATTATTAAAAACTATTAAGAATTAATTTTCAAAATTCATTTGTATTTGATATGAACTATGCTTTGTTATTTGGAGACTTTTAAAACTGAAAATATCTTAATTTCGCATTTCGTAAATATCTTAATTTTCAAAATTCATTTGTGCCTGATATGTGTATTTCGAGACTTTTAAAACTGAAAATATCTTAATTTCGTAGAAAAAATGCAATATTTTAGAAAACATACAGTTGCAGTATATATATAGTGAAGATTTATATTTCCGTAATGTTACAAAATCTCTGAATTTCCTTTTCCAGGTTATCTAAACTCCCAAACACAGGAGTCCCTCAGCCTCATAGAGGCCAAGTTTGCACGGACTCCTCAAAGACGATTCTCCAAACAGCTAAACAAATCTACATCCATAGAAAAATATCTGAAGAAAAAAATCATTACAGGTATGCACTTCAATATATATGTAAAATATATGCAAAATATCATTCCATTAAATACTAGTTCTATTACACCATTATCATGGCATTTTACTAACTTTAATAACTCAAAAATAAGCAGGGTGACCCCATGTTAATATTATTATTTATCAATGTCAGGCATGGCAGAAAACATAAGGTATCAAAATTTTAAAAAAAAACAACATTTTTTTCTCTGGACATTTGATATGACCATATGGGAGTCACGTAAAAAAAAGGAAAGATTTTGATGACCCTCCCCAATTTTGCTGCCCAAGGTAACAATTTCTGAACTTTTGGGGAATAACATTTGTACTGTTGTGCTCCGATCATCGACAGTTATTTCCGGCGAAGGCATCTCCCAAGTCCTTAGTAGAAGTTTTATCCTTCAAGTTTTCATGAAATCAGATTTTCAAGCAGTTTTTCCCACATAATATCGATGTTTATTCCCCACACTCTGTGATCATAGTACCCATATATAAATGTATTTGCCATTTTGAAAGTAGATGAGG
Organism: Amphiduros pacificus; assembly: GCA_949316495.1. Lineage (NCBI taxonomy): Eukaryota > Metazoa > Annelida > Polychaeta > Phyllodocida > Hesionidae > Amphiduros > Amphiduros pacificus. The sequence continues at coordinate 39,436,292 of OX439000.1, read as the reverse complement.
CTTCTGCTAAAATATAAATCATCCACTGAATATTTTATCAACATATATTGCTCAGCTGACTAGTGATCTAGTGAAAATACACTTGGTGTACAATGGGGCACATTCATATTAGCACACTGGAGTGATATAAGGCTTATCACAGAGGTTTGTATGTCCTTTGTTTTTGTTAATACTTTGAGATTGGCACAGGCCAAGTCATGACATCCACTCCTAAATAATTTGCCCTTTCCGTGGGATTTTTCTGATATCTTTTAATTGGATTTTATACACTATGAGTAGTTAGGGGCAGTTTTTATGCTGCCAGGCCTGAAATAAGGAAAATGCAAATTCAATTTTCGGGATCCTCAAAATACCCTCCACAGCAGGACTACTCATATCTATGCAATGCAGAGTATCCTCGAACTTGCACAATTTGGTGACCTTTGAATTGACCTGCGATAGTTTTTTTTAACTTCAAATATATGAATAGCTTTGAATATGAGAATTTAAGTTTTTTTTAAACTATGTTAATTAGTAAAAAGTTGTTTGTAGCACCATCTTGTAACCATCTATTGTGCCGGGAAAATATTTTATGGCTAGCATATTTAGACACCCTTCAATCCTCACACACATGACGTGTACTCCCCTTAAGAGAAATCAAGCACTTTCTCAACCAACATTCGGCCATCTTGATTTCTTTTATGAGTGAACTCATTGAGTACATATTAACACATTAACTCCCTATGAAATTAACATCCTACCGGACTACTTTCCATATGACTTCTCCAGAAAAATGTGCACCACTCCAGTAACTGATTTTCTTTGGCTAATTTCAATTCTCTGTTTTATGTGTTCGAGTTAAATATATAAAATGTGTATGGACATTATATGACACACCTCATATTCAATATAAATTTTTACATGCTAACCTTATATACCTACCTGCAGAGAATCAACTAGAAAATGGTTAGATTTAAATGAGAGATGAGTTATAGATATCTGTTTCTTTTTATCGATTTGCATTACTATTGATATCATCTTAGACAAACATATTTTTGGAAAATTTTACTCTATAAATTTAATTTAGGCTGTTGTTTGAAATAACGGAATATCCCTTTATGAAAATAACTTGATCAAGTGATAAAGATGTTGACTATTTGTGTGATTTACCAGTGAGAAGGTCAAATCATACAATTCAACATGGCTCAGTGGGTAAGACATCTGTCTCCCATGCTAAAGGTCTGGGGTTCGATTCCCACCGGGAACAATATATTTTTTTTTATTCATGCTGAAACTGAAATCTTCATTTTGAAGTTTTATTTTCACAACATGCACATCAGAACATATAAAATTGAAACATTTTTTATTTTGATAGAAATTATAAAAAATAATGACGATACAATAAACAAAGGTGAAATCTTCAAAGGTGAAATCTTCATGTTGGGGTCTTTTTAGAGCAGAATGAAAGTCAGAACACATAAAATGTGTTTTTTCTTTTGTTTTTTCTTTTGTTTTTTCTTTTGTTTTTTCTTTTGTTTTTTCTTTTGTTTTTTCTTTTGTTTTTTCTTTTGTTTTTTCTTTTGTTTTTTTCTTTTTTGGCAAATGGATAAAATACAAAAAAATAAAATAAAATGTCTTTATTAGCAAAGAAATGGAACAATTTCAATTATCATACAATGTTGTGACTCCAAGTTTTCTACAGTACTGACACATGGTGATACATGGCTCAGTGGTTAAGATGTCTGTCTTCTATGCTAAAAGGTCCAGTGTTCGAATCCTGGTTGGGAAAAGTATTATTTTCATGCTGAAGATGAAATCTTAATATTGGGGTTCTGTTTGAGTGATATGTACTTCAGGAAACAGAAATTGATTTGTCTATTGCAAATGCAGAAGAATATAAAATAACAGAAATTATTTGATACCCCCCAAAAAATGAAATCTTTATATTGGAGTTCTTATCGAGCAATTTGCATATCAGAAGAATATAATTTTTATTATTTAAGCGCTATGAACTGATTTTATCTGGTATTCAGCGCTATATAAATTTTATTATTATTATTATTATTATTATTATTATTATTATTATTATTATTATTATTATTATTATTATTATTATTATTATTATTATTATTATTATTATTATTATTATTATTATTATTATTATTATTATTATTATTATTATTATTATTATTATTATTATTATTATTATTATTATTTTATTTTGCAAACATAGACAATATGAATAATACTGACTTTATATAGTGAACAAATATAAAATCTTCATACTGGGGTAATATTTGAGCAATATGCATGTCAGAACATATAGAATTGAATATGTTTTTTGCCAACATAGAAAATGTAAAAAATAGTAGTTATATGCAGAAAACAAATATGAAATCTTCATATTCCAATTTTATTTCAGTTTAGAAAAAAACGAATTATAACATGGATCCAATTTCAAGAATTTATCATAGACTTTAAACTTCGAGTAAGTTGATCAAGAGGCCAACCTTGAGCATCTCTGAATAAATCCAGTGCGATGCAATAGTTCCCAATGTTTCAGCATTATTATGTGTCTCACAGGTCTGATGATATGCTTTGACCTTTTCTCATGGCAGGATTGCTCACTCAACATTTCGCCTGGATCCACATTTAAAAATAAACATGGACTGCACCTATCTAAGGTGTTGTTACAATTCATCAACACTTAAAACATACCTGCAAACAATGCTCATTCTTAAATACATTCAATCAGATTGGTATATTATATATTCCAAAACAATTTTCAAGATCTTCAAAATGTGTAGTTGTCAATATTTGACCATATCAGTCACTGACAGGATGGAAATCAACAGGTCACATGTCACCTGTATGTGCATTTCTCTGTTGTCCAGTGAGATCAGCCAACAATGCATGTACTCATATGTGCAAAGATCACCTCTTGGAAATGGTGTTGATACCTCTAAAATAGTTCTCTAGTTTCACAGTTGTTTAAACACTACTAACAATATAGAATTAGAATTTCTCTATTTGAAATAAATTCAAGTATTGGAATCATTATTTTAATTGTCAAATAAAACCACAATTTGAATAAGAAACATGTGTAGTAATAATGCTCAGATGTGTGTACAGTGATTTGCCCACTATTTTTGACATGTGAAAGTGACTACACACCCCTCTAATCTGAGCACTAATCTCAGTAAGCAAGTGTTCCCAGCAGGACGCCAGCTCATATTTTTAATCTCTACCTACGGTACCCTTACCTGAGACTTTCCTCTTTTTGTCAGGTATGTTGGCTTAAGGGAAAAACACGTAATGAAAATTTGGTGACCTTTGAATTGACCTGTGGTAGTTTTGTTAAACTTTGAATACTATAAGGTAATTCTTTTTAATAATGATAATTTAAAAGTTGTATGCAGCGCCATCTTGGAACCGTCCATTGTGCCGGGAAAATATTTTATGGGAATATTTTTTCCACCCTCACACAAAAATTGTTGACTTTTGAATTGACATGCGCTAGATTTATTTAACTTCGAATATTATAAGTTAGATTTTTTAACATTGATAATTTTACAATTGTACGCAGCGCCACCTAGTAACCATCCATTTTGCCGGGAAAATATTTTATGGCTAGCATGTTTGGACACCCCTCAACCCTCACACAAAATTTGGTGATATTTGAATTGACCTCTGATAGTTTTTTGCCACTCTTCTTGTATAATGTGTTGATTATGTTGTTTTTTAAGGATGTTTTTAATATAAGTGCCACAAAATACATCCCAGTGACATTTTGACCACAATATTGCAAATATTGGCAACCTGATCTATCGATCTTGAACACAATCTGAATAATGAACTGTGAATAGTGAATAAGTAATAAACTTCACACACGTGGGCGACAACAGGGTCACCTTTTCGTGTAACCACATACATAGTACCAAAGGCACTTTCAGGGAGATGTATTGTTTGTATCACAGTATCATGACCATATATCATTTAAACATATCCAAAATCTCCCGGTGACCTCCGTGATTTCAGGAAAACAAGACTCAAGAGAGACATTGTAAGCTTAGACAAACCCACGTCCATGTCCTTATTTCGTACTAACAACTGTAGGGGCCCCCATAGGGGGGGTATGAAAAACCCAATAATCCCCCTTTTTTTACCTAAAAATCCAAAAATCCTTATCTTTTGTAGCCAAAAATCCTTAAATATTTTTCCCCTCAAATCTAAAAATCCAAAAGTATAAAACAAAAAATCCTAAAATATGTTTACATTTAGTACAAATTTATTTGGCAATGAATTACATAACATGCATGATATAACATGATATTTAGTGTTTCACACAGGTCATGCCACATTACAAAATGTACTTGCAGAGTCCACTTGAGCCCACAGAGTTTGAAATTAACAGTAATCTCACTGTTATAGTGATACAGAGACACCCAATTCTTTTGAACATATTCAAAATTAGTAAAAAAAGTAATCTGTGTCTTTCCTTTTTTTTGAAACTCTTTTAGGCCTAGTGGCCCTTGTGTCACTAGTAAATGACAACTGAGATAATTCCTCACTAATTAACTCTTGCTGCTCATTGGGTGTCTCCGTATCACCCTGATCCTTTATCAGGTCCAAAAGATTGATCAAAACCTCCTCATTCAGAACATTTATATCATCCTTTGGAACATATTCATAGTTAGTATCATCTAAAACAGTGATGACATTTTCTCTATCTATGACACATTGTTTTTGATTTGAGAACTCTGTGGGCTCAAGTGGGCTCTGCAAGTAGATTTCCCCTTTACATTTTCCCTTCTCAAGCATATCTTGCCTCAGTTTACATATATGCACATGTTTGATTGTGTTAATAACTACAACAGAACCTTTTTTGACATAGACACTTCTCCCTTGTTAATCCTAAACACTTTCCTCAAAATCCAAAAATCCCAGATATTTCACCCCAAAAATCCAATAATCCCTCTTTTTTAGGCCAAAAATCCAATAATCCTAAAACCCTATGGGGGCCCCACTGTAGATTATTTGTTTTTCTTTCAGTTTGTGTAAAATAATGCAGGCAGAAAATTGATCTCTAATTCAATCATTTCTCCCACATGAAAAGAGACGTTTCACCTAAAGTGTGTCAATTTTAACGTTGGTGCCATCTGGTATCAAACCGCGACATTTTTTCAGGGTGAAACCTCACGAGGAATAATAAGATTAAATAGGGATAGCTTAAAATAAGAAATGACATAAGATTAAATAAGAATAGATTAGAAAAAACAAATAACAAATGAATGGATAAGATTGGAATATATTTCATCAGAATAGATAAGAATGGGATAGATTGGAATAAACTGCATTAGAATAGAAAAGACAAGCTTTCTTGGCAAAGATTACACGTACAACAATGATTCAGATAGTTTTGAAATCGTGGTTGCTCACAACCAGAAATTAATTTATTTTACCCCCATAAAATGAATAATGAACCACCCCTAACATTAATTGAATAATGAGTCATTAAGGACCTATATATGTGTTTGCGCCGGAACAAGAAAATTCGGAATATGTGGGTCTGGATTGGGCCTAATGTGTCATTATTTTAACTTTACACTTAAAGCATTTCAATTCTTTTACTCAAAGACTGTTTTCGGTACTTTTTCAGTGATTATTTCTCCAGAAATCTTATGTTGTGATGAAGGTGGCGGGCTGTTTCGATTGTTCCCATCTTCGACCGTAACCTGATCTTCCATGCCTGTCAATTAAAAATCAACTTTCTACTTCTTTTCATCATGAGTTTGACAATCACCGTGATGAAATATGACAATTAAAGTGACCAAGCGAAAAGATCTGTGTACGGGGCCAGAGTATGCGCTGACAACACTGATTCGCTCATTCGAGCTCTTGTAGTTTCACCAATTTGCCATTTTCATTTTTTATATGGATGGAATTTATGAAACACCAATGCTAGCATTGTATATTACTATTATCCTATATTTAATTTGATTTGTTCACAAAAGAACATATTTCACAATCAAATAATTTGAATGGAACAACAAGGTGTCCTTTACATCAGAAACACTTACCCAACAGGAAATTATAGTTTTAGAATTTTACACGATAGATGGACTTGTGAAACAAAGGTATTTATCTTCCACTACTAAATTAATATTTATATTATTTTGTCGTGAACAAGGAGAGGAATCAGGTGTGAAATGAGTGTAGCAAACAACTTGAGTGAGCGCAAACTACTCTGGCACCGGTAATGTCAACTTGGACCACAGTGTGATAATTCACACCCTGATCAAGCAAATCAGACAATCAAATCTTGGGACCTTCTGGATATAACTAACATCATTAAGAACTATGGTGCTGCACACGCGTGGTGTTTTAAAAGAAAAGAATATATCTGTGTTGGTGCCATCATATGATACAGTGAAGAAAATAGACGATGCCCACATTTCAGTTTACTTTGTTATACCTTAGAGGTATATTGATTGATTGAATTTTATTGACAATAGAAGGTCACATAAAACCTATATGTCATGCTAATTAAAATTATACCAATACTACTTAGGAGTATCTTCTAAATATATACATTTGATACTCACAGATTATTTCTAATTCAATTAACACGAACAAATATAAATACAAAAAAGAAAATAGACAATAGAGCACCACTTGGTGGCATTCAATTCAATATACGTACATTTTTTAAAGTGCCTTGGCAGAATCATATACAAATCAGACGAGATTGTTTATTCATAATTTTGTGATTCAAGAAATGGATGGGTGTTAATTTTGATAGCTTTCAGAATGATGGGAATTTAGATCAGTCTTAACTGAAATATTGGTTCTGGATTGTGATTAATGAATAAACTCGTATGAGTGGTCTATGTTTGTCAATAGCATCTATTAGAAAGAAGATAAAAATCATATAAGTGTGTCACAGGGGCCAAAACCTTATCACTTGCCCCTGACACCTGTAAATGAACCTTACACAGCCAAAGGCTGATTGCATGAATTAACATTCATAATATTTCTCGATACTCCAGAGTTAAGTGAGTCACAGCTCTGTAATTTTCTCCCAATACATACTTACCAAGATGTCTGACCAAACAGAGGACAAATGCACATTTGCAGAAGAGTTGAATCAGATTACTTCACATGCTGTGCTAGCAATGAATATGTGTTTAGGTTTGAAAGAGGAATTAGGATTGTTTGATGGTTTGGCCAAATACAAATCACCAAAGACTTCCCAACAGGTGGCTGATGACTTGGGACTCAAAGAAAGGTGAATATATGCAATTCTAGCTGATTTTAAATAACATAAAACATATGATTATGACAATGTCTAGACAATATGTTATATTTGTTCCAAAGTGTATTTTGGTTTGATATGAATATATTATATTAGTTTATGTTTAGAGATGGGTCCAGTGAAACTACAGCCAATAAATGTCACTGTAATGATTGAAAGCTTCTGACATGTATATTTTTTCCTTAATTTGTCTGTTCCCATGCTGTCCTAAATAACATTTGATAATCTGTCCTATAATATAAACCATATGGTCACATAAAACAAATTTTGTTTCATCAAGGATTGATTCCCTTTCTGCAATAGATATGTTAAAGAATGGTTGAATGTGATGGCAGTAGGCAAGATTGTGGAGGTGAGTAGAGATGGTGAGCAGTACTGGCTTCCTGAAGAGAGGCGTCCTTACCTTACCTGGCAGAACAAACAAGGTGCTCTTGCATGTTTCTACATGACCTTTGTTCCTTGTAATATGGGTTTGATAGACACTATGGTGGAAATATTCAAGAAGGATGGTCCAAAAGGTATAACATTTTTAACATGAATAATGTGTGTAGGCCCTTTTTTTACAAATGACGATTATTTATATAAAGTTGCTTTATAGGATAATATTAGCTATTATTTCTGATGCGCAGGCATTCCATTTGAGGAGCTCCCCTTTCCACCCACTATGTATGAAGGGTCATTGTTTCAATACACATGGGATCGACTAGAAGAAATCTTTGGAAAGGTGCCATCACTTGTTGGGGAATTAGGTAATGATTTCATGGGTGAAGTTCATCCACATACTGATTAGATAATGTTCCTTTACAGTTATCATGTAAATGAGTTGACTTTATCATAGTCATAGAACCTATAAATGTTCATGTGTGGTAAAGGATCATCAGATTCCTACATTGTTTATTTTAAACCATTATATTCCACAAAGAGTTTATTTAAATTTCAATGACATGGTCATTTGAAATCATTTCTAAAGTGATGTTTAATTTTTGTATTTTTTTCTGTCATATTGCCCTACACATAAAATGATTCTTAAGTTTGATTTTAACTAACTTTTTGACAAGTATCATGGTAACATGTACTGATATGGTTAATGAATGTGTCCAGTATGAAACATTTGTACCGTCTCAATATATCAGAAATATTTCTTTATAAATGACAAAGATGTACAGCACATTATGTATTGACTACAGATTGCATATCTGGTGAGAAATATGTCATCAGGTACACATTTGTTAAAATACACACATGCTCCAAAACACTTATGTGAAAAATCATCCCCTCCAAATATCACAATTCTGACTATGCCTCTATGAAATAGATATGTCATTCAACAGGGTTCACAGCACAGTATGGTTTCATTAATAAAAACCTATCAACATGCCATGAAAAAATAAAAAAACATTTCTGTCTATCACATAATAATATTTCTGTTGTGCATTGATTAGTACCTCATGTGTTCCACCTTTGAATACCCCATCAATATATTGATCATTATAGAAGAGATCCTGTTGTGTATTGATTATGTCCCTTGTCAAATTCATTATACTTCTCTATCATATCAGTCCCTGCCTCCTACGATAAAAAAGTGCGACCAGGATCCAAATATTTGGCTGTGAACTCATTGGAATTTTGTACTGGCTGCTGAACTGATTGGTCACTTTCTGGGTCAGACACCCGATCCAAAGCTATAACCTGATGAAGGTCAATTCGGATTTGATGATATTTCAATTAGTAACAACAGTAATGCAGAATAAATCCAGTTTGTATATATTTTAGATAGCTTTAAGTACGTTTTACGGATCAAGGAATAAATCAAAACTGGCTTGCAGCTCGAAAGCACACATAATTGTAACATTGTGAAGTTAGATCCTCATTTTAGATATTATGATTGGTGAATACAAGAATAAGCTCCAAAAGGGAATAAAGAGTGTGAAATGTCGATCATGTAAATCCTGTAAGAAATGATATGACAATTCTTTTATGAAAGAATTTCTTTCTTTCTTTGTTGTCTTTCGTCATTAGTCAAAGTTATAAATAATTATTAGATATGAAAAGGTATGGTTAATGTCTATTTGAGTGAATAGCTTTTATATTTGTTATTCAGATACAATTGATGTTGATTTATTAATATAATACAAGAGTCATTTTTATAATCTAGATATTTTATAATCTATACGTCCTTCCATAACCACTTGCTCTCAGTATGTGTTAGCATTCACACCTTCATGTTTCAGTGAACAAAACAATTCTACACCAAAATCACACTAAACTAAACTAATTCTTCGTTGATACACAACAAGAGGATCTCAAATACCTGCATGACATACATACATTGTTGATCAACATTATTGTAGCATCCTCTACACGTACTCTTTACACGTACGCATTTTAGAACTGATTTTGCTTCAGAAAAAAAAATGTTTGAGACAAATGATGACATATAAATTTAGTTATTATTATTATTATTATTATTATTATTATTATTATTATTATTATTATTATTATTATTATTATTATTATTATTATTATTATTATTATTATTATTATTATTATTATTATTATTATTATTATTATTATTATTATTATTATTCAGAAAAAGGAAATACATATATGTTGGAGATTGGTTGTAATACTGGACATGTTGTTCTACAATCTGCAGAACACTTCCCAAACTCTCAGATATATGGCATTGACTTGGATAAACAAGTAATAGAAAAAGCCACCAGCAAATCAAAAGAAAAAGGTTTACAGAACACTACATTCCAATATCAGGATGCCACAGAGTTGCCTGATAATTGGTCCAACAAGTTTGACTACATTATTTCTTTCAAGGTCATTCATGACATTCCATTGGCTGACAAAGCAATGCAGGAAGTACTCCGATGTTTGAAGCCAGGGGGTAGATTCTCCATGTTAGAATATAATGTATCCTCCAATCCAGCCAATAATATGTCTCATAAACTCAGCACCATCCTTTATAGCGGCAGTCTCTTTCACTGCATACCTCCAACCCTAACAGTGGAAAATGGACAAGCACTTGGAGGCTGCTGGGGTAAAGAGAACATGAAAGAAAGTTTGGAGAGGCTTGGTTTCTCCAAAGTGGAGCAAGTCGATGACGCCCAACCCTTAGTTCATTTTCTTGCCACTAAGTAACACATTTTAAGTGATTTTTTTACTTATCTTTGTAAAAGATCAATACATGTTCACTCTAAGAAAATGAAAGGCAGTCTAATTTTGTTTAAAGTATCTGCTTGATATTTTAGCTAATATTTAGTGTTATATTTTAATAATTCGTCATTTCAGTGCTCATTTTTTGCAATATGCATTCTCACTTTCTTGCTATTCAGTTATAAAATATCTCATTCAGATATAAATTATCTTTTGACGTGATTTGTAGATAAATGAAAACGCCATACTGAGAAAGATCTAATTGGATCCCGGGCATCAACATTTTCAACCATAATATACTGGTACCCCCAATACTTGAATGAATGTGTCAATATAGCTGAATAGAGGATGCAAATGTAGGTGATCTTCATGAACTACCATGCATGTTATGATTTCTTGAAATGGTCGGTAATTTGAATTGGTCTGGTTTCAAATATGCTTGTATCAATAGATAATTCCCTCTCAATATTATAGCTAATATTCAGTGTATCACATGCATTATACAAATCTGTCAGTGTACTTGTGATGGCAATATGCATTCACACGAGCATTGTGTTTGAATTGGAAATAAATATCCCTTGAAACTTCTATGTGAGATGCACAATGCAAATATTAGAATATGTTTCAAGCTAGCATATTTGAGCAGCATTCAGCTAATGGTCTGTACATTGATGGATAAGACCACATGGAATTGTAATTGAATAAATAGCCATTTACAATCCAGCATGACTTTGCATCATCTATTATTTGTGAAATATGATTTTTCTCAAATGGCAACAAATGTCTGTTATAATAAAATTTGAAAGCTTTTAAAAAATTACACTATAATACATGAAGATTTTTAAGTTTTAGTATAGTTCAAATCAAGTGGGTTTAGCATAATATTTTGTTCTGTCATAAGCGGCAGTGTACGCTTCATACTTAAACGATACGACACAGATGTTAATGGTTGTTCCTTGCATATATCAGAAACATATTAGAAACATACTTAAACATTTATGATTGGAACCTGTATGGCAATCTGTATAATAACATTAGGTTGTGTAAAAACCATTACAGGGCCATGATCTACTCAGGTAAGTCTGCATAGGCCACATCAGTCCGCTTCATCCGGGTCTCGTCCAGTCCCTATGTTGGTGCACGTGGTGTCTCTCTCTTAACATAAAGCGTTGGGTTATGGTCAAAATGGCAGATACCAGATGGGAGGAAATGTTGGTATGATCTACCAGTCCTTCCCTTGGAGACGAGATGCGTACAGACAAATGGAATAGAAAGGCAAACAAACCAAATTAGGACATGAGGACCAGAGAAAGTAAGGTGGTTGGTGTAAGCGGCCCTTCCCCACCGGGCATATTAGCGCCCTCTGTCTGGCCCTGGGCCATGCACCACATATCGGACCCTAATGTGATTACAAGGGGAGATGATCACAAGTCCATGCCAGAAATAGAGAGTCACACATGGCCAATGTTGGCCCATCTAACCAGCCGTCCATTAACAAATTGGCCAGATGGGCGATGGTGTTGTTACACCAAACATGGGCCTATTTTGCTTGGCGCGTGAAGGGCCTTTTTACAGTGCCGCCACTGTCTGCCACAGGTCTCCCATGTGGGACCCCACGCGTAGTTCGAGTCCCTCGACCTCCTAACTTTTCATGGCAGTTTGATTGCGTATTCCATCCCGACCTCTAACCATGTGTATCTGGTATGATAAGTGTCAAGTGTATAACTAGATCGATAGACAATGGTCACTGCTGACAAGTGGATAGTGCCATGGCTTGCATGCCAAAGTGAACCATATACAAGGGTGCATGTCACTGTTTATATTAGGCTGTTTGAGTAACTCTGGTACTACTCCATCAAAGCGAGTGGTCCATATCACATATACTCGCAAAACACACACACACACACATACACACACATCACAAATACGTGCAACAGATGCCGGCAAATGTTGTTTTAACAAGCATCGGTGCCTTACTGGTAGAACATAGAAGACCTGCCCTACAATATTTTCAAGGAAATCAATAGCGACTTCATTCAACGTATTTCTTATCTTATCAAAGATGTGATTAAAGGATGTAGCTTATCTAGTGAGTTTGTTGGAAATGCCAATTAATCCTAATTGCTGCCTAAAAGGACATAACTGAAAGCAACTTTGAATCCGCGGCAGTAGGGAGTTAACAGGGTTTGGTGCAGTTAATAACTTTCCTATCTTGTGGCAGCAGTTTGACTAAAACATTATAACAAGTTTATAGCACAAGTTTATCACATTATCTGAACACGCATCTGTTTGTACGTGAGATCATATGCAGAGGAATTGGCCGCGTATAAATGAAGCCGGGAACGGTGCAGAGGCATGGAGCACTGGGGGATAGTAATTGGTTCTATTCATCACTTAACTGTGTGAGTACCTACACCCTGGGAGTGATGTTGACCGTGTGCTAATTCAATAATCTCCCATAAAAAGGTCTTGTGTACATGCAGGCTGCAAAGTAAATGTTGATCTTGTAAAAATGTATGTGCATTGTGCACACAAACCACCGGAGGAGTTCTCCTCATCTTTAACAATGATTGGCACATACCGTATGCTTCCACTGCCAAGAGCATTTTCTAACATGCATCTGCAGCCAAGGTAAACGTTGAAGTAAATTACTGGGAGTGGATTGCCCTTAATGGAAAAGAATCAGTTTACAGACATTTGGTAAAAAGAGGTAAAGTATTGTTTAAAACAAATTGTTGTAAATTACTTTTGCCTGTGGATGTATATCATGGTATAAGTGTATACCTTTGCATGACGGGAGTCTAAATTGATTACTTCACATCAACACTGGGGGCGAGAGGTAAAGGGGAGCTTCGGCACGATTGCATTCATTCATTCAGCCATTTGAATTCCACTTCCATCGTCGTCACACCAACCAAAGGATGAAATACATTTATGAAACTAGGACATGCAATGAGAACATGCCTCCTTAAATATCTATTGTTGCTTCAGGGACACTGATGAGAAATCGGCAATTTGTTACATTTCATATCTACCTGAAAACTGCATTAGTGGGAAATATAATGCCGGTGTTTTGATACCAATGACTTTTTTGTGCAATAAATGCGACATTAACTTCTTGATGCCATCTTGCAGAGGACGGGGGAGCATGCTATTCACTCGTTTTACCTACAGTTATACCTGCACACGCCAGCCAACTACACCATATATACACTGCAATACTACTCGCAGTTTATACGATATCACACATGTGGTTCGATGAAAAAGCGAAAGAAATCATAATTGGAAAGGAAACAAAGACATTAGTGACTTTTATGTAACTTTAAAAGGGAATAGATGAAACAGAGGCGCAAAAAAGACCGGATATGATATTGATGCACAATTTCTTCTTGCTTGGCAACAATGACATGGCTTTCACCTACACAGGGATATGCTATACGAAAGGATTCTATATAGATTACCTTCACGTTACCTGTTTAACATACCGGGTAAAATCTTAGGGTAATGGTGTATTACTCTAAGGTAAAACTAACAACTTTAAAGACAAGTTGCAGTTTTTGAGCAGTTTTTAAAGACAAGTTGCAGAGGTAAATGATTTTTATATCCATATTACACTTTAAAATAAGACAATTTAAAATAAGAAAAATATTTTAAATACCTACTGATTTCATACTCTGCATTGTATAGGCAGGTGATCACAGAACTAGTTAAAGAGTTGACCACCTGTGCAAACCAGGGTAGTGATTCCAAGTCCATGTTCGAAATACATTTTTTTTAATGATTAAAAGATATCGAAATTCACTGAATAATACCATTGTGTAAAAACGTTATACAATTATTACAGGTTGTTCGGAGATGGATATGTGGTTGAGAAGTGGATGTGAATATCTTTAGAAGTTGGTTAAGAGTTGAGGGCGGCGAGAGAGGTGTGATGTTCAGCACTGCCGAGGAGGAGCGCCGCTTTGCCGGCTGGTTCTGCCTCTCTTCCGTGGCTGTCTTCTTTTTGGCCGCATCCTTATCCTCGCCTGAGAACTCAACACAAACTCATCCACACAAACTACCGTCCATTGATAAAAACTCTAGTGGGTATTCCAACCTTTATATATAAAAGTAATATATATATAGTAGTAGTAGTAGTAGTAGTAATAGTAGTAGTAATAGTAGTAGTAGTAGTAGTAGTAGTAGTAGTAGTAGTAGTAGTAGTAGTAGTAGTAGTAGTAGTAGTAGTAGTAGTAGTAGTAGTAGTAGTAGTAGTAGTAGTAGTAGTAGTAGTAGTAGTAGTAGTAGTAGTAGTAGTAGTAGTAGTAGTAGTAGTAGTAGTAGTAGTAGTAGTAGTAGTAGTAGTAGTAGTAGTAGTAGTAGTAGTAAAAAAATATTTCATAGTGTCCCCTACTGCGAATTATCATTGTTATTGACTTTTACAATTCAGTGAACTTTTGAATGACATTTACGATAACTATATTGAATTCTTGATCACTAAGAAGGCCAATCAAAATACCACTCTTTGATGTTGTTATACAAAGTAATTTTCCCCTCATTTTATTTTTCGTAACATTAATAGATGATACCACAATCATAATTTTAAAGATTTTGTCTACTTATGTAACGATTTCTGGCAAAGAATTGAGGGGTTTCGTCTCTAGATTAATACTGTGTGTGTGGATGAACATTTGGTGACAGATAAGCCCACCATGTCTCGTGCTTAGGTCTCGTGTCCTCATCTTGAACCTTTACATTTTATGAGACATATAAAACTCCAACCTTGCTTCTTCTGAAGTACATATACCCCTTTTGACTTTCTTCTGTGAGTCTTTTATTCAGATGAAAGTGATTTCTGATATAAAACCAAGAAGATGTGTTTCAGTTCTTTGATATATGCATATACAAGCCTTCCGCGTGTGTGGAATCATGCGATGCATTGGCCAAGCTGCATGATGCATAGAGTGCAATTAGCTTTATGCACACATGCGTCCGGTTTTCTGTTTTGACACGAAGCAGACGATTCACATGGATACAAAATGTATTAATGGGCAAACTTTCCTTTCATATTTGCATTCAGAAAAGCCGGCTGAATCGTCACGGGAACTAAACATTGTGTAAAACTGTTCAGAATTATTCGTGCTTTCCAATAAAGCATTAATTTGGGTCGGGTATCTGCATGGTCACGCACCTACAAAATCTCCGGGCCCTGAGCTTGAACGTGTCAAAGTGACATAAGAAAACAGCCAACTCGAACGCCACATAAAACAGCCAATTTCCATACATCTTGACATAGGGATTATTTGCATTTATTGATTTCAACGTCGTTAGGGCGTTCAATTATGCTACAAAAAGGGCTTTTTGATAGAAAACCAAGACTTGTCTTTTGTTGTAAAAAAAAGCTCAATTGAAAAAGCGTCATTGAAAAAGATCAAATCGCATGCCGTTCAAATAATGTTTCGTTTATAAAAAAAATGGTTATCTCAGATGAAAGGTAAAGGCAAAAAGCTATATAGATATAGCAATATAGCAATATATATATATAGCAATATATATATATATATATATATATATATATATATATATATATATATATATATATATATATATATATATATATATTATATATATATATATATATATATATATATATATATATACATATACATTCTAAAAGCAGCTATTTACATAATAAGGTCTAAAAGTATGGTTTTTTTTTAAATAGTGGTATGTGGAACATTTGATAAAATTTATTCCACTGGCATGCAAGCTTGTAAATTCAGGAATGGAAGTTGTACATACACCATACATACAATTGCATGAAATTAGTCACGCCTTTGGCGGCTTCTATTTGGACTGCAGATATACCGTATATGAAAGTAGAAGGGCAAAGACCTATGATGCCAATGCCAAATTGTTAAACAAGGCGCATTTGGCATTTGCGTGAGCACATATCTGTTTTCCCGTGTGTTCATCGTTGGCAATCCACAGTACGCAGTTCATATAATGAATATTTCATTTGCACTGTGCGCAGGACAAATGCTCCTGTGCCATGGACCAAACTGAAACAAATGATTTTGTTTGCAAGAAAAGTAATATCCATATTGTAAGACAAACAATAATCAAGAACTTTAGGCGTCATGTGAAATATCTTTAGAATCAAGGAGTTTTTCCATTCCTCTCCTGTATGATGCAGTTGTGTTATTATTTAGATATATAAATTAATATTACAAGTATAGACTGGGCCCCGACTCTATCCTCCAAGTGTAGAAGTAGATTTGGGTCGGGTACAAGATTGTAAAAAGTATGAAATACAAATAACCCTTCGAGATTGGTTTAAAAACACTTTTTAATTGACATTTGAGAAGAGATATGAATTTTATATTCCATTATGAATTCTGGGGTACTGTTGAAAAAAGTTTTTAACTTCATCGTAGGCTGTTGTACATGCTGTTTATTTTTAAATGTTTATTCATGTATGAAAGTATAAAATAGGCAGTTGACATCCCCGTTTCATTTTCTCCTCATGGATGCATTTATATGAATCTCAATTGACCTGTGAAATGTAAAGATACTGACTGAAACATATTTAATCCACTGAAGAACGTGTCACTATTTTCAGAATCATTGTTTTTGTCAATTTGTTGTATAAAAACAAGCAGATATGCAGAATATGATTCTTTGAGCCATGACAGTGATCTCCGTGCAATGAAGCAATTTATTTGACAAAATCGAGTTAACTTCAATATGCGTGTGTCAATAGCTCTGTGAGTGTCAAAGAGAGAATATTCCTATCTCGTACCAATATGATATTTATCAGATAGGAACCTAATAGTGGCTCATTTCAAGCAATCAGTCATCTGTCGGTGGGTTCAGCTAAGGAGAGTAAATGCCTGTCAATGTCTGGCCCACCCCTGAGAGTGGGTCGTCAAACAAGACAGCGACTTTCCATTTCAGCAACACTCCAGGGTCCAGCACTAATGGAATAGATCACCAATTATCGATCAGTTATCACCAGATAGTTTGGCCGTTTTGGCTTAAAATATGATGAGAATGAAATATTATAACTCTCAAAATAGTTTCTTCAGAGTTTTTATTGATATAGATTTGCTGTATTTGCAAAGCAATTATCATTAGAGGTATTGCGCACAAGCTGAAACTCTCCTGGAACATAAACTAAGTGGTACAGATCAAAACACATTTATTGTATTGGACTGACTTAAAGAATAATCATAGTGCATAATTGCATTATCTGTACATTTTAAAGTCTATCTGCTTTGTGTAATTAACTCATTAACAAAGAAAGCAACTTCAAAGGCCAGTATTCAGTTCCCTATTTATCACAAAATGAACCACTCGGTGCAGTCCAATTCATATCATAAGCCAAACGTCTTTTATCATTAATCTATTAAATGACAGCCATTTTAGGGGTTTCGTTTGCAGATGGAATGCCTGGAGTAAATTGAAATATATGACAGGAAGTGCGTCAGAACACCCATCTTCGACTCTGCATTAGAGTCCTCAAGTGGGAGTTAAGGCCTTAGCTTGAGAAATTAAAATATAAGTTTGAAGTATCATCACTAGAAATGGGAGACATTGAATATGAAGCAGATAGCAATAATAACTCTTGTTGAAGTGGGTATTCAACGTCACCTAGCAAAAATGAATACATACACAAAAAGGACACATTCTCCATTTTATACACATTTCCTGAAGGAACTTATCCAATATTTGAACATTTTCAGAATAACATCAGCAATTAAAGGATAGCATCCACCTGTGTCTCCACTCAGATTTTTTTACTCATCTTTCTGTTTTCTATTCCAAATCTCGTACTATTAAAGAGTTTTTTCT
Organism: Amphiduros pacificus; assembly: GCA_949316495.1. Lineage (NCBI taxonomy): Eukaryota > Metazoa > Annelida > Polychaeta > Phyllodocida > Hesionidae > Amphiduros > Amphiduros pacificus. The sequence continues at coordinate 39,418,000 of OX439000.1, read as the reverse complement.
TATATTGATGAATGAATGCTTTGGCTTTTTAGCTATGCATGGTATAGCTTCTGTAGTGAGAAGGCAGAAATCTTCTGTCATTCTGTCTGTCCATCAACTTCGATCTCCTCCTCAGAAACTACTGGTGAGAGTTCTAAGCTAATGTGAGTAAGGGGACTAATTCTATCTATTTTTTATCAGGCTCAGAATTTTTCCAATTTTTTATTAGATATTTCTAAAAATTTATTAACTATCACTGAGTTGTTTCTGTCAAACACGATAAATGTCAGCCAATTGGAATCTAGATAACAAATTCAATCAAATATCTGCTCAAGTTTACTCTGGGAAAGGATTTAAATGATTTCCAGAATAGATACGCAAATATTCACAAAAAGCAATGATCAACACCGCTCTAAGACCACTGGCCTGTGTTTATGATGACGATAATTAGGGCAACTTAGAAGTGTTTATTTTCTGGCATTACAAATATAAATTATATGTATTTATAAATATTTCAAAAGATCATGTGGGGTGTCGATGTTATTTCATAATAGCTCGGCTTCTAATCATTTACCTCTAATTTTCCTAGAAAGGTAATCAAGAATCTACATAATGTGCTCCCAGTTTCAATTATGAACGAATTATGAAAATTAGGTCTCTGTGAGTTCGCATTGCAAAGGTACACATGCTGAGATATCAACATGTACCGTTAAATCCCTGGAAATATTGAAGGTCATTTAGATGTCACTTCAGGTTAACCGTAATAACATTGTAATACTCTACAATGATCCTACTCGGTCATATATTATTTGTGTATCTGAAATATTAAAAAGGTTATAGGCCTATGTCTGCCAATTCAGTTATATTTAAGAAATATTATTTGAAATGGAATTTGTCTGAAGAAGACATTTTCAAGATTTCAATTTTGTAAAAAAGATAAATATATAAAACCGGCAAAGTGCCGACTTGGAGGAAGAACTATTAAGTAATAAGGGATCTTTCTATTATTTCTAACCATAAGTATACCTTTTTATTATCTGTACTAATAAAAAAATAGATCAATAAATTATAAGGTGCATTTATCTTGAACCACTTAACTAAATTATGCCTTGATGGATAACTAGATTATATTAATTATCTCACTTTATCCATAGATAAAATGAAAGTCAATGGCCTAAAACGCATACTTCTGACAGTCCATGGCAATCAAATCATACATTTTACTCAAAATTATTGTTATTAAACTATTTAAGTTTGAACAACACATTGCATGATATATAAAAACCAATGACAAGGCAGGTTTAGTTTATGGCATAGAAATATGGTCGTAAGAGATCCTAGAACTGGTCATGCAGTTCATGAAATACATCAGCGTGCACTCGTGGGCACCATCTGTAATGCCATAGATATTTAATCACTGCGGTAATGCGAAGATTGTTAAGTGCGCCATTAATTTGATGTGTCTGAGTTGGTCATTTGTATTATCTCATACTTGGTGCCTCAAGAGAGTGTTCTGCACCTATGAGATATTTTTAGTAGATCACCCCTCTGTTGAACTACTTTCATAGATCGCCCCTCTGCCTAATTACTTTCCTTTAATCTTTTTTAAAGATTCTTTTCATATTTACATACTTTTGAAATGAATAAAATGCTTGTTTAAATATGTTTGTGGACAAATGTCATAACTTTGTCAATTATAAAATAAATGTAATCATGTTTTAGGCCAGTTCTTCAATAAATCATGTGTTAATTTCTCTGAAATGAACATGATGACTGTCTGGGTTTGTTTTTAACTGGAGCAGACAACATTTCAGATTTGGGTCATGGGGACCTTGAAACACGGACAGGTGGTACCCCTGTTGGCAGAGACTGCAACCTTTTGTGGGAATCTCGAAATTGATGACTTTTCACCCTGTTGAGACAGAATTACACCCTTTTCATAAAGTGCTTTATAGGTGGCCGAGTTTCACTGCATGTAGTAATATAGAATTGATTACATTATGTACATGAGCTGAGAACTTAAATGAGCCACACACAGTATAGTTCTGTACTTATTACCATGTTTTCACTGCTTTGTATTGAGGATAAAGTTGATTGCAAACCCCATCTATCTGCAGTGGATAAGTATGAGATAAAGACAAGAACATGGGTTCGTGCATGGGTTCGTTGGTTCTGGGGGAAGGATCTCGTGCATGGGTTCGAACATGGGTTCGTTGGTTCTGGTGGAAGGATCTCAAGAGTCCGAAGATCTGTCTCCGAGATCTGTCTCCCTGAACACTGCACTCACATGTTCTTGCCTTAATATCTACCGCTATAACGTCCTCAATATCGACTTAGTAAAAATTATCAAGTACTTTTTATTTCACTGAAGGCCTCATTACCCACTTTGAGACCAATTACTAGTATATCACATTCAGTAGATTGTTAAGTTTGTTATAAGTTTGACTTCGTATTGCATTCAAATGTATTTATTGTCTAAGACAACTTTGTGGTGGTATTGTTGACTGAGCTTCACCCCTCCACAATGAGCTATTTGGTCCAAGCTTTCTGTAGCTGTGCTCATCATTAATATTCATATACTAGTATGCATGATAAGCGTTTATAAGAACCATACAAAAGTGTGTGCCCAGAGCTGAAAACAAGGAGTGGGACAACAGACAGCTTAATTATAAGAACCTTGCTAAACAAAATAGGCACTGGCATGTAAATCTCAAAACCATATTGGGTTAGACCTTTTTTGTATGATATACCAGTTGTCCTTTTTGTGTGGTAATGAAGTATACCTTTTTGATCAATCCTAAGAACATATTTTTCAGTTGCGTATGTTTATCACTGAGCATCTATAGTTAATTCTTACTTCTTTCAAGATTCACAATCATGTCTTATTATGAAGTTTTTATAACTTTGTATAACTTTTTTCATAACTTTCAGCATCTTACCTAATTCTGCGGAGTATGCAAGAGGAGATTTACCGGGTGGTGTTCCAGCCTGTCCGGGAGGAGTTTCCGCAGTTCCTGCCGCGCTCCCGGGCGCGAGACTTTCTCCGCGAGCACCTTCAGGCCCGCCGGAAGCCTTACTGCGGCCGCTGGAGATCCTCTGTGCCCAGAGTGGTGCTTATGACACTGGGATTTAAATGCACGCCTCTCTCGTTGCAATGAAGAATCATTGAAGAAGTACCCAGCTTTAGTAGGCCTGTCCTCTCTTCTCTTCAAAACAGGTGTTACAAGTGCAAAGAGAGTAATGAAAAGAAGTTATGTCATTTGTATTTGCACACTTGAAGGGAGGTACAAGCAGGTTTTACTACCTGTTTTACTCAGTGCCCGATGCAAAGAAAGTTTAAATGGGAATATTTGATAAAATATTAAAAATGAAACAAGGGTTATTGATAGAGTTTCACGTTCTCCCCTAAGTCAGAGGTTGAGAAAGCGTCTAGGTTTTAGAGGGTAGCTTCTCGTCATGAATGTTCATCAGTTATTCATAAGTTACTGTACATTGAAAATGATTGGCTGGAATGTGTACCAGAATAAACCCTCACATCAAAAAAGGTTGAAAATGGGATTTAAACAGTCAACAAGGGGTATAGTTCCCACGAGAATTTGATTTGTATTTAATATGGAGATTTTCTTCACAGATAAACATGACGAAAATATTTCACATGGTGAGATTTTTTAACATGATGGACATTTCAAAAGTCTTTGAACGTAAAAAATCCAATGCTTCAAAACGTATGTGTGATAAATTTATTTTTAAAATATAAATATCTTTACAATAAGTATAGAATAATGGCACCTGGATTTAGTGGTAAACACATTACCACAGCCGACGACAGCAGAGTGTGGAGGAGCTGTGGAATTGACTCTTGTGGCTGAGTACGGATGCAATTTTAAGACTTTGAAAATGGAGCTGCATCTCTGTGGTCGTCCGCAGCTCTGTGATCGTCGGTTGTATGCATTTAGAGAAAATATTCGGATGGGAACATCCTGAACATAAATAGAATTGTATATCTCATGCAATGGTGAACTTAAGGATCTTGCAAAATGTTAAAATATCATAATAATATATAATAATTGTCAAATGAAATGATCAAATGTTAATATTATGCATTTTTATATTAAAATGAATTAAATTGAAGAGAATAGCTTGCCATTGTTTGTAACCAAACGCCTTCTCTGAATAGGGTGGAAAAAATGATGTGCTGTCGATTTCCACACTAATTGGAATAGAAATTAACATTGTCGTCTGGCACCTTTGTCGTCTGCCATCCAATTTAGGGTCCAGCATTTTTGTGAGGCAGTGGCGTGTGAGTAGCCAATCATATTTGTCCATTTGGGTCATCTGATCAACAAATATGAGCTATACCGGATACAAAAAAGCAACATCGGATGGATGTGCAGTATATCATTTAATCAGGATGCAGCAATAAGAGCAGACGACAATTTCAATTTCACCTGGATTCAATGGAAAGAAATCTGATTGGCCAGTCGCGAGATAATACGTAATGAAGTATGCAGGATGAGTCAGGTCAACAGTTGATCGCGTTCAACAATAATATATTTGGATAATGCAGTTCATAAACAAGTTCAAAGACTGATGGCCATGGGCTGTGGCGCAGTTGGTTAGAGCACCAGCTTATTAGCACCAGTTCCACTATGGTGATCCAAAGGTCGTGAATTCAATCCCTGGCCACGCTGAGATTGAACTCACAATAAAATTTCACACATGATCTGAGGCCCGTGCCTAAAGGGTTAACCCGTTGTCCTTGTAAATCTGTGACTGGGTGGGTTGTCATGTCAAGGACCTGCGACATGGCAATTCAGTGAGGCAACACTATATCTGTTAAAAGTAGGTCTCATCACAAAATGACTGAGATAATGTTGAAAGTGATGTAAAACAACAAACAAACAATTATTATAAGTATTAGCCAGACCCGTAAATAAAAGGATATATATCCATTTTCCTGAGAAATGTATGGTTTTCCATATTAGCCTCATTGCAGTAATTTTTACTCCTTTAGCCTCATTGCAGTAATTTCCAATATTTTTACACCAAATTTGATTCCTGTTGCCACAAATGTTCATCATTGCGTCATGCCATCATCTCTTGTAAATGTTTGTAAACTGCTCTATGATTGATGAAAAATAATCTACAATTGTCTCAGCTTGTGTGATTGGTCAGTCAGCTGGATAATAATAATAATAATAATAATAATAATAATAATAATAATAATAATAATAATAAAATTTGTATAGCGCTGATACCAGAAAGTCTGTTCATAGCGCTGTTTTCATGACGTGTATCCTGAAGAGATGAGTTTTCAGTCTACTATTAAACGAGGAGACTGAGGCACTAGTCCTAATTTCACTAGGCAAGGAATTCCAGAGTCTAGGGCCAGCAGATAAAAAGGCCCTGTCCCTTACTGTCCTCAGGCGGGTCTTAGGAACTTGTAAGTGGGTGCCATCATTTGACCTTAGACAGTGTTCCCCTTGTTTAACTAGGAGTAGATCTCGCAAGTAAGGTGGAGCCTTACCATTAAGGGCCTTCCAGGTCAAGAGAAGGATTTTAAAATCAATTCTCGCATGAACAGTTAGCCAGTGCAGTTCCCGTAATTTTCCTGAAATGTGATCAAATTTCCTGATTTTTCCTATGACCCATGCTGAGTTTTGGATGTATTGTAGTTTCCTGGTGTCAGATTTAGGAAGACCTGCCAGTAGGCCATTTCCATAGTCTAGAGTGGAGGTAACAAAGGCATGGTTAAGTGTTACCGCTGTCTTCTCATCTAGACAATGTCTGATGGCCGCTAGGTTCCTAATGTGGTAATAGCCTTTCTGGCACATCTTCTTGATCCGGGCCTTCATGTCCAACTTAGAATCAAGGTTATCCCGAGGTCAACCACTGATTTACTAGGAGCAATATCAGAGCTGCCAACCCTAATTGTATTTGGAATACTGCTGTTATTGGCAGTATTATACCTGTCAGTACATATAAGCATTTCTGTTTTCCCATCGTCTGTCTTCATCTTATTTGATATAAGGAAGCTTCTGACCTCACTGACACACTCTTCCTGTTTGTGTCTGCTTATATCAACCTGATGGGGAGAGGTGTGGTCCATAGAGATGTAAATCCGAGTATCATCTGCATAAATATGATAGCTCAGACTATATTTGGTTAGGATATCAGCAAGGGGTGACATGTAGATGGTAAACAGTATTGGGCCTAGTACTGAGCCCTGTGGGACCCCATATTTAATGGACTTGAGACAGGACCTATGAGTCCCTACTTTCACACACTGTTTCCTGTTACTTAGGTATGACCGAATCCATCGAGCCTCCAGTCTATCAAACAGAATTTGGTGGTCTATGGTGTCAAAGGCAGCGGAAAGGTCAAGTAACAGCAGGATGACTGACTTCTTTTCATCAAGAGCACACAGGATATCATTTTGCACCCTTAACAGAGCAGTTTCAGTACTATGATGTTCTTTGTAGGCTGATTGACACTTATCTGTAAGGCCATTCCTTACCAGATGGGGCACCAATTGGTCAGCTACTGCCCTCTCTGTTAGTTTAGAAATGTATGTTAGGTTGGAAACAGGTCGATAGTTTTTCTCAACCAGTTCTAGGCCAAGTTTCTTCAGCAGGGGTGTTATGATAGCTATTTTTATATTTTCAGATACTGCTGATTCCGTCAGTGATTTGTTTATGATGGAAGTAATTATTGGTAAGAGGTCATCTAAGAGGTCAAGTAGGAGCCAGGTCGGGATAGGATCCAGCTCACATGACTTCTTTGCAGAACTCTTAACTAGTTTTCGAACATCACCTATGGTTAGGGGTGTGAACCTCTCAAGACTTGCTGCATGTGGTATACTCCTATTGTTCGTAGTGTCACCTGGTGGCGAAATTCGGCAGGGTGGGGTCTTATCAATGTCCAGGTGAATTCTCTCAATTTTCTCAAGAAATAATGTGTTGAACTTCTCAGCTTGAGTGACCTCACAGTCAGCTTGGGGCATTGGTATGTCCTTTTTCTTGTGCATGACTGTGTCTATGCTTATTTTCTTCAACCAGATTGGAGAAATATTTAGATTGAGCTGACTTCAGCATGGCATTGTATTTATTTCTTTGAGAGTTATACAATTCCTTGTCAATGTAAGAGCCTGTTTTGGTCATTTTTCTCTCAAGCCTCCTCTGAACACGGGTTGAGCATGTATATTTTTAATGAGATGTGAAATTGTAGTTTCTGTAAGATCGGTTGTGTTATCATTTAAAAGTTGAGCTTGTGGTGGTTTAGCTTGGTGATTTCCACCAGAGATCGTGAGCCAATCAATTTCCAAGGGAGTTGTAGAGTGGGCGGAGCTAAGACTGGCCGAAAGGTAGCGAGCATGTGACGTCACCAAGAATCTGGGTTCTGACGTAGTGTTACCTATGGTTTGTGAGTCTCCGTCGTTGGGGGACATGGACGGGGGATCAATACTCTACTCTACTCGCTGGCTACTGTGAGGCGGGGCACGGAACCTAGCAACCCTATCTACCTATATGAGGAGTGAGGTAATAAGGACTGCAGACACAGAATATACACTGCACAATATTTACCTTTATTCGGTGCTGTATATCCTTGTCTGGCTAGGCCGGCATGGCAATGAGCGAGGCATATGAAATACCCAAATGCATGATACAAATAGAGTCCTGAGAATGCATAAAACACCCAAGTCTATGTGGTCACGAGGCTGAGTGTCGTAGGTCTTCTAGGCAAGTGGACGCTGGAACTCTGCTTCTGCCTGGCGTCTAACAGTTGCGGGCCTTTTAAAGGATCGTTGAGCATCATGTGTGTGGGGTCTGCCTACGTGGCTTCTTCTCCTGCTACGGGTTTGCGCACGGGTTGTGAACGTCTTGCCTGCGTCGCTTGGGGGAATCACGTCATCTCTATGTCCGGTGAGTCATCCCTATGTCCGGTGAGTGAGGCAATGCGTCAGCCTGCACTTGTTGACTTCACGCGGCACACAATAACTATGCATGATATTCTGCCAGAGACCGTGATTGTCCATGATTGTCTATATATATTCTTGAGAGTCTATGGGTAGGTAATCTATATCCTACAGTAGAACATACGGGTGTTTTCGAAATGTCAACAAGGAAGTTACCGGACATCTTCGTACAGCGTTCAGCGTTACATTGATTTTTCAGCGAGCAAGATGAGGATGAGCGAGTAACAGAAGGTGTATTGTACAGTAAGTACTGCACGTTTAATTTGTGAGAGTGAGTTGTATTTTTCCGTCCAAGCCGATAATCTTTTAGTGTGGTAGTTAGGCAGGGCTGGAGATGAGGTGTGTATGGTGCCAGCGCCATCAGATTTCAATATTGAAAAATGAGTAGAATTATTAGCTAAGTAGACGGAACTGTAGAAGTATGTTAAGTAGAGTGATTGATTTAGGAACCCTGTTAGTTTTTTGACATGTTTTTGGTTTACAATTACTAGTTTAAGTTTATCTAAGGCATGAGGTTGTGTGAGTCGGCCAAGGTGAAGGTCACATAGTACCAATGTGTTTATAGACAATTGGAGCAAGGGTAAATGGCATTCTTTATTTGAGACATCATTATTTTCTATGTGAACAGTGTTAAGATAGGAAAGCAAGAACAAACACAGATATAATAACCATTTGAAAAATGATCAGATTTATTCAGAAGCACAATTTCTTTTGAGTTCATAAATCGACCGTCGACTGTTTTCAAGTTCAGAATTAATACAGTCTTTGGCTATATTGATAGCAGATCCAGTACTTCTGATGGTGATCATCGATATCGGCTTGCCATCCTGGGTCACATCTTTGAGATTAATCGATGCTCCCGAATTGGCCTGGGTGGTAGGATCGACATTCTCGAAGGTACTGTGAGGTCACCCTGGAGGGAGAGGTCCTTCCGGGGGAGGTCTTGGGGGAGGCAGCAGGCATCTCCATGGTATCTAGCTGACTACAGATAGAGGCAAGTGAAGTGGGGAGCAGTTGTTCATTGTCCGCCTCCCCCTCACTACCATAGAAGGTACTAATGTTTTGATAGGTATAACCACTGTAAACCCATGATGAGAGGCAGCTGTCCAAGGCATACTGTCACAGACTGTACTGTGCTGCCCCCTGGTAGCCACCAAACATGAATCCGCCACTAGGTGGCACTGCTAGAATTATATTGACCAATCAAAATAAAGCATTGCATTCAGTGCAGTTTGAACCCAACATGTGAGTTTTGTAATATGGTGTCAGAAGTGGAGCCAAATTGAAGAAATACTTCTTTGTATCTGTCAATCTATACAGATAAACTGGTGAGATGGCATCCCTAGGATTTAGACCCCCATCAGAACTTGACTTTAACTCTCCCAACCTGTCCCAGACATGGAAAACCTGGAAACAACAGTTCAGTTTTTTCCTCTCAGCAATAGAGTATGATGCTAAACCTGGGGCTCTGAAGGTATCATCCTTACTCAACATAATGGGACCAGAAGGGGTTGAAGTCTATAACAACCTGACATTTCGCCCAGCAGAAGGGTAAGGAGATAATGCAAGGCCAGCTGAGAGTAATACAGATTATGATTTGGTTATTAAAAAGTTTGATGAATATTGTAGAATATGGGTCGATGTATCTGATGTAATGTCTGGGAGTATACTATGATATGAGCACCATGCTAGATCTTAGTCACAAAGTTGGTACATATAACAGAGATGATGTTTACTGTTCACTCCCAGTCTCCAGACTGCCCCGGAGTGGGATGGTATGTTTATTTGCTGCTGCTGGTTCTGTGGTTGCTATGGGAACCAGTTACCATAGATACAGGGCAGGCTCATATGCATGCTGCCTGCTGCATAGAAGTTACACTGGTTATACTACAATATTGTCAGAAAAGGGACCCCCAAATGACACTCAGAGGGCAATTTTGGACCTATGAAAGACCTGAAGGGCAAACATTTGAACAGTACTTAACAGTATTGAGGACCAAGGCAAAAGACTGCAAATTTCTAGAGGAAGACGGAATGATCAGAGATAAGCTATTCTTTGATCTGAAAGACAACAATGTCAAATTGAAGGTGATGGGTGAATTTGGGAACAGTGATTTGCAGACAGTGATCACTAAAATCAGGATGCTAGAAGGTTCCAAAAAGGACTTAGAGCAGATGACCCCCAAGTCCAAGACCAGCACTGACTCGGTGCATGCCCTGAATCGCACACGTGACCCCGTCAAATTCCGACAGACCGGCGGCAGAGATAAGAGCCAGACTTATGGTCACTCCAGTCAAAGTAGTCAAAGTAGTCAAAGTCACTCCAGTAGCAAGTCACCTGGGAAAAGAAAGAAATCTGGGCCGTGTGGCAGATGTGGCACAATCCATGGTTATCGCCAATGTCCAGCATATGGTAAGACATGCCATAAGTGCTCAGGAAAGAATCATTTTGCCTCTATGTGTAAAAGTAAAAGGCAAGTCCACACAGTGGAAGAAGATGAATATTTCTACATTGACACTCTGTATGAGCAGCCCATGGAGATAGTTGAAAATATCACAGGTGACTTTGATCCAAATGTATGGATCCACACAGTGAAAGTAGAGTACAAGAAGAAAAGTAGCAGAATGCAAGTAAAACTTGACACAGGAGCTACTACAAATGTGATTCCTCTCAAAACTTACAAGAAGCTAAGGGAGAAACCACCAATTATGAAGACAAACACAAGGCTGACTGCATATGGAGGACAGTCAGTAGCCCATCTTGGCAAGATCAAGCTAGAGTGCAGTGTGATGATAGGCGAGAACAAGAAATCAGGTGTCTATGAGTTCTATGTGGCAGATGTCTGCAGTCCACCAATACTAGGACTGAGAGCATGTAATGAGCTTGGTTTGGTGAGAAAAGGAGATGAAACCCTTGATCATGAAATAAATCTTGTGAACAAGCCGCTAACCAAGGAGAAACTGTTAGCAGAGTATCCAAGTGTGTTCCAGGGTCGAGGCAAGTTTTCCCAGCCATACCACATTGAACTAGATCCCAGTGTGAAGCCTGTCATACATGCACCAAGAAGAGTTCCACACAGTTTGCATGATAAGCTCAAAGACAAGCTTGACAGCATGGAGAAGGCTGGCGTGATCTCAAAAGTTGACAAGCCTACTGACTGGGTTAGTAGCTTGGTGATAGTGGAAAAGAAAGATGGCACCCTAAGAGTATGCTTGGATCCAAAGGATTTAAATAAAGCAATTAAAAGGGAGCACTTCCACATTCCAACTACTGAAGAAGTTGTAAGTCAACTTGGAGGAAAGTCTGTGTTTACAATTCTGGATCAAAAGGAAGCATACTGGCAAGTCCAACTAGATGATGAGAGCGCTGAGCTGACCACATTCAACACACCATTCGGACGTTATTGTTTCCGAGTTTTACCATTTGGCGTCTGTTCTGCATCCGAGATCCTGCAGAAGCGGAACTACCAAGTGTTTGGAGATATTCCAGGAGTGCACATGATCTCAGATGATATGATCGTGGGCGGTGATAATGATGAGGATCATGACCAGATCATTAGGAAAGTGATGGTCAGAGCAAAGGAGAACAATGTAGGATTTAATCCTGTGAAATTGCAGTTCAAAGTACCTGAGGTAGGCTTTATAGGTGGTCTTGTCGGTGCCACAGGACTGAAGCCAGACCCACAGAAAGTGAGAGCAATTGTGAACATTCCAGATCCAAAATGTGCAGAAGATCTACATCGCCTACTGGGTATGATAAACTACCTGTCCCAATTCATACCAAACAAATCTGCATTGCTAGCACCACTTCAAGAGCTGCTCAAGGCAGAGCTGCTGAAAGAGAAGATGTCAAAAGTTGGTGTAAAGTCTGAACCAATGCAGTGGAAAACTGAGCATGCTGAAGCTCTGGAGAAAGTGAAGAAGGCATTGTCCAGTAAACCAGTATTGAAGCTGTTTGAGCCAGCCAAAGAGCTCGTGATACAGTGTGATGCTTCGTCCCAAGGTCTTGGAGCGACCCTTCTCCAGGAAGGACAACCACTGGCATATGCTTCACGTGCCTTGACTAAAGCAGAGAAAAACTATGCTCAAATAGAAAAAGAGTTAAAAGCCATAGTCTTTGCTACAGAGAAGTTCAACCAGTACATATATGGTCGGCATGTGACGGTGCATTCAGATCACAAGCCATTGGAAGCCATTACCAGGAAACCTCTACACAAGGCATCTCCAAGACTACAGCTCATGTTGTTACAGCTATTGAAGTACAGCCTAGATGTGAAATGGGTTCCAGGAAAAGAACCCTACATAGCTGACACACTGAGCAGAGCATATGAGCCTTCAGAAAACAGTACTCAGGAAACACAGCAAGATAAGGAAATGGAGCTGAGAGTACACAGCCTTGTAGCAAACTTGCCCATGAGTGAGGCAAGATTGGCTGAAATACAGCAAGCAGTGAACAATGATGAATCTCTCCAGGAGCTGAAGCAAATCCTAGTGGCTGGCTGGCCCAGTCACATCAGAAATGTGCAATCAGCTCTGAGAGCATATTGGCCTATCCGAGATGAGATACATGAGATAGATGGTTTGCTGTTTGTAGGAGAAAGACTGCTCATTCCACAATCCATGAGAAGTGTGATGCTCCAGAAAGTACATGAGTCACACCAAGGCATGGAAAAGTGCAAAGTGAGAGCCCGCTCCGTGATGTATTGGCCTGGTATGGGTCGAGATATTGAGGACATAGTCTCCAGATGTAGCACATGCAACAGATACAAGCCAAAGAACATCAAGGAACCACTTGTGCCTCATGAGATACCAGAGCTGCCATGGTCAAAAGTTGGTATGGATATTATGACTTTTGGAGGATCTGATTATTTGATCATAGTGGACTATAGATCAAAGTACCCAGAAGTCATGAAGCTCAAATCCAAAACAGCAAAGGGAGTAGTTGTCTGCTGCAAAGAAGTGTTTGCACGCCATGGCATTCCACTGACAGTAGTAGCTGACAACATGCCATTTGCAAGTGTAGAAATGCACAAATTTGCAAAAGAATGGGATTTTGAGATCATCACATCAAGTCCTACATATGCACAGAGCAATGCACAGAGTGAAATTTTTGTGAAAACAGTGAAGCAAATGATGAGAAAAGCAGAACAGGAAGGCAAAGATATGTATCTAGCTCTGATGGATTACCGCAACACTCCACCAGTGGGTATGCAATACTCACCAGCTCAAATGCTCATGAGTCGGAGGTTGAGAGGTAATCTGCCTGTACATGCATCTCTACTGGAACCACAGATAGCTCCAGATGTGAGTGAGAATCTCAAGAATCGGCAAGAAACATACAAGAAACACTATGACAAAGGAGCAAAGCCTTTGCCAAAGTTGAAGGTTGGAGACAGTGTAAGGATCCAGCGTGGCCGAGCATGGGAGCCAGCAATTGTGTCTGAGAAACATGATTCTCCCAGATCATACATTGTCACAAGTCAGAATGGACAGATGTATCGCAGGAATCGTCGCCATTTGATGAAGACAGTAGAGCCACCACCAACCATACAACCACAGTATGATGACATGTATGCCACACATGTCCCAGTGCCAGTTCCAGATGTGCAGTCAAGCACACCAGTTCCAGCACCGCCACCAGCTATGCCACCAGTTGTGCCACCAGCTACTCAGCCCACAGATGTAGCTCCGACAGCACAGCCCACCAGAACCAGTGGCAGGGTGACTAGGCAACCAGCCTATCTAAGTGACTATGTTCCCAAGTGAACTCATGAAACCAGTATGGGTGCGGTACTGAGAACCAAACCCCAACGGTGAGACCAAGTTCTGGAACCTCTGGTCTCCAACATGTTTTGTTAATTTTGAAATGCACCCAAAGACAGTTAATTATTGTGAATTTAAATGGACAGCTAATTTTGTATATTTGCATTTTGCAAATAATGTGAAAAGAGAGACAGAAAGACATTTAATTTTAAATTTTTCACCAGATAAGCAATTTGCAACTGAGAGACAATTTGTGTGTTACAGTTCTAGAGAAGTTTACAAAGTTTAAAAAAACTTTATTTTTTGTAAAAGGGAAGATGTCACAGACTGTACTGTGCTGCCCCCTGGTAGCCACCAAACATGAATCCGCCACTAGGTGGCACTGCTAGAATTATATTGACCAATCAAAATAAAGCATTGCATTCAGTGCAGTTTGAACCCAACATGTGAGTTTTGTAATACATACCATTGTTGAAGGACATCTGGAAAGTGATCCCCCACTGGGGGAGGCGTCAGGATGACCACTAGGGGGCCCTTCGAGCGGAGAAGGCGCACAGCCTGGGTAAGGCGACGGAAAACCTTTCTTCCCGACCATCCATTTTTCAGGGGTGCGGTGTCCAGGAGGATGACAACCAGGTCCACCTTCTCCGCTAGGTCAAGTTCCATGGCGATATAGGTGATCGTCTCTGTGGTTATTGAGGTGTGCCAGTCGTCCCTGGCCAGGGTTTCGGCAAATTCGTCCTCCTGACCAGGGATGTACAGCAGGAATTTGGGTAGTCCCCTTGGTACCAGGGGGCTTGCTGTCATCTTCGTCTGAGCCCTCTTTGGCATCGGCAGCAGTGGGGAGGTAACGAGCCAGGACCTCTTCTTTCTCGGACAGGAGGGAGGAGGTAAGGGCCAGCTCAGCCATGAGTCTGGCCCTCCCGGTCTCCAGGTCTTGCAGGTCCTTGGTCTGGGAGCGCACTTGTTCCTTCAGGGCAGTAATCTCTGCATTTGAAGCAGCATTAAGTGCAGAAAGTCTGGCATTTCACTTTTGCACAGCCTCATATTTCTGCTTCCAGTCTGTGGTCTCAGCACGGAGAGGCAAAGCACGGTATTGGTGATAAACAAATATTATTTAGGTCAATACAATATGAATATATAGTTAGTTATATGTAGGAAATGCTATAGAAGGCAAAACTATAGCAGTCACAGGCAGTATATGGGAAGCAAGGTGTCCTGTCTCGGCAGGAGAGACGTGGCAGGTACTTTGAGCAAGGTAGTGTCAGCCCCGGCAAAAGGGGTCTGCAGGTAAGTTGTCTCGGCAGAGAGACAAAAGGGAGTAATTAGATAGTTGACTGTACCATGCGGTCCCGGGGGGGGGTACTCTCATAGTCAGCGTTACCGGGGAAGCTGGGCTAAATAGGGTCCTTTTCGCTGATATTTTCCCTAAAACAGGTTAAGATATTTCATCATTTTCCCTAAAACAGGGTACTATTTTTTCAAATTTCTCCCTAAAACAGGGACCACAATCCCCCTTTCCAAATCTCCCCCTTCTGCATCATCCCTAAATGAGGGTATAAAAAATTCAGCTAGTCCTAAATCAGGGTACCAATAATGATAGAATATTTCCCTAAATCAGGCTCTGGGGTTTTCAGTTCCATCCGGGTTAAGATATCTTATTATTTTCCCTAAAACAGGGTACTGTTTTTCAAATTTCTCCCTAAAACAGGGATCACAATCCCCTTTTCCAAATCTCCTCCTTCTGCATCATCCCTAAATGAGGGTATCAAAAATTCAGCTAGTCCTAAATCAGGGTACCAAATTTCAGCTAGTCCTAAATCAGGGTACCAATAATGATAGAATATTTCCCTAATTCAGGCTCTGGGGTTTTCAGTTCCATCCCAGCCTCCGCGGGTTAAAATCATGAGAGTACCCCCCCCGGGCATGCGGTACAGAGGCAGAAGGGTTCGGGATGGACCCAGGGATCTCTCAAAGAGCCAGGCAGTAGTTTTGGCGGGCGCCGAGCAGCGAGCCACCAGCACTGTGTACATGAAGGTACAGACTACAATCCAGTCCTCATGGCGTGTAAGTCCGACTAGCGTCCGCCAACAGGCTGCAAATTGGCAAAAAACGAGGAAAGACTGGGCCCCTGGTACACAGGCAAGAGTACCCTACGAAAACAACTTTTGATGAGCTTTAGTGTAGATTAGAAAGCGTTTTCACAGAGCTTTGTCAGAGCTCAGCAAAAACACGTCCGCACAGCTCCACCGTAGTATTATTAGTATGTGGTCTCATGCCAAGAATAGAGGCCCCTACTATTGGGATGATCAGATTTTCATATTTCAACTTAAAATATGGCCTAGTTTCTTTAGCCAATCACAGATCAGTATTGCTGTACTTTATATTGTGTAATGCTTGCACAACACAATGGTTTATAGGTGGCCTCTATAAACTCACTGCAGACATGAAATGAGACATGCCCATTATGCAACCTGGAGGCCAGCAATTCAAGATATAGATTTCTATAATCTATTAAGAAAATGTATGATAATATTAAATGAAAGACTGTGACAATACATAAATGCTTTGCAGCAGAAATATAATGACTGTGATTCATAATTAATTCTTGGTTGATTTGGTTACAAATTAAAGGAAATAAATAAACTCAAAACTAATTTTTAAAAAGTTGTGAATTGCCAGTAGTCATCAACAAAGAAGTTTAAACTTACCTGAAGAAATAAATTAAAGACAACAAATAAACCCAAATCTAATTTTTGAAGACTTGATAATTGAAAGTACATGTACATAAATAGTCATTAACAGAAAGATCTGAGCTTACCTGACAATACTGAATAGTGTGACATATTTCAGTTTTGATACTGCTTGTGGTGATTATTTTCTTATCCAACCAGTATATGATGGTGAACATTGAAATCAAGGCTAATTAATTTCTTATCCAAAGTGTGATATAAAGTAAATGGCTTTGTATATTCACTGTTGAAAAGAATGATTTTGAAATATGGAGAAATTGAAATTGATTATACCATGTGATAGGCATGAAATATACATTCATGTACTGATATCAATATATTGAGCTTCAGAATATGTACTCAAATCAGTTTCAGTACTTTGAGAGTCCATATTTTAAAACAGATAAGGTATGGCCACTCGCTCATTACTTGTATAATCGTCTTGTTTCACTTGACGATTATACTGCGTAATGATCATGTGACCATACCTTATCCTATACTTATTATAACTTTCAACCATGAGCTGTCTGCAAACCAAATGATAAAAATAGGTTTGATCTCAGCCGTGTGTCTATATATAGAATTACTATAAATATAAACTAAGGGCATGAAAGCTCTTGCACCACACTTGTGTCAATCTGATGTTTAAAATCATATTAACGTTAGGGGGAACAGTGTCTTCTAAAGTTCTTTTTTCCCGCCAAAAAAAGTCATTTGAACCCCCAAAAATGACATGGTGCAAGATAATTGCTTAGTATGAAAATAACTACAAAACGGATTTCAGTCTTAAATGTATCAAATGCTGAGAGATGGATTTTCCTTTTGATTAGATATTTAATTTGTTTTTAAAATTTTATCATTTTTAATCATTTTAGATTCAAAATTGAAGCAAAAATAAGAAAAAGATGGTTTTTTTGGTAACAATTAAAGAAAGGATAGAGCTTACTTGAAAAACATTTTTGGGCATAACTACACCAGCAATCTCCAGAACCAAGGCATTAATCTTTAGCTAGAATGATGTTATTTAGTTTAAATAGACAGAATTTTAAAAGATGTCTTATAACTCAAGTAATTTGTGTTTTTGTAAATAAAATGATTCAAATAAATGCAAATTTTTGACACCATTTGGTAATTTTTGACTTGAGTTTGAAGAAAGTTAGGTATCTCCAAATATAGACCATTAATCAAAATTCCATCTATTCAAACTAAATAGAATAATATTTGGAGTAAACCTGTTCTTAAATTTTGGTAATTAAACTTGTAAAACTTCTCAATTTTGTCATAAAAAGCGTGGGAAATTTTCAGAAATATGAAGTTTAATTTACTTCTAATTTTGTATCACTGGGCAGTGATGAGGTCTAATGCAGCAACTACTGGCTAATGGATTAGTCATAAAAGATCAATACATGATGTTTTCATGTGTATTAATAAGCATTGATCCCATCTGAACCAATATATGGTATTTATTTAGTTGGTTTTGGTGGGTTATAATGGTGCACTATTTCATGCAGTTGAAGGATCAATGACGTCATAATGGTGGTGTGGCTATTTATCAATGAAATAGTGACGTCATGCACTTTTGGTATCTTAGCAACAGTCAACAACACATTTCATACAGTTGTGATCCTCTGCATGAAGTGTCTCTATTCCCCCTAACGTTAAAAATACTTATGTACATCCTAAGATTTAAAGGATATTATCCATTCAATGATAAGATAGCAAAGCATTTTTAAAAGTGAAAGCTTTACCTTATGGCTTTCAAAAATATTTGTTTGATGGAGTTGAAAATTATGCTCCAAGAGAAATAAGAAAAAACCGGTGGTTGGGTGGTGGAACATCCTCTAAATAATATCATTCCCTAGATAACTTACAAATTTTGCGCCCCCTATTGTTTAATTGCTCATAATATTTGCAAAGAACTGCAAGGCATTGTTACACCCCACTGAGCATAGGATTATAATATTGTATGGGACACTATTGGTTTCCACCATTCCCTCCATTGGATCACAGGCTTTTTGGATTTTTGTACAAGTGATCTCAGATTTGGGCAGAAATATTACTTAAGGTAAGGCTAGTTTAATAATAATAATAATAATAATTATTTATATAGCGCTATATCAGACTAAGTCTGCTCTAAGTTTTGAAACACTGAATTTAATGAATGAATGGTACAGATTAGAAATATCCACACCTCAAGGTCATAAATGTAAAATTGATAACTTTATACATGGAATAAAAATGATCTCATCCAAGGTTGTGATGTAAGCTTTCATCCCTTCAGTTGTATATGAGTTAAGGGGGGAATTGACATTGATCACACGATATAAACACTATCATAGCTATTCAGATTCCGTATGCTTTCAACTGCCCAGTATTGTATTGCTCATATTCATATGATTAAATATATGAAAACATGATGAAATGTAGTGTTCCAAGCACCAATCAGGCAGGCTGTGGTAGGTTTTAAGGTTAGGTCTCTTTGCTGTGAGATATATTTAAAAATCCAACTCATTTATTCTTTTAAATCATCTGAAAAATAATCAAGCTTTAAAGATATATTTATACATAAAATATGAACTACCTGTAAAAGAGTTGGGGTTTAAAAAGTGGACAAACAGGTTTGGGGTATGCTTAAATGATATGTGGCCACGAAACTGGGATACAAACAAGTTATCTCACTAAAATCAACCAAAATACACTGACCATGGTTATTGTGTTTACTTGGCTATACTCTTTTGACCACCAGGTGGCCACAAGTATACAATCATGTGACCTCTATTGTAGTTTGTCGAGGTGTTAGGCTTGTGCCATTGGACAAACAGTAATGGACAAACAGGGCTCTTGAATCCAAATCACTCCATTGTCCCAATCTAAATGTGCACCACTGTTAGCAAGACTTTACTAAGCAGGTGTTTGCACAAGATCACTGGTCAGCTAAACAAAGTTTTTGACAAAGTGTCCAATGGATGATTTGGATATTAGCAGAAGACTCATTCACCTTCAAATGACATAGAAATTTATATGTTGGAAGTATGATGGGTAATAATGTTTTATCACAAATTTTGGGGTATAAACATTTATGTTATACAAGGGAAAAGTGCTTGAGGCCTGAAAACCTTATTTCATAAATGCTTTAAGTGATGCATGCTTTGTTTTTTGTTCAAGCTAGTTCTTTATATGAGAGTGAGATTCTTATTGTAAGCTATACTCAGTTTCTTGTTTGTGTTGCTCGGATAAAATCACTATTCTGCGGTGTATTAATGACTGACATATTTCATCAGGAAGACATCACTGAGAATGAGATTATTTATGACACGTTCAAATGATAATAGGAAAATATCAAGGTCATGATGATGATGTATCTTACAGCATTGGGTCATTCTTTTAGAACATGTTTTGTCAAAATATAAATAAATAACAACATTGTGGTATTAATCAACATTATTTATTATCTTTCTCAAATATTATTGTTGGGGTCCTCTCAGTCATTTAGGTCCATTCCCAAAACTGACATATAATCATCTTACAGCATGTGAATGTTCAGTTTTTTAACAATTGAATTCAAGAACGGTATTGTCAGATGCTAATGGTAAAGAAGAAGAAAAAAAATCTTGTCCGATCCAGGACTATTTTGTCCGATCCAGGACTATTTTGTCCGATCCAGGACTATTTTTTCAGTTCCAGGACTATCTTGTCAGTTCCAGGACAATCTTGTCCGATCCAGGACTATTTTGTCAGATCCAGGATTATTTTGTCCGATCCAGGACTATTTTGTCCGATCCAGGACTATTTTGTCAGTTCCAGGACTATTTTGTCAGATCCAGGTCTATTTTGTCTGATCCAGGACTATCTTGTCAGTTCCAGGACTATTTTGTCCGATCCAGGACAATCTTGTCAGATCCAGGACTATTTTGTCCGATACAGGACTATCTTGTCAGTTCCAGGACTATTTTGTCAGATCCAGGTTTATTTTGTCTGATCCAGGACTATCTTGTCAGTTCCAGGACTATTTTGTCCGATCCAGGACAATCTTGTCAGATCCAGGACTATTTTGTCCGATCCAGGACTATCTTGTCCGATCCAGGACTATCTTGTCCGATCCAGGACTATCTTGTCCGATCCAGGACTATTTTGTCAGATCCAGGACAATCTTGTCAGATCCAGGACTATTTTGTCAGATCCAGGACTATCTTGTCAGATCCAGGACTATTTTGTCCGATCCAGGACTATCTTGTCCGATCCAGGATGTACATTCCAACACCAGTCATGTCCAACAACAGTCGGATCCCCCTGGCGGTGTCGGTAGGCATATCGGTGCAACAGTCTGAATTAAATCAGAAAGAAGGGTAATATTTTTCTTAACAACATAAAAATTACAGTATAGTTTGAAGTAAAGGAAGATGAGACGGCGCATAACTATGTATCTTTTGTTCTTGAGATCTTATAACGGGATAATAAAGTTCACTTAATCATCACACTATAATCAGCCATTTATGAACAGTTGATCTCACAAGATATGAAATAAAATCATTATATCTCTATGACATCATAGGTGTCAATGTACCTGATAACAGAAAATAATAATCAGCTCCACACTCCTATGCATTTAGCTTCTCTTTTCACATAGTCTGGCTGATATATCCAGGGGAAGTGGGCATAACATTCTGTCCAGGGCACTACGGCCGAACTGATGACCACATAACACCTGAAATGTTGTCAAAAGATACACAAATACATTTTTGTTATTTTGGTAATATATTGTATTATAAAAGAGGAAATACTTTTTTTGATCTCCAATATAGATATTAATATCTGTTTGAACATTGGCCTATAACTCATTGTCTATTCTAACCTGTTTGAAATAAACTTATTATATCTCTATTACATTATCAGTTTAATTTGTATATCATGCAAGAACAGGTCTGTACCTGTGTTCCAGTATCCGGTCGGGAATTGCAGTAAACCCTCTGTCACACTGATGAGAGGAAATGGCAATATACTTCACATTCCTTTTCATTTATGCTTCTCTGATGATATATGTGGTCTTCCATATGGTTCAGAATATCCCTGGAATATGGCCCTCTATGTTTTTGTGTGAGAACTAGTGTATTGGTTTCCCGGTGTCCAACCAACTTCCAGGAGCGGGGATAACAAAGTGTACATTCTGAATCAAATGACAAATAGGTATCAAGATGCGAAAAAAGAAAGCTACAAGTGAAAGAAATAGTTGAATTAATGTCTTAAAGCCTCCGCTAAGAATACATACTTCAGTGCATTACTGTTCAAGTTTAATATATTCATACACAAATTACCTGTATTTCATGAGAACCCTACTTAAATCTGCATCAAGGGTTCCTCATTGAATATCAGCACTGGTGATTGGGACTTATTACTGAAATGCCATCTTCCACAAGCAGGTGTAATACCACCACCGAACTGGGTCGATTCCTCAATGTTCAGTCTTCCGCAGGGCTCATTACTGGATGGTCAGTCCCCATCAAGCAGTGGGTCTACCAGCACTGATGATCAGGACTCATTGCCAAATGGCCAGTCCTCATCAAGCAGTGGGTCTACCAGCACTGATGATCAGGACTCATTGCCAAATGGCCAGTCCTCGCCAAGCAGTGGGTCTACCAGCACTGATGATCAGGACTCATTGCCAAATGGCCAGTCCTCATCAAGCAGTGGGTCTACCAGCACTGATGATCAGGACTCATTACCAAATGGTCAGTCCCCATCAAGCAGTGGGTCTACCAGCACTGATGATCAGGACTCATTACCAAATGGTCAGTCCCCATCAAGCAGTGGGTAAACAAGCACTGGTGATCAGGACTCATTGCCAAATGGCCAGTCCTCATCAAGCAGTGGGTCTACCAGCACTGATGATCAGGGCTCATTACCAAATGGCCAGTCCTCATCAAGCAGTGGGTCTACCAGCACTGATGATCAGGGCTCATTATCAAATGGTCAGTCCCCATCAAGCAGTGGGTCTACCAGCACTGATGATCAGGACTCATTACCAACTGGCCAGTCCTCACCAAGCAGTGGGTCTACCAGCACTGATGATCAGGACTCATTACCAAATGGTCAGTCCTCATCAAGCAGTGGGTCTACCAGCACTGATGATCAGGACTCATTACCAACTGGCCAGTCCTCACCAAGCAGTGGGTCTACCAGCACTGATGATCAGGACTCATTACCAAATGGCCAGTCCTCACCAAGCAGTGGGTCTACCAGCACTGATGATCAGGACTCATTACCAACTGGCCAGTCCTCACCAAGCAGTGGGTCTACCAGCACTGATGATCAGGGCTCATTACCAAATGGTCAGTCCCCATCAAGCAGTGGGTCTACCAGCACTGATGATCAGGACTCATTACCAACTGGCCAGTCCTCACCAAGCAGTGGGTCTACCAGCACTGATGATCAGGGCTCATTATCAAATGGTCAGTCACCATCAAGCAGTGGGTCTACCAGCACTGATGATCAGGACTCATTACCAAATGACCAGTCCTCATCAAGCAGTGGGTCTACCAGCACTGGTGATCAGGACTCATTACCAAATGGTCAGTCCTCACCAAGCAGTGGGTCTACCAGCACTGATGATCAGGGCTCATTACCAAATGGTCAGTCCTCACCAAGCAGTGGGTCTACCAGCACTGATGATCAGGGCTCATTACCAAATGGTCAGTCCTCACCAAGCAGTGGGTCTACCAGCACTGATGATCAGGGCTCATTACCAAATGGTCAGTCCTCACCAAGCAGTGGGTCTACCAGCACTGATGATCAGGGCTCATTACCAAATGGTCAGTCCTCACCAAGCAGTGGGTCTACCAGCACTGGTGATCAGGACTCATTACCAAATGGTCAGTCCTCACCAAGCAGTGGGTCTACCAGCACTGATGATCAGGGCTCATTACCAAATGGTCAGTCCTCACCAAGCAGTGGGTCTACCAGCACTGATGATCAGGGCTCATTACCAAATGGTCAGTCCTCACCAAGCAGTGGGTCTACCAGCACTGATGATCAGGGCTCATTACCAAATGGTCAGTCCTCACCAAGCAGTGGGTCTACCAGCACTGGTGATCAGGACTCATTACCAAATGGTCAGTCCTCACCAAGCAGTGGGTCTACCAGCACTGATGATCAGGGCTCATTACCAAATGGTCAGTCCTCACCAAGCAGTGGGTCTACCAGCACTGATGATCAGGACTCATTACCAACTGGGTGTCTAGTCCAGCGCCCTGTGGACTGACCTGATAACTGGTTACGTGCGCAACCAGTTACATGTACGACAGCAGAGGCGATTCACAATACTCAAGACCTTCATAATCAGTATCGTAGAAAAGCCTGAAATATCAAAGATATCTTGAATGATTAAATAAGCATTGATTTACATTGACCAAAAAGTAGAGTGTGCCATTTATTCATGATAATCAACTTCGAATGCAAACATATAAAAAGAACTCTGGTTATCTTTATTGTCGAATGACAAACACGTGTTATTTCACTTGCAACAAATAAATAGACCTAAATCGAAAAGAATTGATCCAGTGTTAGCAGAGAATGAAGGAAGTATGACATCCTTTTAGAATTGGTTGTTTATGCTCGTGCTGCTGTTCTCTTAATGTATGTGAATTTTGTTACTTATTCCTTTTTTTTTCTTTTAAATTTATAGTGGACTATGTCAACATGTCAGATTTCAAAAATTGTGTTCCAAATATCACCGTGTTGGATTGTGTGCCACATTATTTGAAAGGAAATTATAATAATTATAAAAACCAAAATATTCTATTAAGACAACCAAACCCACCTATGCTGCATCAGTTCGCCCACTCCACCGACGGCTCCGAGGCGCTCGCTGGGATCAAACTTGAAGAGACTTCTCATGAAGTCTCGGAAGTCTCGCATGACTGCTTTGGTTGGCATGGGGAAGCTTGTGGTGAATAGTGCATTGCCCATTGTGTCTTCGCAATGGTTGTGGAGGAACACTACATAGCTCTCTTTTAATTTGCCCTTCAATCTCCCATCGCTGTCATATGCACTGGCAATCGCAAATGGATTGCTGTGATTTTAGATATAAAAAAATACATTACATTATATGCATAAAGCATAACCTATCTTGCTAATCTAAGACGATGATAAAGGTCTTATATCATTGTTACAGAAACAAAAAACATTATATACTCACCGGCCACTAAGCATCATGTAGAGAGTGATCCCAAATGCCCAGAGGTCGCTCTGGAAGGTTGAGAATGTTTGTCCATTGAGCATTTCCGGGGGAGAAGTGTAGCCAATGGTTCCGCAAAGCCTGTTCTCCAAGGTGGCTGTGTTGTACCGAGCACTGCCAAAGTCTATCTATTGTTGGTGAACAAAATCATTGAATAAAATCACCTATATTCTTCATAAATTTAAATTACCTCAGAACATAGCCATCTACAGTGTTTATTTGTTTTAGTAACAGCCTTAATGACTTTAATTACGGATGTGGACTCGTAGAGAAAGATAAAAATACATTATTACCAGTTTGGGAACGCCATCTCCTGTCAATGCAATGTTCTCCATCTTTATGTCAAGATGCGCAACCTTTTGTGAATGTATGAACTGGATGGCATAAAGCACACATCCTGCGACATACTTAGTCACATCCCAACTCACTTCCTTACTGCAAAATGATTAGCATTTTTAGACAAATTAATTTCATTTCCTGGGGTTCTTATAAAGGGGAATACCATAACCTGTAACATGTAGGGTTTTTTTAAAGTCTGACAATAATTGCTTTAGTCAGTTAGTCACATGTGTATAATTCTAAATGTATAAAATTCAACATGTTTTCTATTCATCTTTTTTTTTATAAGAACATGCTTGCAAAACCTGACCAGCTGATCTAACCAATAAAAAAATTCCACGATGGTGAAATTATTCTAAAGAAAACATACATGTGTTTGCTGTAGAAATCATCCAAACAGCGTCCTTCCAGAAATTCTGTCACAATACACGCTCTGCGATTTTTGCGAGATCCGGGATTCTCGTAGAAGAGACCGATGTATCTGAACCAAGAGTAACGCAAATATATCAGATATTCTACAAAGCCATACTCATCTTTACTTTGAACAGTGTCTTCACACTGAAACTGGCAATCTGTTAATGTCAAGTGATATTAATTGCAAAATAGATTTTTAGAAAACCTAATTAACTTATTATCATGGCGGATAATCTTTTATCAACTCAACTTTTGCAATATGCAGTTTTGTTTAAGTTGCTGAAGTGTGCATAGATAACACTGGCAAGCAATATTCACTACAATAATGCATGATAAGCTTATATCTCTTTAGTGTGCACAAGTTTCAATTTCTGGGATATGCTCGACACGGATATATTTAAATATTGCAGTATATACAACGTTGAGAAATGAAAAGCTTTCAAGATATCAGATTTTCAAGAACTCTTTTCTTCATCCTAATAATGATAATACTAAAAACGCCGCTCGCGCATCGGATTCCCCCTTAAAGTGCATATGACTTCCATGATTTCATGAAAGCTTTAAATCCTTGAAGTATGCATTATATTTAGAAGTTAAAATTCATGTGGTATGCCGAAATCTGATACATTTTAAATTCCTACTGCGTGCACAACACTGAGAAGTTAAAATCACAAAAGTATGCACGATGCAAAGAAACTTAAATTTTAGCAATATGCAAAACACTGATAAATTCCTTTAGTAGTATCTTGGAGTAATCATTCCAAGGTAGAATGCACAAAACTGAGAAATCTTAAATCTGGTGATATGTACAACACAGATACATTTGAATTCCAACAGTATGAATAATGCTGAAAAGTTTAAATTCCATTGATATGCAAAACACTGAAAGGTTTGAATAAGTATGTACAAGACTAATAAGTTCAAATTCCTATAGTTTGCAAAATATTGGTAAGTTTTATTTCCTATAGCAGAATGCACAACACTGATTTGTTTTTAATTCCGATAGCAGTATGTACAATACTGAAAAGTTTAAATGTTCAACACGAATAAGTTTAGGTTCCTACTGTATGATAAGTTTTAATTCCTATGTTTGTTTGCACAACAGTAAATTCCTATATCAGTATGCACAACACTGATGAGTTTTAATTCCTATAGCAGAATGCACAACACTGATTTGTTTTATTTCCTATAGCAGTATGCGTAACACTGATTTGTTTTTATTTCCTATAGCAGTATGTGCAACACTGATTTGTTTTATTTCCTATAGCAGTATGTGCAACACTGATTTGTTTTATTTCCTATAGCAGTATGTGCAACACTGATTTGTTTTATTTCCTATAGCAGTATGTGCAACACTGATTTGTTTTATTTCCTATAGCAGTATGTGCAACACTGATCTGTTTTATTTCCTATAGCAGTATGAGTAACACTGATTTGTTTTATTTCCTATAGCAGTATGCGTAACACTGAAATGTTTTGATTGCTTTAGTAGCACGTACAATAATTAAGTTTTAATTCCTATAATAGTATGCAAGATACTAGTTAGATTTGATTTCTATTGTTGTATGTAAAACACCGATAGGTTATAATTCCTACTGTAGTATATACACTGATTAGTTAAAATCCGTCACATGTGAACAACAGGTTTAACTGATATACTTGAAAACACTAATAAGTTTTTTTATTCTCATATGTTTTAGAATACTGAAGACAAATATTCTATTAAAAAAACGCAGTCTTATAAAAACAATTGAAAAGTTATCATACTTGGAATAAAAACTTGTTAATTACATGTATTAATAAATTGCTAATTTCATGAAATAATAACTTGTCAATAACATGTAATTAAAATTCTTCAGGATTGTAAAACGATCTTATAATCATATATAAAAGATTACTCGTGCCCAGAAGGGCGGTTAAGGGGTTCGGGATCACAACACAACTCTTCCCCCAAACCTACCACTCCCCCCCCCCCCCCCCCCCCCGCCCCAACCCCCAACCCCCCTTCCCACCCTCCCCACTTCCACTGTGGATACATGAAGAGCTAACTCACTTGAGGACGAAGTGTGAGTGGCATTGTCTGAGCAGGATGACTTCCTTGAGGACTGTGAGATGGCGGTGGCGGTCCACGAGGTCCACCTTCTTCACGGCCACATTCCTTCCCCACAGCGTGGCGATATGCACCCGGCCGAATCCTCCCTCATCTATCTTCCTGCCCAACTTTATCTCCTGGGATAATTCATCAGATCTGGAATAAATAGAGTCAAAATAGTCAATATAACTATTTTGTTTATGAAACATTCTCATCTATGAGCCATGAAGTGAGAGTAAGAGGTCCCCCCACCCCCCAAAAATCTTTATTAATTATCATTCACATCACTCCATTACAGTTCAAACTGCGGCACTGTTCTTTCCTTTAATTAAACCATTTCTCATGTTTATATTGCATTAGATTGAAACTGGCACGTAAAGTGTTGTGTTAGTATTCAATATCTTTGCTTCCTGGCAAATCAGGTGTCAATCGTTTCATTTCTTGTCTCAACTGACATCTCCCCACCAAGTCTACCTGTGAATTCGTTAAATCGTAGCATTTATAATACAAAACATGAGACTTTACCTGAGAGTCTCGCTTACGTCAGCGATGAGTTCAGATGATGAGCACTCCTTTAGGATCTTTTCAAAGTTTTCAGATGGAGACGGTGAGCTTGCTCGAATCGGTCTCACATCTTCAGTCACAACTGGCTAAAAATGTAAATTATTTTATATTTATTTAAAATCTGTCCTTTGATTTCCATTACTCAAGTTCTCAATGATCGTGTCAATGTTGGAAAATAATAACAACCAAGTTTCCACAAATTAACACGATAGATAATATCTATCATCGAAATTAAGTCCCCTCAAATGAAAAAAATGAAAATTCGACAAAACAATTTCAGTTGATAAAATATGCACTGAAACCTGTGATACCTGTGTAATAAAGTTATTGATGAAATAATTTTCAAGCAATGAGATTATATATGTTTATCTTGATTATAATGAAAAAAATAATGATAGTTAAAAAAATCAGATTTATCAATATGATACCTTTGCAATTACAAAATAAAAATGAAAGTTTACCTCCGGTTTAACCTTGCAACCAGTTGTGTATTTGTCTGATTCACCTCTATAGCAATCATAGAGATATTTAAGCACTGGAACTACTACCAGCACCATGGTGCTGGTTAAATATTGTGGAATAAATCCGCAAAATCTGTCAAATCCGATCTCCAAAGAACTATCTTCAAAAATTAGACTTGCGCAATGTTTGCCGTTGTCAGGCTAATCACGTGATATGCTCGTTAGAACAATGGGCACGAATGCGTTGGGCCAAGATCGCGGCGTGGCAACGAAGGCCGAATACGGCGGGAAAGTTCCGGTGATTGTTCAATCGCTCAGTTCGGAGATTTCACGAACAATAAGAAAAAACGACAATACATATAAGTTTAGACTGGAATTCCCTGCGATAAAACAAACTTACAAAAAAGTTACATGTAAATCGTTGTAAGAAACGCTCATGATTAATAAAAAGAAAAAAAAAAACCAAAGCGAAGTTTAATGCAGCGCCACCTGGTTCAACTCGCATTTCAATCAGTACTGCCACCTTGTGGCCGCAGAATCTCAACTGTTACTGACACCTATGTGACATCTTCTCAAGAGATTGTCAGGACCTTGTGTATTACCACGTTCACTGGAATTGCAATATGATCAAGCAACATATCATATACCAAATTGAATTTAACCCGACACGGTAACGATTTATGCTCAATAATTTCAGACATATACAGCAGCGGCAAACATTAATTAATAAAGAATGGTCATACAATTCCAATAGGTTTCCATGCTTATAGACTCATTTATTTCAGTATTTTCCAGCAAAAGAACATATGAAAAGTACATTGTGTGCCTCTTGTTGAGGCAAGCGAGAATGTATGTTTCTGTTAAAAAAATCCTATAGCTATAGTTAAAAGATCTTATTGGCATTGTGTACTGTGTACGCGGCTGGATAGAATTATCCTAATGTCAGAATTACACCCTATGTCAAACAGAAATGAAAATAATGATATCAGTCCAATTTTTATAAAATATAGATATATTTTATATTTTATAAAATATAGATATAATTGAGATGTCTGAGGTTCCCCAAAACTAATATAAAAAATCGCATCTAAGAATCGCATCTAAAAAATTGCATCTCGATTTATTTAGTTGAAGCCATCATTGATACCACCTTGTGACAACCTTTTATTTTATGTGAGATTGTAGTCTATAAATAATGTAGCTTAGGCAAAATACCATTTGAAAGTTAGAACTATGAAAAAATCGTAGTCTAAAGTTGAAATTATAAGTACCAGGTTTGGGCAAAATGCAACGTAGCAAATGACTTAGCAAAGTACTATTTTTATTGGATATAAATTAGACAATATTTTGCAAAAACTACATGTACATCTGAAAAAAGACATTTGGGTTATTTTCAGAACCATTTACTGTTTTGTTGTTGAATTTTAATAATGTAAGTATTTTCTTACCCCAAATCAAGTGAAAGGAGTGGCAGTAAAATCCATTCTTTGAAAACTTGAATCTGTTAAAGATCATTGGCCTTGAAAAGGAAAGGTATAATACATAAGAACGATATAAATAAAGTAGGTTTTGGAAAGAAAAAGGGTAAACAAAATTATATACTTGGTAATAGATAGTTGAGTTTGAAAAAGTCATGTATGATGATTGGTAAATTTAAAAAAAAATGAAAAGACGCTAATTGTTGTATTCTTTGCTTTGCCACCTTTACCGTGTAGTAAACATGGCTGTGTGTTTCTCAAAGTCAGGTATTAATTGCTGGTGCAGCAATTCAGAGATTCAACAGATTGTTTCACAAATATATCAGTGCAGACATTTATATGCCAGTGCGTTGTGATTCAATCGCGCGTGTGGGTTTGTCGTGCCGCTTTGAACACACCGCCGCCTCCGTGTCGCGGTCTGAGATCGCGTATCAGTGCCTCTCAGCCCGCTGCCCTGGCAGGATGCTGGCCAAAAATACTCATCTCTTGTGGATTTTTCTGCTGTCCTACCTCGCCAGGCAGGCATATGGGATATGCCCTGCACGATGTCTTTGCTTCAGGACAACTGTTAGATGTATGTTTTTGCAGTTGGAAAGAATACCAAAAGTTCCGCCAGAGACCACGATCTTGTAAGTATACATTTTCGAAGTTCACTGTTTTTGCAGTCAGCTGAGACAGTCCTAGGACATCCTAGGCCAGCCATTCACATAAAGAGCAAAGTGTTAGGAGATTTACACTGTAAGCACTGGTTTTATTCAGTTTTTAACACATTAGATTTGTCTTTAATGTGTTTTATCATAAAAAGAATTTAAAAAAATGTTCATTGATGACTAATTTACATGAAAAAAAAATCCAACAAAAACACTCATGAATTATAAGCTCAATAGACATTGATTTGAATTCTAGCATTTCATAGGGAACCGTAAATATGTAGGATTCTTGAGTGGCAATCTTCACGTGTAAAGGTGATGCAGTGATGCCAAGAGGTCCCTTTTGGAGTGGTACTTGGACCTCCCTCTGAGGTTCACAAATATATGAACCAAAGAGAGTTTTTGTAGTGGTTTTGTAAGGGGTGTTTGCGGGGGTCACCTGCTGGTGTAAGGTGTACTCCGCTTACAGTGTTGATTTTAATATGGTTCATTCTAGACACATAAAACGTGTGTAGGGGCTATGCTTATGCTATTAGCTCCATTGTCAGGACACCTCAAAGTTGGTATTTATTGAAAGAAAGAAATTTGTTGGATGGCAAATATCAGCAGTGAACAGATTTCAAAATCTCTTATATTATTGTCAGAAAATTTTTGTTTGGTTTGCTCACAATTGTGGAAGAATGACATGATTATTCATTTGTGAATAGACAGAATAATGGATAATTTGAAATTCTGAATTTTAAAAGGAATGTGGATTAAATTAAAATCTTATCAGTGAGGTCACCTGCATGTGAAAACAAATCAGTGCATAAAAGTAACAAATTCACTGAGTTGATCCAGATGTGTTCGAATGAAGTGATTAGATTTTGAAGACAAACTTATGACAAAGTATTGACAAATACAGATAAGCTGAATAAGGGTAGCCACTTGTGTGTTTGGACTAAGGATAATCCCAATAGTCTGTTGAGATAAAACACATGTGACCCAATATACCAGTTGAACCCAAGGTTATACCTTCAACCTCTCACCAAAACACTTCACTTTTGATGTAATACTTGGCATATTAAGTTTGTTTTTTTTTGTTTTCTTGTTTGTTTTTTTTAAAAATCAAAATTGAGATATTAACAATCCATTTAGCAACATCAATTCAGTATGAAATTTTACAAAATCGTGCATGAATATTTTAGGACCTTTTTATGTAAATTACAGGATCATATGCTGATGGTTGGATATTTGTTACTATAAGTATGTGTGTGTGTGTGTGTGTGTGTGTGTGTGTGTGTGTGTGTGTGTGTGTGTGTGTGAATGAAATCTTGATACCAGAGAAGAATTGATAATTGATTTATGAGTAGAAGTCCATTGTGTCTGGGTGGTAGGGGATTAGTGGATCAGATTAGTGCTAATCTGTTTGTCAGTGCACATGAAGACTCACGTTTGTGACTTCATGTACATTCTGGTGTATAGTTTATGCTTGCGGGGGTATGTCGTATGTCGGGGATGGGTTATGAGAATTACTTCACATAAAGATTTTATCTGTGGATAAATATATTGCTTAAAACATGTTATTTGTGTTACACAACATCATCAATCTACAATCATTCAATTGTCAAATAATATTGTAAATATGATTTACAGTAATAATCATCAATCAAGTTACTATCTTTACACAATGTACTATGATTGTTGATACTTTAAATTTGAACACCATAGTAACATACAGCAAAAATATAGTTGATCAGCTACAATGCAGAATATTTATTTCCCTGTGCATGTTGGAATTGCACACACTTTGAACAACAATTGGGCATGAAAAGATGTGACTCCCTGGATGTAGATATTACATGTGATTTTGGTGACATTCTGCATTTCTCTACCTGCCTGGACAATAGACTATGTTGTGGGTAGTGGTGATATGTGCACATTTTGGAGGGGAGGGCTGGTCTCATTGGCAGAGTTCCCAGACAGAAACTCCTGGTCGGCCCCATCTGCTCAGGTAATGTATGGCACATTGTTGTGCTTGTGATAGACAAAATAAAAAACTTGATCCACTATGGGTGATGTAAACATGAGGCAGAAACACAATCAAAGATACAGAACTATGGGCAAAATAGCTGAAGATTTAGCCCCGAATACCAAGCTCCAGGATTTGAATATATAATCTTTAATGTTGAATAATCTTTTTTGACAGAAAATTTATTTTTAGGATTTTTTAAAGATATTTTTTACTCAAAGTCTGAAATGATGTAAAATATATTTTTTCTTTACATTTTATTCTGTGGGTTGATTGGGATAAATATTGTTTAGCAAGTGACACAGAAATTGTTTTTAGCTGGAGTTATTTTCAATGGACTCTAGTGGACCATAGCTTACATCATTGACACAAATACCTGATAACATCATGATATTAATCAACTTTATATTTGCAGATTGAAAAGTTCCATAGAAAATATACTTTTTAATGTCATTTTTGTAAAACACTAAAACAGTCCAATGAGAGAGAGAGATAATGGTAGTTTATATTGACTATCTAGTGAGCTTTTAGTGGATATTTTACAAATTCATTATAGTTCTTATTTAAAATTTAGTATTTAATCTATATGGATTTTGAGATTGAAGCCAGCATTGTGTTCAAAGTTCAAAGACTACTTTATATTGTAACAATACCTGAACTGTAGTCTGTTTGAGTTCTTTCTGACATATTTACTTTCTCTTCAAAATACCCCTTCATCACCAAAAAGGGCAACCAAATTTAAGTGACCCTTCAATATTTGCACAAATTGGTTGGTTTTGTCCCATACTCAGACTGTGGACATTTCTTTTCCTTTATTCTTCAATTGTCACATATCCAGAACAATGGAAGTTCACATAAAAAATACAATATGCGAATATATAAAAGGCTACTGCGATATTTGATTTGTTTACCATGTCTGGCATTTTATCCTTTTAATGATAAAATAAAATACAAAAGCTATACTTGTTTTGATATATTAGATTTTTTGGGGGTAGGAGGTGGTATAACATTTTACAAGATGCAAATACCTCTATGTATATTTATCTCCTCATATAGGGTCAAAGGTCAAATACATGTATATTCAAATAATTTGTAAACATATTCCATCAAAGACACAACTGGTAAGCGACATATACACTGGTTTATACTGTATCAGGTTAGCTCACACATATTGAAAATGCAAAGAACCACTTAAATACCTACCAACACACTGAAAGAGAAGACTACTGGCATCTGTCTGTTATTTCCTTGTGTGCCAAGTTGTTTCCTAATATCAAATGTCAACATCACTTCCCTGGACCAGTCACCCCAAATATGCTATTGGAACATTCCTGAACACAATCAGGAACTATCAGCAAACTTTGACGTTTTTGTTTCTTTAAAATTCATGATAATACCACATAAATATAACAAGATATACATAAATTCATATATTCTTGAAGATTTAACAATATTTGTCTTGCAAATGAAACAACAATAAGAATACTAAAAAGTACTGAAACTTCAGAACCCTGAATAAGTTTGAATGGTCACAGTGCATACAGATTTGATACTTCTCAGTGTTTGACATGTATTTAGTGGCTTCACTTGAAGTGATTTCTTTATAAAAGAAGACAAGTATTCTGTTACATTAAAGTGGGCGAGTCCTGGTGATTTGTATAGGTTCACCTGCTACCCACAGGTTTTTATTTGCGACTCTTTTGAGAAGCATTGTATTCAGATAACACAGGAATCTTTATCACATGTTGATGAAATTTAAATTATGAACTTTTCCCATGGAACTTTGGAACATACTTAATCTTATATACTAGAGAAAGACTAAACTGTATGATAAGATCAAATTTTATTGTATTGTGTATTCACCCTTTTTTGGCCAGACAAGGCATGTTACGACTAACAAGTTAGAAAGGCACTTTGTATTTTCTTTTGGACAGTAAACATGATAAAGGAAACAACAAAAATGTGAACAAGCAATTTCCTGTGCAATCATTACCCACAATGCGTATAATACATCCATTATATATTTTCTTTCTGCATTGGTATTTTTTTACTTGGATGTGGTGAAGACAGTTGGCTGCTAGTCATACACCCCTGAAGTGTAATGGTCACTCTCTGGGAGGTTTTATTTTCATTTTTTTTTTGCATGTCACTTATCATTTCCACAAGAAAGGATAAACACACACAAATGTACTCTGATCTATCCTAAATTATCAATTTCATGGCTGAAAAGAAGTCTTGCTGTTTTCAAGACTTAACATTAACACCTGAGTTCACCCTCCAATCACACGTCTCAGCTTAATATTAAAGCAAGGTGCTGCCAGTAAACATTTCATTTGACAAAACGTTGTGCTCCTAAATGTTTTTGGAGATTAAAAAAACAGACTATAAGCTATCCTTTATTGCGGTTAAAAAGTGAGAACATATGAGTAAAGAGGAAAAAAGTGAAGTGTTTCCCTTAGGGTGGGATTCAGTGCATGCAGCCAGCAGACCAGACCTCTTCCGCTAAGTGCATGGTTAAATGGCAGACCTTGCAAATGCTTTTTTTGTAAATGTCCTGGTACTTTTCAAGTGGCACTTTAGAAAGCCCAAGAAATATTAGAGATACCTTAATTTTTGCCCATCCAAATAGATCATATTCCCATTCCCTATTTATTTACATGCAGTCTATGTTATCTCAGCAATGCAAGGCATTTGTGACTGATGGAAATTAAACCACAAATGTTTATAAATAATTACTATATCTCATTTTTACAACATAATACCAGTTACAAGTACAATTTGTCAGATCAATATCAAACAGCAATAATTAATCATGCTGGAAATAATACAAGATTAATTTGACACTGAAAACATTTTGTGGTGCTGTATGATTTAGCATGCTCAGAATCGAGTCTAACACGAGTTACCGGTATGTGTGATGAGACAATAATAAGCTGAGAGTGAGTGATTGTTGGGAGGGAGGAGAGACCTCTAGGGGTGTGTACTCGCAGTATACTTGGTGTGGTTACAGAAATGTGCAGCATCGGATATCTTAGCATTGTATAGTATGGAGCATAGGAATCCTGCAGAAGACATACAGAAGACATACCTTCTTAACCCCTGCACTGCAATCGTATTATGATTTTTTTTCATTAAAAGTTTGCTGAATGCAAATATGGTTTGATGGGTTCAGAGGGTACCAATGGTTGTACACTGCATGCAGGCATGGAGCACAAGTGGTTCTTCAACTTGCCGAGTAGTTCAACACATACAGACTACTGCGCTTCTGACAGTATAGTTGGCTTTACAATGTCAATTTTTTAATGCATATAACAGATGATCCATCATATATAGTCTTGTGAAAGACAGCTACATAAAATAGTAACATAGCTCCATAAAGATAACCACATAAAATCTGAGAATAAATCCTCAACACAGTTATGAATATAGATGAATAAGTATGATAGAGTTATGATTTTTATAGGGTGAACAATGCAAATGGTTTTCCCTAAGTGTAACTGGAGATTTTAATTCATGGTGTTCATAGTCTACACCAAGTTGAGATGACACTTGAGACTAGTAGATGCTCCTGGGGTTGTGACATTGCCAATCGTAGGGGTGGGACACCACATTTGACCTGGAGAAAAACAAGAAGGGAGATGTTTGTGGGAGATGTCAAGCTTGAGATGTAAATATGGTCAGGTACTGGCTGGGGGAGGAAGGAATGGAATGTCTGGCAGGTGTCTCTGTGCTTTTCTAATACTTCCTTTAGGGTTGAATATTAAACATGCTGGATATTATATGTTTTTGGTTCAAATTAGCAATTTGTACCCCACACTGTGTGAGATGTGGTTTAGAAGGTTACTTGCATGTATTAATCAGTCAGAAAATGGAAACTTGAATAAGGCTTACCATGCATGTAAGCCTTACCCAGTCCTGACCACGCATGTAAGCCTTACCCAGTCCTGACCACTCATGTAAGCCTAACCCAGTCCTGACTGCATATGTAAGCCTTACCCAGTCCTGACTGCACATGTAAGCCCTACCCAGTCCTGACCACTCATGTAAGCCCTACCCAGTCCTGACTGCATATGTAAGCCTAACCCAGTCCTGACCACTCATGTAAGCCTTACCCAGTCCTGACCACGCATGTAAGCCTTACCCAGTCCTGACCACTCATGTAAGCCTTACCCAGTCCTGACTGCACATGTAAGCCTTACCCAGTCTTAACTGCATATGTAAGCCTAACCCAGTCCTGACCACTCATGTAAGCCTTACCCAGTCCTGACCACTCATGTAAGCCTTACCCAGTCCTGACCACGTATGTAAGCCTTACCCAGTCCTGACTGCATATGTAAGCCTTACCCAGTCCTGACCACTCATGTAAGCCCTACCCAGTCCTGACCACTCATGTAAGCCTAACCCAGTCCTGACCACTCATGTAAGCCCTACCCAGTCCTGACCACGCATGTAAGCCTTACCCAGTCCTGACTGCATATGTAAGCCTTACCCAGTCCTGACCACTCATGTAAGCCTTACCCAGTCCTGACCACTCATGTAAGCCTTACCCAGTCCTGACCACTCATGTAAGCCTAACCCAGTCCTGACCACTCATGTAAGCCTAACCCAGTCCTGACCACGTATGTAAGCCTTACCCAGTCCCGACTGCACATGTAAGCCTTACCCAGTCCTGACCACTCATGTAAGCCCTACCCAGTCCTGACCACGCATGTAAGCCTTACCCAGTCCTGACTGCATATGTAAGCCTTACCCAGTCCTGACCACTCATGTAAGCCTTACCCAGTCCTGACCACTCATGTAAGCCTTACCCAGTCCTGACCACTCATGTAAGCCTAACCCAGTCCTGACCACTCATGTAAGCCTTACCCAGTCCTGACCACTCATGTAAGCCTAACCCAGTCCTGACCACTCATGTAAGCCTAACCCAGTCCTGACCACGTATGTAAGCCTTACCCAGTCCCGACTGCACATGTAAGCCTTACCCAGTCCTGACCACTCATGTAAGCCCTACCCAGTCCTGACCACTCATGTAAGCCTTACCCAGTCCTGACCACGCATGTAAGCCTTACCCAGTCCTGACTGCATATGTAAGCCTTACCCAGTCCTGACCACTCATGTAAGCCTAACCCAGTCCTGACCACTCATGTAAGCCTTACCCAGTCCTGACCACTCATGTAAGCCTAACCCAGTCCTGACCACTCATGTAAGCCTAACCCAGTCCTGACCACGTATGTAAGCCTTACCCAGTCCTGACCACTCATGTAAGCCTAACCCAGTCCTGACCAATCATGTAAGCCTTACCCAGTCCTGACCACGCATGTAAGCCTTACCCAGTCCTGACCACTCATGTAAGCCTTACCCAGTCCTGACCACTCATGTAAGCCTAACCCAGTCCTGACCACGCATGTAAGCCTTACCCAGTCCTGACCACTCATGTAAGCCTTACCCAGTCCTGACCACGCATGTAAGCCTAACCCAGTCCTGACCACTCATGTAAGCCTTACCCAGTCCTGACCACTCATGTAAGCCTTACCCAGTCCTGACCACTCATGTAAGTCTTACCCAGTCCTGACCACTCATGTAAGCCTTACCCAGTCCTGACCACTCATGTAAGCCCTACCCAGTCCTGACCACTCATGTAAGCCTTACCCAGTCCTGACCACTCATGTAAGCCTTACCCAGTCCTGACCACTCATGTAAGCCTTACCCAGTCCTGACCACTCACGTAAGCCTTACCCAGTCCTGACCACTCATGTAAGCCCTACCCAGTCCTGACCACTCATGTAAGCCTAACCCAGTCCTGACCACGTATGTAAGCCTTACCCAGTCCTGACCACTCATGTAAGCCTTACCCAGTCCTGACCACCTGACCACCTGACCATTATTTGTCCAGAAAGTAAAAGTAGCTATTTATATGTCAGTAATAGGCCAATT
Organism: Amphiduros pacificus; assembly: GCA_949316495.1. Taxonomy (NCBI): domain Eukaryota; kingdom Metazoa; phylum Annelida; class Polychaeta; order Phyllodocida; family Hesionidae; genus Amphiduros; species Amphiduros pacificus. The sequence continues at coordinate 39,379,378 of OX439000.1, read as the reverse complement.
CAAAATTTTAAGGATATCTAGAAGCTATCAGGTATGCATAGAATGTGCAAGGGAAATGCTTCCCATAGATGTAAGCCTTCCCAAGCCCTGCACTGTTTAAGTAAGTTCAACGAGGCATTTCTCCTCAGTCCATCAAAGAATGTATTCAGGGTGAAGCCTCTGAAGGCTGGGGTCAGTTAATATATATCATGTCAACAAGGGACAGCAAGATGACCACTTGTTTGTGATTGGCCGTCTTTCATGCCCAGATATCTCCAGATCTATTTCCAACCCCACACCGAGATAAAGCTATCATCGGTGATATATTAGGAGAGGGAGGGGTAGGTGATCTATCAGATATCAGATGCTGCTGAAAGCATGTTTAATTAATGTCACTTAGACCTCATTAACCGGATCCATTTCTCATTTGAAATCTGATCCTCAAAGTGTGACCCCTTGCCCTCAGGTACAACATTGGTGCAGTGTCTGTCCGATGTTCCTGGGGTCATCAGAGTGAATTAACACATCACTGTTAGTTGCGATCACATTTCTGCGTAATTATGTGAGTATGCAGATAAGTGTTTAATGTTCTGTTTAGTGTCTGCCCATTACAAGATTAATGAAAACTGATCTATGATGGTATGTCACTGGTATGCATATATCTTCATTTCCAAAACCCTGCTGAACATAAATGCCAAACTTCCTGTTGTGTCTATAGGGATGAGATAAGCATAAGTGAAAAATATTTGATAACATTGAAAGTCTGGTCAATCTCAAATTCGTAATTTATAAAGATTTATAGACAAATATCAAGTTTTACCAAAAAAGTTCACAAATAAGATTGAACTTTTTACCAGGTGGAGAACAGTAGGGCCATGGACACATTGGCTTGTTTCATCAGAAGAGTCTCTCAACATTGTTGTAAATATTTCTTATCAAGTATATCAGGAGCAGTTAAATTTAATCAGATCACAATTTTTGTATTCCAGCATGATCAAGCACTTCAGGTAAATAGGTTGCATATTTGATCCTGTTGAAGTCTGAAGTGGCTTGCTCATGACGTGTACTGAACTGCCTTGTATAAAGTGCTTGTTTTTTTTAAAGGATCCCAAAGAAAAAAAGGGAAGAGAAATGGTTATGTTTTGGCCTGGTTACATAACCAGAAAGGAGTGATGTTTGCCATCCTGGTAAATACAGAGGCTAAACTGGTAAATATTGTAAATTACAAGAGGTAAACTGTTGAATAACATGGAAGGGTTTGTTGGACGAACTTGATACAAGTGCCATGCAAAAACATACAATTCAACTGTAAAAAGTAAATTAAGAATGTGTTTCTGGAAAATTTCCTAAAATTTCCATGGAAAGTTGTAGAATGACTTGAATAGCTTCTATTATTACACTAACCCCCATTTCTCAGAAAGCATATTTAAATGATCAATATTCAAGTTTTTCTTAATTAACTTTGGAATTATGTCCATGTATTTATATGTGGATATTTTTATCTTAAATGGGTTTGTATTTCATTTAATACTACAAATATGATAAATCACATCAAATATACCAACTTAGGATCTCTTTATCAATGAATATAATAGTGGTGGTCTGTCAGCCTGTTAGCAGGATGGATTCATCTGCCACTGTTGTCTGAGGTGTTTACCTGAGCCATTTGTCTGTCTGATAAGGCTCCATTCAGCCCACTGTTGACAGAGTGTTTTTCTATGAGTGTGTCAGATGTCACGATAAAGTGTGGGTTCTGTGGTGGGAAGAGCGCCAAGGTCATTGTCAACCCACAGATACTAAGGGTGCTGCCACTGTAAGGAGTGTTCTAATCCTTGGGTGGGAAGGACGGCAAGGTCATTGTCAACCCACAGATGTATACTCAGGGTTCTGCCACTATAAGGAGTGTTCTAATCCTTGGTTGTGGTGGGAAGGATGGCAAGGTCATTGTCAACCCACAGATGTATACTCAGGGTTCTGCCACTGTAAGGAGTGTTCTAATCCTTGGTTGTGGTGGGAAGGATGGCAAGGTCATTGTCAACCCACAGATACTCAGGGTTCTGCCACTGTAAGGAGTGTTCTAATCTTTGGTTGGGGTGGGAAGAGTGCCAAGGTCATTGTCAATCCACGGATACTCAGGTGCTGCCACTGTAAGGAGTGTTCTAATCCTTGGGTTGGGTGGCAAGGTCATTGTCAACCCAGAGATACTCAGGGTGCAGCCACTGTGAGGAGTGTTCTAATCTTTGGGTTGGAAGGACGGCAAGATCATTGTCAACCCAGAGATACTCAGGGTGCTGCCACTGTGAGGAGTGTTCTGATCCTTGGGTGGGAAGGACGGCAAGATCATTGTCAACCCAGAGATACTCAGGGTGCTGCCACTGTGAGGAGTGTTCTAAACCTTGGGTGGGAAGGACGGCAAGATCATTGTCAACCCACAGATACTCAGGGTGCTGCCACTGTGAGGAGTGTTCTAATCCTTGGGTGGGAAGGACGGCAAGATCATTGTCAACCCAGAGATACTCAGGGTGCTGCCACTGTGAGGAGTGTTCTAATCCTTGGGTGGGAAGGACGGCAAGATCATTGTCAACCCACAGATACTCAGGGTTCTGCCACTGTGAGGAGTGTTCTAATCTTTGTTTGGGGCAGGAAGGATGGCAAGGTCAGGAGTGTTCAAATCCTTTGGTGTGAAGCATGGCAGGGTTATTGTCAATTAGCAGGTACTCCATGTTTTGAAAGTGCAATAGTAGAAGTTTAGCAAGATTCATCCCCTCCACCTGTTATAGAGATTGAAATCTTATGGTTATGAATTGATTTCTACATTCTACATTCATTGGCTGCCTCCATTCATTGGCTCTTTAGAATTCCTTCCAACCATGGGATTAGATTCAAGAATATTAGACATCCCCCCTCCCCATTCCAAATATTGGACAGTGCCAGTTTTGAGAATTCCACAATGTTTTCTGTTGTACATAACAATGTATACAAGTAGTCCATCATGTTTACACATAGTCTGGTGGATTATGATCTAATGCTTGGAGAGAAAAAATATAACAGGAGGTCTATTATAATTACCAATTAAATCTAAAAGGAGTACGTCAGAATTATTGTTTGAAACTCATCAGCGAATAATATTTTATTTTCTTCCCTTTGTTAAAATCTGTTAAGATATATAAATTAGGATTTTGAGTGATAGAATAGAGTTTAAACAGAAGTACATGCACATGTCAAAAAAACCCTGAAAAAAATGCTAGTTATTTTGATTTTTAAAAATCTTTATTTGTTTTTATCACCCAGGAATGCATTCAAAATCTATAAGAAGAGTGAATGTTAGAATAGTATCATAAAGGTTACAGAAGGTTCCTAAGGAGTACAATGCCCATAACATTATTATCATAATTAGACCTGGGCCTTTTTAACACGACCCTCAGATGTCTGCCCAAGCTGCATGTTTCTTTTAATCTTACAGACCAAATGGAAGCTGTCAATTTATGAAATGTGTTTGGTTAGAGGTGTAAACACCTGGCACATGTAGTTTATTTGTGGTGCAAACAGACAGCAGGTAGAACTCACGTTCATGCCATCAGTGAGGAAAGACCTCTACTGTCATATGGAACTTGTAAAACTAATATATTTTTGGAATAAAAAGTTTTATTTGTTGAATGAGATAATTCCACTTTTCTTGCTTCAAGCCAACCATTCTTATCATCATCAACATGGATTACACACCGAACACTGGCCAGTATCTTTCAATAAGAAATGCCCTCATATCTAATATCTGGTGTCTGCTCTGTGAGCCCTCACATCTAAATTCTGGCCTTTGGTATAAAGGTTTCACATTTATGGTTGGGTTTCTTTAGGCCCTCACAGCAATGACCTGGCCCTCACAGCAATGACCTTTCCCTCACATCAGTGACATGGCCCTCACAGCAGTGACATGGCCCTCACAGCAATGACCTGGCCCGCACAGCAATGACCTGGCCCTCACAGCAATAACCTGGCCCTCACAGCAATGACATGGCCCTCACAGCAATGACCGTTCCCTCACATCAGTGACATGGCCCTCACAGCAGTGACATGGCCCTCACAGCAATGACCTGGCCCTCACAGCAGTGACATGGCCCTCACAGTAATGACCTTTCCCTCACATCAGTGACATGGCCCTCACAGCAATGACCTGGCCCTCACAGCAGTGACATGGCCCTCACAGCAATGACCTTTCCCTCACATCAGTGACATGGCCCTCACAGCAATGACCTGGCCCGCACAGCAATGACCTGGCCCGCACAGCAATGACCTGGCCCTCACAGCAATGACCTTTCCCTCACATCAGTGACATGGCCCTCACAGCAATGGCCTTTCCCTCACATCAGTGACATGGCCCTCACAGCAGTGACATGGCCCTCACAGCAATGACCTGGACCGCACAGCAATGACCTGGCCCTCACAGCAATGACCTGGCCCTCACAGCAATGACCTGGCCCTCACATCAGTGACATGGCCCTCACAGCAGTGACATGGCCCTCACAGCAATGACCTGGCCCTCACAGCAGTGACATGGCCCTCACAGTAATGACCTTTCCCTCACATCAGTGACATGGCCCTCACAGCAATGACCTGGCCCTCACAGCAATGGCCTTTCCCTCACATCAGTGACATGGCCCTCACAGCAGTGACATGGCCCTCACAGCAATGACCTGGACCGCACAGCAATGACCTGGCCCTCACAGCAATGACCTGGCCCTCACAGCAATGACCTTTCCCTCATATCAGTGACATGGCCCTCACAGCAATGACCTTTCCCTCATATCAATGACCTGGCCCTCACATCAGTGACCTGGTCCTCACATCAGTGACCTGCTACCTGCTACCTGCAAGTTGTAGCATTAGTGGTATAACCTGGCCACTCAGCCTCTAAGTATACTTCAGGTAGGTCCAGATGGTTTGGCAGTGTGCTTTCCTGCTGAAAGCAGTATGATTTACAGATGATTACATTGAATTGATAAGAAATTTTGCACAACAAGCTTAAAGTGTTGTTTGTTTTTGTTAAAGTTTTTTAGATATCACAAAGAGATTATACACTTCCACTTTCCATCATCATGAATCAAAAACAAAGTTGTAAAATGGAATCTCTCTGCTATTTAAGACTTTCATGATTTGACATTGAAATATTTAATCTAATATTCAATCATTTTTATCTTCTATTACCATCTTACTTGTACAGTCAATGATTTGATGAACCTTGTATTAAAATTGACAAATTCAACCAGAGGATGAGCTTATTCACTCCTTCCTTAAGTTCCCACCCAAGTTTTCTATGATCCACAGGGAACTGATACCAGTAAAAAGATGCTGCTCCTCTCTGGCAAGATAGTGAGCCAGATCCTGCTCTTCCTTGCTGACCTGTGCGGCTTTAGGCTTTGGCCCTCGGCCCACTCTCACATGTTTCAGTGGTTCGGTGTGGTTATACAATCCTCACATGGTATGTTTAACCATCTCAGGTGCTTGCCTCCATCATGGCAAGGCAAACTTCCTGTTTGCTGCAACATATTTCATGTCCTTATTCATTACCATGTTGAATGTTTAAAAAAAAAAACTCATTTATTATCGGCTCCCAATGTATTGCACTACTTTTTTTGCAGTCATCTTATTGTTAACATTTACACAACCTAATATTATTTTCTGAAACAAATTGTATTTGATGACACCATTGTTGCTGAAAAACCTGCCTTACCTGTGATATATTAGCTGGGTTTTAAGTTTATATATTAAACACAAAACTAAAAAATATGCAGATAATCATATACCTCAAAGTGAATTTTATTTTGATAGTGTCAGAATTAAATTAGAGGAAAATGATTGCATAAGGTTTCATGTAAAAAGTTTACCTGATATACTCAGTGACATAGTATGGGATAAGATGAGGAAAGTTATTGCATCCCTTCCAGGCTTTTTAGTCATCTTTTCAATTTGCACAGAATACGATCCATAAACAAAATATGCTGAATGTTTACAAGGCCCTAAATCATCTCCTCCCAAAATATTACCAGCAAGATATTTACACTTGATAGGGTGGGAATAATTACCCATCATGCTTATTAAGTCCTGACTTGTCGGAAGGGTGATCTGTCAAAGGTGAAAGAACCCCAACATTCATTCATCAAGAAGTATTTGGTTTCAGCAGGGTTTATGCACCGATTATTATTGTGCAGCCGAGGTAGAAGTACATTGTTACTGGTATGATTTAATGGACCTTTTAAAAGTATAACATCGGGGGAATATTGCTGCCATCTAACACATAATTGCTTCCAGGATTTCATTTACTCTTGTTTCATGAAGGTAAATTTTAAAAAAAAGTTTTCCTCTTTCTGTAAAATTAATGAAGCTTCAAATTTAGGAGGTAAAATATTTCTGCGTGGAATATGTAGTATGGCTTCCTGTGGTCTCTTCCTGATGAATTGGAAAGGCTGTGAATGGATTGGGACAAGTCATTGTGTATACCAGTATCTCATGCACATGCTTAAAAACTGTCTTCTTAAAAATCTGCAAAAGCTAGAAAATGCACATTTTGGTGGGCATGTTGGTCAGGTCTCGGTATTCTGACCCTGTCACTGAGGAATGGGAGGCAGTATGGCTGATGATGGCAACATGGCTCGAAGCAAAGCACCTCCGATTTATTACTTCTGCTTCCAAATAGATAGGACAGGCTGGGTTAAGTGGGATACAGTGTCTGAGGTGCATGTGAGATATGTTCAACTCTTATTTTGATATGATTAAAGAATCATATTCTCGCATAATAACAAGATGTGTTAAATTGACTTTTCATAAGGATCTTATGTACACAAAGTTGATATTAGCACATCGTTTTTGCTACGCCATCCAGCAAAGTTCAGATATGATATCAGTCTATGGGTATACAAGCTGCCACCAGAGGGGAGGAACAGTACCTCACATTATTTAGGTGTGGTATCAGGATCCAAGGTACATGCAGGTCCCATAGCCAATAAAAAAGATATTTTATCATTTGGCCTGCATGGTGGTGAGACCAGACTGTGGCTGTATCAGTTATGTACTGAGTATATCGTGGCCCTATCAAGCCACCCAGAAACCGTACCTGACTGGCGTACAAGGTGCTAATTCTCGGCGCTGGTCTGCATATAGGTATGCCACACCACATACAGCTCAACTTTACAGGTGCCCCTGTATCAAATATCACCCAAAACTTATTTACTGTTTCACACTGATTTTTTTTTTTTTTTAGAATTCATAGAATTTTATTGAAGGTTGTTGTTGTGTGTCACATTTTGATGTAAACTGCACATGATAGGACGAGGGGAACATTTAAACCTTTTCATGTCATGCAAGTTCCTAACTGTAAATCTATTGAAAGGACTTTGTTAAAGTATCCAACTGATATGCAGTAATGCATGTTTTACTTAGACCTTTTCATATTATGCAAGTTACTTACTATAAATCTATTGTAAGGAATTTGTGAAAGTGTCCAAATGATTTACAGGAAAACATGTTTAACCCAGGTGGTATCCATGTACAAACACAAGAAGCAATAGATAACAAGAACATAACAGAAGACCCTTAAGATTCAAGCAGACAGGACTTAGGATAAAAGGAAGAGGGTTGCTCTGAATGAGAACCAAATGCCCAACTCAGCATAAGTCATGTTGACTTCTGCTAATAGGTGTGCTATTGGCTGTCAGGTGTAAGAGACCTTGCACTGCATTATGAGATAGGACAGCAACCACCAGGGGGAGATGTGTGGCAGTTTGGTGTGGGGTTCTCATCTGGCACCCCAAGGGCAGAACCATTAGGATGTTGTGGATTCTGTGGGTCTCAGATTCTGAGTTTGAGGCTCAAGGCAGGACCTGTCCACAGCAGAGGATGTACCTCTTTATCAATCCCAGGCCAGTGAGATTTGGTGGGGGTGGTAGAGTCAGCAATGCCAGGTGTGAAAGTGACCTGCCTTTAGGCCACCAATATATACATCACCACTCTCCTTTCCTTCCATTCTTTACAATATTTATGACTTGCATGTCTGGCAAAGAAAGCAAACTATTTGGCTCTGATTTAGCAATTGTCTACTTTATATAAACACAATGGTTTCGTTTCTCCCAGACAGTTAAGCTGGAAGAAATATGTTTTCAAATTGGCAGCATGGGTGGTAATTCATCAATCATTTCATTTAACAAAGCTCTTCGCCATGGCCTGCTCCAAACCATCTCATACATCAAGCTTACATTCATCATCCAAGATTAACAAACATCTCAAGAGGGTTTATGGGTAATATCCTTAGAAATGAAATCTGCATGTGGTTATAGAGCTAGCCAGCCTAATAACAAACCCCACCCCTTCATTGCCCCATCTTCAATGCCCTTATACCTGAAGCCCCTCCCCTTGAGCGCCCCATCAAGCTCTCCGCCAGACTCATCATCACATGTGTTACACCTTAATGACTACCTGCTCCCATCAGATTGCATGCAATGTCAATGAGAAAATAGCTCCTCAACTCGTAAAATCGCTCTTTGTATTATCACTTTGTACACCTTTGTACATCGTCCCAGGGATGAATTTCACATTCGGGTGACCCTTTGACAACACATATATCTTATCTTTATAAAAAAAGAATAGTTAATGGCTTTGTGATACTCCTCTTGAGATAGAATAAGGCAGATATGTCTAATTGCATTTGTAGAACCCGTAAAGTAAGTATTAATCTGAGGAACAACATACAGCAATTGAGGTTAAATCTTTATTGTGCAATAATGATTATGCTATTTTCTCACATAAGGTACAAATTAATGATTTTATCTTAGAAATTTGGTTGGGACGTAAATGGTTAACCCCAAAATGCAAGGAAGCATAGTGAGTGATAATTGATCACCCTCTCATAATTAGGGTCTGCAGAAATGAGTACAATAAAAGCTGTACTTTTTAACCTCCCACACCTGGAGAGCTTCAGGACAAAATAGGAGTTTTGACAGACAGTTCTTGTACTTAACCACAACTTCTTGATCATTTGTTTTGAAAAATGTTTCTGTGTTGTGAAGGGTCTTCTTTTCACAGATAATCAAATGAATAGCAAATAACAAAAGAAAGGAAGGATAAAATAATTGGAAATTTGGTTAAAATTTGGCAAAGATGAGGTGTGAATCATTTCTTGGCAAAGTTTTGATGTCAGTGATGAGTGAAGATGATGACTATACAGGTTGTGATCCAGACAGTCAGGTATCAGGTGTCATCCTATGTGTCTGGCATCCATACACACCTGTGACATAAGTGTCACTTCTAATATCGGGAATGGGATGGGACAAACAGGAAGGGGGTGGTTCCAGGGGATAACAGGAGGGTGGGATGGGTAAAATAAATTTGATTGAGAGAGAGAGAAAAAAGTACACTTTGCTGGAGAAATCAGAATATGTTAAGATAGGTAGTGGATGGGATGGGAAGAACAAATGACCTGGATCGAGTAAAGGGGAAGGTGGGAAAGTTTTGAATGGAACTAGGAGGTTAGGATTGGGTGAGAAAGGGATAAAATGAGGTGCTTGATGTGATGATGAGGTCCAGGATGTGGAGGTAAAGGTGAGGTACATAGCCATGCAGGCCAAATGATGTGGTGACTGGAACTTGCCTAACCCAGGTCACCCCATATTTGGTCTGCAACATATATTCTACCAGAGTTATTGTTAATTAATTTATTAATATGTCTCCCACCAGCCTGTTGTGCTCATAGATGTACTTCAGTAGCACATTATCATCATAATTAAGTCATTATGATATGAAGTACTAGTATACTGCAGCCAGTAGTACCACTGTCCTGGGTAAACTATTAGGTGATAGCTTATAGTAGATGTACATTACCATGGATTTTGTACATCTGCTTATAGTTATGTCACAGGTGGGTCAATTATTAGTTGACATCAAAGATGTCAGGGAAAATTATTTATTCTGTTCCTAACCATTTAATAACCCATAAAAATCAGCTCAATGATATGTCAAGAAAAGAGAAATGTATATGTGAATATTATTCATCGGAAATAGAGATAGAACAGCAACAAGAGCAATATTGTGTTGATGAACCTGTGCTATTTGACCAAGTTTCAAGCCTCCTTCTGTAGTGGACCCTCACTGCATAAGAAAGGGATGGTAACAGTCAAGTGCTGTCGTAATAAAGTAGGATTCAGTTCATCAGGGATTAGGATGGAGAAGTCATCTTCCTCCAATGGAAATGTTAATGAGCCTCTTTCTGGGGTACAATTCTCTCATGTTGTGCTCTATCTAAATGGCCCTTGTTCCCAACTAATTAAAATCTGATTCAAACAGCTAAAAACAGATTTAAATTCACCATAAATTAATTCTTTATTTTAAGATTGGATGATTATTCTAGCAATTTAGCATCAGAAGTAGATTGAGATTAGATCTTAATATGCAAGTGAAAGAAAAGACACTTCGAAAATAACACCAGTTCCATGACTTAAACAAAGAGGAAAGATATATCAGATATTGCCAGAAATTATGAAATGTATTTTATGTAAGAAACATATGTTTTATGATACCTTACAAAAGTGCTGCAGGGTGTAGGTCAACTGTTACAAAAAACAGTTGTTTTGTTTTGTTTATGAATATTGGGAAAAAATTACTTTGTTGAACCATGAATCATAATAAGTTAACACGTGATCCTTAAAAGTGTTATGGTATGCAAAACCCACTGATATTATGATGAGATACAAATATATTCCAACTTGTTAACAAGAATTGCCAAACCCATGTGATGAAAATATGTTTTTTCCCCAGCTATATAAATAAATCTCTGAAGCAAAAGAGAAAAACATGAAAAGCAAAAATGCAATTTTGCAGCATATTTGATGACACATGGAGATGACTGATTCAGTGGGGAAAGGTTACAGAGTCATATGTTTGTGATCAACACATCCTGATGATATTCATGTGTCCAAGCTGGGCTGGATATCGGCTGGATCTCTGGACTGCATTTCACGCTGCACAAACACATGCACTCCTCGCTGCACAAACACATGCTTTACTCTGTATGTTGTAACAATGGCCAAAGAGATGATCAATGTTCACATTACATGTTTTTTTTCCCCAAGAGAGGGTTCCCGACTTGAAAGAGGCCTAACTAGAAAAGAAGTCCAACATTGGGGACTAAAAAATTAAAGAATATTGTGTTTTGAGAACATTCACATTTTCTGTTTGAAAGTCAAAATGAATTGTGGAATAACAGAAAGTTGGTTAAAATTGCCTCATTATTTCTTAAGGGCCAAGCACATTATGACCTCATATTTCACAGAAATTGATTTTAAATGGTTCATGCTTTCTTGAAATGTTTACCTCTGCAGGTACCTCTGGCATTTTCATTAAGGGTTTTTAGTGCTTCTGTGATTGGCCCAAGTCATAATGAAAATGGTGCCATCTGGTGCACTCCTTACGTCATTAGCAAATAGGTACAGTGTGATTTTTTGTCATTTATATATTGATAATGCCACCATCTGGTGTTATTTCTATTACTCAGAAAACGTTGAAGTGCACATTGAATGTGCTCAATAACATGAACAGACTGATGGAATGTCAAGACAACAACTTGTATGGAAACAAATTAGAGCAAGTTAGAGACCATGATGATACATCATTATCAAATGATGAGCAATTATGGAAAAAAAGGCTATTTTTTATTTTGTCCAATATGGTGCAGTAGCCACATCTTCAAGCTAAAAATAAATATTTCAGGGTAATGAAGTAGCTATTATATTTTGCTACCAAAGATTTAAGACAATTTTCAATAATTTTCTTAAAAGATATTCATGAAAACTGTAGTCTGTTTCATTTAGATATTTTCTTGCCGGTATTCCCAAGGCTTGGCACAACTATTTGACTGAGACTGAGCTTACCACACCTCCCGGGTGGCCACACTTACAAAATGCTGATATACTTGAGTGGCAGAGAGACAAACCATGTGCTGGCAGATCTGGAGCTGGGGAGGTGAGCCTCATGATGAGAGAGTCTCGGCACCCCAGGAAAAAATAATAATAAAAAGGAGAAGTGTTAATCAAAGGCAAAGTGTAGCATTATCCCTGGTAAGACATGAAGATATGGAAAATACTGGTAGTGATTTGACCCAGTGGCATACAGGTTGGAAAATACCAGTCATGATTTAAATAGCAAATAGTCGGTGATATTTCTTATGCCATTGTTTTTATTAACAAATATTTTGCATTTAGTCTAAATATATAATGCAATGCTATGAGTTACAACATATTATTTTATCAGAGTAAGTTTAATATCATGATAATATGAAATAAATGTTGCCTTTGTGAAATACAAGAAAGTCTGGCAAGTCTTAGTGTCCAAGTGTATGTGATCTGACATGGTGCAGAACTGCTGAACCTAATCCCAAGGTCAAAGGTCAGAGGCAGAGAGGTCATGTAGTTATTAAGATACCTGGAAATGAACCAGATGGTCACTTAGATCCATTAAGTCACCTATGCTATGGTTTACCATTCAGAATGTACATATTTCTCAGAGCATGTCCAGCTGTCACTGGGATTTCAAGATGGCTATATTAAATGATGCTCTGGGTAGGAAGTCCTGAGAGGCAGTCCATTATAGATAATACTCAGCTACTCAGTTAAGAAATTACAAGAAATTAGTTTTTTGTTCTGAGCACAGTTGAATTAATATTGAATCTAATTTCTAATTATTTATAAATGCATTTGATGAATAATTGTTACTATGAAGATGAATTAACCTTAAACTGTACCCCAAGAGGGCAAACAAGTTCATGTGCAGAAATAGACTGTTTGGGGAAAGTAGTGAGCTTTGTGGACTGAGGTTTTACCAGGGATAATGCATGCTCCTGATACACAGTGATATTCAGGGCAGAGAAAGCCTCACTGGCAATATGGTACAAGCCATGTCTGAGGTTACACTGTAACAGAACCACTTCTGTTGATCCCAAGAGTGTCCACACCTGCCCCACTGCCACACCTGACCATCCATCATGTCAGACATTCTATAAATGCATGTAAAAAATAAATTTATATATCGTAATAATAATCCAATGATGTCCGCACACACATCTGGTTTAGGGACCAATCATGACAGTTGAGAGAATGGTGGGAGGCAAGGGCAATTATTTTGAACAATCAGAGAGCAGCTAACAAACGATTAACAGAAGTGTCCATAGTAACAATGGTAGGAAGTGGCGCTCACCAGGTGTCTACATTTCAGTATCAAATAATATATTCTCAGAATAAATAACAGAGGCAAATCATTAAAACAACTGAGAAAAAAAAAGATCAAATTAACTGGCAACAGGGTCATTTGGGACAACTACAGATAATCTAGTATATATATATATATATATATATATATATATATATATATATATATATATATATATATATATATATATATATATATATATATATATATATATATATATATATATATATAAATTTGATATTGTTTAAATTAAATAAAGTTGGTTTAATTGAAATGACATATGAGGAAAATGAGACATGTTTTAGATATTTGTAGAAAGGTCTTTCCAAGTATTGCTCCATTCACATCCATGGGTGGTGTGAAAGAAGAACGCTATAATTTTCTGTGCTCATATCTGTAATCTGAAAGTAATTGACTTGTAGAAATGTTTTTCAGTGGTTTTGTCTGGACCCAACCCATTCCTCAGTGAGGATATAAAAATGCAAGGAGCTTTTGTATTGTTGGGGGGAGAGGAAACAAATTTTTGAGGATATTGTAATTGCATGTGGGATATATCATTCACCTGTTGTGTTAAGGTTAGGACCTGAACTTAAAAGATCACTATATAAATGGTTTGTTTGCCTCCAGGCAGTGGCCGTTTAACAGAGATAATTTCTGTTTCCCCGGCTTTAATTTAGGGTTTCTTATTGTCGCAATAAAGTGCACATTACTCAGAGGAACTGCTTAGAATTCTGGGATAATCTACTCTTGTTTTTTTGGCAGACGTTGAGGGCCAATTTATTATGTTCTCATTTTAACTCGTAAAAAGTAGCTAAACATAGGGGAGTCATTTTGTATTAGCACAGCAGGACTATACATATACCAGGAACTAAGGCCAATCGTCTTGCCCAATGAACCATGAAGGAACCTGGAGAGAGAGGCAATAATTCTGTCCGCCATTTTTGCTGTTTGTGAAGATAAAAACATTAAATAAATTCTTTTTGTCATATATTTTTGCAGGGGTGGAAATTGATGAATTGCGGCACTCAAAAAAATTGTGATTTATTACATACGATTATACAAAAAATATCTTGACCTGAGATGTAAGAGTGGAAATTATGTTTTGTTTCTTTTTTTGCACCATGGTAATTGAGTTACCAACCAAATTACAGAAAATTGTTCCATCATTTTTTGGCCAAAGTGACAGTTGATGAATTGTAAGTTTATATTTAGATGTCCATGTTCACCTGAGTCAGACCTGAATACCTTTGTATCGAATATCTTGATGACAGACCTAGATCTTCATGAAAACCATGGTTTTGATGTCTCCCTTATCAAAGATAGTGTTTAGTTATCATTAAAGAATAGTTGATCTGATTGCCATTGTTTATTCATATGTTTGAACATATGTGTCAAGATATTATAAGTGTCTGCTATAGTGTGAGCAAGGTGATAAGTTTTATGATATTTGTCAATGACTTTCATTGATATTGTTTTGTTTTAAAACCAGTGATAAATTTTGCCACACAAAAAGTTAAAGATAAAAATTATCGACTTTCCTTCCTTTACTTTTTATGAGTTTCTTGTTTGAGATATTGGCTTTACTATGTAACAAAGAAGTGCAATTGAAGAAACTCAGTGACAAACACACCCAATCTGAATACAAAAAAATGAAGCTTTTTTTCTTCTGGTATTGTCACTAAATTTTAATGATAAGTTGAAATATCTCTGCCTCAGGCAATTTGTTTGTCAAGAAGATGTAAAACAAAACCAAGTTGAGGATATCTGTAGCCTGAAAAATATATCCATCATTTTGTTATCATAGTTAATGACAAAAGAGTGTCTCGTCCAATTAATCACAAGCATGATTGAAAGAAATCAGGTGGGCAAACAATGTGGTCTTTCCCTAACCCTCCATCAACCCCCTCTTAAACATACCGTATTTACTCGAATATAAGATGACCCCTGCTTCAACATAACTGACAGAGCACCCACCCCAGAGTATGTTTTCTACTAATGATGTTTTTCAGATTATCTCTATAGCTTCAATGATTAATTGATTGATCTCATTTTTTTTTTTATCGCAATTTGAGAAATAAAGTTTTGTCTGTTCATTTATTAAATAAATTGTTCAATAAGATTAAAGTAGTTTTGAAAAAAAATAGCACTGTTATAATGAAATATGTTTGGAAGTAAGTAATCACCATTTTAAACAATGTTTTAGCATAATTATTATGACATGTGGAGTAAATCCATATCAACGGATTATAAAGTTTAGGCCTGGATTAGCAACTAAACAAAACTGTCAGCAGATAACTAACATCAGTGCTTTATAAGATCATGAGGTATTGCTAACATATCAGATGTAAATGATATAGGTTAGCACAAAAGGGGATTGTGGTATTTAAGATTATTAAGGAGAAATTGTTGCAGCAGCAGGGTGTATCATTGTGGGTGTCATTTACAGATATGGCTGTCTGATAAAACTGAGAACTGATTCAATCTCTCAAGAAAGTTCTGAGCCAAACAGATATACTGTGTTATCACAGAGGGAGTGTGTAGCCGAGTGATTTAATCTGGTCAGCCAGGAAAAAATATGTAAGTTTACACAGTGGAAAAATAACCGAGAGAATTAATCACTGTATTTGAGAAGGAAAAAAGTGTGTTTGAAAAAAGTGTCATTCACAAGTAAGGAAACTGTACTCTGCAAACTCTGGGGAGCATGCATGAGGAATCAGTGACATAATAAATAGAAATTCATTCACATAAAGAGAATGAAGGGATGATCCCTTTTTGGTTGATCTTAGTGAAAAAATATATTTTGCCACCTCAACAAACAAAGAATTTAAACTACAACAAAACAAAACTGACTACATCAAGCCCACTAGAGAAAAAGGACCAAAAAGTAGACAAACACAGTCAGACATTGTTTGATTTCTCCCAAACTGAACAACTGAACCAAGGTTCCCCCAACGTTTTGTAAGGTGATAATCATGACTATATTTAAAATAAAATATGAGGAAAAGATTACCACCAATCAGAAGATATTGGTTCATGAATTTTCCAAAATGTCTTTCAAGTAGGTTGGTCAGTAGGTCGGAGAATGGTGCCTGTCATTCCTTATCAAAATGCATGAGTATATGTTTGTGTTGACCGTCCAGAGAGTTCGGCCAATACAAGCTGGTGTCTGTCACACATCCAGGTGAACTCTGGGTGATGAGGCCAGTCATAATGACTAAGTTATGATGTGGCTTGGGGCAAAAAGGGTTAGTGACCCAGTCCAAACATATCACATATACACATAGATCATTTGCTGACTAAACAATCAAATCTAAACAAACCCATGGAATAGCAAAATATTATGTTTTCAACAAAATATGAACAAAAAGTTGTATTATACCAAAGAAAATAGTTCAAATTTTCATAGGAACAAGCTGTGCAAGACATTGTTTCCATTGTATTTATTTGTTCATCAATTACTAGTTGTTACTAAGATGAACTTTAAAATTCATCACATTTAAACTTGTGTGCTTTTGTAGTGAATGTCTGGCATTGATGTAAAGTGATGCTTTAATCAATAATCAACATTAATCAATAATTGATTGAATGGAAAGATTATTCAAGGGGAAAAGTGTTATCAAAATAAACTTTCCCAACTCATGACATTTATGATCTAATTCGATGTTTATGAGATGGAAATTTACTGTTTTGAATATCTTTTGTTATTATGCAAATATAAATGAGTGATCTTTGTTTTTTTTCTCATTTCAGAGATGTGAGATTTAATCGCATTCAAGAGTTGCCACCTGGGGTGTTTTCTGGTCTGAAGTATTTAAACACATTGTAAGTATTTGGATCATACATAAATTAAATGTGATGCTCTTATGTGAAGAAAAAAAACTTTAAAAAAAAAATAGAAAACCAAAAACCATACTGAAGTTTTGTAGTCGAATTTTTTTATGGGGAAGAACGTTTATAAAACAATTGCAGAGAAAAAAGTTCAAAGATTAATAAAATAGTATATAAGTTCAATCTACTTTTGATTCTTTAAAGCTTCCATGTTCAAATAATTCATAGTCACAAATGATAAATCTGCTCCATTGATAGTTTGAAGATATTACAAAAGCCTTTGATAGGGTCAGAAGCCAGAGGACTAGAGAGTAAACAGATTGTTGAAGTCAGTGTGTTGTGGAAACGGAAAATGGAAGGGTTCAGCAGAGAATTGGTTAAACAGATTTGATTGGTTTGAAATGTGCATGTGTCTTATCATTTGCTACATGCTTTAGAACATGTAAAAATCTTAGAAAATGTAGCATGGTTTGAGAAGTGGATCAGTCCCATTCAAGAAAATTAAAACTAAAATTCACACAAATATTTCCTCTTAATTGGAGGAATTGGCAGAGACTTTATATATGTTTGCATCACTGACAGCATGAAGTGTCCCTCATCATGTGATAACATCAGTGTCATCCTTCTCTCCCTGGCTGTCATGTTTCTTTGTTCCTGGGACCACCTACTCGACAGACACCCTGACATTTTTGACACTCTCTTGGCCAATTTGCTGAGATTATGCGGTCATTATTCAGGCACCTGTCATGAAGGCTGGATCAGACTTTTGTTGTGCGTTTGACCTCCAGACAAATACACTCTGTATTTCAACCATAATCAGAAATGCAATGAATAGGCGGCCTGTGCAGAAGTCATCCATGGTCCACACGTTTCTCTCATGCATGTGATGAATGGAGGCATTACTTCCCTAATTACCATATTATCCTCAATAAATGGCCATGCATTGAACATTTCTTGTTGCATACATCTTTATTACTTAAACATTTAAAATACTTGCTACACCTGAGACTGAAATTGCCAAAAACATTGTATGAACTGAATTTTACTTAACTGTTACTTATCTTTCTGATTACCAAATGAAATCTTACTTTATTGTTAGAATTTATTTTGCAGTATATTGTTCAATGACCTGTGTCCGTGATCATTTGTTGGACATTTAGCAATCTCCTTACTGCTGTTTAATTTTATGATTGAAAAGCCATATTTGCAACCTTTTCTTTCAAGTTTGATGAAACTATTGATTTCGTTTACAGATTATTGAACAACAACCACATACAGAAGATAGAAAATGGTGTATTCGATGGATTACCAGAACTTAGATATTTGTAAGTATAAATAAAACGTTTCAACATGTCATGGCCATCATAATAATAAACTGAATCTGTAATGCCCACAGGTCTGTTATAATTATGAGCTACTGGACTGTGTGTTGGTCAATGTACTAATGGGGTAATTACAGTTAGCATATATCTGTTGATGTTTGTATCTGAGTGGGACAGTGGAGCCCCCTGGAGGCTGGATGTATCTGGTTGCTGGCCAGTCACCAGGCTGGCATGTTGTGTCTAGGGATGGTGTGACAGATGCCAGCTATATTGTGACAAGAAGCTCCCATCCATCCCAGGGCAGGTGAACTTCTGTGTTACCTTGAGCCTGGGTCTGTCAATCCCACCACCAGGTGTCTCCCCGCAGAATGACTCATCAGCTTTCCACTAGTAAACTTATTAATTTAGACAAATGTTTACACAGGATATCAGCATAAAAACAATTTAATCGTTTCCTTAAATTGGTTAACCAAAATGTTTTGGGCTATGACATATCCGTCTCTCCAAGTTTACACATTATTTAAACTGTCACACCAAAAGTCATTGATTTTTTGTGGTGCAAAAGTATGAGACACAGGTATTCAAAATGCCCTACATGTTATTTCCTGATCTTCATAGAAGTGCAAAAGAGATGGATGATAACTGAAGGAATAAGGGGGAGTGAAACATAAATCACATTTCTGTTTGACCAGATTTGACATTGTACAAAGCATGTATACATGCATAATGTTTGAAGCACCATAAAAACATATGTCCACATTCTGTATTCAAGCCCTCAGTGAAAAAGCACAACCATGAACCATATATAAAACAATTTATATTCACACCCGCAGCAAAGAATATAGAATGTGGCTCTTGAGTTTGGCCGGAGCCTGACTTCTCAGCAAAACAAGAATAAACATATTCAGCCCATTGGCAATAATTAATTTTGCATATTAATCATGCGTTTTTCTTTGATCATGTTAATGAGGGACACTTGGCCAACAGGTGACCCACTGATATATTACGGGTCATTTGCACTGCATCATCATTTAGTGATGATGGGTCATAGAGGGCACTGTAATTATCAGTTTTATCCTTATCACTGTTCTGATGTGTTTCCATTAAGCCCCGGAAGGTAAACAAATATTGATTAATGATATACATAAGCAGATGTACAAGATTGCTCCAAATAACTCAACAAACATCATAACATGGTTTTAAAAATTCTATTTCATTCTGATGATGTGTATGTATTATACACATTGATTTTGTTTATCTCACACTTAAGATATTTAGCAATACTTTGTTTGATATTTTATTTTAACTCAATGTTAGTTATTTATAAGAAACCCAATGGCAGACTTTTCATTTGTCACCTGAAGTTTTGTGAAGATTTGAATTGCAAAATTTGGCCATTTAACTTCAATGAAGTTGAAGATACAAGCAATAAAAGCACGATTCATCTCAGTTCCTTCGAAGTCAGATCATGTGACATAAAGTCATTGCAGAGAATGACCCCAAACATAGATTTATTAAATAGTAAAAGGATTAAGTCAGAAGTGAATCTAAAGAGTTCATTCAAGGCTGTATGCAGTAGCTCAAGTTCCATCCCCTGTATTGCAAGGTCAGAAAATAAATCATGAGAAAGTCCCAACAATTGACTTGTTAGTGTGTGATCCAATAGTGTCGTTGACTGACCAGGTGCAACAGGTCAAGCTGGGTCACTGAGCACGCTCAGTGCTGTGTTACATACTTGGATACTCCGGCATTGTTGAACCAGCTTTGGTCTCAAAGAAAAAAGAAGAAACATGGTTAGTGAATAATTCATACAAAATTCCTTCACATCCATTGATATAGAGGTTCACATTTCAGAGGGTTCCATCATAATTCAGTGTACCAATAAAGATTAAATTACTTTAAAATGCTCTACATCTATAAATTTAATGGCATAAAATGTTGATGTTATCACAATTTGTTGCATAAATAATAGTAATCAAATCTGTTATGTTATAAGAAGGAAGACTGATATATACATGTCAGTATAGAGAATGTGAGAACACTTATCAGGGATTAAGATAATATTCCCGATTAGTTTCAAGTAGTGCTTAAACTATCTAGATTAAAATGAATAAATACTGAGCATGAAAGATTTTATATTATGCTGCAAGGCTTAGTCAAATTTACTCACATTTCTTTTCTTTTTTTTTCTTCTTTTTTTTCCAATGTCTGTCTTTTCTGAGGTTTGTCACCATCTAGATTTAAGCCAGATGTAAATTGCACATTATTTTAATTGCAAAAGCTTGTATTTACATTAAACAGCATTCTAACATTTGAAAATTTCAAATGTTTAAAGAAGCTAGAATGCATTATTCCATTCAAAATTGATCTTCTTTACTTGGCACAAGACAGCAGTGTGTGAAAAACCCTGTTTAGTAAGATCTTATTGCAAAGTTCGCCTGAGATCAAGTCATTTATCAATGTATATTGTCACTTTGTTTCTATATCAAGTACCTGCCTCCAGTGACTAATGACTTTTCTGCAACTTTAAGTCACTCATATCACAGCTTTAAGCTGTTGATTTATCATTTCATCTATATAAGTGAATATCACTGCGAGAGTCTGTTGATGATACATATAATATAATTCATCAAGTTCATATTCATTCCCCCTGTCTTTTTAATGAAACCAACTCACCAAGATTGTGTAATGCAATTTTTATTGGGTACAGAGTTAAGAATCTCATAATATACTAAATGTGGCAATTTACATAACATATAAGATTTAAGTACTCATACCTTCATGGATAGATATGAATAAAGCTCTCAAATTTTCCAAAACAGTTATTATTATTATTATTATGAAACTGGAATGACATTTGAATAGATTGTTAATCACATAATTGATGAAAATATACACATAAGTTGTGGAAGCTTACTTTAAAAAAAGATATTACAGTGACAAATATCAAATATTGTACAAGCAAAAATTTCTTTGAATTACATAGCTAGATTGCAACAGAAGCTCCCAACAGAAAACTCCCAAGGACTAGGCACAGATGGTAAGAAGTGTTTTGGCAGCCCCTGACAGACTTGACTGGCAAGCCGGGGCTCTGACAGCACTTTGGTTTTACTGTCGTTTGCCAAGGTCATCCAGCCATGTCTTGTCAAGAGGTCCTAACAGAGACAACATACACAATTCCTAATGACATGCACCATGTTTTTATGCCCTACAAATAGATACCTCTTCCAGTTTTTTCTGTCTCTCTCTGTCTTTGTAAAGTGAGCTACTTTATTCTGACAATTGATTTTACACCAGAAAATCTAGCATTTAATCCAATCTTGCATAAACATTTCTATTTTTATTGCTGTCAAAGGTTGCTAAAGTTATAATCTTTAATTTGTAATAAACTAGGTCCAGACAAATTGAAAAAGTTACATAAGCACATAAAACTTGATATGAGTAGTTTCAATTTCTGAAAATGTTCAGCTTCAGAACACATGAAAGCTCCTGGTTGATTAATATAGATTGCATATGTAGATATCCTTCATGGTCATGTTCTCGTATTTTGAGTGTGCCTTTGTGGAGGTTTTGGATATGTTTCTCCCCACAAGGGGTGACTTGGATCATGACAAGGACCTATCAGGTGACATACCTTAAGGGAGAGGGGTTGGTCTGGGGTGATCCAACCCTCTCCACCCTCCATGTCTCCCATGGGGGTCCACACATTAAAGAATTCCATTGTGGTTCCAGAAAAAGACAAGAATATCTCACTTTGACAAATAAATAAGGGTTTTTTTTTAGGATTTAAAAAAAAAAAAATTTAATTATATTTTTTTCGTCACAATTTGATTTTTTAGATGAATAACATGCCCAGGAGACATTTAAACATAAAATGTTTAATTTCAAATATTTCGTCAATGTTCTTATTTTATAAGTTAAAAAAAACCTGCAATCTGTCTGTGTATTTGTATTTTTATTTAATATGTATTATATATATTTGTATTTTCAATTTTCAGATATTTATATAAAAATCACATTAGTCTTATTGAAGAGAATGCATTCCATGGTTTGGAAAAACTGGAACAGTTGTAAGTATTTAATAGATTTCTTCTTTTGTGTCAGTCAAGGGCTTTATTCCCACTTTTTGTCTTTGCTTTGTAAATAATATGTAAATAATCATAGATTTTACTCTACCTATGATCATTTTCACATTGCATAGCACAAAGTATGTACCTATTATTATGGACGTTTTGATGCAAAGACTAAAATGTTTGGGTATGATATTTTTTAACAATTTTAAATGCACAATAAGTAAATACCAGGCTCTTTTTGATGTGAACCTACCTGACTTAATTATAGAAAGTAGAATTTAAAATTGTGGCATATAGTTGAGGTATATTATAAGAGACACAGCTGTCGCATTCATATTCTCACCAATTGCAGTCTCTGCATCAAATTATACCTTATAAGAATAGAATTGTATGGGGCTTTTTACTTGCAGTAAAGCATTTATTTTGTCATTTTAATGTGATATTACATCTTAAAGTGATATTACTCAAAATCACAAATAATTTCAAATGCTTGAAGTTAGATCTTTGTATTGGTTGTTCATTTAGTTGTGTTTAATTAAACTACTTCCTCTAAATGTTTTTTTTTGCAATAAAGGAACAGCTTTATAGTAATGTCAAAATGAATTTCAGATTAAGAACTTGATCACAATTTTGTTATCAATACATATATGACAAAAGGAATTTCCATATCAGTAAAGTTCTTAAGATTGTGGTATGTAAAGTAGGCAGTATCTCACAGTGCAGTTTTATAGCCATTATGACAGCACAGGTGATTTTGTTGAGCCACAATATTATAGAGAGGTCCTGAACCCAGACACTTTAACAAGTCTCAAGTGAAATATTACAAGTAAATCAGCATAAAAAGTGTTGAAATGTGGTCTTGAGGCAGACAAATGTGCACCTTTTTTCACGTAGAGTTCATACTTTATGATTCTGCAAAAGAAAAGATTAGTTTGGAGAAGTTGGTTAAAAGATTATAAGCACGTGACCTTTTCCCTCAAGATACTGACAAAGAATCCATTCATAAACACTGGGTCATTGAAAATAATCGTTAAGACTATTCAAAGAGAGATTTGTCATATGATTCATATTTTTTTTAATAAGAAAGTAGGATATTAGGCCTTTAAAAAAAACAGCATGATCATTATTTAGTCTGTGCATCATGATTAAACCATATTTCCATAATAGAGTATATTACTTGAGAGCTTTGTGTGCATCATTTCACTCCTTATTTAATTGTGTATGTATATTTATGTATATATTATCATTCACTGTTTCAACTGCTTAAACATTCCCTAGGCTCTGCTTGCTGTTTATTTTCTTGCTTTTTATAAAGGGTCATCCATAATGTTTATATAACTTAATGGTTCATTCATCTGTCACTTCAGAACCCCTTACCCTAGTGGTAGGTGAAAGAATAACAAAATGTTGGATGATCCTTAACCCTTCTTGTCTATAGCTTTAAAATGTTGTGTATAATATTACATTTCAGGTATATTCATTTTAATGACATTGATGACCTGCCTCCCAACATTTTCAGTAAGATGCCAAAGTTGGAAAGACTGTAAGCACACAAAAATTAAGTATATATTGTCAAATTCACATTAATGCAACATATATGTTATTAGTCCATCTAAAAATCTAGTTTTGTTAAAAAAAAAAAAAAAGGATGCATATCACCAGACAGAATTTGTAATTCGCACCAGGTCTCCTTCATGAAGATATCTTTGATTTTGAAATTTTTAAAGAAATGTGCGAGTGATAAATGAGAAAATATTATGAACCAGACTTTTAGCCGTTGAAGGATATTTTGCACAATGAACCCTTGATAGTGTGAAAGGAGAGGTCTTGGGCATAAAAGATTAAATCACCTCAGTTCTTTGATGGAAAGTTGGCAGATTTAATCTTTTATGATGGCCTTCTTCAAAAGGTGAAATAGAAACATATCAAAACATTGTGTCAAAATAAGTTTATCCTGCTTTAAAAACTGCTTTTCCATACTTAACTGTAGAGGGAGTTGAGAGCACACTTGAGTTGCACCAGAAATTTCCTTTTTTATTCATGACAGGGCTATACCTTATTTAAGCAAAATACCGGTATATATTAAAAGTAAGATAAGTCAAGCAAAAAATGATTACTTTAGGTGTAACAATTTTTGGTTAGTTTGACAGTTGGTAATGAAAGTATTTATGTTTTATCAACAAATTACCAAAAGATATATTTTATTGGAATTGGCCTAAGGGTAAGTACATTGGTTTGGTTATTCAATACATATAATGAATTGGGGGTAAAAAAGATATTACAGTCTCACTCATTCTCACTCAAAATGTTTTTTTCTGGAACAGCTTTATGATGTGAGGACATCGGAGAATGTCTCACAAATCATGTTACCACAATTTTTCTCAAAAGCATCTCACCATGTATTCAGTAGGTGATTTTCATGGTCTAATTTCACAGCTTTTGATACTCCCATTATGTGAGTTTATATCAGTTCTAAACAAGGTGATTTTATGCTGTGAAGAGCACTTGTCAGAGCAGAGAAAAGCTGGATAAAGTGGGCACCAGACCTTTAAATGATGAACTGAATACTGTCAACGTTTGACACCAAAAGAGCATCAAGTTAACACTGTTTTCAGTTAGTATTATGCAGATATATAATCTTGTGACTAATACCCTATAATCATTGAAAAAAAGAGATCAAAACATTTCTATTTAAATAAGGTTGAGCATCAACCAATCTGAAATCAGTTAAAAGATTACAGATAAATTTGATTTACAGTTTGATATTTATGTTTCCCAAGTGCTTGTGTCTAAACAGACCATAGAATTTTAACTGTCAGTGCAAGAAAAGAACTCGCTTGGTATTTAACTTGGGTAAAAAAAAGCAATTTTGATTGTGTGATTGTGCAATTATGTAGTATTTTCGCTGTTAAATTTGACAGTATGATTCTCACTGCACCATACATTCCTTGGCTTCAACTCCTCTGCTTTACCCATATTTCTCAACTGAAACTTTTTGCATGGTTTTTAAAATACAAGTATGGTTGCTTATGCTCTGTGACCTATCCCTTTAGTGAGAACTGAGTGCAAATGTCGTATTTATAGCCACATTGCCTTCTTGGATCTCTCAGTCGTTCATTTGTTGCTTTTTTATTTTTGCATTGAAGACCACCCACTGTCTTGGACAGAATGGAATGGTAATAGGTGAAGATGGTGGGGCATGTTCCTAGGAAAATGATTTATGATGTGAAGGCATGGGAATTTAACACAGGAAATTGTTCATTGATTTAAAAAAGAGTTTGTGGGGATACATTGTCAGCGGCATAGGGCTGAATTAATTTACAATGTTTGCTGGCCATGACGGAGTAGTGGTTGTATAAAGAGGAATGCTGTCACTTTGTGGATAACTGACTGATAGAAAAAAACAGGCATTTTGTGATGTTTTAAAAAGAAATGTCTTAAAAATGGAGGATAATCTATGAAGACATTCAAGCTTTTCCTTTTATGAATTTGATATCCGTTCTCAAGTTGTTAACAGGTATGTTATGATGTATGTCAGTGGATAGATTCAGTTTTCAGAAATAATCAAAAAAGTAAAGCAAAGAAAAATAAATGTATAAATTAAATGTGGAAACTTTGGATAGCATATTCATACAACTTAGTAAGAATCTATCTGATTTATGACTTTACCAATGGGAGTAACATATCAATTATCAACATTAGAAATTATAATTTTAATATCTACATTTATGAGACATGAAGTCTGACTGTTTTGTCTTGATTTAATCTGCTAAACGATTTAAGCAAAATAAAACATTACTTGTAATATACTTCAGCATGTATAAACTTGACCTTAATTCTATTATTCTAATATCTCTTTTATCAAAATCCACAATTTATGAAGAGCAAACATTATCTATGCAACATATTTAAACTCATTTGGCAAGAAATTTCTGTTATTTTTAATATACTTTAGCATGTATAAAATTGACCTTAATTTTATTATTCTAATGTCTCTTTTATCAAAATCCACAATTTCAGAAGAGTAAACAATATCTAAGCAACATATTTAAACTCATTTCAAAAGAATTTTCTGTTTTTATTTCAGATTTCTGCACAATAATAAGCTGGAGAGGCTACCGAGCGGAGTATTTAGCAACTTGTCCCGGCTACGCAGACTGTAAGTAGACAAACATTAAGGAAAGAATGAGGGAATGCTCCCACTTAACCTAATCTCAGTGTATGGCCAAGAGATCAGTGCCTAATAAATATCCCTGCATACCACAGAATATCTCAATGGTGGCCATTTCTCCTTTTTTTGTTACAAGGAGATTTTTTTATGATATTTTCTCTTTAACTACTGACCAGAAGTGCATTTTTGATTCTGATCATTATCATATATTTAAGATTAGTGAATCCACGATTCTTGTTAATGGTGGGCATCTTTATGAAAAAAAAAAGATTTGTGCCATATTTCAAAGTCTTAATAAAACACTTTAAGGTCTGGGCACGAAGAGTCTTTTAATGTCTGGATAGGTCATGAGTAGCAAATTGATAACTTATCAAAACCACAAGAGTTTTTGGAGTGTTCTGAGATAGTGTTTGTTCTTTATGAATCAGAGACTTTTTTTTTCTCAACCTATGTCCAGACTAAACGTTGTTCCAGAAAAAAAGTCTCTGAAACAGCGTTTAGTCTGGACAGAGGTTAAGGTAATTATCAGGGTAATTGACCCTTGACCCTTGGCTATTTTTTGTCTCTATCATCCTGTACTTTTTTTTCTTGACAATTCTTCAGGAAAATATCAATACAATTGCTAAAACATTTTTTTTTTCAAACAGGATCTCCTTAATAATAAATCTAATATATTTTTTTCATAATCAGAGAATGTTTCATGTCCCATAGTGTCTATGCAATTGTTTTTTCTCCGGGACAGATTAGGTTTGTTGTTGTTCTTGGCTGGCTGGAGATGCTAGCAGGCTGACACATAGGTATGGCTGAGATTAGGCAGGACAGACAAATAGATTTAGAGGAGATATGCATCGTGAAGGAGAGTGGTGTCTGAGACTTGTCTAACTCCAGACATATGGCCGTGTGGATGGCACTCTCTTAATCTGCAGCATCTCATCTGTATTTTGCTGCAATATGTAACTGCCATACTATTCATTTACAATCCTTTTTTTCTCTGCTACATCTTGAACAAAAATGTACTTGTGTTAAAAAAAAATATATATTAAATTTTCACCAGATTTTTTTATTGTTGATTTTGTGATGAAATGTGTTAATTTATGATTGATTGTGGTTGGGTGTGTACATTATGGAGAGGGGATAAGGCTGTCTGTGGGTTATCACACAGCACTTACTTCATTTGTTAGATAATTGAAAACATGTTCACTGATATCTCACAAGAGATAGGACAAAATAATGTTCACATTATGGTGTATTTTGTTGTTTATCAGCCTTTCCTATATTTTGCAATATTTTCCATACTCATGTGTTTTCTATTTGTTTGGAGAGAATAAAGGGATTATACTCCACAGAAAAACAATCTGAAAACATTGTGAATAACTCTAAATATTAGTCTGTGAAAATATCATTCATAAATAAAAACCAAACAATGCAGTTTATGTTTGAAGATGTTTTTTCCCCACTGATATATTTCATTCGGAGAATTCTTGTATATATTCACATTTGTTTTAAAAGGCCAACAATCTGTTAAGTCTTTGTTATATCATATTCAAAACTCTAAAATGCTTAACACAGAACCTTCTCAAATGTGACATGAATTTATGAGCACTTGTCTTTCGGAAATGTCATATTATTTTCAGCCATGAGTATATTTTTGAGAGATGTTTGACCTTTCTGAGATAGAAGGTCAGATAAAGAATTTCTCGCATTTCCATAAGCCTGATTATCCACCACAGAGAATCACAGATATGACACATTGACATATTGTATCAATTATAACTTACCACAGAATATCTGCATCCTGGTTTCCCTTGTGGTGTGTGAATGGCTTTTGTGGTATCCAATTTTCCCGACATGATTCAAGGTTGTTAGGTTCAAATGTATTTCATATAGCTCTCGGCTACTTCTATTATGAAAACATTTATTTTATCTTTGACAGATATATTGTAAACGGAATGATACTTAAGGTCATTTCTGAATATTAATTTTTTTACACAGTTGATTTGTTCATTACACTTTTCACATTCTTATGATTTTTGATGTATTCCATACCCAACAGCTGACATCTGAAATTTTAGGACCAGCACTTAATGATAAGCTTATCACTCTGGGGTCAGAGTCACACATGCATTAAAACAACAAATTATTGAAAAACATATGCGATATAATTTTGTGGAGTTTTCATGAGAAGAAATGAAATAAACCATACTCAGCAATATTTTGTTACAGCAACATATTCAACATTTCATGCCAGTATCAGAATGGATTTTGCAGTAATAAATGATGCACAACAGATCAAGTTTAATGTAGTGCCTGTTTAGGGAAGACATTGTTATTGTAAAAAAATGGATTTTATACAATACCACTCAAAATGTTAACAAAGTTGATGTGTGTTGTATACCTCATATACACTTAACCAAATAAACTGAGGTATTTTTTATCATCTGTCCATTCAGTGATATATAAACACTCTATCGTATTAAATGTTAGGTTGAGACTCTAAATTCACATGAGATATAGTTCTTAACATGTACCAGAAACCTCATAAAAATGAGTGACCTTGACCTGTTGTTATAAGTTACGTAAATCAAATGATCACATGATGATGTAAACTATAATAGTAAATAATTGCATTTCAAATTGCTTTCCAAATCTACATAATTTATTATTCAAAAGAGAGACTTAAAGACTCCTTAAAGCCCATCAAAGAAAGGTATCTAATCTTAACAAAATTCTATTGGGTCAAAAAGGCAAATAATGACCTTGGGCCAAATTTCCTTTTTTTCAGTAGAATGTAGATAATATTTGGTATGTAGGGTCATAATGATGATAGAACCAAGACCTATTAATCTTATAATGGACCAAAAAACTTTTGAAATTAAAGATTAATATTGACCTCATATTACTCAATGAAAATAAGGTCAAATAATGACCTTAAATAAGCAAATTGAAAATAGATTTATAGGAAATTGTGAATATTTGGTATAAAGGGTCACCTTGTTGAGTAATGCATAGTGTTAAAATAGTTCTTGACCTTTTGACCTTTAAAAATTTATCCAGAAAATATTTTGAAATGGGAGTGTTTTTATATTTAATATGAATGTTGACCTAAATGGGTAGATCAGTTTGATCATTCACACAGTGGCTTTGATCATGAATGAATTAGTCTGGGAAATTTCTCAGCAAGTGTAAAAAGGGGTTAAATAGGAAGACCTAAAGGACTTCAGCATTTATCAGGAGAAGGAATGGCACCAAACAATATTCAAAGCTGAGTCATTTTGAGAGATTTGCACTGTATTTCTAAAAAAGTTATTTTATGTTTCTTGATTCCTCAGGAGGTTGGATTCCAATGCATTGGTGTGTGATTGTGGTATGATGTGGCTGTCTGAGATGCTGAAGGAGAAGAGAGGCCACACACAAGCTGCTGCAACCTGCGAGTATCCCTCCAACGTACAGGGCAAGTCTCTCCTGGCTGTCTCACACGAGGACCTGCACTGCAGTAAGTAACTCATGGTGATAACTTCCATCTCATCTTTCCCCAGACCTTAACTGATGGGCTGTTCTGTGGTATGCACACTGACACTGTATCAGGACCAGCACTAGGTAAATTCACTGTGTCTGTGTAAGGGCAGGTGGCAAGTCCTCTGATTGGCTTGCTGTGTCTGAAGTTACATGCATTCCAAATTTATAGTTTATTTCAAATATGAAAGTTTTTCATTTGAACCATCTTTAAAGAGACGCAGTTCCTAGATGGAGTCACATTTGAAGGGGAACATTCACTCTATCCACTCAACTGGTATTTATTACAAAATAGATACGTGAGAGGGTGAAGGAGTTAAGGGTTAAGGATGGGCAGGGAGCATGATAAAAAACATAAAAGTCAGGTTGATACCCAACACATCATGCTGAAAATGAGGCTCAAAAACATAAAATGGCATGTGCTGGTAAATATTTGCGCTTTTGAATAAATTTGGTGAGATGTGATCTTGCTCAGCTTTGCAATATATTGTCAAAATGAAAAATAAAAGGGTGTTTGTGGTTTTATTGTGATAGAACTAAGGGTAATAGAAGGGTAGGGTCTCTATAGAACTGAAACCATAATTTATGACACAAAAACGTTAAATCTATTAGGTTCAGTTAATTTGTATGTTGCATTTTTTTCTTTCCCAAATTGAATATGTTGAATAGAGACATTACATTGGTAGTGATTGTGAATATTTTGAATATAACTTCTTAATATCCATTTTCAATTTTAACCCTTCAAGGGATTTACTCAGATATGTGCCTCCATCCCAAACTGTTTCATGGTTTTAGCATGACAAAACCTTGCCAAATATTCTGATTGACTTCAGACATTGCAGAACCATTTCCCAAATCTCATTTTCAGAGAGATTAAATCCTTGATCCCTTTAAAGGTTGACCTCATTCAAATGACACAACAGGTACTCACATATTCTCGAACTCCAGAGGGTAAAATTTTGTGAGAATCATGTCATGGGTCATTTTATGAACTTTTCTACAAGTTGCACAATTCTATTATTTTAGGGATTTGCATTTAAAAAAAAGTTATATACTGAGTTTGGACAAAAAAAAACCAGATATTCTGCAATATAAGAATGAGGATTGAAATTTGTTTCACTGATTTTTAAATATGATGACATTGACAGGGAAACCCCAGTTCACCGTGGAGCCGAGCGATGTTGAGGTGACGTTTGGTAACACGGCCTACTTCAGCTGCAGCGCGGAGGGAGACCCTCAACCCCAGATGGTCTGGCTGCACAACGGGTACGTAACATCTCCTCATCCACATCACATGTTATAGCATCCATGCAAAATGCATTCATGGAGATATTTACATATTGACCACATTGATAAAAAAAATTAAAATGAAAAAAAAAGAAAGAAAAAAAAAAAAAATGATTTTGACCACATTTGTAATAATTGTGAATATTTTGAGTGACTTATTATTAATACTCATTTTCACTTTTAACCCTCCACATGGACCTTTTCCATAACTCAAATCAATGAAGATGATGCCGTATTAAACATCAAGTCTGCTATTTATGTAAATTAGGAGAATATGTTTCAGGGTCTGCCATCCTGGTTTATATTTTCCTTTTCACCCGTCAGTATTAAACATGTATTGAGATAATTAATTTTTACTATGATAAAAAATTATGAATCATTTTCAAAGATTTGTCAAAATAGGTGATAGTTGGGGAAGATGTACAAAATTTTATTTGATATTATTAATCCAAAACAAACAGATAATCTTTTTAATAATTACTATTTCAGTCATGAGGTGGTAACTAATTCTATAGATGGGAGCAGTCGCTACAGTGTCCTGCAGGATGGGACCTTGATGATCGAGAATGCCCAGGATGCAGATCAGGGGGTCTATGAATGTGTCGCCAGAAACGTTGCCGGAGAGGTGCGGGCTACTGCTGCTGAGCTGCGGTACACTGGGGACCCAGGTGTGTAACTTGCAGAATCTGTGAAAATATGGTATACTTAATGCACACACAGACAAGCTCTTAGTATTGTTTGGAGTCGATATGCAATTTATTTATTTTGCAGAATGACACGGATAGACAATTTAGAGAGTGCTCTAAAACCAGAAATACAGACAGGTGTTAATTACTTATGTCTTCAGTTAGCCAGTTATACAATAATCTAAGTTAAATCATGAGAATTATATTTCATATTCTAAAGCAGGGAATAGTGAGTTAGCACATAAAAGATTTTTAAAAAAATGTTGTGTATATAGAATAGAAGACTTGTTTACCAAACTGTCAACAAAAAAATCTGTCTACATTTTCGTACACCGGAACAAAATGTTTTGTACTCACATTGGGAAGTGATAGTTTTCTCCAAAAGAAAAGAAAAAGAATACTTTAAGTAGTTTGATCAATAAACAATGAGATTTGTGCATGAGATTACTGTTGACACAGAACAATGATCAGTGGTAATAAAATGTCCTTTTTAGTGAAATTAAATAAAGCTGCTATGTGTTCAAGCAGCAGAGATAACCTTTAGTGAGAGTTTTCAAAACAGGCGCACCATCAAAACAATAAATATTTTCACAAAAGCAGTGACACTTTGATCTTGGTATCTTGGATGAGAATTTAATAAATGGCTAGCGTGTGGTAACAGAACATTGGAGAGATTAGCGAATGAGGAGTGTTGCCAGTGGTAACACAATATTTCTGCTTATACTTGGTACAGACTGAATATATAAAAAAAATATTAAAAAATGGCTTTCATCGTGCAAGTGGGCGAGGCATGGGGCATGTTGGTAGATATCCTGTTTGGCTTTTTTTCACAAAAAGTGTAGATTAGTCTGTAATGAATCCCTGTAATATATTTGAGGCCTCTCTGGAAGTGGGGAACATTTAATTGTCTTCTGTGCTAGGGTCTGGTTAGGCAGGTTATCGGTGGTTGTGAGCTGGGCTGTTTCAAGCAGTGTCTTTGTTTATGTCTGTGAAGGAGGGTTATAACATCGGTTTCAGACCAACAAAACATTTCTAGTTATGTAGCTTCCTGTAAACTATTAGAGAAAGATAACCTGCGATAAAAAAACATTCCTAGCGATTATTCATGAGAAGTTCCGCCAATATGACCTGTGATAAACCCAAGTGGTTTTGATGATACTGTTTGTAGTAGACAAACTGTAAACCTTTCTACCAACAATAAAATCACAATCCACATTCTCATTTATAATTTTGTAATCAGCTCAGTCATTTTCATGTAAGGATAAACCTTTTATTTTATTTCTTAATAATTTAATTGTGTAAAGCACATTGCTAATTGGTGTAAGACTGTTAACAAGCCTCAGCACTCGAGTGTCCAGCCCATAATTCTACACTCAATCACAACATATTGACAACCTAAACTCATGAATTTCAGATTTGGCCTTTGCTCTGCAGTGACATTGATCTTGAGAATTCTGATTTGAGCTTCTGTAATAGTGGAATCATCACAATCTGTAATAGTGGAATCAATTAAGGTTTCATATATCTCACCTGTGGTATCTTAAGCTCAGCAAGTTCTTGCAGGATGATTCATAGCTGTGGTTTCCCACATTAGTAGGTTCTTGCAGGATGTTTCATAGCTGTGGTTTCCCACATTAGCAGGTTCTTGGATGTGTTATAGCTGTGGTTTCTCATGTCAGCAGGTTCTTGTGGGATGTTTCTAAGCTGTGGTTTTTCAAGTCAGCGGGTTCTTGTGGGATGTTTCTAAGCTGTGGTTTTTCAAGTCAGCATGTTCTTGCAGGATGATTCATAGCTGTGGTTTCTCATGTCAGCAGGTTCTTGTGGGATGTTTCAAAGCTGTGGTTTTTCAAGTCAGCAGGTTCTTGCAGGATGTTTCATAGCTGTGGTTTCCCATGTCAGCAGGTTCTCGCAGGAAGCTTTATAGCTGTAGTTTTTCAAGTCAGCAGGTTCTTGGGGATGTTTCTTGGGGATAGCCGTGGTTTCCGATGTTAGCAGGTTCTTGTGGGATGCTTCAAATCAACAAGCTCCTGTATGATATATCACAGTTCATATAGTTTGCAATCATTCTGTACAGCTAGTGACTTTCCAAAAATGGTTGACTTTAAAGAAATTAGATCTCAGAATGTTGTATATTGCTGAGTGTACATTTTACTTTGCAATTCTCATATTACATCAATAATCATATCGCTTTCAGCTGCACCAAGATTTGTGAGAACTCCACGAAACACAGTTTCACTTGAAGGAGAAAGAGTGAGTTTAGAGTGTTCTGCATCTGGACACCCCAACCCCAGAGTTTCGTGGTCACGTGATGGTCTCCCTCTTCCAAATGACCCACGCTTCACAGAGTACATTACTGGTACCTTGACCATCGACGATGTGCAGTATGACGATAGGGGAGGGTACCAGTGTGTGGTATCCAATGACCTCGGCCATGTCTCCGCCTCTGCCAGGCTCCAGGTACAAGGTAACCGCTTGTATGAACTATACATACCAACACTCTTTGCATATTATACAGCTTTCTTGAATTGTGATTGTATTTCACTAATTGCAGACAATAACTCAAAACTAATTTTTCCATTAAAATCTATTCTTGTGAGGAATAGTTGTTTGTAGAAATAATGAGTTTTATGTCAAGATCTGTTCACATCATGCTCTTTATTACTCATGGTATATTAATGTACCAGGATTCTGCATGAATTTTTAAAATAAAAACGAATCATTTTTCACATTTAAAAAAAAAATAAAATAGATGTTTGGATGATGTTATTATTTTACAGGAAATTATGATTAAAAGTAATATGTTGCATTTTAATAAATCTGTTACAATTCAGAATATTGAATTTTCAAAAAAAAAACAAAGCTAATGCCATATTCCTAGCCTTAAAATCACAGATTTTGAAGGAACTTTCGAGTTATAATCCACTGAAAAATGTGATCGTATGTGTCGATTATAGTTCCACCTCGATTTGTTGAGCGTCCACGTGACATAGAATCGGTGGATGGCCATAATATACAGATGACGTGCATAGCGAGTGGACATCCCACACCAGTGGTCACCTGGTCCCGAGATGGTAAGGACTGCAGCAGCTAAGCTGTATATCAGAAGCAAGAGGAGGAAGGGAGAAAAATACTCATTGTTTCTGTTGTCAAGGAGGCTGCCATTTTGAATGTGAAATGGCATTGATACATTTTGATAAAAAATGACATAAATTATATATTTCGGTATTTGAATAATTTAATGTGATAAATAATTATACTTTGTATACAAAATTGAATTAGTGTTATCTGTTTTATCTATATAAGTGATACTTTTTGATAATTTGTTGTTGTTGAAAAAATGATATCAGTTCAATCTTTTGCCATTTAAATAATTTTGTAAGATGAACATATATCTCATTTTGATTAAAAAACACCACATGTTTATGTTAAAGCCAGCATTAGCTTCTGTTCACAAAACATTACCCTTTTGAATATTTTAGGTTTCCCATTGCCGTCAGATTCCCGCATCAGTGTGAGTCGTGATGGGAGTGTTCTGCGTATTG
The DNA here is from genome assembly GCA_949316495.1 of Amphiduros pacificus. Taxonomy (NCBI): domain Eukaryota; kingdom Metazoa; phylum Annelida; class Polychaeta; order Phyllodocida; family Hesionidae; genus Amphiduros; species Amphiduros pacificus. The sequence continues at coordinate 39,343,732 of OX439000.1, read as the reverse complement.
TATCAGTTGAGATCAGTGACAGAGGAATATACGAATGTCAGGCAAACAATGAAGTAGGAAGGAGAGCAGCCAGCGCAGAACTGGTCATCAAACCCAGAGGTAAGATACGAAAAACACTGATAGAAAAATCATGAGAACTGGTCATCAAACCCAGAGGTAAGATACGAAAAACACTGATAGAAAAATCATGAGAACTGGTCATCAAACCCAGAGGTAAGATAGGAAAAACACTGATAGAGAAATCATGAGAACTGGTCATCAAACCCAGGGGTAAGATAGGAAAAACACTGATAGAGAAATCATGAGAACTGGGCATCAAATCCAGAGGTAAGATATGAAAAACACTGATAGAGAAATCATGAGAACTGGTTGTCAAACCCAGAGGTAAGATACGAAAAACACTGATAGAGAAATCATGAGAACTGGTCATCAAACCCAGGGGTAAGATAGGAAAAACACTGATAGAGAAATCATGAGAACTGGTCATCAAACCCAGAGGTAAGATAGAAAAAAACACTGATAGAGAAATCATGAGAACTGGTCATCAAACCCAGGAGTAAGATAGGAAAAACACTGATAGAGAAATCATGAGAACTGGTCATCAAACCCAGAGGTAAGATAGAAAAAAAACACTGATAGAGAAATCATGAGAACTGGTCATCAAACCCAGAGGTAAGATAGGAAAAACACTGATAGAGAAATCATGAGAACTGGTCATCAAACCCAGAGGTAAGATAGAGAAAAACACTGATAGAGAAATCATGAGAACTGGTCTTCAAACCCAGAGGTAAGATAGAAAAAAACACTGATAGAGAAATCATGAGAACTGGTCATCAAACCCAGAGGTAAGATAGGAAAAACACTGATAGAGAAATCATGAGAACTGGTCATCAAACCCAGAGGTAAGATAGAAAAAACACTGATAGAGAAATCATGAGAACTGGTCATCAAATCCAGAGGTAAGATACGGAAAACACTAATATAGAAATCATGGGAACTGGTCATCAAACCCAGAGGTAAGATAGAAAAAAACACCAATAGAGAAATCATGAGAACTGGTCATCAAACCCAGAGGTAAGATAGAAAAAAACACTGATAGAGAAATCATGAGAACTGGTCATCAAACCCAGAGGTAAGATAGGAAAAACACTGATAGAGAAATCATGAGAACTGGTCATCAAACCCAGAGGTAAGATAGAAAAAACACTGATAGAGAAATCATGAGAACTGGTCATCAAACCCAGAGGTAAGATAGGGAAAACACTGATATAGAAATCATGGGAACTGGTAATCAAACCCAGAGGTAAGATAGAAAAAAACACCAATAGAGAAATCATGTAATTGATTGTAAATACTCTAAATAGATAAATACAAAAGATGAATTGCATTGTTCCTGAGATGGATATTAAAACCATTTAAATGTTGGCTTTATTTCAGTGTCTCCGCGGTTTGTGCGCACCCCAGTTGACCACCAGGTACCTCAGCATGGCAGTGTGGAGTTGCAGTGCGGTGCCAGAGGGGATCCAGTTCCTGTTGTCCGGTGGTTCCGAAACAGTGCCCCAGTGGCCATTAACCACCGCACTTTTGTCAGTGAGGAGGGGGACCTTGCCATCTACAATGTTTCTTTCAAAGATGAAGGACTCTATGAATGTGTGGCAGAGAACATTGTTGGCAACATCAGAGCTTATGCCAGGGTCACTGTCCTAGGTAGGGCACATTTTTTTGCAGTGATTGGGGAAAATTTTATGTCATTCTGCCCATCAACTTTAATCATCTCCTCTGAAATTACTGGGTGGAGTTCTTAGCTATTTAGTAGGAAAGATGTTTTATTTCCAGGGCACTAATTCTATCTATTTTTCATTAGGCTCAAATTGTTTTCTATTTTGTTATGATTCTTTTTTTTCTTCTCAAAAATCTAATATCTACCACTAAGTTGTCAATGAGGTTGCTATTTTGAATAACATTACAAATATTAGTCAGTGAGAATCAAGATAACAAGTTGGGGACAAGTTTAATATGTAACATGCATTTTGATCGGTCAGCTATTATCATCTGCTCAAGTCTGCTCTTGAAAAAGATCGAAATGATCATTTATGATGCAATTTTCCCAAATATTAAAAAAAAATAATGATCAGCATAGCTCTAAGGCCATTTGCCTGTTTTAAATCTTTGACTTAAAGAAGTTAAGGGTAACAGTTTGCATGATTAATTTTTGTTCAGTGAGAATTTTCGCAAAAATAACTAAATTTCTACCACCAGATGGCACCATCCACATATTTCGTTTTATTCAAAATTCTGGCTATCTGCTCTCCCAGATTTTTAGCTGGTCCGTGAAGAAATGACGGGATTGGCGCGAGAGAGGAGTGCATGACGGGAAAGATGTTGCATTGTAAACTTCCGCCCGCCTTGCTTCCGCAATGGGAGGGAAATTTCAGACTGAAATCGTACATTGATACGCCAATGTCAGTGCTATTGCGTGTTTGTTGTGTAATCTTTATATAAGTATATTGCAATCTACGTAATTTATGTCAACATTACGGAGGCAAAACTGATAAAAACAACGATGGAAAGATGAAAGGCAGAGGTGACAATGCCACAAACAAGCTGTCGCCGCTGTTCCCGGATGTGCCGTGTGCAAAGAATTGGGTCAAATACGATCGCAGCGCTCTAAAAATGCAGCGTATATGGTATAGCAGATAGGGAGAATTGATCCCAATTTTATTTTCAGATGAAGGATCTCAGCAGTTCATAGGAGATCCCTTTGTGGACCGATCTGTGAGAGAAGCCATCTTAGCTGTCAACAGGGCATTCAACAACACCCTGAGGGAGCTTCACAACCCCTCCCGCCCACGTACCCCAAATGAGCTGCTGGCACTCTTCAGATTACCTTCCTCCTCCAGGGCGCTGGAAATCACCAGGTCGGCAGAGATCTATGAGAGGGCCCTGGAGATTGTGCTGCAGCATGTCCAGGAGGCTCACAGGGATGGCCACAGGTTCAACATCACTCAGCCAGGTACACACATAAAACCATCAGAAGCCCTCCGTGCATTGCTACCACTATATATATTGTTGTAATTCACCTACACTCAGCCAGGTACAGACATAAAACCATCAGAAGCCCTCCATGCATTGCTACCACTATACACATTGTTGTAAATCACCTACACTCAGCCAGATACACACATAAAACCATCAGAAGCCCTCCATGCAAATTGCTACCACTATATATATTGTTGTAATTCACCTACACTCAGCCAGGTACACACATAAAACCATCAGAAGCCCTCCATGCATTGCTACCACTATATATATTGTTGTAATTCACCTACACTCAGCCAGGTACACACATAAAACCATCAGAAGCCCTCCATGCATTGCTACCACTATATATATTGTTGTAATTCACCTACACTCAGTCAGGTACACACATAAAACCATCAGAAGCCCTCCATGCATTGCTACCACTATATATATTGTTGTAATTCACCTACACTCAGCCAGGTACACACATAAAACCATCAGAAGCCCTCCATGCATTGCTACCACTATATATATTGTTGTAATTCACCTGTGCTCAGGCAATATATTAACCTGGATTTGATGTCTTAATCAATCATTGGAAATGAAGGAAAAGCCCTCCTTGGTCTTATAAGTAATATGTTTGAACACAAATCTGTACTCAAATATTAAATTTCTAATATTGTCCATTTTACTGAATATAAGAATCAGTGTTCAGATTGAAAAGTTGACTTTTCAGAGTTGTCGGAGTAATATAAGAATCAGCAACGAATCAATGTTCAGATTGAAAAGTTGACTTTTCAGAGTTATTGGAGTAATATAAGAATCAGTATTCAGATTGAAATGTTGACTTTTCAGAGTTATTGGAGTAATATAAGAATCAGTATTCAGATTGAAAAGTTGACTTTTCAGAGTTATTGGAGTAATATAAGAATCAGTATTCAGATTGAAAAGTTGACTTTTCAGAGTTGTTGGAGTACAACCAGTTGATCTCTCCATCCCATCTGGCGATGATTGCCAACCTGTCCAACTGTGCCATGCATCGGCCCGTCATCAACTGCACCGACATGTGCTTCCATCACAAGTACCGATCTGCCGATGGGTCCTGTAACAACCTTCAGCACCCCATGTGGGGTTCCTCATTAGCGCCCCTTAACAGACTCCTCAAACCAGTATATGAAAATGGCTTCAGTACTCCAGTTGGTGAGCGAGTTATATTTTATGAAACATGATTTTTCTATTTTGTGATTTTTAAAATTAAAGATACTGTCAATGTTTTATATCCAACGCTTTTACAAACAGGATATTTTTTTATAAAGATTACTTATACTTATAGGGTGGAATGCTACAAAGCTAAGACATGGCTTTTCCATCCCCAGTGCCAGAACAATTTCCCTGAAGATTGCGTCTGCGCATGAGATCACCCCGGACGAGCAGTACACACACATGTTGATGCAGTGGGGGCAATTCATGGATCACGATTTGGATTTTGTACCCCAGGCAGTCAGCAATGCAAGATTCAGTGATGGAAGATACTGTAATGAGACGTGTGACAATCAGTCTCCATGTTTCCCCATCCCAGTTCCTCGGGATGATCCCAGGATTCACAGACACAGGTGTATGGGTGTGACGCGCTCCAGCGCCATGTGTGGTAGTGGCGCCACCTCTGTCTTCTTCAACACAGTGTCCACCAGGGAGCAGCTCAATCAGATCACTCATTACATGGATGCCTCCAACATATATGGAAGTTCAGAGGAAGAGTCTCGAGAACTTAGGGACATATCTAATCAAAGGGGATTATTACGCACGGGTATAATCACTCCCACAGGGAAGGATCTACTTCCGTCCAATACGCACGCTCCTGTGGACTGCCAGATGGACCCAAACACAGCACATATCCCGTGTTTCCTGGCGGGAGACCACAGAGCCAATGAACAACTTGGTCTTCTGTCTATGCACACAATATGGATGAGAGAACATAACAGAATTGCTGGAGATCTTTTACAAAATAACCCGCACTGGGATGGCGATATGATTTACCATGAGGCCCGTAAAATAGTAGGGGCCATGTTACAACATATAACATACACACACTGGCTGCCCAAAATTTTGGGTCCTATCGGCATGGATATCCTTGGTGAATATAAAGGTTATAATCCAAATATTGATGCCTCTATATTAAATGGATTTGCCACAGGTGCATTTAGATTTGGTCATAGCTTAATAAACCCGATCATATACAGACTCAATGAGACATTTAAACCTATCCCATGGGGCAACTTACCATTGCATCGGGCATTTTTTGCTCCTTTTAGGATAGTAGAGGAAGGGGGAATTGACCCAATTCTACGAGGATTATTTGGAGTAGCAGCAAAGAGATTGAAACCAGGAGAATTGCTTAACACAGAACTGACAGAGAAATTGTTCAAACTTGCCCACACAGTTTCTCTGGATTTGGCATCACTGAATGTTCAGCGCGGCCGAGACCATGGGTTGCCCTCATACAATGCCTACAGAAAGTATTGTGGACTGACAGAGGCACAAACCTTTGAAGAATTCAGTTCAGAAATTAAAAATCCAAATATCAGGGAAAAGCTGAGGGAAGTTTATGGCCATCCAGGTGAGTTAAAACTGAAGATTCTGCACTGAAAACTGAAGATTCTGATTTCATCGAAAAAGTACCCCCAAAAATATGAGAAGTCTGTCTATGTTAAATTCTTGATTTTTATTTTTATTGTTTTTATTCTTTTATTTTTTTTAATATCTTATTTTCAGAAAAACACTATTGTCATTATTATGGTTTATGTATTGTGTGAAATTATACTTTTAACTGATTTGACATCACAAACTTAATTAATCAATAAAAGAATCTGTCCATTTTTCAAGTCATTACCTTCAAGCAAATGCTCCTGTTTACAAATACTTGACAATTTTTAGATAATGTGGAGTTATGGATTGGCGGCATGGTAGAGGATACCCTCCCGGGCTCCAGGATCGGACCAACATTTATGTGTATTATTGCAGAACAATTTAAGAGGACCAGGAATGGTGACAGGTAATCATAAATTTTGAAAGTTTTCACAATTTCCCCAACAAACTTGTGATTTTCTATCACATTTTTTTATAGATTTCAAGTCTCTTCAAGACTTTAAGGTTAAAATAACCTATCAAAGGTCAGTGTTCATCCAAAAAGTGGATTCTTAGAATTTGAAGCAATATTAAATAAGGTTCGATTTGTAATATGTATGATTTTAAAGAGATACACAATAAATTGAGAGAACATGATTGAACATCATGTGAATGCAAGATTTCATTGTCAAATGTTTGATTATATTGTCTAATGAAAAAACAACTGTCTCTTTTCAGATTTTGGTACGAGAACCCAGGAGTTTTTTCACCAGCCCAATTAACAGAAATTAAACAAGCCACATTAGCACGAGTAATATGTGATAATTCTGATAACATTCAAAACATTCAGCTTGATGTGTTCACAAAGGCTGAGTACCCACAGGGTTATATCATGTGCAGCAGCCCAAAGATACCACGTGTTGACCTCAAGCAGTGGACACATTGCTGTCATGGTGAGTATGATACCACGTGTTGACCTCAAACAGTGGACACATTGCTGTCATGGTGAGTATGATACCACGTGTTGACCTCAAACAGTGGACACATTGCTGTCATGGTGAGTATGATACCACGTGTTGACCTCAAACAGTGGACACATTGCTGTCATGGTAAGTATGATACCACGTGTTGACCTCAAATATTGGACACATTGCTGTCATGGTAAGTATGATAGCACATGTTGACCTCAAACAGTGGACACACTGCTGTCATGGTAAGTATGATATTTAGTGTTGACCTCACATTAAACACATTGTTGTTGTGGTAAGTATGTTGACCTTTAGTGTTGACCTCAAATATTGGACACATTGCTGTCATGGTAAGTATGATATCACGTGTTGACCTCAAACAGTGGACATTTTGCTGTCATGGTGAGTATGATACCACGTGTTGACCTCAAATATTGGACACATTGCTGTCATGGTAAGTATGATATCACGTGTTGACCTCAAACAGTGGACATTTTGCTGTCATGGTAAGTATGATAGCACATGTTGACCTCAAACAGTGGACACATTGCTGTCATGGTATGATATTTAGTGTTGACCTCACATTAAACACATTGTTGTTGTGGTAAGTATGTTGACCTTTAATGTTGACCTCAACAGTAAACACATTGCTGTCATGATGAGTATGATATGGTTTGTTGACAGGAAATAGTCGACACACGATTAAGCATTTTTAGTGCTCTACACACTATTTTTGTGAGATACCAAAATCATTTCCTTAATATTGATATTAATATAAAATATTAAATGTGCTCTCTTTTTTCAGATTGTTCTCAATCAGGAGAATTTAATTCCATTACTGGGCACATTTTGCGTCGTCGACGTAGAGCACTAGAATATAGTTTTCCACCAGATGAAGAGATCACTCGCAATGAGATTCCCATATCACATGGTCATGTCAACCAATCACATCATGGAGCAAAATCACATGACAAACACCATGGGTCACATGATCATCAAGGCAATCCAGACAATCCTCTAGTTATGACCCATGGCATGATGGATTCAATAGACACCCGCATAGAAGGGGTGGAGGGATACATGGAAAGACTTCACAGAACTCTAAGAAAACTTAATAGAAAGGTAGGAAACTTAATTAAGGAATTGTGGACGCCCTTCAACTGAAACAAAGGGAATGATATCTGCAAAAGTCTTGTGGACACTATATTTTGCCGTAGCCATTTTAGAGAATACAATCTTTCTATGTTGACAGTTCTATTAAATAGTAAGATGAATTTACTCATTATGACCTTGGCCTACTTCCCAAGGAAGTCCTCGTTAATACACTTAATAATCAATTTCAAATTTCTTGAAATAGTAAAATTAATGTTTTTATATCTATTCTATATGTCAGATAAGAGTCCTGGAGCAGCGTGTTGCCAGTGGGGGATTAAAAAAGAAAGATTATTGTCTTGACCATAGAGGCAAACAGAAAAAAAATGGAGACATTTGGAAGGAGCATGACTGTAGACGATGTGAATGCAAGGTTTGTAGCATTGCCCTATGTATGATTTGTATTACTTTGAAATCCTGCTGTTTGACCCTTATAACTCCTTTCTGATAGGAACAATATGTGTTAAAAACCTAATTTCATGAATGCTTTAAATGACTTTGTTTCTGATTTTCAGAAAGGACAACTGGAGTGTGTAACAGAGACATGTCAAATTCCAGACTGTACATACCCAAAGAAAATAAAAGGACAATGTTGCCCTGTGTGCTGACACAAACTTACAATAAACTTATAGACATTTAATTATCAGAAGATACTTCATCGCTACATCTGGGATATACCTTTTGTATCAAATGAAGAATCCCAGAATATTACAAACAGCATTAATATCTTTTTTTTATTACTGGTTTTTTTTAAAGAATATATGATCTTGCATCAATTTTCAATGTAGTGGACTGACTTACAAATGCAGAAATGTGTGCTTATTTGACAGCAGATTACCTAAAGATTGAATAAATGTTTTTTTTTCAAATATAATAATAAAATGAAATGTTTCAGCAAAGGTACACAGACAATAATTTGAGAATATATTATGATCGGATTTCATTCATTTTTATATACATATTATCAGTATAATGTTCTCTCGAGATTTAATTGCTGTGGTGTCTTGATATGTACCAGATATATGGACAAAGGTCCTTGCCAGCATGTTTTTAATCATGTTACGTGGAATGTCCACAAGGTGGCACTGACTATATTATCATCATGCACCATCTAGTGGAATATCATAATAACGTAGACTGTTCAATGTAAAATAATATAAAAATGAGATATAAACAATTTGTATTTAGAAGTATTTATTTAACTTGAAATGTAAAATGAATTTGATGGAATGTGCCTGTATCTTTTTGATTTTACCATTTTGATGATTACATAATTTGCAGTATGTAATCAACTTTTACAAACACATCTAAGAAAAGACATCAAATGAATTGCATAGAATTACAAGAAAAAAATAACATACATTAAATAGAGATAAACTTATCTTAAAAGTATAACAAATGCTCCATTGCTTTTAATATATAAATTGATGGGAAAATCTAAGTCAAAGGGGCATTCCAAAAAAGATTGTGATAAAAAACGAAATATTTACTGGTATATTACAAACAAGGATAGCATTGAATATGTGATTACAATATATTTTTCAGTATGTACAGAATCTCTTGCACATGACTTATTCAGTATTGTTAATTAATGTGTATTTTATAAGATTAAAAAGTCTTTAAAATTAAGCTTTTTTTTTTATAGAAATGAGGTGTAAAGTACTAGTATATAATTGAATTCTATGCTAGGCCATAAGTGCAAATAAAAGTATTTTGATTGAGGAGAATAGTAATAATAACAAATTGAAATGTAGGTTGAAATGAAACAAATTGACAAACTTAAAGAGGCAGTTATTGTCAACAACCCAAAATAAATATCAACAATGTTAACTTATAAAATTCCATATATCTCCCTTTGTAGATACAGAACAGTGTGCTGTTCCATAATATTTGTCTGTATGGCTATATATTCCAATTAAAACTTAGGATTACACTTTCTTGGACATTTACACTATCTTCTGTGTACCAGTAATAGTTATTTCCCGTAGAAGTAATTAAAATCCTATCACATATCAATGATAAAGCAGAATTCATTATCTTAGAAAATCAAATGGACTATGAAGGGGAATATATGGCATGTATGGTTTCATTTAATTTCATCAAGTAAATTAAAAGCACTTCAATAAGGTTCTCAGGTATATATTTTTGTATTCATTGAAAGTGTAGGCATCCTTTATAGAACATTTAGAGTGGCATTGTTGTGATTTTAGGTAAAATCCTTCTATCATCACTAATACTATTAGTCATTTATTATGATAGCATGATTGTGCATTTATGTGTGGCTGATTTTCGTCAGTCAGATAAAGAAAGAGAAGGAGATTAGAAAAATGTAAGAATCTTCTATTTTAAAGCTAAAATATGCAATAAAAGAAATGAAAAATGTACTTGTTAAATGGCCCAGACATTGTGAATTATTATCCATGTCCACAATTCACAATATCTTGATGTTTATAATTAAAAAAACCCAGCAGAGCACTCTCAAAAGAAGATGCTCCATCAAGATTGATGGTATTAAATGATATATAGACATTATTACTATCAATGATAGGCAATGTGTTAGCATAATTCAGTCATTCTGTGTGGATTTTGATCTTCTCGGTTAATATCACGACAATGTATAGATATGACAAAGTTTGCCACAATGAAATACAGAGCATGAAGAATGAATGAAGCATCTCAGATAAACAGTGGTGCTATTTATTATGTATTGTTTGTTCCAGACTGTATAATCCGGATATGATGGATGATTTATAAATAATAAATTGAAATATGATAAACATTTTCTCCTTATGGTTATCTTTTGTGACACTTGTGATATTCTTAATGTCCTTCCTAAACACAAATCCTTGTCTGATTTTGACTTGTTTGTTCCTCTGAATGAATGGTTGACAAAGTAAGCTTTAATTTTATACTTAACAAGAGCCTTCAACCTGGGGTGCAATCTTTCACTGTTGTAGTTATCTCTCATTCTTGCAGCTATATCTCACTCTTTGCGCTATCTCTCACTTCTGCAGCTGTCCCACTCTTGTATCTATCACAATTGACTCTATTTACCATTTTTGTAGCTATCTTTCACTTAGCAGCTATCTCTCCCTGATGCATATGTCTGACTGTTGTAGCTATATTTCATTTATTCAGCTGTCTCTCACTGTCGTATCCATCTCTCACTGTGCAACTATCTCTCACTTGTGCAGCTATCTCTCACTGTTGTTACTATCTCACTTTGTGCAGCTGTTTCTCATGTCCCACTGCAGCTGTCTATCACTTATACAGCTACCTCTCACTTGTGCAGCTACCTCTCACTTGTGCAACTACCTCTCACTGTTTTAACTGTTCCTCACACTTGTGTATGGATTTCACCCATGAAGTCCCCTTTGCACAAAACTTCGTGGGACATCAATAATAAGGTCAATAGTTACTGGTAGGTCAAATTAGTGATGTAAAACTGAACCCAAATACGGAAAAGTATGCATATTGTAGTTAAATTATTTTGTATCTTGAGTAATTCTCACAACAAATAAGTCAGAAATACTCTGTTCATAATATGCATATTGCTCAAACCATAGTCTAAACTTGCAAAATGAAACTGAAGTGGAGATTGGTCTGGCACCAACAAATTCCACCAGAGGACAACATGGTTAATGAACAGCAAGATCACACACTCTTTCAAATCTTATCAGCCTTCCTCTCTGATCACGTTTTTTTATATATACGCTTTTTTATATATATATGTAATAAAGCAAGAAAAGATTCCTTGTCATTCTTAAGAGAAGGAATTGAGTCTTGGTGAAAGGCTTTTTAGTTCACCTAATATGGACTTTTGTTCACCTAATATGGACTAATTGTACTTCAATCAAAGATATTACTAACATCTTTGCTTAAAGTTTTGCTATTACTGACCAACAAATTAAACTAAAATCTGACATAAAATTGATTTTATTTTCACCAAACCATATTAATATTTTATTAATCTTTTCCTTATCACTCTGTTGTACATATTTTGATTACCGGTATATTGTTATCCAATAACATCATTTGATCATATTATTAAAATGATTGTAAATTCTCACTACTTGAGGTTTAACATTTGTAATCCACCAGGTGTCTCTTTTGTCCTATTCCTGTGATAGGTTTGCAGACATGGCAGCTGATATGGTGATAACTATTCTGTATGTTGTGATGGGAATACATTAATATTTTGGCAACAAATGCATGTTTAGATGAAAAAAAACTAATCAGTTTGGTATTCTTGAATATAACGGAAAGACTTATATTTTGTAATAAACTGATTGAAATTAAATGACCTGTTAATCAGAATTTTCTCTACTTTGAGCCAAGCTTGTATGTCCATTATGGTCTCTCATGTTTGACAGAATTTAATACACCAGGTGGCAGTTTGGAAGACTCAAACAGTAAGAACTTAATAACATCTACAACTAAAATGTCCAACATTCATCTGATAATTGTTCATTGAGTATTTATCATTTCAGTTGCAGGAAGCCTCTTAGAGTTGAAAATAAAACATTGATACCTTGAATGCATCATTTTACTGTTCATTTGTTGAGTATTTGTTATGTTAGTTGGTGTGCATTTTGGACAAACACCAAAGATGTCTTGTTCAGAAATCTTCTCTCAGAAATCTCTATTTGTTTGCACATAAGATCACAAACTTTCATTAATCAGCTTCCTCCTATAAATTTGGTGTGCCTTCCCTGAGCGACGAGTGCTCCATCATGCTTACGTTTTATGTCCACGGTCAGAAATGCCAATGTTTTACCTACTTTAGAGGCTTGTGATTCAACAACAATATCTTCCCCAAGTTTGGCAGCTCTGAGGTAGCTGAAATTTTAAAAAATCAGATTTTCAAATGTAAGGAAATGTATTTAGTATTTACCAAGGAAACCTTTCTGTCACTATAAATAATTGCAATTCATGGAACACAAAATGCATTTTTTTGCAATGCATTTTTTTGCAAATCCAATTACCGGTATGTTTAAAGTGTAAAGCACTGACCAATAACACTTACGAGATGTTCATATCAACGCTGACTCCAGGGCTTCCCGTGCCTGTTGTCATTAGTGCATATGTAGAGACGACATCAACCAGAGTAGCTGTCAGACCACCATGAAGAGTGCCACCTTGATTCTGGTGACTCTCCTCCACTGTCAACTCACATGAACACTGTCCTGATCCAGCTGAGATAACACGCATCTAAAACAAGAAAGATTTCTTTGAAAAAAAAAATTGTCAAAATTTTGAAACTTGAATATATGTGTGTGTATACGTATGTGTATATAATATAATTGTGCATATATTTTTAAGCAGTGACAATCTTGCTAAATGAGTTCAGATATTTGGAAGGAATCTTCACATGATTATTAAAATCAAGTGTTATGAGCACACAAAGTGTGCCATTATTAATGAGGCCAGTGCCAATATGTAATGAACTGCAAACATCAGTCTTTATGTTCAAGATGGCACATTATAAAAACAAATATCTACAAATTTTAAGAAAGCAATTCCTGTATTTGTGTATGAGGGTTATGCTTATATATATTTGTCCTGAATTTTTTTATTCCTCACCTGAGAGATCTATAAATAAACATTGCAGTTGTGATGAAATTCATAAATTACTATTTAGTAAATTGTTAATATGAGTGTAAAATTAGGTGTTTATTTGTCAGAATCTGGTTGCTGATGAATCTCTTTTTTGGGGGTTCTCTTGCTCTGAGATATTTTAATAGTGTAATTAAACTTGAAATCAAAATTTGTTTTGTTTTGCACATGAAATAAGACATTTCAAATCTACTTGACACTTAACTTACATGATATCATTCCTGAAACAACTTCTGTCCATATGAAATGCTGCCATTCAGTTTAACAATTGGCTGCCAATGTTTATCCCATTGTTTAGTCTTCTTGACTAATGCACATGTCAGACTCAATTGACCTCTACCACACAGCAGGGTTTCTTACAATTCTCAGGGTGTTGGGCCAAAGCAGCCCATCAATAAAATATCCCAAACTTTGGCCAATTTTGGTATCAGACAGGGTCAGCTCCAAAATTTTATTTGCTAAACTTACATATGTACAGTGAACCCATTATATAAATCTTAATTTTTATATTTACCTTCCTTTCGAATCCCTCTAAGAGCTTAAGGTCTTGAACATTATGTCAATGTATATATCTTCTGTGTCATTACCAAAATGAGTATTCAGTACTTCCTGGGTATCATATGGTATAATCCTGAGCTTCACTTTTTAAGATATGATGGAATTTCTTTCCCTTGAAAACGATCATTTTCCAATTCACACAACATCACCTCTTTCTCAGGAGAAGCCATTTTGTTATGTCAACTGACATGAGAAATCCCGGAACATATCATGAGATAAAACCATGTGTACACCAAAATCTGAATATATCAACAAATCAGTATTGATCTCAAATTAATCTGATGGCATACATCCCATAACACTGTTCAACATGGCCTCCATGTTTTTGTTTAAAACCTTCACAATCACCATGATCATAAAATACATTTAGAACTTGTACAGGGGGAATAGGGAGAAGACACAATTTCACATAATTAACTTGAAGGGGATATTATTGAAGAAGGGAGTAATGGAAGGGCAGCATTTAAACCAGGGAATTCATTGTAGTGGACTATGTTCAAGAGAGAGGGAAGAGATATTTGTAAAATTGGGAGTCAAATGACCTCATATCATGAGTTGACCTGTAGATGACCTCATGTCACGGATTGACCCACTTTAGATCTTGTTGTGACATATCGTGTTTCTGCGAGTCTGAGGAAAAGACCAGAAAACCAATACAACGATTAGAAGCCGAGGTAGCTTGGGCGGGCGCAGCCTGGACACCAGCTAGTTGTGGAACCCCGACTTGCGCGAGCAGAGCTCTGGAGGCTACGTCGGGTTGTGCGGTGTGTCCTATCTCTCGTGAAGAGACAGGTCGCGACACAGTGTCGCGACCTCAGTGTGAACACCACACACACTGTACACTTATTATTAAGATATCCCAAATATCTTACACATCTAATCTTGCTTTCTGGCGAGTTTCATGTCGGAATAAAATCATTTGAAGAAGTTATGAGGGATTACACTTCAGAGGCAGTGAATTCCCCCCATTGATGAGCCATCGTCGGTGTTTGGAGTGTGCGTCAAGATTGGCTGTTTCTAAAGTATGTCATAGAGAGGTCCCAAGTGGGTTGTACGTGTGAAACTGTATTCTGACACACTCGCTAACCAATGTGAGACAAATGCTCACTTTTGGCCCAGATAACCTTTGAACAAAGAATACTTCATCTTAACATTTTTGGTGGGAGAATTCAAGCCGATATGAATATCAATTTGATTTATGAACATTTGCTGAACCCCCGTTTGGACCTCCAGTAACTTGATCACATGACACAAGATGGCACCCACATCAACAAGTTTTGTCTTCTGCACTGAGATTTTTTTCATTTTCGGCGGGTATTCAAGCTCGCATCATCATTTTTAAGATATTAATATGCCAATTACTTCGTGTATAATGCCAGAAAATCAACTTTTTTATTTGTGGATCCATATCTGTAAGGAGAATGTCACACTTGATGGGTGGTTTGGAATCTCTTCACGTGTGAATGGGGTGACACTGAAACGGTCATATTGCTCCGATCAGCCCTGCCAAAAAGAAACAAGGAGGACCAAATGCCGTTTCTCTTAAACTAGACACCAGCCAGGGGACACCAGGCAGTCTCACTGAGTCCAGAAGCAACAAATTTGTGGGGAGTGGGTGGGGCCAATGTGACGTCAATGTATATATATAATTATATATATATATATACATTGACGATTGACACGGCGCATGCCATCTGGCCAATTGCATCTAGAGAATGCTAGACGATCCGCCTCACGCTACCAGCGACTCATTACCTGTCCGCCTCACGACCTGTCCGCCTCACTACTCGTGCGCCTCACTGGCCCATAGATTCATGTTAAGTTCATGTTAAGTTTACCTTTTAAACAACCTCTTGTTGAGATTAATTACAGCCTTGTCAAATGTAGATGTGTTTTAAAAAAAAGTAAGTTCAAATACGTCAATTCTATATTTTGTTCCGCCGAATTCGCCCGCAGCCTTCCGCCACCGAAACCCGCTGGCTCCGTGGAGAGAAACGGGATAACCCGGGCTAACTTGCCGGACCCAATCGTGCGTCTTTGACAGATCACTTGCGATATACGAATGACGATGTTTTACTAACCTCTTCTTAAGAATACAGCTTTATATGACAAGGATTCGTATTCTTTGTGAAATGTAGATGTGTTTTTGAAAAAAGAGAGTCAAATTCGGTCTATTACAAGCAATGTGAGGCGGACAGGTAGTGAGGCGGACAGGTCGTGAGGCGGAACGTCTGAGGCGGAACGCCGTGAGTCAGAACGTCCAGCACCCCATCTAGACTCAGTGGGCAGTCTGGCCAGAGACATACTGTCACATAGCTCTGGTCTGGCTGAGTGAGGTATTGTCATCCAAAATTTATGGAATCTTTTATGTCAATCTTAATGGCCTACCTTGTTCATTACAGTTCCAAATCCTGGACCCTTTGCAGACATTGCTACTATTTGTTTTATCAAATTTAGTGAGCTTTGTGCCATTTTAAATGATTTTCTGTGGCTGGATGATATGAGAATACAAAATCGGTGCCCTTTGAACAACAAATAACCTCCCAATGCAAACTCTTTCTGTGGTTTATTTACTTAAAATTATTTGGTATTTCCTCATGACTATCAAGTAATAAAATGAAATTACTAAATTCCTAAATTAATTACTACATTTACCTGTATTATATCAATAACCTTGCGATGCAAAATAAGAAAATTAAATTAACTTTGAAAATAATCTTAAGAGGTCAACTTTATCAACCTCGTTTTCACCCGCAAGATGGGGAAGGGAGGTTCAAAAGTTGCCGCGACAGCGGAATCAAAGTCAAATTTTGACATATCTGAACTCGATAAACTTCCACAAGATATACGAGAAAGATTGTTAGGAGAATATAATCGTCACAAGCAGGAATACGAAGATCTGAATGCCAATTATGAACGTTTGAAGGTAGATTCAGGTGAGTTAATGTGACGGTTGTTCGCGCCATTTTGTTTTATGCAGACTCCAGTTTCTTAATTTCTCTGAGAGAAAGTCACTGTGTTTTGTTTATGTATGCAGCCAAATCATGATGTTGTCATCGCCAAGAATTTTATGTAACTTATATGCCCAAAAAATTGTCTGTCTTTCACGTAAAATATGACCTATGACCAACACAATAAGTCACAGACAAAAAACACCGGCACATGCATACTATATTATCGCTCAAAGAGAAATGTAAGGTTTATAAATAATTTGGAAAAGTTGAACTGAGTTCTATCTCAATCCAAGTATGAATAAAGACTGGCATTGGCCACTCCACACGACCTGCCTACCTTGGCTTGGGCTTGAGAATATCAACAGTTTTGTTCACACCTTGACAGGTTGCCAGTGGTACCTGGTCAAAATAACCGCGATCCGAAGTGGGCCGCGGTATTGAACTGACTCATTGGACCGCGGTCAAGCAGCTGAATTTGGATAATATTTCAATGTAAATTATCTAAAAGGGTCATCTGCAAATCTTAATATTAATAAGCTACTTTCCGCCATAATTAGACCAACTGTCTGGCTTTTCTCACTTTTCACCCAGGCCCAAAATTAGAACTACGCATTCAAGTTTAGCGGCCATTTAATCATCCAAAAAGTAAATAAAATGCATTTCTAAGCAAAGTTAAGGCTCAAATATTCTCTAATTTACAATTGTAGATAATGTACATTGATAAATTGCGCAGATTGAGCAGCTTGACCGCGGTTCACTCTGACACTTGGAATCGCGGCTATTTTGACCATAATTCTTGCCAGTGAATTTTGTTGCCACTAAGTCTACTCGTAAGGGACCAGATTTCTGTTGCTATCAATAACCGCCGATTATAGCAGCTAAGCTGGATAGGGCCCATTAGCCGCTGCCATCTACATCAACATCTATAAGTTTACTCGGCAAAACCAATTGGCATCCTGTCAGTCACGGTCTACTTCATTGGCGGTAACTGGTCCAGTGCGAGTAAAGGTTTTCTGAAAGCGTGAAACACGATTCTTGTTCTGAAAAAAATTTAGAATAAATAATTGATAAATTACTGTTGATAGTGCGATTGCAGGTTACCAGTGTTTTTAATGATTTGATTTTTGGCTGTTTATGAACAGCAATTGGATGCTCAAAAGCTTCGAAAAGGTTATTTGTCCCTGAAAGCCACACTAATTTTGCCAGGAAAAGTAAAAAGTTGGTAATTTAGATAAAATACATGGTTCCATGTGAAACAGCCATTCACCATCATGATTTAGATAGGATTGGAGGGGAGGGGACAAGTAAAAATGTACCAGTTAGAAATGAACCAAGAAAAATTTCCTTTTCATTCAGTTACCTTTGTACTTTTTTTTAGCTTTGCTGACAATGACTATTTATACCCATAGTCAGCGTCAATATAGACTTGAAATCCACTGTTTCCAGAAACACCACGCACTGACCATCCAATTTAACTCACGACTCCAGTAGAACTCGACTTCCAGCAACTAACAATCAAACAATTGTGTACCCTTTAAACAACATAAGATGTCAGTCCTGTCTGAAAATATTTCTTTGTTTTTTCAAGAGCTCAGCATCGTTTCGCCATTGTTTACGAGTTTGCACAGAGGTGAAAGTGGGTCAGTTTATTTACGGGAGTGACAGCAACAACCTGGAAGCTCCACGACGCAGTGGTGCTTCTGATGTCATATTATGTTACTCTTCTGAATGTTATTTCACATTGTCAAGTATGATATCAGGTCAAAAACTGAAGAATAAACATGAGAGAATGCATACGGACATGTATAGACATTATGACTGGAAAAGACAGTGACATGGGTCATAACTGCAACAGTCAATAGCCGGAGGTCAAGTTTATTTACTGGGGAAACTTCAATGTGATAGGCAGTACATGGTGGTTCTAGAAACAGTGGATTTCAAGTCTATATTGCTGATGGCTTTGGGTATAGTATTACAGGTGATGAACCCTGTCTATTTTCTGTGATGCTCAGATATTTTTCAAATTTTTTATGGTTTTTTTGAAAATGCAATGGTAAAGCAGCCTGGAACATCCACTGCCTCATTTTGCTGAGCTTAAAGCATTGGTGAAACCTGGAAAGTTGCAGGCAATTTTACAGTGGTTTAAAGTATCTAAAAACAAAATATGATCTTAAAATTGACATACATACAGGCTATCTGTCTGAAATCCACAAAATAACATCTGCTCTGAGAATTATGATTTCTTGTGACCACCGGGTACTGCCGGTACTAAACCGGAAATGTGTTGTGTGACCTTGACCTTTGAACTTTCAGAGGGCTCCGTAAGTCACAGGAGGTGTTGTTTAATTCTGTGTTCATATTGTACATTGACAAAATCGGAACAACACATTTTCGGCCATTTTTAAAAAATATTTAAACATAATATCGAACGTTGACACTTCATATACCAATAGAGTAAAGTCTTGGCTTTCTTTTGGTGGTAGAAATATTAAAAACGGATGAATATTTTTGAAGTTATGAGTCCAAACGTCCGAGAAGATTTTGCCGAAATTGACAATTCTGTGTTCATATTGTACATTGACAAAATCGGAACAACACATTTTCGGCCATTTTTTAAAAATATTTAAACATAATATCGAACGTTGACACTTCACATACCAATAGAGTAAAGTCTTGGCTTTCTTTTGGTGGTAGAAATATTAACACAGACCAGCTAAACAAAGCTTGTTGACAGAGTGTTCAATTGCTGTTGTAGGTTTCAGCAGACAACTGATCAACTTTCAAATGCCACAGAAAGTTGTTAACAGGGAATATTTTGGGTAATACTACATAAAAGTACTGTTTAGGGTATAAACATTCATGTTATGTAAAGAAAATGTGTCTGACAGAGTGTTCAATTGCTGTTGTAGGTTTCAGCAGACAACTGATCAACTTTCAAATGCCACAGAAAGTTGTTAACAGGGAATATTTTGGGTAATACTACATAAAAGTACTGTTTAGGGTATAAACATTCATGTTATGTAAAGAAAATGTGTCTGAAAGTCAGGTTTCACCAATGCTTTAATATAGTCTCAGTTTAAAGGCTTTGCACCTTCTGTAGAAAAGCAGTGGTAGTGATAGAGGCAGTAAAACTGTAAATACTCAACAATCCTAAACAACACATCCATAGGCTACTTTTTATGTGCCTTGCCGAAAGAAAATATTCTATATTTAATGGATTTTAATTTCATTTATGTTTTAACCAATTCAGTAAACTAACTGAAATCCCCACAATCTGTGTTCCTCTTTTAGAATTGTTGGAAAAATATGTCACTGATATCTGAGAAAATGCAGGGCAACAAAGCTCCTAGAATAAATTTACCACATACTTGGGACTATTTTATAATATATTTTCAGCTCTCCCCAATAATTAAATTAAAATATTAAGTTTTGGATGCATTTTTTATGAGTATGATATTTTAATTTTGTGTGATTACAGAACAGAAGTATTTTGAGGTGGAGAAAGAGCTAACAGCATCTGCTGCAAAACTACAAAATGAGATAAAATCAGCAACAGAATTGAGACAACAAGTGGCAGATCTTGGTAAAGTTTTTTTACTTTTTTTTGTAGTTTTTCCACAGCATTTCTTCATTACCAGTGACTATTTGACAAAGTTGATAAAGATTATCTTAATTAATTGCAAGTGGAGGTATAGGTCAATATATGTCATTGATGAAATTTGAGATGTTGGTATATATGAAAAGGTTTAATCATGTTTTATATAAAAAAAATGTTTATTTTAAAATGCACATTATATTGTGCGATTTTTTGGATGTTATTAGCACTCTGAATTAACTGTTAGAATTATTAGGTATTTGATATAATTTGTATGAGTCAGTATGAATACAAATTAGTGAAAGGGCAAATATGTTTGCTCATTCATTTGAATGAATATGGATTTGTTTATCGATTTCAAGCATTTAAGTGGAATGTACAAGACAAAACCCCATGATTAATGGTTTCTTGATATTTTTGTAGAACAAAAACATGGAGATTCATCTTCAAAACTGTGGCAATCTCAGGAAAATCTTCTGGAGAAGGAGCGGCTTATGGTATGTACACTGAAAATCGGGGTTGGCATGTTTCAAACAGATATAGACTTGGTATCCAAAACATCAAAGTAATATTAATAAGCGTATTATCATGTGACAAAAAAGGTTAAGAGATATAAAAGTACCATATTTAATTTAATATAAGACTTCTCATGTATAAGACGACCCTGCAATTTGATGTTATTTTGCTTGAGAAGACCAATTTCCGAATATAAGACGAGTCGGTTTTTCTCGAGACATCGGCACTGCTATCATTCAATTTTAAAAGTGAAACGTAAATGTCCATATGCAGTTAATATGGTTATGCAAAATTATGCAAACATGTAGTGTCAGAGATCCATCATTGCGCAATATATTAGTATTTCAATGCAATTGAATACACTGTTCTGGTGCTCCGATCATTTTCACACCAAAAATAAGAGCTTTTTAAAATGGCAGCCTTGTATTGCATATGCATATTTAAGCAGTGTTAAACTAACATTTTCTCCGACTTTTGCATAAATTACACTTACGGGTTGGACACAATCAAGGTCTGAATGTACATTTGACAGTGTTACAATGCAATGAAATATTTGTGGACTTCACCAAACATTCAAGATGCAACTTATGATAACAAGCTGAATAATACCTTTTTAAAAAAATTCACGAATCGGTCTATTACTTCCAAGACAGTGAATATTTTAACGTCCTAAATATATAAAAAATCAACTGTTACGAATGTGCATTATGTGTTGTGCCTCTCTGTCAAGGTAGATTTTACAATTAATATAAAGGTTACATTGCACAAATAAGTTATATTTTGACTAATTATCTCTCTAGTTTATCTAGATTGTCTGGTGTAGCTCAGCATTCCATTTTTTTAGCAGGTGTAAAAATGGTTTGTGTGATTAAGTTACTGCTCTACACTACTGCCTTTGAAGAGGTGTGAAAGAGACTTCACATTTGTTTCTTTGATGTTGAGCAAATCTTGTGGTGGATTGCTATAAAACCTGGGGCTGTACCCCACTAATTCATAATCAGTCTTGCTTCTCTAGTGATAACAGTGATCAGTCTTTGTAATCCAATTATATTCGATCAGTGAATCGAATTTCTGTCCAAGCGGGAAGACACGACTCAAAGCAGTAGAAACAATGACGAAATGCATAATTTGTGATAATATTGGGTAAATACCTTTATTTATCAGATCATTTGAAATGCAATTAACGCTTTGTTTCGACTTTGTTCTCACTGATTCAGCGTTCACAGTATAGCGTTTCGTCATTGTCTCCACTGCTTTGAGTCGTGTCTTCCCGCTTGGACAGAAATGCTTTCACACGTGGATCGATTTTAATTGCGTTTTAAATGGATTGATGGTTTTGTTCTGTTCTCGAACAATTTGTGATAATATTGGGTAAATACCTTTATTTATCATTTAAAACGCAATTAAAATCGATCAGCTACATTTGATATTCGTTATTTCGAAAATATGAACATCGTATTTACGTTTTACCGTAATTACTCGTGTATAAGACGGCTAATATCTTATGTTTTAAGCATATTTACGTTTCACTTTTAAAATGACCCCCAAGCTTCAGCTTAAGCTTGAATGGTAGCAGAGCCGATATCTCTTGAAAAACCAACTCGTCTTATATTCGGAAATCGTTTTTTTCAAGTGAAATAACCTCAATTTTGGGGGGTCGTCTTATACACGAGTCGTCTTATACACGAGTAAATACGGTAGGATACTCTGGCATTTCATAGTTTAATTTTTCTAGTTATTTGCATATTGAAACAGTTCTAAGACATCCTGAGTCAAAAACAATTTTTATTTGTACATTTACCATCTGTATATTTTTTTACAGCTGTCACTAATAATGGGAAAAATCAATATTTTACAATAAATTTAGTGAATAACATAATTCAGTTAAAATGCATCCCATGTAACATTAAGGAAAAGAAATATAACTTTTATACTTAAGTTTACATTATTTATCAATAACAAGCATGTTTTACATGAAATTAGTACTTTTTCTATTTATAGATTGCTTGATTACACAACGGTGGTGCCATGTAGTGGCATAATCTTACTGCAATATTCCACAACTAATGCATTTATTTAATTTTGGCTAGTCTAATTTCTTAGTTACTCTACTAAAAATGAAGGTAAAAATGTATTCTATCATATAATGGAAAAAAAATATGGATGTCGTCACATTATTTTCTTCTGAAAAATAAATTATTTGAAATGGAATATGCGCAAATATGGGCGAAATTATAGAAAAGTGACATTTTTTGTCCATTATTGAGGCTGAAAGATATCATGACAACATATTTGAATCTAAGAAACTTCTTTAATGCCTTTATTCACTTATTTTGACCATGCTTTAGGGTATAATGATTGATGATAGCCCTTTTCATTGATTAGCTTCCCCTTACTCACAAACTTGCCTGTAAGTTGTAGTCTATCACTCATTTTGATGTCACAGAATGAGCAAAGCTGATTTGATTTTTGGTGGGAAACGTTTTACAAGTGGAAGTACATTTTTTTAAGATTTCATTTACTAGACAGCTCCAATTTGCCATTTTTTCCACCAGGTGGAGATGGTGCTACTGTGGCTCCACCTGCAACCAGGGTATCCAAAATCCTAATAATTGTTGAATATTCAGCCCCTTTGTAACCAAATAAAAACAATAATGTTCTCAATATAGGGAGATTTGGACAGGGACAAGAGGCAAGCTGAAGCAGAGAAAGAAGAATTGGCCCAGATGTTGGAGAGGAAGAACAGAGAAATTGATCGACTTAATGGTAAACTGTTGGTTATCTCAACCAGTGAATAAGGATAAAAGAAATGACCCCTTGCTCCCTTTGATCCTTATAAATTTTGATCATTCTGATTAATTGTGATTAAAAAAAACCCACCTTTTTTCAATAGAGGAGTGGTCAGCAATGTCAGTGAAGGTGAATGAAGCTAATGTGGCAAGAGTACAAGCCCTAGCTGAACTGGATGAGAAAGAAACACAAGGCACCTCAGCCCAGGTAAATAGAAGCCAACATTTTATAAATACTTTTTTTTAAATTTCGAAACAGGTTAAAACACCTCAGACAAATTTTAAAGCAATATATTTCTTAATACAAATAAAACTATTTAGGCCAAATGACTGCAGTTAAAATTAAATTATACACATAAAAGTAGAATTCCACAGCAGAGCCAGACCTTGATATTCAAAATTGCTCTGTTTTTGGTCCGGCCTATTTTCCAAGAATGTGTTATAAAAGGTGAAGTGGTTTATCTGTATCCACTGTTCCCTATCTGTCATAATCGATATATATCTAATGTGATTTCATTTATCACAGTATCGTGAAACAAGACTTCAACAGGAGAAAGATTCCCTTGAACAGAGAGTGGAGTGGATGGAGAAGGAGTTGAGAGAAAACACCAATGAAATGCTTAACATCAGGAAAGAACAGGTGTGATTCTGAACTGTAATAATAATAATAATAATAATAATAACGATTTATATAGCGCTATATCAGACCAAGTCTGCTCGAAGCGCTTCATTAAGATAGTGTTTTCTGAATAGAAATGTTTTAAGTTTCTTCTTGAAAGTTTCAACAGTTTTACAATTTTTCACTTCAAGGGGCAGCGCATTCCAGTTCCTTGGCGCATACGCCATAAAAGCCCTATCTCCATAAGATTTCATATTAGTCTTAGGTACTACGTATTCATTTTTATCATTAGATCGCAGTCCCATACCCAACTGTTTATATTCTAATAAATCAGACAAATATTTTGGGGCAAAGCCATTTTGCACCTTCCATGTTAATAGAGATATTTTGAAATCAATCCTAGCTTTTACTGGTAACCAGTGAAATTTCTTAAGTTTTTGCGTGATATGATCTCTCTTTTTGAGCTTCCCAACTACCCTCGCCGTAGCGTTCTGTAATTTTTGTAATTTGGCTAATTCACACTCAGGAAGACCCGCTAGAAGGGCATTTCCATAGTCAAGGGTAGAAGTGACAAATGCATGAGCAAGGGTGTTGGCTGTTCCCTCATCTAAACAATTTCTTACTCTTGATAAATTTTTTACATGGAAGAAACCGTTTTTACACATTTTTCTGATTTGTGATTTCATAGATAGTTCTTGATCTAGAATAACCCCTAGGTCCTTAACAGAATTTGATCTAGGGATTCTAGTTTCCCCTACTAGAATATCTTCAGGTACATTTTTCTTTCTGAATTCACAGCTTTTACCACATAAAAGCATTTCTGTCTTTCCATCATTTATCTTCATCTTATTCTCTATTAAGAATTTTTTAACACTGTATACATGCAAGTGAAGTAAAATATTATACAACTAAGCTTTGAAGAGAAATAGATGGAATTAATTGATACTGATAAGAAAAATATAATGCAGTTTTATGCAGACTGGTTATTACAGCAATGGCTAATCAAACCACAAAAACTGGTATTTGAAAAAAAAAGGAGAAATAATATGGCCCCATGATATTGCTACAAATTTCTATGAGATATTTTGTGATATTTTTACCAATGTTTCTTGGATGTGTTTCAGTCTGCAAAGGTGTTAGAACTTCAGGCAACATTGGAAGAAAAGGTGGATGAAGTAAGTATTAAAAAATTGTTGCAATTATGTGGAAGAATGCTGTATTTCATTAGAAATATTTGATTTTAGAAAAATGATTACAAATATAACATGATTAAAAAAAAAATTAAACATAGAAATTATGTATGTTACAAAATAATCAGTTGACTTTTTCATTTAATTTTCTATTTTTAATTGTAGCTAAGGCATCATGAAGAAAGATCAGAGGCATTGAAGCTGGCCAATGAAGAACAGACCAAAAAGCTGGAATCCTACATGGAGAAACTCAGAGAGGTAAAAGCACAAAATTGTTTAAGATAAATTGTAAGCTCTGATATTTTCCTGATAATTATATGGTTGTCTTTATCATATTGTATTGATATTTTAATACATATCTCACTCAAGAATTGTTTTGTAATATTTTTTTCTCTGGCTATTTCCAGTCGCAGGATCTCCATGCTCAGATGGAAGAGCAGTATCGGAACGAGGTGCAAGCTCAAGAAAAACTCATCAAGATTTACAAGGTGAGCAAAAGCTTTTAAAGTTAAAGATATGAATTTCATTAGATCATATTTCAACTTTACAGTCGTAGATGACATAGCAAACTTTTTTTTTTTTTAACATTTAATTTGTTTGGTAGGCATCCACATCTGAGGCTGAAGGCAAGGTCAGGGAAATGACAGTTGCTGTAGAGGAACTACAAAACTTGGTCAAACAGGCCACTGCAGGTTTGTACTGAAAGCTTCTAAAATATGGGGAGTATTCAGGTATACAAGTCCCTGTAACTTAATGATATGAGCATGAATTATAGCTGACTAAGAATGTGACTCAGTAAACTCAAAATTTGATATTTTCCTCGAAATCCTGTTCAACTTTGGAAATATTTCAAGAGCTTCACATGTATTTCTCTACCCTCCATTAGACTGGTTAAAGTGATAAATTCTTCTTTAATATCAGCCCATACAGATGTGCAGAAACAAAGAGAGGGTGATGCAGATCAATACAACGAGCAGCTCAGGGCAAGAGATTTGAAAATAAGTCAGATGGAGAAGGAGTTGGTGAATGCCAATGAGCTTCTTGAGGCCAGCAAGAGGAGAGGTGTGCCTACGCTCTCTGCTGACGATATAGAGGCCATGTCTCCCTCAGCAGCAGCTGCTAGCAGGCTACTCAAGTCTGGGATGAGTCTGACCCAGATCTACAGTGAATATGTGCAGTCCTCAGAGGCTCTGTATCTGGAAAAGGAAGAAAACAAGAGATTGAATCAGTATCTTGATCAGATCATGCAGGAGATAGACGAGAAAGCCCCAATCATGAAGAAACAGAGAGAAGATTATGAGAAGTCTCTAGAAACCATAAGCCAACTGACCCGACAGTTAGATAGCGCAATGTTAGAGTGCGAGAAACTTAGAATTACTTCAGATGATAATACAAGAAGATGCACATCATTTAATAGAGAAAATAACAGACTGAAGCAGCAGACTGTAGATCTTGGTCAGCAGGTAAGAATGCTGTTGAAGGAGCTAGAGGAAGCACGTGGAACTGTTGTTACATCATACCCGGAGTTGGTCTCATCATCAGAAGTATCTTCCTCTTCACAACTCATATCAGAAAAGCTGGTGACCTTCCGGAGCATCGAGGAGCTGCAGGAACAGAACCAGAAGCTTCTGGAGGTGGTACGAGACCTGAGTGACAAGAAAGAGGAGGACGAGAAGCTGGCAGGTGATGCCAAGACACAGGAACTGAAGAAGCAGCTAGACCTGGTCTTGGAAGAGCTGAATGAGATGCAACAAGCCCGGGAGAGGCAGGACCAGATGATGGAGTCCATCGTCAGACAGAGAGACATGTACCGGGTGTTGCTGGCCCAGACCGGTGACTCGCCGCTGCCCATCCCCAGACCACAGGTGGCCTCCACTCCCATGCAGGCCTCGCCCATGGTAGAATCCCAGCTGAGCCCAGGCAGGCCACTTGCCAGCCCACGCCAATCTATCTTAACCGAAGAGAAGAAATCTCTGGACGAGGCCAAGGAAGCCCTCAAAGAAATGCAGGAAGAATTCAGTCTTTACCGTAGAGAGAAGGCCAAGAATGAACAGTAAGCATAATAATAATAATAATAATAATAATAATAATAATAATAAAATTTGTAAAGCGTTGATACCAGACAAGTCTGTTCATAGCGCTGTGTTCAGAACAAGGTGACTGAAGTACTAGTCCTAATGTCACTAGAGAGGGAAAGTCTTGGGCTAAAGGAGCCATAACTACTTTTTATATTGATTTTATGTTGATAGGAAAGTGTTTATCTTATAAACATTTCTAAAATATAGGATTATCTTTCAGGGTTGAGAATGAACAGTTGGATAAATTCAGAAAGGAATCTTCAGATTTCAGAGTGCAGAATGCCAAGTTGAGTTCACAGGTGTGTTATTTTGATATATTTATAAATCTCTTCTATTTAGTAAGATTCTCCACAATAGTTCATTAAATTTACGTTTCACATCAGTGCAGCAAAGATGCTTACAGAAAAGATACAAGGCTCCTTTTTTGCTGGTCTAACATTTCAAACAAGTTAAGGTATATTTTTCCTAATATGTCATCTGATCCAGTAATGTAGGACTGGAATATAGATATTGAGGATACATATGAAAATAACAGTGATCAACCTGTAATATTTTTAAAGCTGGAGTTCTCAAATGAGAGATACAAGATTCTACAGTCTAATATCGAAGGCTACAAGAAAGAGATTGCTGCTTTGAGAGACAAGAACCAGAAGTTCTCCACAAATGTCATCAAACATGAGCAAACCATCACAATGTTAAAACAGGTAAATCCATATCTAGAAACATGTATCTCCTTGGAAAGTACTTTCACTGAGTATCACCATTTACGCTGTTTGCCATTGTTATTATTTTTTTTAATCTAAGATTGAAATAGAATTATTTAATAATTATACAAAGTCACATATAGATCATTTTATCCTCTGCACTTGACAGTAAGGAAATGGAATCATTTTTAAGAGTTTGTTTCTTGTTTTCTCAGGATTTGATGGGAACCCAGGAGAAACTTTCCAGAGCTGAAGTTTCAGGCCAGAACTACAAGTCCGAGAGAGACATCCTAAAAAATGTAGAGCTCCGACTCATCCAAGAGAAAGAGAACTTACTGAGAAATCAAAAATCTCAGAATCTGTTATTGGCAAATCTGCAGGCCATTCAGGTAAAAACAAAGCTGTGTGTCATTAAAACTTCACATGATAAGACAACTAAATTTGTCTGTTTCAACTAAATCACTACCAAAATCAATAAAGTTTTGGTGCATGTATTATTTCGATTAGAAACTATGTCATTTGTACTTGTCTTGTTGAAGTCCCTGCATGGCCCTAAGAAAAATGGGATTTATTTTTGATTAAGTTGAACAAAAACTCCTTATTCGCAGCATATATAACAGAAATTTTCAAAAACTTAAATTCTAGAACAATTTGGAGCGCTCTGAGTTTGAGATGAAGACAAAGTTGCAACACCAGATTGAGGTTTTGGACAAGGAGAATGCAGCGCTGAAAAGAAAGATAGATACCATAGACAACCAACACAGAAATGTCGCTGTTACTATGGAGGTATGGGCTCCATTCTTGACTTATTAGCAGCAGGATATATTCCTTGGTCCTGCTTAACCTGGATTCTTTTATAACAAGATCCTTTCATTATTTCATTAAAATGGAGTTGTGCAAATTTTCCACTTCCAATTGATTGACATGCTCTTTAATATTGCAGCGCCAGGCTAATGAGATGCGCCAGCAGAGAGACGAGGAAGTAGAAAACCACAAGAAGACTAAAACTCAGCTTGCCTCAGTTGAGGCAAATCTGCTAACTGTCAAAAATGAGGTATGAGGTTTTCTTGCGGAATAATAACCACTTCATTGTTGTTGGTATTTATTTGTTCAAGCTTTTACATTGAGTCTTAGAAAAATCTTATTCAGTTGTTATTTTTAAACATTTTGAAGGAAAAAATTAATGCAACAACATTATTGCAATCAATTTATTCAAGAATGGGATTTCCCAAATTTACCTAATTATTTTTTATCTATTTTAGCATTCAAAATTGCAGGCTGAACATTCGGCTATGGAAATAAAGGTGATAAATCTGCAAAAACGTAAGTATGATGACAAGCAAAAAATAGTTAACATTGTAAAATTAGATCTAAGTGAGATATGTTTTCATAATAAACAATGTTATTCAAAAGAAGTATAGGGGAGTATCTGTTTCTGAAGTTTTTTTATTCTTAATGTTTTATAGAGGTTCAACCAGATCGCTCTCTTGAGGAGCAGTTGAAAGATGTGCAGACCCAGCTGGAACAGGCCAGGACGTACAATGTTGGTAAGGAACACAGTGTTTATCAAACACCTCCAACATGAAAATGAATATTCATTAAATGAATACTGATATAATTGGTTTACATGATCTGGTACAGAGAAATGAAGTGAATGATTTGAATGTGGTTTTAGGTTTGGAAGAGCAGTTAGAACGTGCAAATCAACATGTGAATGAGTACAAGGCAATGGCAAATACCTTCGAACAGAACATGAAAGAAGCCAATGAGGTAGACAAAAAATATTTTGCAACATTGAACCTACTGATTTGTTTCATTATATTTATATAGGAATCTTTCTGGATCTAAAAAGCAATGAAACATAATATTAGCGTACAAGTTATAGAACGTT
Organism: Amphiduros pacificus; assembly: GCA_949316495.1. Taxonomy (NCBI): domain Eukaryota; kingdom Metazoa; phylum Annelida; class Polychaeta; order Phyllodocida; family Hesionidae; genus Amphiduros; species Amphiduros pacificus. Next base: position 39,313,456 of record OX439000.1, on the reverse strand, counting down.
AATCATCTGTTTCAGACAAGCAAACAATTCCAGGAAGCAACTGAAAAACAATTAGCAGAAGCAAAGGAAGGTTTGTATTGAATTATGATCAGTTGGAAATATCCCTTTGGAAAAACGAATAAATTACAGCTAAAGTTTTAAGTGTGTGTGTATATATGTACTGTTTATTCTGATTTTATTTTTGATTACAGCTGCTGACAAAGTAGAGAAACAAATTAATTCTATAGAAAAAGAAAAGCAAGAATTGGTCAGTGAAAATATCAAAGTTTCAGAAGAAAGCCAACAGCTGGTAGGATTTTTACTTTGTGATTTATTATATGTTATAAAAGTGAAATTGAAATTCAATATGTTGTAAGAAGTTGTAAAAATAAATGATTAGATTTCAAAAGCATGATTAAATATTTAGGTGTAATTTTTTTTTCTCAGAATGTGGAACTGAAACAGCAGCTGGCTCACGTTCATGAGGAACTCAATCAGGCACGAGAGAAGCTTGACACAGCCATTGCCACTGAGCAGGCAGCCAGGCAAGACAGCCAGGACCAGGGGAAAATAGCCAGAGAGGTAGGACAGATTCTAGCTTGGGAATAATGTGTCAAAATTGGGAATAATGTACAAATATTGGTTTAATTTGGGTAATTTTGTTTCCTCATTAGAATTAATAAAATAGGATTTAAAGAATGGATTGTTATATTTTAAGTGGTATAGACTAATGTTTTTTGTTTTTATTTGTTTTGTATCACAGGCTCAAGAGAAATATGAGAGAGAATTGATGCTTCATTCTTCAGATGTGGAGGCTTTGACATCTGTCAAACAAGAGGTATTTTCAACAATATCTTGAACATCATGGTTTAGTTTATTTTTGCACTTTCACTTGATTTAAAAATAGGTCATTTTAACTGAAAATTGTATATTATTTCTTTCAGCTGCAAAGTCTCCAGGATAAGTTTTCTCAGATTGAGGAGGAAGCAAAACGTGCTACTCAAATTCTGAATTCTTCCAAGGAATCGTGGGGTCAGCAGGAGGCCTTGTACAAAGGAGAGATTGAAAAAGTAACGGGCAGACTACAGGAACTTCAGACACATAATAACACTCTCCACCAAGAACTGGAAAGTGTAAGTCACAGAGCTTGGTCCCTGCAATCTAGTGAAACATTTTCTGACCAGAAATGATAAGAATTTTTAAATCCAATTACCACAAGTAAAAAATGTCACCTTTCGAGATAAGATATTAATCCAGAGGAACAATGCAGTCTTGATAATTATTTAATAAACACTGAAATGATCTGAATGAAGGCACTGGCCATATATTTTGAAAATATTTATGAAAGGCAACATATATGCATGTCAGTGTTAAAACAGGTAAATCCATATCTATGAAAGGCAGTATATATGCATGTCAATGTTAAAACAGGTAAATCCATATCTATGAAAGGCAATATATATGCATGTCACTGTTAAAACAGGTAAATCCATATATATGAAAGGCAATATATATGCATGTCAGTGTTAAAACAGGTAAATCCATATCTATGAAAGGCAATATATATGCATGTCAGTGTTAAAACAGGTAAATCCATATCTATGAAAGGTAATATATATGCATGTCAGTGTGTGTTGGTGTTACAGTTGAGTGATCAGATGGTGGCTATCCAGCAAGCTAACGAGCAGGACTCCATGGGTGCTTCAGAGCTAGCCGAGAGTCTCAAGAAAGACGATACAGGACGGTCCCCTGACCAGCTGCTGGAGGTGATACGTTACCAGCGCCGGGAGAAAGAAACGGCCGAGTCCAGGCTGGCCGTGGTGCAGGCAGAGGCCACTAGGCATGAGCAAAAAGCCTCACACCTGGAGAAACAACTGGCAGAAGTCAATGCATCTGTGGACGAGATAAGAAACCAGGCACAGGTGCGAAACTTAACAAATTGTTTTGAATTGGGAATGATAAGTACACAATGCAGGAGAAATATTAATTGTGTTTTTTTTTACCCTCAGCCCCTGATGTAATCAGGCTGAGGGTATTGCAGTACTCCTGGCGTGGGTATGTATGTATGTATGTATGTCTGTATGTCTGTATGTATGTCTGTAGCGAACATCCTTGTCATCGCGATAACTTGAGAAGAAATGATGGCAGCTTCATGAAACTTGACACACATAAGCATCTGGTGAAAAGCTCGGACGAGTTCGATGGACAGCGACCTTGACCTATTTTTCAAGGTCACAGGGACAATTATGTGAAATCCCAAGAATTGCAATAACTTAAGAACAAATGATGGCAGCTTTATGAGATTTGACACACATAAGCATCTGGTGAAGACCTCAGATTTTTTTCTATGAAACATGACCTTCACCTACTTTTCAAGGTCACAGGGACAATTATTTGAAATCGTCCTTGTCATCGCGATGACTCTAGAACAAATGATGGCAGCTTCATGAAACTTGACACACATAAGCATCGGGTGAAAACCTTGGATGAGTTCGATGGACGGCGACCTTGACCTATTTTTCAAGGTCACAAGGACAATTATGTGAAATCCCAAGAATCGCAATAACTCAAGAACGAATGATGGCAGCTTTATGAGATGTGACACACATAAGCATCTGTTGAAGACCTCAGAATATTTTCTATGAAACATGACCTTCATCTACTTTTCAAGGTCACAGGGACAATTATGTGAAATCATCCTTGTCATCGCGATAACTTGAGAACAAATGATGACAGCTTCATGAAACTTGACACATATAAGCATCTGGTGAAAACCTTGGATGAGTTCGATGGACGGCGACCTTGACCTATTTTTCAAGGTCACAGGGACAATTATGTGAAATCCCAAGAATCGCAATAATTTAAGAACAAATGATGGCAGCTTTATGAGATTTGACACACATAAGCATGTGGTGAAGACTACAGAATTTTTTCTATGGAACATGACCTTCTCCTACTTTTCAAGGTCACAGGGACAATTATGTGAAATCATCCTTGTCATCGTGATAACTCTAGAACAAATGATGGCAGCTTCATGAAACTTGACACACATAAGCATCAGGTGAAAACCTCGGACGAGTTCAGTGGACGGCGACCTTCACCTACTTTTCAAGGTCACAGGGACAATTATGTGAAATCATCCTTGTCATTTTGATAATTCAAGAACAAATAATGGCAGCTTCACTAAACTTGACACACATAAGCATCTGGTGAAAACCTCGGACAAGACCGATGGACGGCGACCTTGACATATTTTTCAAGGTCACAGGGACAGTTGTGTGAAATCCCTAGAATCACAATAACTCTAGAACAAATGATAGCAGCTTTATGAGATTTGACACACATGAGCATCTGTTCTATGGAACATGACCTTGACCTATTTTTCAAGGTCACAAGGACAATTATGTGAAATCCCTATCATTGCTATAACTCGAGAACAAATGATGGCAGCTTTATGAGACTTGACACACATAAGCATCTGGTGAAGACCTCAGTGAAGACCTTCACCTACTTTTCAAGGTCACAGTAACAATTATGTGGTGCGGTGACGTTTTGTTCACAAATATTGTGTGGAGCGAATGTTGTGCAATAAGTTACCAGGGCTGAGGGTTGATGCATCCCTGATGCCTATGTTTTATTATATCTCATATGTTTAAACTTATTGTTGTTGACTTTCAGACAAGTATCCAAACAGCAGCCCAGCATGCAGATCTAATGAGGAAAGTAGAAAATTTGAATCTGCTGACAGACAGCAACAAGCTATTGAGAGAGGAAAGAGACAGACTGGTCGTACAACTGCAACAAGCAGAGACCAAGGTAGGCGGGCAGATCTGAATGATGTGCAATATTTCAACCTATCAGTTTGATTTGTGTGGAAAATTGATGATGACTAAGTCCATTAAATTTTTGTAGGTGGCAGAGTTGGAGAGTGAGATGGGCCCCATAAAGGAGAGAGTTGGCACGGTGACCGCTCACTGTGAGGCCCTGACTCAGGAGAAGACAGCCATGCAGGGAGAGATCGACAGGTGGAAGGCAAGAACCAATCATCTCATAGAACAGTGCAACAAAGCAGATCCTGAGGAACAAAAAAGACTCACGTAAGTCAAAAGTTGCTGATTTATCACTAACAGAGCAGCTGGTAGGAGGATCTGATATAGAATTTGGATTGTTTTGAGGATGATAACAAGGGAATTGATCCAATGAGATTTGTTTTTTTTTTACACTTTTTAACTTACAACTTTTTCTGTTTCATTGTAGAGAGGAGAGGGATAAACTGCAAAAACAGATTACTGGAATGACAGAGGAATTTCACAAACACAAGTAAGATTTCATGTGAAAAATTCCAAATTTGAGATAGACTTTTAAAATCCTTTTCTCTTTATATTTGATTTAGAATGTTTTGTTAATGAAGGAGTAATAAGAGTCTTGACAATGGGGTATTCAGTTAGCAGAACTCAAGAAATGACTAATTTTACATTTCAGAGCTGAGATTTCCCAACTAACTAGTTCCCTTAAAAGTGTGAGGTAAGAAAACAAAACAAAATTGGTTGATTCAAACTATTTATTTTATACTAAAAAGAGCACTTTTCATTTGTGAACCATAACAATTAATATTCAACTTTTTAATGCTTACAGGGGCGAACTTGCACAGACAAAACAGCAAGTCCAAAAACTGAAGTAAGTTTGTTTCATATCATATTTTTGCACATAGCACTATATGGTATCTTTGAGTTCTTTGATGAATAATTTTTAGACAGCAAAATCTTTATATGTATGGAAAAAATTAATCGAGATGTGCCTTTCTAGTCTATGAAAAAATATGTTCTAATTTCAAAGAATTTCTTGGTTTAAAATCAACATAGTACTAGTGTGTTTTTGCACTTGTTCTTTACTAAGTGATGCAATATTGTTTGTTTTTTTAGTGGTGAAATAGCAGAGTTGAAGAAGTCTGTTTCAAGCAAGGACGAAGAACTTGATAAAAAGGACAAAAACATCACTCAATTACGTAATATTGGTCGCAAATACAAGAAGCAGTTTGATGAAGCTCAGAAGGAGGTGGAGAAGCTGAAGTCTGCAACAACTATGGCTGAACTCACAAGCGCACAGGAGTCACTGAAAGCAACAGAAGCGAAACTACAGGCCTCCGAACAGAACCTTAAAACGACAGAGGAAAAATTACAAACAACAGAAAATAATATGAAGACATTAAAGGAGAAATGTGAGGCAACAGAGAAGGAGTTAGCTCTTATTACAGAGACCCTTGGTTCTGCAGAATATGAGAAGGGTGAAGCTAATAAGCAAGTGACTCAGCTTCAAACAAGCCTCAAGACTCACATTGAAACTATTACCAAACTGCAAGAGGTTTGTACACACAACATTTATTAGCCTCAATTATAAGAGAGATTACTTTCCAGTAATGCATATAGGCTTCCAAATTGGTTGCATTGAATAAATTTGTATTTGGTATTTTGTGAAAAATAATTAATGCGTTAAAAATATGTACGATTTTGATAATTAAGTTTTACCCTATTGTTTTATTTATTTAACTAGATGTTTGTCATCCTATTTAACGTCCTTTGATATGTCAACTTCATGTTGAGCATTTCTATTCCAGGAAGCCACCAAATTACGCGAGGGTGAAACAAAAGCAATGAACCTTCTTCGTAACACTGGGCCTAAACTGAAAGCTCAGAGGGATAACATAACTACTCTGACCAATGAAAATAAAGAGCTAAAGCAAAATATAGGTATGTAATACTGCTGTAAGAAAATGGATCTTACCATCATTGATGATGACTTATTGATGTCATTGAGATGATTAATAGAGGGGTCTCTTCTCTATTAATTTGGGTAAAGAAGAAACCATTTTTGGTGTATGCCTTTTTTTTTCATCTTTTTTTCCATTTTTTTTTTCCTTTTTTTTGTTGTTGCAAAGTTTGTGTTAAAGTACTGCAGTAATAACTTGATGTTATTTCAGAGGAAGCCAACCTGCGTTTGAGTTCTATAAAGTCGCAGATGGAGGCCAAGGTTAAGGGACTGGAGAAGCAGCTGTCTGAGTCCTCGGGACAGAGTGATCAACAGCAGCCTGAACTGGCACGGCTACAGAAGGAGAACTCGGAACTACAACACAAAGTATGCACAATCTTGATTACCTGACATCAGGAAACAAAATTTATATTTTTTTAAACTTAAAGTTTTTTCTGTTAAAAATAGATAAATAGTAATGGTTTATAAATCAGTGCATACTAGACTTTTTCACAAGAAAGTTGGATATATTAAGAGAATATTCTTTGAGTGCATTTAGATGCATTTCTTAGTTAGAGGATGTACTTGATTAATAGTTTTGCTATATTAACAGTTACAGAATCTCCAGAAACAATTGGCAACACAACTCAAGCAGCAGTCTCCCCAGATCAATAAACCAACTGTATCAGCTCAACCTGTTGAGCGCACCAGGTCGGTGGATAAAACAATTGCATATCCTGTGAAACAAAAAAAGGACTATAATTCAAGCTGGATACAATAATTGCCATTTGGAGAAACATCTATCGGTAGTTAAAATACTTGAAAGGTACAGATTAAGAGAAATGATGGCAATTCTTTGCAGTGCTTCTTCAGAGGCTCCAAGGACAGCCAACATTCGCCCCATGGCAGCCCAGCCGAGCAGTGGTCGCTCTGTGCAGTCAGCACCTGTGCAGCCTGTGAGGGGGACGAGTGCAGAGACGAGGGCAATGGCTAGCATACGCCCCATGGCAGTAGCGCCCACTACACCTACAGCAACAGTCATGCCCACCACTATGTCCTCTCAGGAAGGTTTGTTGGTTTTATATTTGATAAATATTGATCTGTTTTTTCTCATAATCTTACTTTTGACTGGATGACAAAAAAAGTTTTAAATTTTGTGAAGGACCTTACAAAATAAATTCTCAATGTCTTCTGTATATTTGTGATTGTTTTGTAGGTGAGTCCATGCCTGTATCTGTAGCTGTGACTCCCACATCACAGGTGCGGCCCACGCAACAGGTTCAGCCAGTTTCTCCTCAGACACAACAAGGTACACTTACTTACCCCAAATCTTTCATATCTGCTTCTGGAATATGAAGTTTTAATCCTCTCAGGCATTCTGTGTAACTCCATTTTTTCAACAAATTGGTTTGTGGTATTTTCAGTGTTGGTGGAAGAAGTAGAGCCTCAGCCGCAGCAGATTGTAGACCCAGTAGTGCAGGATCTACCTGTGATGATTGAACCAGAGCCAACCATTACGCCTATAGCTGTGGCCACGCCCACCCAGCAAATAGCCACTCCCACCCAACAAATAGCCACTCCCACTCCACAAATAGCCACTCACGTTGCAGCTGCTATGCCATCTACCAGCAGAGACACGCCTCCACAGACATCTTCTAAGAGATCAAGGGAAGAAACTGATGAGTATGTAATATCAATGACCCCAAGAAATCGATGCGTATTATATTAAGATAAAATCAAAAGTAAATTGGTTTGTATATTTACACCGAGAAAAATTATCTGTACAGTACCCTTTGTTTAAACACATTGTATTCTCTGTTTGAACTTGAAGCCTGCATCACAAATATATGTATGATGCTGGCTCAAATGAGAATTATACTTTGAATAAGTTTATACTTGTTTTGATTAGTTTCAATGCTGTCACTTATCAATGTTTTTGATATTTTTTCCATTGTAGAGAAGAAGATACTGTTGGGGATGTTAATGTAAAGAGGAAAAAGACACAGGTAACGAAGGCTTGTTTGTTTATTCAGTAATTTATTTCTTCGGAAGAAGGCTTTATAAGATTTTCTATTTTTCATAATTAAACAAAACTCACTCATGAATAGTTTATCTTATTGGTTTGAAATAAAAATTGATAATACATGATTTTTGTTAGCATATATATGCTTGTTATGTTGATCAGGAGGAAGCCGTGGTGGAGCCCATACCACAGGAAACTCAGCCAGAGGTGGTGGAAGTGATTGCCCAGCCTCTGCAGCAGGTGCAGGCCGAGCCGCAGGAAGAACAGACAATAGGTGTGGCCTTAGTGGAACCAGCCCAGCAGCATCCAGCACAGACTACACAGGTCAGCCAGATTTGTTCAGATAATCAGTTTTCATAAGAAACATATGCATTTGAGGAGTGAAAATTTGATTAGTTTTCATAATAAACTGATGCATTCTAGGAGTGAAGAATATGATCAGTTTTCATAATAAACTGATGCATTTGAGGAGAGAGGAATTTGATCAGTTTTCATAATAAACTGATGCATTTGAGGAGAGAGGAATTTGATTAGTTTTCATAATAAACTGATGCATTTGAGGAGAGAGGAATTTGATTAGTTTTCATAATAAACTGATGCATTTGAGGAGAGAGGAATTTGATTAGTTTTCATAATAAACTTATGCATTTGAGGGTGAAGAATTTGATCAGTTTTCATAATAAATTAAGGCATTTGAGGTGTGAAGAATGTAATGCATTTGAGGTTTTGGATAGAGCAAAGAAAATTATGTTTCTATTGAAGCAACTGAGAATGGTGAATATATAGTACATTTAATATTGACTATAGGTTGAGCTCAGTACGCCGGCCCAGTTGGCAGGGCAAGTTGACACAGCTGAGAGTGAAGAACAACCTGCGACAGAAGAGGAAGTTGTCGGGGTAGAAGAGGGCCAGGAGGAGGTCATTGTGGAAGAGGAGCTGCCCGTCAGCCAGGATGATTCTGATGATGTCATTGTGGTAGAGGAGGAGGAAGAGGATCCAGGAGTGAGTCGAGAAATTCCTTATTTATTCAAATATGTTTATTTAATTAATTGGCATTTCACTCTTCATAGCATAGAAGAATCCTTTGCGATCTGTGAGAAAGTAAATTTGTATGTTTCTCAGTACGAGGAGGAGGAGGGAGAAGAAGGGGAAGAATATGATGATGAAGATGAAGGAGACGAGGGGATGGAAGGAGAAGGAGAATATGACGACGAAGAGGAGGAAGACTATGGAGAAGGAATGGAGGAAGAGGAATATGAAGGTGATGAGGAGGAGATGCAGGAAGGTGAAGAAGGACAGGAAGAGGGTGAAGAAGAGGAGGATGATGACTGCGTTGTCATTGTTGGTATGTTTGTCGGATATAATTATATTCATGGCATAATGGTTACAATGAGTTAAAATGAATTTTGTTTATAGAGTTGGAAATATTACTGTTAATGCACAGTTTCATGTATCTTTATGAGAGATTTGAATATTGAGACCTTGACATTGTAGAGGACGATGAGGAAGGAGTTGATGCCGTGATGGAGGATGAAAGTCAGCAGCCGGCATCAGACCAGCCTGCTCCCACAGTTCAATCAGCCTCCCATCCTGCTTCAACTGCTGCCGAGGTGCCACGTCAACCTCCTGCACTCACTACACGCGGGCCAGGCCGCACAGAGAGACTTCCTTCGGTAGGACGCGCCCAGCTCACACCCTTCATGTCACTGGTAAACACTTACACACCACGTATCACATGGATTCATGCAGTTGAATATCATGCGAGATCGTGTGTCTTTGCTTTTGCATGTACACTATGCACCATGTAGAATAAGTTCTTTCTGTTTGTCTTGAATCTCTGTGAGATATTTCTCTCGTGTGTTGTTTTTAGTTCAAATCATAAGTTTTTATTATTGTAATAGCAGCTCATATTTGTATGCAAGATTATCCTGTTATTGTTATCTTTTGACTTTTGACTTTGATTCTGACTATCACTGCAGAAAATTGCTCTGAAACCGTAAATAGTAAATCTCATAAATGTAGCATGACTTGGGCAGATATTCTTTTGGAATTAAGGGGTAGTGGGATTTGAACTGCTTTTCTGAAATTTTCCGAAAAAAAAGTAAATCATATCATATCGAAAGACATAGAAGCTTGTCAGACAGACCATACCCGCTGAAATTGTAATCTCTCCCAATGTGGAAAGGAAATATTTTTGTAATTAAATTTCACCAATTAAGGGCACTTTCAAATCATACTAAACTCTGAGGAGGATGATCACAATGAGGATATCAGCACCTCTTGCTTCGTGTGATATAAGACAACTTCATGCTCAGAAGCAAATATGTCATTTTTGTTGTGTATTGCAGCAAGCTCAGGCTGGACCATTTGAGGAGGGTGATGATAGTATTGTTCCAAGTACTCCCACACTGTTTGTGCCAAAGAGGAATGATGGCTTTGCTGAAGCTGTCAGGTATGAAATATTCCTACCAGTATATTTGAATGGGGGCGTAAAATATTAGTTTTTCTATTATTAATTTTGATATAACATATTGGAAGATTGTCATTTGATACAATTGTTACAGAACCTTAAATTTTATTTGGGACATAAACATTTCTGAAGAGCTGTTAACTGGACAAATTAATGTCAATATAGTGCCAATATGATATGTTGTAGTTCTCCCCAAGTTCCACACGGCAGATTTGTGTTTGGAGCTGCTGTCACAGAGGCTGCTGGTGGCCTCTCACAACCAGACTTTGGTCAGCTGGCAACTCAAGGTGAGATAAAGGCTTTAAAAAAATGCAGCATTTTACCAAACCAAAACATCCAATTACTGTTCACATTTTGTTCATTTATTTTCACAGACTTTTTGTTGAGGAGATTTTTTCCGATACTCTAAGCCTGTCTAGGCCCAAAGGTGAATTTTTTAATATATTTTGTGTGCTTTTTTTTTTAGCATTGATGGATGACACAAGAATGGACCTGTCTGCTTTTGATGATGGCACTGGGACAGGACGCAGTGTGCCCACCACGCCAAGGTCGCGCACGCCTCCAACTATCTCCATAACAGAGGCGCCACCAGAGGGCGACACTCAGCAAGCAGAAGCAGACACTGCTGTTGCTGTGAGTTTACCGCTGTCTATTTTTGCATCAAATTGTAATTCGATAAGGATATTAGATGATGACAAAAACTATTCAATGTTGCCTATTTTTATTATGTAATTTTACAATTGAGTGGTCTATTCAAAATCAGACTAAAAATTAGAAATACATGTGATATTTCTGTGACAGTTGCTGACAATTTATCAGGAAAAAATTTCTTCCTGACAGTAACAAATGAGTATATTTTTCAATCATTCCTCCCACCAACTTCAGCAAGTAGTTTAAATGACAAATATAGTTATTTTCTATTTGAACTTTATAATGTACTTCTTTTTCAGGCTTTACAGCAACAAGAAGGATCTGAACAAACCTCTGTTGAAGAGTCTGTATCAACAAGTGAAATTCAATCTGAGGCAGTTCCAACAGAAAGGTATGAAAAACTTTATCAACATGAGACAGATCATTTATACCAATTTATTTTCAACAATACAATGAATTTTCTTATTTAAGTACACATGCAGCTAATGTGTGTAATTTTTACAGTGAGCAGACCGGAGCTCCTGGGGAGATTTCTGATCAACCAACAGAAACAAAACCTACATCAACTCAACAAGAAGCCAACCAGTCTGGTGAGAATTCTAACAATTTTCTTTCTTTGGCAAGCATATTGTTAAAGACTAAACTGAATATTTCTCCTCAGAAATTAAAATATCAACTCAATATTGTTGTTGGATTCTTGTAGGTACTGGCGACCAGGCTACTGCATCTGGGTCAGCTAAAGCAGAGACATCTGGTGGTGAGCAGAGACCAGGTGCTGCAACCAGGCCCGAGACAGGTAGCCCAGGACAGGCACGAGCCAGACAACTTCAAAGTGAGTGGCATTGAATAAGATTATAAAAGTATAAAGGCAACAAACATTGCACTTTATAATAAATCAAAATATAAAGATTTCTGCAAATTAAAGGTAAATACAGAGCAGATTATGGTAGTAAAGTAATGTAAAATCATCAATTTGCAGGAAACAAACCTCGCATCACTCCCATCAGTTACCCAGGCGAGAGACCTGGATCAGCACCAGGGCAGGCACAAGGAACGTCACAGCAGAGGAAATTCCGTGGAGGCACTCCGCAGCGACGAGGTCAGACGGCACGCAGAGGTCAGCCCATGAGAGGGGCAATGCCCACTCAGGGATTCCCAGGCCAGTACCAGCAGCAGCCGGTGAGAGGAATGAGGGGCACCCGAGGAGGGCCCCGCGGAGGACGAGGCATGCAGCATAGACAACAGCAGTTCCATTGATAAAACCTGAAACATTTCCCAGTGTCTGAACTTGGCAATATTGAGAAACATTTAGACAGCTGCATTTGGACAACAGTTCTACGGATAAATCCTGTAACATTTCCCAGTATCTGAACTTGGCAATATTGAGAAATGTTTAAACAGCTGCATTTAGACAACAGTTATATGGACAAACATTTACCAGTGTCTGAACTTTGCAATATTGAGAAACATTTAGACAGTAGATAATGTTATCTCCATTTAATTTTGGCATCCTTATATAGCGAACCTAGCTTGTATAGTATGAGCAATTATGAATACAGAGCTGACAATTGAGAATTTGAAACTGATAATCTTGCATGTCTGTAAGCATTGACTAATGTACTTTAATCAATTTTCATCATCCTGTTTCATATATAACAAAGATGGAGACTTAAAGATATCCATTTTTTTAGTGTTTGTCTACAAAGATAACACAATTTGATAGTGTTATCAGTTAAAATGAGTCATATCATGTGTCAAATTCTGTGCTTAAATGAGATGCATTTATTTTAAATAATGTGTGATGGACACTGAGATGAAACTTAGATCACACCTCTGTATGCCCAAGCCAAGTATTTGTTTGTATTGCCATTTTGAAAACATTACCTTTCAGAAAAAAGAAGATACATTTTACATATAAAGAATGGAGTGGTTGAAGTGAAGATATGAATGGTTAAATATATGTGATATGTAAAATACTATAAAGAAAAAGTGGATACCATTGAGGAACAATGGCAGTGTGAGAGAAAATAAACTAATGATATTGTAAATATATAAAAGGTGTTGCTTAATAGTTTTTTTTAAGAAATATGAGTTATATCACATATCTTACTTTCCTGAAACTACTGGGTGAATAACTGAAGTGTTAAAAGATTAATCTCTTCCCCAATGGACTAGTATCCAGTTAGACTCCCATGACATAAGGCACTTCTGCTCACTTGCATAACTTTACCATTTATTTTACACTATATGCATTTTGTGGCCAGCCTATACAATGTATAGTTCCTTTGCTTATAAACAATCCTGATAATGTTTCAAGTGTGCAAATGAATGCGTCATGAGCTTTTTACCTAGGCACAGCATAGCTTCTGCATTAGGGGGAGAAATTTTCTGTCATCCTGTCAACTTTGATCTTCACTTGAAACTACTGGTTGAAGGTTTTAGTTATTAGTAGGTGAGATGTATTTTTATGAGAGCAATTCGATTTATTTTCCATTTGGCTCAGAATCTTTTCATCTTTTAATGACTTTATTGGGAAAAAAATCATTATAGCTATCACTGAGTTGTCAAGGAGACTGCCATTTTGAATAATATTGCAAATATCAGAAAATGAGAATTCCAGATAACAAAAGAGCCAAATTGAAATAAAGCAATGTGGGTGATGGTAGAATGGCTTTGTCTCAATCCTCTGAGTGGGGATAGAGACCAGTACGGGCCACTGCACATTGCCCTCTTCTGCCTCAATCTAAGCACGATTGGTCGGTCATTTTCACACCTTTCTGCCTATAACACTCCTTTGACATAATAAATTTAAGGGACTTATGGAAAAAACTTTTTTCTATTGGAAAAAAAACCAAATTACATTATAAGATCCACCAAACCCTTATTTTTATAATTTTATAAAAATGTTGATTATATTTAATATATCCTTCAGTGCTTGCCATTGTTGTTAACATACTTCACATGAAAAGGTAAATATTCCTTCGTTTTTAAAAATACTGGTAGGTGGCCATGAAGTTATGCACATTAGTGATATCCACGCAACTCTATCTTAATAATAATACTATGAGTGATGCACACATATCCAGTTCGCTGACCAGTCATGGCAGTCAAGACAATGGCAGATTTTGACTAATCAAAGAGCAGCTAACAGACAATTTGTTAAGAAGTGTCCATAGTAAGAATGGCGGATGGCAATTACCATGTGTCTGCATTTCAACATCGCATAGATGGCTTTCTCAGAATAAATAATAGACAAATCACTAAATAACTTAGAAAAAATATTCAAATTAATTGGCAAAAAGGTCATTTGGGGAAGCTACGGATGGTCTAGTTCATTATACTCCCAAGATTTTTGTTTACAGTTCTTTGGATCAAGGTTTATTTTCCTACCATATAGAACCTTATTTTTAGAAGTTATTCATTGAATCAATTCTGTTCGGATTATTTAACTAGTGTTAAAAGTACTGCTAAATCACACCATAATTATGTTTTAGGATATCTTGTTATTTTAATAGGGCTGAACCCACCAAACAAATGACTTCACAAATTTACACTTAATATATAAAACAAAGATCATGGCAGACTTATCTCTGATAAACTGTTTTATTCATGATTCATACATTGCAAGATCAAGCTCATGCCTGTCGACTAATTAATACTATAACAAGATACTCAGCAGAGCTCTATCAGCAGTAGCATAACATCACAGTGATATGTAGGTGGATCTAGAAAGCAACAAGCACACATTGTTCAGCATTATTTTGTAAATATTTACACATTTCTATAAGTGTACATGCTTTAATTTAAAATGTAAAAGTGCAACAGCAGTTTGATAAACCTGTCAAAGACAGTAATTGATTTACAATAGGCCATGAATTGGGATTCTAAAATGCATATTGGAAATTTTAATTCTAAACTATATCCAAAATGTCACTATTGTCAACTATTGCATGAGCTATCACAGATAAAAGTTTTTATTTGATTAAGTTTAAACAAATATTGTGTGGGTGCTGTTAAAGCCATAATACTGAATTTAAAATATACATATCTTTTAATTTATTAAACATATTTACAAACACAGGACATACAATGATTTCAATTCAAACAAATTATATTGTGAAAAATAATAATGATTCAAAGTTACAAATATGTTCTTTGCACAAATATTAAGAGAAATCAATTTTATTTTTATCTGTATTCACGAAAAAAATATTTAAAGATATTGCTTTGTGTGCACATTATGAGATATTTGTGGACATATTGCATGTTATTGGTGGAGATGAACGTCTCTTGGTCTGCCATAATCATTCAGACTTTAGTAAGGTCCCAAACAGATCAGTCCCAAGTGAGATGTTTTTTTTTTTTTTTACAGCAAAAGTTGTGCCAGTGAAATATGTGACAATGGTAGATAAACGTCATGTAAAGGTGGGAAGCTTTATGCCAGGATTTTGGAACGTTCACGGGAGATGCCAGTGAGGGTCATGTTTCTCTCTTCAGCGGTCTGGGGTTTGTTGGGGCGCAGCTTTGCACGGGAGAGCATGCACTGGTCATCCAGCTTGAGGGAGTTAGTCTTGCACTGAAGATCCTGGTTGATACGGTGTAGGTTTTGCTCCAAACCATCAAGAGCATGCCTGAAAATCAAAATCAAAGTAAGATTCTAATTAAAAATTTATCAGGGCTGTTTTTATCTGAGATGATTTGTTTTAGGGTCACATTGGTATCCAATCTGTGACCTATGTCCTATCCCTGTTCTAAACCTAAACTGTTGCCACCATCACCAGTCCTTGTTCTTTTATATTAAATCATCATTACTAATCTATGATGGGATTTATGCTTGGTGACCCAATTTACATATTAGTGAAGGAAGGGAAAGGTCCCATATGAATTTTAAAAAATAGTATCAAACTTACTGTGCTTGTTTAAGTTTTTCCTCAAGGGCCTGCTTGGAAGCTTCAAGCTGTTTCACCTCATCTACCAGACCGTATTGTGGATTGTCCCGGCACAGCTCCACATTTGGCCGGTATGTACGGTTCTCCAGCCTAGTCTGGGCCAGCTTGGTGGGGTTGATCTTAGCACGGATTGCATCCATTAAACGACGGATCTCCTCCTCACAGTCTGCAATCTCCTCCTCAGTCTGGAAATTTATTTAGAGCACTTTGTCAATTAACTAACTACTGTATATTCTAACAATTTGTTTTGGGGGTACCGGTAACAATACAAATGTTCTGAAAGAGCTAGCAATGTTTCACTGACCTGTGTTTTTTGCCAGTTGAGCTCATCAATTGAACGTTTAAATTCATGCATTCTCTTTCTGTAAGCATAGTCTGAGGCAGTATGCTGGGCCTCCAGATCATTATCTGTCTGCTGCAGTGTGTGATGGATAGCCTCACGTAGACTGGTGGAAGCTGCCATCTCGGCCTCAGCACGGTCCTTGTTGTAGCGGCTGAAGTCCTCCCAGTGTTGTGGGTTGGTGCTTCTGTAAATAAAACAATGAAAAAATTGTCATTTAAAATTGTTTTACCATCTCTGTTTGCTAATAGTAAATAATTTTGTATGATATTGTCAAAATTAAAGGTAAAAAATTATAAGTACAAACTTATGTTACAGTACATGAAAAAAGTCAGAAATTTACTGTAATATTTTGTGGACCAACAAATGTGTAAAATCAAAACTAACCCCTTTGGAACCCTAAGAGGGTCTGGCTTGAAGCTGATGCCAGGGGACTCCTCTGTGAGATTATACTGGTCCACATCTATGCCCAAGGCAATGTTTTTGTCCTGAAGATCAGCCAGGATCTGCTGACGTGCCTCCTGAAGTTTGCATAGTTGCTCAAATGCCTCATCTATTTTTTGTTGCAACTGCTTCTTGATCCCGCTGATAACCTCCTTTTCCTGCAAAGTAAAACCAAATGTGAAATTTGTAGGTATGCCACACCTTTATAATTTTAATACACATTTGCAAATCTATAGAACATATTTTGAATCAATTTGAAAGAGGATTGTAATTGTTTAGGAAATTGTTGTATACAGACTGAATGATTTGTTATCTACTGTCAAGTATCATAAAAGTTGATAAATTCTTAATACCTTTTGAAGCTGGTCTTCCACTTCATCTTCTACTACATCTATATCTTGTCTACCCTCTCTGGTAACCAAATTCTCGATATTGACATCTGTTGGTAGATTTTTTGCTTCTAGTGATTGCTCTAACTGTTCCTTGGATTCTGATATATCTCCTATTTCTTTATCAATGTCTGCAAGTGTTTTCTCCAAAATGTCTTTCCATTTTCTGATGTTATCTATTCTGTCGGCCAATCTGGTGTTGTTGTCATTCTGGTCCCATTTAGTTTTATTTTCGGTCTCGTTACGCAGGAAACGACCTTCCTGACGGGTATCATGAGATGCACTTCTTTGTCTCTCGGCATTTGTGGAAATGGTGTAATTTGATGTAAACCAGTCAGAGGGGGCATACCTGGTGCTGGGCTTCACTTGTGTTGCCATGGTTTTGCCTCAACGCCTTCCTGGAAATTGAATAAAAAATCACTTGTTACAATTTTTTACATGATGTTCCAAAGTCATCAGCACTCTCATTCATGATCAGTTATATATGTGACTTGTAAAACTGTAGTTTATTCAGCAATAAGCTCTCCCTCATCTGCTGTATATCATTGGGGCTGTGATCATATTTGACATAATTATTCTCAATATCAACTTCCAGAGGCAGGTCATGAAGACTCATCATTATTTGTAGATCACAGGTTATGCAATTATATGTAAATATTGATGAATGGTGAAGATGCAATCATATTTATACAGATAAAGGGAAAGGAATATCAATGATGACAATGTCTTGTTGGTGCCATATGACAGTTAACTTTCAAACCTGGTCTGCATTGGTCTTCACAGGTCAAAATTGTCCCAGAATTTGTGCAATTAAAACATGTGCATATTCCTTTAATTTCAGATGACTTATAAAAATCTGGGATAGCAGATCAGAAGAATTTCAAATTCAACTTTTTTCAGGTCTCCTGGATTAATAACTAATACACAAATAGATTGCTGGAGAATTCTCATTATTTGTGGACACCTAAACTCAATATTCCATTTGGAGTTTATATGACATATGTGATAACATTTCTAACAATGTTAATGAATGACTTTTGCATTGGAATTATCAACAACATGTCCACAGACAACAACTTATTGACCATTTACAAATCATCACATTTTGAACAGTTTTATCAAATATGAAACGTTAATAGATATTACTATTAAACAAAACGTATCCAGTTATAATGAAACAATTTTTTTCGCCCGACTTACCTTATTATCACCTTTTTAACTTGACAAAGTGGCAACTAATCGAGATGTTATGATCAAGACGTCTGAGGAACAAGCCACACCACCACAATGGTTGCTAAGTACACAGGATTTGGAAACCCATATTTATCCCTTGATTTGATTGGACAATTTGTTTCAGATTGGCCAATCATATCGTCGCTTTCATTGGGGTAGTCGCTATGGAAACTTATATATTATTTATCATAATTAGCTCGTTTTGACAAGTGAAATTAATTTACAAATGTCCAAATATCAATATTTATACATATTAAATCAATGTATTACATCAGAATAAGATTTTGTTTTTCAATTTTTTTCTTCTCGAATAAACGTGATGTTGATCAGAAAAAGTCATGTGACTTGTCTGAGCTGGAATCTCAAAAACTCCAAAATGTACAAATTCATCATCATTTCTTGCATTTATTTATATCTGCAGATTGTGTCATTTGTTCGAAATGAAGATAAGGTGAGGACACATCGAGGGACACAAGCTTAAATGTTTATTATCACTACCAGGCATTCCCGACTGTTCATCTTTGCCGAGCAACTGGCCTGCGGAGCTGCGGTTCCATTTTCAAAACCTTTAAAGGGTACATCTGTACTCTCGAAAATATTCACATCAAGTCATTCTCTGACACCTGCATGTGCCAACAAGGTCAAAAGCCTTGAAAAGGTGTGATAAACATCGGTAATCAATTGACAAACTGAAACGCAGCTCTCTTGTCCGGTGTATAACTGACAATAGGAGGGGGCAGACATACGGGCACTTTCACACATACGGGGCTTTCACGCCCTGGCAACCCCAATTGGCGTTGAAAACAAATACCTGTCAGCCATTGAAATAGTATAGTCAAATTGAACCCCAATATGAACATTTCATCTTTGTTTTCTGTATAATGTCATTATTCTTTATATTTTCTACGTTTAAAGAATAATTAAATTCTACATGTTCTGATGTGCATATCGCTCAAATATAAGCCCGATATGAAGATTTCATCTTTGTTTTCTGTATAAAGTCATTATTCTTTATACTTTCTACGTTTACAAAAAATAATTCGATTCGATATATTCTGATGTGCATATCGCTCAAATAGAAGCCCAATATGAAGATTTTGTCTTTGTTTTCTATATAAAGTTATTATTCTTAATATTCTTTTAAATTATTAAACAAAAAAAGAACAAAAACAAAAACAATTTATTCCTATACAGCCCACACTTTAAGGCGGATTCTATACAGCCTTTGATGTCTTCTCATTCAGTGGTGTGAAAAACCCAAAATTTCAGTAAAGGATGTCACACAGTAAAATTTCACTGATTTCAATTATCCGCATTCACAGTATTGCTCTTCAAAATCCTTATGATGTAAGGTCAAACCTATGATCAAAGGGCATTTCGTCATTGTTTCCACAGCTTTGAGTCATGTCTTCCCCAATGGCAGAAATGCTTTCACACACATAACATATTTTTTTATAAGTAAGATATTTTTTTATAAGTAAGATATTTTTTTATAAGTAAGATATTTTTTTATAAGTAAGATATTTTTTTATAAGTAAGATATTTTTTTATAAGTAAGATTTTTTTTATAAGTAAGATATTTTTTATAAGTAAGATTTTTTTTATAAGTAAGATATTTTTTTATAAGTAAGATATTTTTTTATAAGTAAGATATTTTTTTATAAGTAAGATATTTTTTTATAAGTAAGATATTTTTTTTGTAAGTAAGATAGCCCCCAAAATGCCGTAATTGTGAATGATACAAGATGTCAATGATGGTTCTAAATATTTCATATTATTAACTCGGCCAATAATACACTTACAGAAATGATTTATATATGTGTGAAATCGTGAGAATGAGAGGAAGTCAGCTATATATGTATTTTGTAGATTTTACTTCGTTTTGGCCCCGAAAATGACTGCCGTAATTGCGAATAACATTTTTGTTTTTTTGTGTAAAGTAATTATTCTTTTATATTTTCTACGTTTATAAGTTAGATATTTTCCCGATAAGTTAGATATTTTTCATATAAGTAAAATATATTCTCCATATAAATACAATATTTTTCACATAAAACCAAAATGCATGAAACGGGCGGCCATTAGCCCTGATATTTTTCACATCAGTTCAAAATTTTCACATATATGATTCTCAGCTAATAATACATTTTCAGAAATGATTTAAATATGTCTTAAAACATGTGAACATGAGGAAGATAGTTATGTATGTTAAAAGAAGATTTTGCTTTGTTTTGGCGCTGAAAATGCAAACAATATAATAAAATGTTGATTATACATATGCTGGTGTATGTGTGCACTGATTTGTTTTCAACGTATCCAAGGTGGTCACCCTGTTGCCAACCGGAAGTGACGTCAGCTCGCCCTCTCCTATACGCAACAAAGTTGCGGACAACAAAGCCTTTTAAAGTGCATTTGCACTCATCTCATTTAGCTCGAGGATCTCTAGCAGTGAATTTGCCTTTTGTTTATTTTGGGTCCGGCAGCCATTTCATGGCTAGAGAGAGTTCATCAAATTTCATCTGCCCTAGCGCAGCCCACTGAGCTGCGCGTGGTAAACACACACTGTAGGTGTCGTAATTGTGTACTCACTGATTACATGGCCTGGTTTTTTGCAAAGTATACTCTGTTTTCTTCAATATCCAGTTGTAAAACAATCGTTTTATTCTGTTTTAAGTCAGTTATCACACTTTTAAATGGACAAGCATTTCAGCTTTTTCAGAATTGAAATGGCCACCAATGTTAAGACTGGTTTAGACCACTTGACTACATTTCACGCTCCACTTTTGTTTATTGTGGGCACTGATTGTTTATTGTGGGCACTGATTTTTCACTGTCTCAAGAGTGTTTTAATCAGGTGATGTTTCTTGGCATTTTTACTATTACAAACATTGGACATTTCTTGTGATCAAATTAAAATTTTTGCCCTTAATTTATTAGGAATATACAACCTTAAAAGTTGAACTGACCAAGCAGTCATATTCTAAAATAGGTAAGAAATATTTATGGTAAGGTTTCAATAAATGTTCCTCCAAGATTATTATGCAAACAGTGAATTTCCATGAAGAAGGCTGGAGAATTTAAAAACCAGATTTTTTTGCTGGAGTACTCCACGACCTAAAAACTGCCCCTAAGCTGCTTTGGTTTGTTTGGGGTTTTACATCACTTTCAACATTATTTCAGTTATTTCGTGATGAGACCTACTTGTAGCAGATATAGTGCTGCCTCACTGAATTGTCATGTCGCAGGTCCTTGACATGACAACCCACCTGGTCACAGATTTACAAGGACAACGGGTTAACCCTTTGGCACAGGCCTCAGCTCATGTGGGAAATTGTATCATGAGTTCAATCCCGGCACGGCCGGGGTTCGAACCCATGATCTTTGGATCACCACAGAGGAACTGGTGCTAATAAGCTGGCGCCCTAACCAACTGCGCCACGGCCCTTGGCCTTCCCTAAGCTGCTCAAAAATGTTTAAAATGCAAATAAAATATAGCAGAAAATATCCTTAGGAAAGGGCTAGTTATTTAGGGAGTGGATGCCATGACTAATCTTGTCAGGTTTTTGTCAGATACATAATTGTGCCAACATCGGTAATCAATAATCTGTTGCCATCCGCAGTTCTGTTGTCGAATATACATGTACAGTGAGCAGCAACTGTCTGAAACTGGCAGTTGAAACTTGGACATTTTTAACTTAGGCTTGAAGGGTGTTATCACTGTAAAATTATGTCAGAAGTGGTCATGTGACCAAATATTATCATATGACTCAATATTATAACAAAACATACCGATTCGGGGAAGCTGGGTGAGCGTATTCAGTAAGTTGGTGATGGCGGAAGGATACCCTGAGCCGAATGCGCTCACACAGCTGACCCGACGAGGCATGTTTTGTTTTTATACCTCAGACAACTACTGTATTTTTTTAAAAATTATACACGAAACAAGATATTTATCATTAAAAACGTTTTGTAAACAAAGCGCGCCTCATTTGACCCCGTCACGTGACTCGAAAATAGTGCGTACAGCCATAGACTGGTTGCCGCCCTCTGTGTATACACGATGTTCTTGACACTCGGTGGGGGACCAGTCTAAAGATGGCCGACGGAAAATAGTTTGCACCTAATGAATACGCTACGAATACTCGGCATGCTCGTATTCATTGGAAATCTTGTTGATACGCGCATCACTGAGGTATAAAAAACTCAGACAAATGTAGGTTTGCTGAACATGTCAATTTCCTGATAATTCTAAGCAGTTTTTACTCAGTTTTGAAATATATTGAGAAAGGAGTGAAAAACATTGAAGTGTCTGGAGTTGGATGCCAGTCGCTGTAGTTTGATGAAACTCATAGGATTGGCTGATAAATTGGAAATTGTCTCATGTATATACCACATAGGCCCCAGCTTGTCTAATTTATCAGTGATTAAATTTGCACAGTTCTGCACAGTTCGAGGACAACAGAGCTGCTGTTCCATTTTCAAATCCCATTTTCAAAGCCTTAAAAATATTCTCATCAGGTTGTCAGATAGATAAATATGCCAACAACGTCAAAGGTGTGATAAACATTGGCAATTAATTCAGTGATAGACTGAAAAGTAGCTCTGTTGTCATCTGCAGCTCTGTTTTCCTTGGCTGTAAAGTTCCAGTGTATACTTTTTATTGGGGGAAAAAACAGCATGGTAATCAACCTACCGGTATTTAGATTTATTGTTTTTTGTTTTTTTCATAGAAAAGTTAATATGAAGAGTAAAAGAATTGTTTAGAAAATTGTGCCCAGTGGCTTGATTACATGACACTTTGCATGTGCAGAATGGGCAGTTTGTTACAAAAATATACAAATTGGTGCTGCTATTGGCTGATTTACACAATTCAAAATTAAGCTATTTGGCTCTTCTCTATACTTATACAAGTCTGACATTCGATATTGAAATTTTCATCCAAAGTATAAAAACTGATGGATATACCACTATAGCGCACATATAATGAACTGTCTATGTTTTGGTGGATAATATAATGATTGACAAAGACCAAAATGCATGAAATTGGTGAGCATTAACAGGAAATCCTACAGTTTTGCATATTTTTTTTTATTGGTGGATAGAATCACAAGACTGGGGTAAAGCTTCACTTGCTCATGATAACAAATTCAATAAATTCTTTGTGTCTTAGAAACCGACTGTTACTGTGCCAGAACTACAGGCGACGACAACAGAGCTGCAGGCGACAACAAAGCTGCGGTTCCATTTTCAAAGCCTTTTAAACACATCTGTACTCAAATATTCAAATCAGGTCATTCTCTGACACTTCCATGTGCCAACAATGTCAAATGGCGTGATAAACATCAGCAATCAATTGATAAACTGAAATGCAACTCTGTTGTCGTCCGCAGCTCTGTTGTTGTCGCCTGTAATTGTTCAGCTCTTGAACAATTCTATTTTCTTATCAAACAAAGATCATAATTGGTGATTCCAAAAAAGAAGTATTGTTACTTATCCATCAATAATAAAATTTATTCATCTTTTATCATATTAATAATTGTGAAAGAAATGTATACGACCTTCATTTCAACCTCTGATTTAAAGGACAAATAAAAGGTCTACGACTTTAAATAGGATCAAAATAAATTTTCATGTTTGACATCCTAGAGTTTTTGTAAGGTACAATGTTTTTAAAATTATTCTGCATTGAATAGCACTGGACAGATATCAAACAGTGCTAACCAACCTAAAACCTCCTCTGGGGTTACAAAGAGTTCATGCTTTTCCGTCTTTTCATGTTGTGTCTTATAATAACAAAAATGATAATAATTGTAACAAACCTGAATAGCACATTGCATAAAACTGGTTGTCCAGATTAAAATTACTCTTGCTTTATATTTAGGAGATTTTAAATATGAAGCCTCACATCATCGACCAAAATCCTTTTCATTGATACAAACATGTTGTAATATATATATTATGTTTGTAATCAGTCATCATCTTTTCCTGGATGTTTTTGAATAAGTGATATTTGGGTTTCAGGTGGACATTTGCAGTTTGTCATCATGTGCCAATGCCACCATCGATATCAATGGAGATGTTGCAAAGTTTTGTACATCACACAACTACACTATTTCTGGGCATTGCTGCTTTACTCCACCAGCTGAGAATTCATCTTCTCTGTTAGTGGGGTAGGTATTAGACTAAAGCTTGTTACGATTTATTATTCAATCTATTCAGTGATTATTGAATCCATTTACTGTTTGTACCTATACTGTCTACCATCAGCACATACAGACTATTGCAGGACAGGTTCATCATGTTACCAACCGTGTACCAATATTACCTCTATATTATATGTGACATTCTGTGCATTACCTTCACTTTACACTTTTATTGTAATCTAGACTATCCGTAGCTGCTCCAAATGATCCTGTTATCAATTAACATTTTTTTCTCAGTTATTTATTCTGAGAAAGCCATCTGTGCAATGTTGAAATTTAGACACATGGTGATCACCGCTTCCCACCATTGTTACTATGGACACTTCTTGTAATCGTCTGTTAGCTGCTCTCTGATTGATCGAAATGATTGTTATTGTTTCCCACCATTGTCTCAACTGCCGTGATTGGTCCAAAATCTGGATGTGCGTACAGACATTATAGGATTATTATTAAGATTTACTAATATGATATCTATATTTAGGTATGATATTTCAGAACACACACAAACAAAAATGGGATTTTAATTTATAATGCAGGAAATTTGTTGCATTTGAAAATCATACAGTTATGTTTTTGTTATATTTCTAGGCTTGATTTGGTGGGATGTAAGGTGTCAAGCCTATTAGAGTTGAACTTTACACACAACAATACAGAGCATAAGCGCGAAACTCTACAATGGCTGTAAGTGTCAAAAGGACAACAACTTTTTCTAAAGGTCTTAGCCTCATTGGGTTAATAATTATGAGTAAATAAGATTTAAAAAATATTTTGCTTACATTTAAGTCTTATTTATCTACCATTTTCACAGGGCACTTGAAGACAATCCTTTCCAACACTGTGATAACAGTACCTCATTTCAAGGCATAACCAATATATCCTATTTGTAAGTATTAGCAAAGAAATAATGCTACAGAATTAATGAAAATTGAAAAACAGTACTTGAGGTGATAATTTGTGCATATTTTTGTGTTTTGTCTCTTTCATGTATTACAATTACTTTATGAGGCTTACACGTTATTATAGGTCCTTACCATTTAGCTGTGGATGTCCTGGGGGAAATGATGCGTGGAATGCTATGTCTCAAATGGAAGATCACACAGTGTGTCTTGGAGAAAAGAATATGTGTCTGATTGAGGATGGTGAGATAAACTTTTAAGGGTATTTATGGGTGTTGGGAGTGAGTGCCCCCTAGTGGCAGAGGAGTAAATTACCAAAATATTGTTCTTGATGGGAATTGGTACATTTACGGTGTAAAAATACATTCACCAATAAATTAAAAGCATTCATGACATGAATCAATATTTAAACACTACAATATTTGAACTATAAGGTATGATTACAAGTATATTTCTTTTGAAATAGTATTTTGTCCTAATTTTCCTTGATAGTTTGGATGAAATATGAAGAAGACAAGCAAATAAGTTCTGCAGATTACACAACAGGAGTAGGCTTGTTTTTAGCTGCGTTTATTTCATTTCATTGGGAAGAAAATTCACTGTGATCCTAGTGAAACAGATTTTCTCATTTTGATTTGTATACTTTGGAAATAAAAAGGAAGTTTGGCAATCAGATATGTGAAGGGAGGTGAAAAAAATCATATTTTTGAAATGATCAAGTGTGTACTTTACCACTATTTTTCTCTTAATGTTTTTGAAAAATAGAAAATCTGTTTCACTAGGATCACAGTAGATATTGTTAAGATCACTTTTACAAAGTTGTTTGGAAATCCACTTTATTATGGTCCCACAATCTGCAGAACTTTTTCCCTTTAACATTTTGACATGACAAAATAAATTGTGGAGCAGTGACATATTACTACGCCACTTTTTATGAGTTAAAAAGAAATGAAGCTTTCAATATAATCCAAGAAATTCCATTGTGATTTTCAAATAATAAATCAATAATTTATTACAAAAATGAATACCATAAAATGTAATTTCATGACTTGAAAGTTTTAATGAAAAAGGAACTCTTTTTGACAGTTGAGCATTTTCCCCTTACTTTTTTGAAAATGTTCCATTTTGGCGTAAAAAGAAAGTAGTTCCCTCAGAAAATCTGCCACCAGAGGACACTCACTACCAACACCCATAAATACCCTTAAGTCAAACTCAACAAGACCATTTTGCTCCTATGAGAGTGGTTTGAAAATCTGACAGAAAGAAGTAGTGCACACTAGCATTGTGATATTAATTTTATACCATCTAATTTCAAAGATATGTTTGGTTTGATGGTTTTTAAACATTTTTAAACAAAAAATACAACAAACATCTTTTTCACACACAATAGTAATGAAGTTGGCAATTAGTGAAAATAGTCATTTGCCTACCATTTTTCAGGTGGATATGGCTTGCAAAAAAGGTGTAAAAGTGCATTGGAAATTCAAAGCATTCATGAAACCACAGAGGTCACAGGCAATTTTACAGAGGTATTGGGTATGCTTAAATGATATGTGGCCAAGCAGGTGTTTACACTAGGGCAATGATCAGCTTAACAAAGTTTGTTGACAAAGTGTTCAATGGATGATTTGGATTTTAGCAGAAGACTCATCCACTTTCAAATGACACATAAATTTATGAAGGGGGAATATGATGGGTAATAAAGTTTGATTGTATACTTTGGGATATAAACGTATATATCATGCAAGGAAAACGTGCTTGAAAACCTCATTTCATGAATGCTTTAACAAAATTCAAGATAAAAATATATTTGGCAGCTGCATGAAAATAAAAATAAGAGGAAATATTTATCAGTAGATGATTTTGATGTATTTTCAGGGTCCTGTCCCAACTCATCTTTTTGCAAGATGAATTCACCGGGGGTGAGTTGGTGTCTTTGTGATGCAGGTTACTATGGATATAAATGTCTAAGACAGGTATGATCTTATTATTGGGGCAGAGGGAAATTGGAAAGATTGCAATTTTTTTCTCATGGTTTCATAATGAGATTATCACTGCCTAATCATCAGGGGTGGGAGAGCTCTGAACCAATCTGTGCAGTAACTCTGAACCAATCTGGTTAAATCGCGTCATTCTGGTCGCTCACAACTGATCTGGGCAGTAAATGACGTCATTCTGGGCGCTCGCAACAATCTGTGCACTAAATCGCAGCCAATCTGAGTGGTACCTGAGCGGTGCCGTGCGGTGAACAATGGCCAGACTGAAAACATTGCATTCTTTAATCTTTATATAACGACTATCATTCACAAATTTTAAAGAAAATAACTTGCTCATCAGTTACATATATAAGTATATGATCATCTGAAATTGATTTTTAACGGGATTATTGTCACATTTTAACACAGGAATGTGCCCCAGTTTAAGACTGCATAAAGAAGAGTAATTCCCGACTTGGGGGCACAAATATAACCGTAAAAACGTTATAGATTTAGCATAAAATTTACATTATTATTAACAAGACACTGTTTTGCACTCAACTGTAGCAAAATTTGTTATATTTTGTGATGATTATTATGTGATTTTGATGCTTTTTATGAGATATAAAAAAGTCTTTACATAACAGAACCGCCCAGATTGGCTCAGAACTGGTTCAGAACAATGGTATGACGTCATACCGCCCAGATATGTTTCGAGCTATGGTTCAGAGCTCTCCCACCCCTGATCATTTTGGAAGAGCACGAGGTTAAGAGGGGACCCATTGATTGTTTTTGGTCCCCTGCTAAAGTAAAGATTTGCAGGGGACATTAAAATTGGCAGCATCCCTGTGTTATCTTTTCAAACTCCTTGCAAACTCTCTAACTTAAAGATTAGCACCAAGCTTTCCACATCTATGCTTCATAATCTCTCACAAGTTAGATGTTAACCTTTCCATGACCTTTGGTAAAAGATTAGAATTGACACCACACCCATCAACAGGCAATGTCAGTAAACACAGAACATAGAGAAATTTCGTTATTCTGTCTTTCCGCCAACTTTGAAATTACTGGTCAAGGTTTTTAGCTAATAGGGAATAAGATGTATTTTCAGGGACCAATTCTATCTTTTTTCCAATAGGCTCAGAATTTATTTCCATTTTGCTATGATTTTTGTAAAATTCTAATAGCTATCAATGAGTTGTCAAGGAGGCTGCTATTTTGAATAACATGATAAGTATCAGCCAATGAGAACTGAGATAACATTGAAAGTTGTGCATGTTTCCATATGTAACATGCACTTTGATTAGCCAAAATTTTTGTCTGCTCAAGGTTGACCTGGAAAAGGATGTATGTGATCATTTATCAAGCAATGTGCATGCATTTCCAAAAAATGTTCACACATTACAAAACAGCAATGATCAGCATAGCTCCAATGCCATTGGCTTATGTTTCAACTTTCCTGTTATA
Organism: Amphiduros pacificus; assembly: GCA_949316495.1. Lineage (NCBI taxonomy): Eukaryota > Metazoa > Annelida > Polychaeta > Phyllodocida > Hesionidae > Amphiduros > Amphiduros pacificus. Next base: position 39,284,691 of record OX439000.1, on the reverse strand, counting down.
ATACCTTTAGATTGTCTATATTGCCAAAATAATGCACAGCTTGGCAGCAAACCTCATACATGCATGCTTCATGAAAAAATCTTTGATTTGTTCAGGAATGACCTTTCCCTGACCTTTACTACTTGATCAGAGTTCAGATTCTTGCCCAACAATGTCAGGATTGCCAAAGCAATGTAAAAGATATATTTTCTTGGCCTTTGGGAGCATTTAGTGAGCATTTTAACGATTTCCCATTGAGGTTAAGATAAGGTCAAATCTAGATTGCTTTATAGAGGTCTTGCTTGCCCCAAAAATATTTTGATGATCACCATACTTTTCATATCTTTTAATTAGCGTTTAAGTAAACTTTTGCTTTCGAAATAAGGTCACTATAATGAACTTGTCAGGGAAGCCTTGACAGGATGGGGAGCCATTAAAGACATTGAAAATAAAAACCATATAAAAAATAGCAGTAGTGCTTTTGTGAGTTTCGTCACGTGTTATCTTGTTTTCATTTAGTAAATAATAATAGTATAAATTGAATTTTTATTTTGTAGGGTAAATTTCCATACATAACTTTTGGATGTGGATTGTCGGGAGCGATGGTGGCAGCGGCAGGATTCCTTTGGGTCACACAGAGAAGATTTGTGAAGAAACAACAATGATACACCATGTGTTGTCTCACACACAGTGCCTTAAATGATGATCTCCACCAATGTGACCTTTCTTGCCAGATCATATCTGTTTTGAACTTTTTTTTACTCAACACTGTATTGAAAGATATATTTTCTTAATATCGTTATTAAGATTGCAACTGGTTCTGAGGAATTTATCCCAAAATATTCTCGCTGAGTACTTGATTCGCAACAAACTATTTGATACAAATTTGCTTGAAATAAAAAATGAAAAGTGGGGAGAAATGCATGAAAACACAAAGGAATTAGGAGCAGACATTCCTCAAGTAACATGTGATAAATGTCATTGGAAGTGCAAGATTAATGATTAACTTTTTTAAATTCTTGAGATATGAATACTCATAATAGTGGATCAGTTGCTTAAACATATATTTCTGCTTGTTTTTCTGAGTAAAGGGGATTGTGCAATATTTGATATAACATTGTCTTTAACAATACTGTGTATTTGTAATATTAATATTCTAGGAAATCTTTTTCTTTGGCATTGTGTATTTGATAAGATATTATAATGTTTTATATTTTTGATAATTTCAAAACTTGCACCATGTAATATGTGCCATACTTAATGCAAGATTTCAGGAATATCCACCTCCCAGGAGAGGGAAAGGACTTAAAGAATGATTAAGCATCATGTAATATTTAATAGATTAATATGTAAATGCAAGTGGACAATCTGTAATTTCTAGCTCCTGATCAATTTATCAAGTACCAAATAACTCAAGTTGGTTTTTTTCCATTCATAATTCATTGCCAGGTAAGAAATGTGAATAAAAGTACAATGGTTGAGTAAATAGGACACGGAGAAGGGCATTGTCATCCCATATGATAATAAATGGGAGATTCATTGGCATAATGTAGTGGATCTCGGTTCATGAGGGAGCCCAGGATGTGTATCATATCAAAGATTAGTGACACAATACACACAGATTAAAAACAGATCAGTGCAACAGTATAAATTCCATGTAAATATAAAGCGTTGGGTGTATTTGTTCATGTATTTGTTCTTGTCAGTTTCATAAGGAGTTTTACAGATCTTCCAGGGAATATGTTTGGGTTATGTAAAATGAAATTAAAATTTCTCTTTACTAAATATTATAAAAAATTGTATTACTGCATTTACCAGTGATAATTTGTGTCATGGCTGCACATGGTGCTCTAACATATATCTATTATATTATCTCCAAGCATTCTTCAGACAACAAGGAAGACCTGTGAAGCTGATAATTAAATGTTTAACCCAACAAATATATATTAATGTGGAAAGATATATTAACAGTGAAGTTTTTTAGATAAAGTATTGAATTTGTTATTCACTGACATCTTTTCGAGGTTGAACCAGGTTGATACAAAATGATTGCATAGAAATCTGTCTCAGTTATACATTTTTATGAGAAAATCTTTACAAGATAATTCAAATCATCGGACTATGACAGTAATCAAGAAATATGAGGTGTATCTATGTTTGTTTGCTTGTGTCAGACTTTGTATTTTCAAAAAAATATCCAGGAAGGATGTTAAAATTCAACCCAGGGGTAGATCTTCTTGAGTTATTCTCATTAACCATCCATAAAAAGATTCTCAATAAATGAAATACTCAGATTATACTACTTTTTGTAAAGCCTAACTACACCAATTTCATTTCTGCCTGTGAAATTCATTTGTCCAGAAATGTTCCCAGATGTAATCGTTTTAAAGGTATTTTGAACAAATTGTTTCAGTTTTGCCTTTCATTAATATTTTCGCTAAAATGTACCAGGAATACTCCATATCTTAATATTAAAGACTACATAATCTGCATTGATGTATTAACAATTTTTGTTCAACATATAAAGTAAACTGGAATTATGGACATTTTGTCAAAATGATTATACATTATTTTATGAGTGTAAAAAACATAAATGTTATATTTGATTTATTGCTGTGGGTCTTTTGGGGACCCTGTAAGGGGGATACTTTATGACTTTGAATATCTGTGATAATAATTCCTTAATGACTTCTGCTTTTGAAACGCATTTCATTTTATTTACAAATAAGAGTATGTATTATCAAATGGTATAGCCCTGGTAACTTACTGTATAAAATTCGTGCCACACAATATTTGTAAACAAAACGTCACTGCACCAAGGCAAATTGTGCAGGGGTAAAAAAACCATAATAGTGCACATCTACTTCCTTTGATAGCTTATGTGTGTCAAGTATCATGAAACTGTCGTCATTTACTCTAGAATTATTGAGATGATGGGCCTGTGACCTTGAAAAGCAGGTGAAGGTCTTATTTGTCCATCAAACTCAACTGGGGTCTTCACCAAATGCTTATGTGTCAACTCTCATGAAGCTGCCATTATTTGTTCTTGAGTTATTGCAATGACGTGGATTTGACATAAATGTCCCGGTGACCTTGAAATGTAGGTGAAGGTCACCATTCATCAAACTCTTTTGGGGTCTTTACCAGATGCATATGTGTGTCAAGTCTCATAAGCTGACATCATTTGTTCTGGAGTAATCACAATGACAGGGATTTCACATAATTGTCTCTGTGACCTTGAAAAGTAGGTGAAGGTCATGTTACATACAAAAATGTCTGAGGTCTTCACCAGATGCTTATGTGTGTCAAATCTCATAAAGCTGCCATGGTTTGTTCTTGAGTTATTGTGATTCTTGGGATTTCACATAATTGTCCCTCTGACCTTGACAAGAAGGTGAAGGTCATGTTTCATAGAAAAAATTCTGATATCTTTACCAGATGTGTCCCTGTGACCTTGAAAAGTAGGTGAAGATCATGTTTTATAACAAAAATTCTGAGGTCTTCACCAGATGCTTATGTGTGTCAAATCTCATAAAGCTGCCATCATTTGTTCTTGAGTTATCGTGATTCTTGGGATTTCACATAATTGTGACATTGAAAAGTAGGTGAAGGTCATGTTTCATAACAAAAATTCTGAGGTCTTCACCAAATACTAGGGCTGAGGGTTGATGCATCTCTGATGCCTATGTTTTACTATCCTTATGCCAACAATAGAATTGTGGAAACTCATAGGTGTAACTGCGGGCTCAGGGTTATCCTTATTATATCTCATCCATGCAGTGAGTGTTGTAGTTTGACCTCCTTTGATTGAAGAGCTGACTCTTCTTGGCCTTCTTTGAATACCACATTCTGCATGTTTTCTTCATGTACGACAAGTCTTGTAATTGGTGGGTGTCTGCCATGGGAAGGAAACTCAAGTGTGGACGATGTTGCTGTTGATGCAGTGATATATTTTGATGATTCATAATTGATAATTTCATTATGATTTTCATACTGCATTGCTGCATCTTGAACACCTCATACCAGTCCGTATGTTTTATAAAAATGATGTATTTTCGACTTTTAGACTTCACCACCAGAAAAGGGCTACTCCATTGAACTCAGAATTATGCTCTCATCTTGAAGTGTCTCGACACAAACTAGACATGTCTAACATATTTGTTTAAGGCCTCATTAGTCAATCAAAATTCCTTTTGGTACACTCACACCTCATCCCAGTCAGTAAGTCGAATATATTGACTTTGTCAGAGGAAAAGGGGTTACTCCACTGAACTCAGAATTATGCTCTCATATTGAGGGGTCTGGACCTAATCTATACATGTCTACCAAGTATGTCTAAGGCCCCATTACTCAATCATAATTCGTGGAGATCATTGAAAAAGCCTTTGCAAGTAATAAATGAACAAAAACTGGATTTATTACAGAAAAAAGGATATATCTGCTTCTGACAGGGTATATATCCTTTTATATCCTGGTTTGACCCATATCCTAGTTTAGATATCTAGTTTAGATGTATAAGGATATAATATACTTGGAGGCATATTTTGAAAATCGATGTCAAATATCAAATGAACGCTCATTTCTTTTTATCTAATTATTAATATCTTAAAATTTGTAAGTGTCGCCCTCCTGCTACCCTCAATTGCACCAGGGAAACACTTTTAAAATAACATCATGGGCCCCCCTCAACTCACTTTCAAAATTTAGTGACCTTTGAATTGACCTGTGCCAGTTATTTTTCACTTGGAATAATAGGATTAATTTTATTTAATATTTAGGCCGTGGCGCAGTTGGTTAGAGTGCCAGCTTATTAGCACCAGTTCCTCTGTGGTGATCCAAAGGTCGTGGGTTCGAACCCCGGCTATGCCGAGATTGAACTCATGATACAATTTCACACATGAGCTGAGGCCCGTGCCAAAGGGTTAACCCGTTGTCCTTGTAAATTTGTGACCGGGTGGGTTGTCATGGCAAGGACCTGCGACATGACAATTAGGTGAGGCAGCACTATATATCTGCTACAAGTAGGTCTCATCACGAAATGACTGAAATGATGTTGAAAGTGATGTAAAACCCCAAACAAACAAACAAACAATTTAATATTTAAAATACTAAAAGTTGTGATTGGCGCCATCTTGCTACTGTTAAATGCCGCGGAGAAATGCTTTATAATTGACATCATGGGATCCCCCTTAACCCACATACAAAATTTGGTGACCTGCGCTAGTTATTTTTCACTTGGAATAATAGGATTAATTCTATTTTATTTTTAAAGGGATTAAGCACTGATTTAAAAAAAAAACGTTTAAAATTCACATATTGGTGATAAATGCTGCCTCACCGAATTGTCATGTTGCAGGTGACATGACAACCCACCCAGTCACATATTGACTGGGTGCACTACATCTGCACTATCTGTATATCTGTTTAAAAAATGTTGAAAGTGATGTAAAACTCCAAACATACATACATCCCAAACATACATCCCAACTTAGAAAATACAAAAAACGCATTACATCTACAATACATCATACATTCAAGGATTCAGGAATATAAAAAACAACTAATTAGGATGACCCTGAGTGTGAGGAATACTCAGGAAAGCCTGTCCTAACACATTTCAGGGACCTGGCCTATGTAACAATTAGCAGTTAACAGCCTGTCCTATGCCCAAGACATAGCTGACCTCGTGCATAAAGACATGAAATTACACCTGTTCCAACACTATCCGGTGACCAGGCTTGCCATTCAATCAGTAGCTATCAGTTCAACTTTGTCAGTAGTTGCATACAGAAATTACATATTTGCTTTCATTAATTATGACACATATTTCTGATGCTTTGGCAACCATCTTTTATTCAGATCATACATAATCAGTACTATAAGATCTACAATATATATTTGATTGGTTATTTCTTATTTCAAAACTGTGATATGTAAATTGGGCCAATATATTCACTAGATCAGTTTCATTGCTACTCATAGTACAAACAAATCATTTATTTGCTCTTGGCATTGTGGGCATGTTATTGTAAAATGGAGATCATCTTCAATATATTCATTATTACAGAATAGACTTACTATTTTCTACGGGGTTATAAGCAGGTTATAAAAGCTGATTCTAAATTTAGTCTTCCATGCTCATTGGTTGATTTTCTACTTTTTATTCAGTTTTCAAGAGTTTCTAGATTCTTAGCTTTGGCAGTATTGCTATATTTTGGATTTTGTTCATATTTTCTTCCATAAAAGTATATTACAGTACCTCTTTAATTTCATGTATCTTATACCGATGTATATCCCATATATCACTGTGATCAGTTTCCACTAAAATATGGTCAATCAGAAAGCAACAGTTTTTCTGTCCAATGTTATATAGACTGTAACATTGAATAGACTGATATGCCTGTTACATATCTGGGAAATTTAATACCAATATTTTAATATCTGTACTTTCTGCTTGATTTGAAGTGAGAATATGCCTGTTTCAGCATACACAAGTAGCTGTCAAAGAGGATGAGTTTATTTTCAGTGACTTTTTTAAGTATCTTTTTTTCCAAGCTATTTTAGTTTGGTTTGATTGGACCATACATCTGATGAGTAGTCTAATATTGCTGATATTTTATAGTCAAACATTTTAAATGGGTGTTGGTTGGATTCTATTCAACCATTCCCCTGATTGGCCATAACCTGTTCGACCGTCCAACTGTAATGTAGCAACCATATGATATAAATTACCTACTTCTAATTCTTTTCCAATATAAGTTTAACATTTAGGGTCATTAAGCATTCTCGAAGGATATTTCAAGAGTTTTAAGCCATTGCATATTGACTTCTGGTGGGTCCTTCTTCTTCTAGCCACAGATAAAATAGGGTACAATATTTTTTCCCTTGGTCGAACAAGCCATGGTCAAACAGCAACCTCAAACCTTTTAATTAAGAGTCAGTTGATAATTATTTGTATTATGCAGTATGTCTTAAGAAGGTTATGTTAAATAATCTGAGCTTTATTGATATAGTCTATATTTGCATCTGCATTTGACGTTTATTCACCATTTTCCAAAAAAAATATTTCAGTCAGATGAATTTCACAAAAGATGGCCACTTTAGTGTGACAAAATTTCAGAGAAAGTTCCAGTCTCAGAAATTTTTATCAAGAATGTTTGAATTTCACTGCATTGCACCTATTTATTTGTTAGAAGATGAAGTCTTTCATTGAAATGTTGTGTGCCCCAACTGCGTTGATTCTCTGCATAGGAATCTTCATATGCTAACCTTTCAATGTTACATTTGGTGCCTTGTATGAAATAGAAATAGTTTGTTACTGTTAACAAAAAATGTTGATCATACTTTAAAAGATTTGAACAGTATTTCTTAAGTTTTGAGATGTTTAATGTTAACTTTTAATAATGCATTTATGGCTTATTAGGAATGTGTCAAGATCTTTAAACACTCACCATATAGTTCATAAATCTGCTCTTCAGGAACAAAGTAAGGATGGCCTGGAAAATTCAATATTTTTTTCTGTTAACCTTATAACTGCAAATTTGTATTGTTTACTAATATCACATATTGATGATATGTGAGCTCATTAAATACTTTCTACAAGAGTTGATCATACCTGTATATTCTTCTGGATCATAATCATATGTGTCCAACAAATATCTACATTCGGGACCCATCAGTGACTGAAGTAAACTGGCATACCTGGATGAAGAATATCAAAAATAGAGGAACTTCTTTCACTCATCAAGCAAAGAGATCTTTGATTTTTGTTGTTGTTGTTGTTGTTGTTTGTTTCTGGTTTTACATCACTTCCAATATTATTTCAGTTATATCATGATTAGACATACTTGAAGGAGATATAGTGATTTCTCACTTAATTGTCATGTCACAGGCCTTGACATGGCCATCCACACGGTCACAGATTTACAAGGATCATGGGTTAATACTCCAGGCACAGGCTTCATATGAAAAATGACATGAATTTAATACTGACACGGCTAAGAATTGAACCTATGACCTTTGGATCATCAGAGAGGAACTGTTGCTTAAAATCTTGCTCTTTAACTACCTGCTCCATGACCCTTGGCCTTGGTTATTATTGAAATGAGGTAATTTATAATTAACTATAATAAGAAACTTACTTGGCTCTGTCTTCTTTGTTGATTGCAACAAATGCCCCACAATCCCATACGCCATCAAAATCTTTTTCCATCTCACTAAAAATGAAATAAAATTGGTGAATATAGAAAGAAAATAAATAAAATTGACATATTCTTGTGCTATATTGTATGCAATTAAAGGTACAAGGATAAGACACATTGCATTTTCTGAAAGATTTTTACCCCAAAATAACATTCATTTCCTTTATAATCTAGAAATATGATAATATGATTAAAGGTATCAGATTTGATACACCGCAAAAGAGAATGAAGTTTTTTTCAATGGATTATAAAGTCAGCAAAATGTTATTTCAAATACTTTCAAATTAATTCTTCATGTGTAAGAGAATGTTTTCTATCAACAAAAAATGTACTGGTTTTCATGATTGAAATGTCAATTGTAATGACTACACATAACTTTGATACTGTATTTATACTGAGCAATAACAAGTATCAATCTTGTACATTAAAATTTGTGTATGATCATTTATTTTTGCAAAAAATATAAATCCAAACAATTATTTTATGAAAAAGCTTAAAGCACAATAACTATTATTATACATCTAACTTTACCTTGAAAAATTGTATAAATTACTGGAATATACCCTCAAACGATTGTCTTTGCTCTACAAAATGATTACATGCTTATATTACTTGGGAGAATAAATATACAGTGAGTGACAAGAAAAAACATGCAACATGAAAGCTGGGATTCACTTTGATAAGTTGATTGACATTGTTTGGCTTTTTTGACACAATGAAGCCTTTGTGATCTGACAATATTGTTTTGTAAGTGCATCTTCACATCAATAATCTCTGAAAATGGAAATCCTGTTGCCATATCCTTCATTGTATAATAAGTCTGCTAGAGGAGCATACGTCAGTGATGGCAAACAAGCCAATAGTCAAATGAGGCTCAAAATAGATTCATGACCAATCTAACACTATTCATTCAACCATAGACAGACAGGTGCATTCAGACAATGTCAAGGGCATGGTTAAAGTCAAAATCAACTTTGAATGTTCATGCTACCTGCCTTTTCCTATGATGGGCTTTTTGAATCGAGACCCAGCAACCCATAAACCAAAAGCTTTCATTCCAAATAGATCTGTTTATGGTTTGATCATATCAAATGTATTCTTGCTCTAGTCTATATGTACAATTTCACAAATATTTCCTATCATGAAAATGTATACATTGAAAATATTTTGAAAATATCCTGAAATTAAATTAAACTAATATATACAATTTAAAACAGGATACTCACGTTTTATAATTTTAAGTGGTATGAATAATTAAATACAAAAATGGGTACCTTGAATAATTTGATGCCACCAAGTTGTTGTTCAGTATATTCCAGCTCATTTTCCTCATAGAAGTCTTTACAGGCTTGAGAAGATCCTTCCACACCTACCACTGTATGTCCCTTATCATAGAGCCTGTGTAAATGCCAAGAAATAGGTAGAAAACATGACCATTTTTCGAGTGGAGAAATGTTTTTTTCGTAAAACACTGTTCCCCCTTACTTGTTATTGTTCTCCAATCACCAATCGGCAAAGCCCAGATAGGTGATCTGGAGGGGTTTGTGCAAATAGGTAAATGCCAACAAATACAGAAAACATGACCATTGTTCGAGTGGAGAAATGTTTTTTTCGTAAAACACTGTTCCCCCTTACTTGTTATTGTTCTCCAATCACCAATCGGCAAAGCCCAGATAGGTGATCTGGAGGGGTTTGTGCAGCCAAAGAAAAGTTGATAGACCTCTTGTTCAATATATTTTCTTAATTTAATGTCATCCAAAGAATAATCAGGCTTTTTGGGGAGATTTTAGATATAATCATACATAAAATATGAATTATCACTGAAAGAGTTGGGTATTTAAAAAATCTCATGCAAATGGGATTTGGCATAAAACGTACCAAACTCAGACCTATTCAGAACATCTATCTGGGCTTTGCTGATTGGTGATTGGAGAACATTATTCACTTTTACTACAGCAAAGTGTGAAGATTAAATTAGATTTTTCTTTCTAACAAATAACAAAGGACTACCATTTCATATCCACAGATTTTCCACATAGAGGAAACAAAATCTTAATCCCAGATCTGCCTGCTATCATTTTGTCCACATATTTCACCAACATTCTGAAATAAAGATACTCTCATAGCAGAGATATAATTTTGGAATATCAAGGATTTCAAATATATAATACTGTAGTATAATTATCACTCATTTAATTTTGGATTGTGAAAGGCGATGCTGCCCTTTTCCCATCTATCCAGCCAATAATCCATGTTTCCTCCACTTTGTGCAGAAATCCAAACAGTTAGAACTTAATGGTTTCAGTCAATTGTTTTCCAGTTGAAACCTGTATTCCCAAACTGTCTTATTTTCATGTGCAAAGTGCAGATGATTATACTTATAACATCCTATCATATATAGAGTGTTTACTGAGAGAGTAAACCCTCTTGACATTTTGATAACTGCAATGTGTTTATCAATGAGTTGAATCGTCCATAATCTTTCTCTCAAGACTATACCTTTGTACCCTCCATAGCATGACTTCTCTATCATATCATTTCAAAGTTTGTCTTAACCCTGATTAATACACTGAATAGCTACTTAGGGCCATCGACTGGATCATGCATAATGCAAGGGACGCACCCATGCCCCCTTCTGATGATCTATCTGCTCAGGCAGAGGAATTTAAAGATTTTTTTTAATATTGATAAGATTTGTCATCAGATGGCATGGCGAGCAATGGTAAAACTTACTCTGTTGATATCTCTTCTCTTGAGAGTTTCACACCTCTGTCAACTGAGGAGGTGCTTAAGCTAGTCAAGAAGGCTGCTAAGAAGTCATGTATGTGAGCTTGATCCTGTCCCTACCTGACTCCTATATGACTTCCTTGATGACGTGTTTCCACTCATCACTGCCATTATAGATAAATCACTATCTGCCTCAGCTGTACCTGTCAGTAGCACAATTGCAATTATTGAAGCTTGGTTTAGAATTAATTGAGAAAAAGCTATAGACCTGTCTCGAATTTAACTAACATCTCCGAGCTCGCTGAAAGTGCAGAATCCAACCTACTGGTTCCACACCTCAGCTGACACCTTGAGTGGAATGGCCCTCCTGCAAGCTACAATCAGCTTAAAAAGAATATCATAGCATGGAACTGCTTTGCTGAAGGTAAAAATGATATCCTGCAAGACATTGATAACAGAAACTCGGTAACACTACTCCTTTTAGACTTCTCAGCAGCTTTTGATACACCAGAGATCCTCGCTAAGGCCCATTAAAGCATTCATGAAATCACAGAGGTCACAGGCAATTTGACTAAAATCATCTCACTAAAATCTCACTAAATTAAAAATATAATGGCTAACATTTCAGTATCAGATGACATCTTCAGAATTATTAACATGATCATATGTATTTAGGACAGTTGCCTTCCATTAACCCAATGAAACCCAAAAAGGAATCTTTGTTCAGGATCTTTACTAACTTTAAACAAGATTACAATAGTTGATCACATGATCTTTCTAGTCAATGGCTATTTTTGGCACTCTTAAGTAGGTTACATCTTATATTTGGCAACTTACAATATATATGTTTGTTTCTTTGTTTGTTTGGGGTTTTACATCACTTTCAACATTATTTCAGTTATTTCGTGATGAGACCTACTTGTAGCAGATATAGTGCTGCCTCACTGAATTGTCATGTCGCAGGTCCTTGACATGACAACCCACCCGGTCACAGATTTACAAGGACAACGGGTTAACCCTTTGGCACAGGCCTCAGCTCATGTGGGAAATTGTATCATGAGTTCAATCCTGGCATGGCCGGGGTTTGAACCCACGACCTTTGGATCATCACAGAGGAACTGGTGCTAATAAGCTGGTCCTAACCAACTGCACCACGGCCCCCCGTGGCCTACAATATATATGTTATTGGACAACTTACAACAAGACAGTATAAAAAGTAGTTTGTGAAATTTGAAGTCTGTTGCCTTGGAAACAAAGGTCAAGGTCATATTTAAGTACCAACTGAAGGCCTTGATGGGTCATGTCTTGTGTCTGTAGCCAAAATATGAACACCAAAAGGATAATAAATTAATAAGATCTGAAAGTGTGGAGTTTTTATTCTCAGAGTATGCCATGTAAGATATCCTCACGGCATCAGGGTGTGGAGTTACCAGCCCAGAAAGGCGTCCCCTTGTTGGCCTCCTTGGTGGGAAGGGGACCTAATTGATGAAATTTAAAAAGCACACATAGCACACAATAAAGACCCAGGAATTATATTGTCATTGATGATTCAAACAGAAAAGAAAACTGGCCCAGATTTTTAATATTGGAAAGTTCCAACGCTGAACATACCCTTGCAAAAATGTCCCCCTTTGCAAGGCATTGCTGGGATCCTGGATAATCTAATTCTCATGAAAGAGACAGTAAACTTTGTGGCTCTGGCAGTCCAAATTCATGGAGGGGGTGACTCATACTCTCTAGAATTGACTTTAATGAAAGAAGAATCTCATTGTCAATTTCTTCTTGTATTAGCTGGGAATGACTATATCTAGAAAATTTAAGTTTGAGGTCATCGCTTATATATTCCTTAATTTTTTTCCTAAGGATTCAAAGGTCCACAGTAAACTTAGATTACTGCAAACAATCTTTTGATTTCATTGGGTATTTGAAATGTCACAATTTCTTGGAGACATTGGACAGATTTTGGATCATTTTCCAAAAGTCTAAGTGCAATAGCTGCCTCTTTGTAGAAAAATTTGTTCCATCAGGACGAGATTTCAGGTCATGAAATGATGTGGCACTTGGAATATGATAAAGAACAAATAAATAGTAGCGTTTCCCTTGAGCTAGGCTTGTCATGTAAACACGTGCAATAAAGAATTCTGAATTTTGTCTTGCCATCCATTTGTTATTATTCTTATCCCAACGATAGAATTGTGGAAACTTATAAGTGCCATGTCAGGCCCTTTTATAATGTATTGTGCTGACAAATATTTCACATATTTAACACTACCACACACCTCTGTTAAGGTTAATGAGCATCATAACACAGAAAAAGCCTTACATTGTCCTCACCACACAACGATTATCAAATCTGAATCCATTTTTTTTTATAAATTCAATTTTGTGGACTTGCATACTGAGCAAATTTATCCTCAGACATTTGAGTTTTGTCCCTGAATTCTCTAAGATAGCCTGTTTTGTAAACACCATTAACCATACAGGGTGTATTTGGAATAAACACACCACATTGTCCATGACGCATACACTGTCTTACAATCACGCCACTCTGGACTGCATGTGGTTTGGGTTGTTTGGGGTTTTAGATAACTTTCAACATTCTTTCATTCATTTCGTGATGAGACCTACTTGTAGCAGATATAGTGTAGCCTCACTGAATTGTCATGTCGAAGGTCCTTGACATGACAACCCATCCGGTCCCAAATTGACTGGGTGCACTGTATCTGCACTATTACATCTGCAATACATCATACATTCAGAGATTCTGGGATATAAAAACAACTAATTAGGATGGCCCTGAGTGTGAGGAATGTTCCTCAGGAATGCCTGTCCTGGCACATTTCAGGGACCTGGCCTATGTACCAATTAGCAATTAGCAGTCTGTACTGTGCCCAAGGCATAGCCGACCTGGTGCATAAAGTCATAAAGTTACATCTGTCCCAATACTATCCTATAACCAGGCATGCCAATCAATCAGCAGACTGTCCTTTGTCATTGTATACAGAAATTACATATTTGCTTTCATTAATTATGACACATATTTCTGATGCTTTGGCAAAGCCATTTTTCATTCAGATCATACATAATCAGTACTATAAGATCTACAATATATTTTATTGGTTATTTCTTATTTCAAAACTGTGATATGTAAAATGGACCAATATATTCACTAGATCAGTTTCATTGCTACTCATAATACAAACAAATCATTTATTTGCTCTTGGCATTGTGGGCATGTTATTGTAAAATGGAGATCATCTTCAATATATTCATTATTATAGAATAGACTTACTATTTTCTACGGGGTTATAAGCAGGTTATAAAAGCTGATTCTAAATTTAGTCTTACATGCTCATTGGTTGATTTTCTACTTTTTATTCAGTTTTCAAGAGTTTCTAGATTCTTAGCTTTGGCAGTATTGCTATATTTTGGATTTTGTTCATATTTTCTTCCATAAAAGTATATTACAGTACCTCTTTAATTTCATGTATCTTATACCGATGTCTATCCCATATATCACTGTGATCAGTTTCCACTAAAATATGGTCAATCAGAAAGCAACAGTTTTTCTGTCCAATGTTACATAGACTGTAACATTGAATAGACTGATATGCCTGTTACATATCTGGGAAATTTAATACCAATATTTTAATATCTGTACTTTCTGCTTGATTTGAAGTGAGAATATGCCTGTTTCAGCATACACAAGTAGCTGTCAAAGAGGATGAGTTTATTTTCAGTGACTTTTTTAAGTATCTTTTTTTCCAAGCTATTTTAGTTTGGTTTGATTGGACAATACATCTGATAAGTAGTCTAATATTGCTGATATTTTATAGTCAAACATTTTAAATGGGTGTTGGTTGGATTCTATTCAACCATTCCCCTGATTGGCCATAACCTGTTCGACCGTCCAACTGTAATGTAGCAACCATATGATATAAACTACCTACTTCTAATTCTTTTCCAATATAAGCTTAACATTTAGGGTCATTAAGCATTCTCAAAGGATATTTCAAGAGTTTTAAGCCATTGCATATTGACTTCTGGTGGAGCCTTCTTCTTCTACCCACAGATAAAATAGGGTACAATATTTTTTCCCTTGGTCGAACAAGCCATGGTCAAACAGCAACCTCAAACCTTTTAATTAAGAGTCAGTTGATAATTATTTGTATTATGCAGTATGTCTTAAGAAGGTCAGCATGTTAAATAATCTGAGCTTTATTGATATAGTCTATATTTGCATCTGCATTTGACGTTTATTCACCATTTTCCAAAAAAAATATTTCAGTCAGATGAATTTCACAAAAGATGGCCACTTTAGTGTGACAAAATTTCAGAGAAAGTTCCAGTCTCAGAAATTTTTATCAAGAATGTTTGAATTTCACTGCATTGCACCTATTTATTTGTTAGAAGATGAAGTCTTTCATTGAAATGTTGTGTGCCCCAACTGCGTTGATTCTCTGCATAGGAATCTTCATATGCTAACCTTTCAATGTTACATTTGGTGCCTTGTATGAAATAGAAATAGTTTGTTACTGTTAACAAAAAATGTTGATCATACTTTAAAATATTTTAGGGTTAAAGATTTGAACAGTATTTTTTAAGTTTGAGATGTTTAATGTTAACTTTTAATAATGCATTTATGGCTTATTAGGAATGTGTCAAGATCTTTAAACACTCACCATATAGTTCATAAATCTGCTCTTCAGGAACAAAGTAAGGGAGGCCTGGGAAATTCAATATTTTTTTCTGTTAACCTTATAACTGCAAATTTATATTGTTTACTAATATCATATATTGATGATATGTGAGCTCATTAAATACTTTCTACAAGAGTTGATCATACCTGTATATTCTTCTGGATCATAATCATATGTGTCCAACAAATATCTACATTCGGGACCCATCAGTGACTGAAGTAAACTGGCATACCTGGATGAAGAATATCAAAAATAGAGGAACTTCTTCCACTCATCAAGCGAAGAGATCTTTGATTTTTGTTGTTGTTGTTGTTGTTTGTTTCTGGTTTTACATCACTTCCAATATTATTTCAGTTATATCATGATTAGACATACTTGAAGGAGATATAGTGATTTCTCACTTAATTGTCATGTCACAGGCCTTGACATGGCCATCCACACAGTCACAGATTTACAAGGATCATGGGTTAATTCTCCAGGCACAGGCTTCATATGAAAAATGACATGAATTTAATACTGACACGCCTAAGAATTGAACCTATGACCTTTGGATCATCAGAGAGGAACTGTTGCTTAAAATCTTGCTCTTTAACTACCTGCACCATGACCCTTGGCCTTGGTTATTATTGAAATGAGGTAATTTATAATTAACTATAATAAGAAACTTACTTGGCTCTGTCTTCTTTGTTGATTGCAACAAATGACCCACAATCCCATACGCCATCAAAATCTTTTTCCATCTCACTAAAAATGAAATAGAATTGGTGAATATAGAAAGAAAATAAATAAAATTGTCATATTCTTGTGCTATATTATATGCAATTAAAGTTGCTGTAACAGATAATATGATGTAAAATTTGACAAAAGTTATTTTCAAACCATTTAGAAATGTAATCCATGTGTAAACACATCAACCACATCACTTTTTGGTTTTGATGGGTCAATATTAAGTTTTTGAAGAAAGATTCAATAGGAGAGCTGGAAAAAATATCAGTCCCATGGGTTCAAAATTTCAAATTTCCTCATGGGGAATCCTAGTGATGTCATCACCTCAGCTGCCAGGCTCCTGCTGGTGCTGGGGCTAACAGGGCATGCGTCACGGGATGTTTTGATTGCATGGCCAAGTAAACAATACACATGTGTTTCATTTTAAAATGGGAAGAAAGAAGTTATATCAAACCAAGGCAGAAAAAAATAAAGCCAAGAATGATACCAGAGTTTACCTTCAGAATTACAACATACATTTATAAACATGGAAAAACACATGGGTGAAGGGGGTCTGTCACATGGATCCTTGTTGCCCTCCCATCATGCCTACCCCTAACCGGGGTCACATTCTTGCACTCCACATGCTAAAAATAGCTACCCTCAGCAGCTGTGTGGGGTATACCCTGGTCAGCAGCAGCAGGCCTGGCTGAGCGTTATAGATGGCAGCCTGATGAAACCACATGGCTTGAGATAAACATTTGATTTCTGTGCTTGTAACATATATATTCTCACAAACAAGAATGGGGATGTGTTGTGTGGAACATGTCCAACCAATTTTGAGGTATGTAAAAAATTGCCCGGGAAATGATATTATCTGTTACAGCAACTTTAAAGGTACAAGGATAAGACACATTGCATTTTCTGAAAGATTTTTACCCCAAAATAACATTCATTTCCTTTATAATCTAGAAATATGATAATATGATTAAAGGTATCAGATTTGATACACCGCAAAAGAGAATGTGAAGTTTTTTTCAATGGATTATAAAGTCAGCAAAATGTTATTTCAAATACTTTCAAATTAATTCTTCATGTGTAAGAGAAATGTTTTCTATCAACAAAAAATGTACTGGTTTTCATGATTGAAATGCCAATTGTAATGACTACACATAACTTTGATACTGTATTTATACTGAGCAATAACAAGTATCAATTTTGTACATTAAAATTTGTGTATGCATCATTTATTTTTGCAAAAAATATAAATCCAAACAATTATTTTATGAAAAAGCGTAAAGCACAATAACTATTATTATACATCTAACTTTACCTTGAAAAATTGTATAAATTACAGGAATATACCCTCAAACGATTGTCTTTGCTCTACAAAATGATTACATGCTTATATTACTTGGGAGAATAAATATACAGTGAGTGACAAGAAAAAAACATGCAACATGAAAGCTGGGATTCACTTTGATAAGTTGATTGACATTGTTTGGCTTTTTTGACACAATGAAGCCTTTGTGATCTGACAATATTGTTTTGTAAGTGCATCTTCACATCAATAATCTCTGAAAGTGGAAACCCTGTTGCCATATCCTTCATAGTATAATAAGTCTGCTAGAGGAGCATACGTCAGTGATGGCAAACAAGTCAATAGTCAAATGAGGCTCAAAATAGATTCATGACCAATCTAACACTATTCATTCAACGATAGACAGAGAGGTGCATTCAGACTATGAAGTCAAAATCAACTTTGAATGTTCATGCTACCTGCATTTTCCTATGTTGGGCTTTTTGCATTGAGACCCGTCAAAATATAAACTAAAAGCTTTCATTCCAAATAGGTTTGATTATATCAAATATATTCTTGCCATTTGATATTTGTATTATAAATCTTAATTGTATAACTTTATGATTAAAAGGTTATCTTTATGATTTATTTTATGTCTAAGAATGGATCAAAGGTTGTATTGTATTTCACATTCTTAAGATTGATGCTGATTCATATGTGAGATGACAAGCTGTTACTTAATTACACCACACAGGAAAAAAGAAGCACTCATTGGGAAATGTGCTGTAAAATGGTGATATTCACTCATATCAAATGCACCCATATGTATCTTTTTAACAAATCATAATTTCACAAATATTTCCTATCATGAAAATGTATACATTGAAAATATTGTGAAAATATCCTGACATGACATTAAACCAATATATAATACAATTCAAAATAGGATACTCATGTTTCATGATTTTAAGTTGTATGAATAATTAAATAAAAAATGGGTACCTTAAATAATCTGATGCCACCAAGTTGTTGTTCAGTATATTCTAGTTCAAAGTCCTCATAGAATTCTTTGCAGGCTTGAGACGCTCCTTCCACACCTACTACTGTATGTCCCTTATCATAGAGCCTGTGTAAATACCAAGAAATAGGTAGATGCCAACAAATACGGGGAACATAACCATTTTTTGGGTGGAGAAATGTTTTTTTCATAAAACACTGTTCCCCCTTACTTTTTAGTGTTCTCCAATCACCAATCAGCAAAGCCCAGATAGGTGATCTGGAGGGGTTTGTGGAACATGCAGGGTTTCTTTTATTGCAACCAAAGAAAAGTTTGATGGAGTTGATTGACCTATTGTGGAGTTGATAGTCAGACCCGTTTAAACAGCCAAATTGAACCAATTTAAACGGGATTGACTCGGTTTTTGCAGCTGGTTCCTTATATTAAGTGTTTATATATTCTACATTTAATGTCATCCAAAGAATAATCAGGCATTTGGGAGATTTTAGCAAATTGTGAAGATTAAATTAGATTTTTCTTTCTAACAAATAACAAAGGACTACCATTTCATATCCACAGATTTTCCACATAGAGGAAACAAAATCTTAATCCCAGATCTGCCTGCTATCATTTTGTCCACATATTTCACCAACATTCTGAAATAAAGATACTCTCATAACAAAGAGATATAATTTTGGAATATCAAGGATTTCAAATATATAATACTGTAGTATAATGATTACTCATTTAATTTTGGATTGTGAAAGGGGATGCTGCCCTTTTCCCATCTATCCAGCCAATAATCCATGTTTCCTCCACTTTGTGCAGAAATTCAAACAGTTAGAACTTAATGGTTTCAGTCAATTGTTTTCCAGTTGAAACCTGTATTCCCAAACTGTCTTATTTTCATGTGCAAAGTGCAGTTGATTATACTTATAACATCTTATCATATATAGAGTATTTACTGAGAGAGTAAATCCTCTTGACATTTTGATAACTGCAATGTGTTTATCAATGAGTTGAATCGTCCATAATCCTTCTCTCTATAACTTTGTACCCTCCATAGCATGACTTCTCTATCATATCATTTCAAAATTTGTCTTAACCCTGATTAATACACTGAAAAGCTACTTAGGGTCATGTTTTTTGCCCCCTTCAGATAATCTATCTGCTCAGGCAGAGGAATTTAAAGACTTTTTTTAATATTGATAAAATTTGTCATCAGATGGCATGGCGAGCAATGGTAAAACTTTGATATCTCTTCTCTTGAGAGTTTCACACCTCTGTCAACTGAGGAGGTACTTAAGCTAGTCAAGAAGGCTGCTAATAAGTCATGTATGTGAGCTTGATCCTGTCCCTACCTGACTCCTACATGACTTCCTTGATGACGTGTTTCCACTCATCATTGCCATTACTAACTAACTGATCTTTACTAACTTTAAACAAGATTACAATAGTTGATCACATGATCTTTCCCAGTCAGTGGCTATTTTTGGCACTCAGGGTTCATAGGTAGGTCACTAGATCAGACATATGTTATATGGCAACTTATTTTAAACAAGATTACAGTAGTTGATCACATGATCTTTTCTAGTCAGTGGCTATTTCTAACACTCAGGATTCATAAGTAGGTCACAAGGTAGATCATCTCTTATTTGGCAACTTACAATATATATGTTATTGGACAACTTACAACAAGTATTAAAAGTAGTTTGTGAAATTTTGAAGTCTGTTGCCAAGGAATCAAAGGTCAAGGCAGTCAATTTGTATGTTTGTTTGTTTGGGGTTTTACAACACTTTCAACATTATTTCAGTCATTTCGTGATGAGACTTGACTGAATTGTCATGTCGCAGGTCCTTGACATGACAACCCACCAGATTTACAAGGACAACGGTTTAACCCTTTCGGCACGGGCCTCAGCTCATATGGGAAATTGTATCATGAGTTCAATCTCGGCACAGCCGGGGGTCGAACCCACGACCTTTGGATCACCACAGAGGAACTGGTGCTAATAAGCTGGCGCTCTAACCAACTGCGCCACAGCCTGTGGCCCTTCAAGGCAGTCAAGGTTATATTTAAGTACCAACTGTAGGCCTTGATGGGTTATGTTTTGTGTCTGTAACCGAAATATGTATCATGTATACATTATGAACACAAATAGGATAATAAATTATTAAACCCGAAAGTGTAGAGTTTGTAAGTAGGCGATGCTGCATAAGACGATCTTGAACAACGATCGCAGTCCCAACCAATACCAACACTGGTTTCAATCTCTTTGGATCTCGTCAGTTGGACGTGTAGAGTTTTAATACTAAGAGAATGCCATGTAAGATATCCTCACGGCATCAGGGTGTGGAGTTACCAGCTAAGATAGGCGTCCCCTTGTTGGGCTCCTTGGTGGGAAGGGAACCTAACTGATGAAATCTAAAAAACACACATGGAACACAACAAACAATAAAGACCTAGGAATTATATTGTCAGTGATGATTCAAACAGAAAAGAAAACTGGCCCAGATTATTATTGTGGAAAGTTCCAACCCTGAACATACCCTTGCAAAAAATGCTCCCCTTTGTAGAAAAATATGTTCCATCAGATCAGGAAGAGATTTCAGGTCATCAAATGATGTGGCACTTGGAATAAATGCACTTGGAATAAAGAACAAATAAATAGTGACCTTCTCCTTTAGCTTGGCTTGTCATGTAAACACGTGCAATGCAGAATTCTGAATTTTGTCTTGCCATCCATTCTTATCCCAACGATCAATTTGTGGAAACTTATAAGTGCCATGTCAGGACCTTTTGTAGTGTATTTTACAATTATTTCACATACTTTACACTACCACACACCTCTGTGTTAAGGTTAATGAGCATCATAACGCAGAAGCCATACATTATGTGGCACCACCCAACGATTATCAAATCTGAATCCATTTTTTGGCATTATCTTCAATCTGTAGTAGGGGTCAAACTCAAATTTGTTTCATTTTATGTTTATGCAACCTAAAGGTTTTTAGATAATGCTTACATTTAAAAGATATTCCGAACATTTCTTGGCCACTCAAATGATGTTCTTTTGTAGTCCCTTCTGGTGTGAGTGGAAAGAGTGGTCAACAGATTTCCATCCAAAAATATCATGTTTTACTTCTAAACCCTTTCCGTAAATTTTGAGTTTTTTACAGTTTAAAAGTCCACATAAAAAAGTAATCTAAAAGGTTTGTCATAAAATAAAATTGCTCTGGGATTTGAACTCAGGTTTTCAGGTTTTCTTACAAGTATGTCCAGCATGCTAACTTCTAGACCATTATGTCCCTTTCATACTGATGTCAAGAAGGGACAAATCTAATGCCATTATTATGAACATATCTGCCATTTCACCATCATTACTTATTAATTTTGAAATATTGATATGAAGGTTGCCAATTATATGTGAAAATCATTAAAATTTTGAACACAGCTTTAAAGGAGTTGGATACATCATAAATATGAATCCATGATTATTAGAATTGAGGCTTGGAAGAACTGAGATGGATTGTAAAATTAGTACCATATTGAAAATTTTAACTTGATGTTATAAGTAGACATGATATAAATAGATGAAAATATTTATCAGTATTTTCAAAATCATATATCATATATATATATATATATATATATATATATATATATATAAAATATATTATACATATAAATATAAAATATATATTATAATATAATATATATTATAATATAATATATATTATAATATAATATATATATATAATATATATATAATAATAAATATAACATAATTACATATATATATAAATCATTTAGTATGTATATAGTATATAAATATTTATATATTTTATATACATATATTTAAACTTCTAATGCTTCCATCACTATCAATGCTGCATATATTCTGAATGCTTCCACTGCTGTCAATGCTGCCATTGCTACAGCTCCCCGAATGCCTCCACTGCTGTCATCGCTGCGATTGCTGCAGCTCTCCCGAATGCCTCCATCGCAGTCAATGCTGTCAATGCTGCATATATTCTGAATGCCCCCACTGCTGCCATCGCTGCGATTGCTGCAGCTCTCCCGAATACCTCCACTGCTGCCATCGCTGTCAATGCTGCAGCTCCCCTGAATGCTTCCACTGCTGCCATTGCTGTCAATGCTGCAACTCTCCCGAACATCTCCACTGCTGCCATCGCTGTCAATGCTGCCATCGCTGCAGCTCTCCCGAATGCTTCCACTGCTGACACATGTACAATCCTCTCATATGGGGGACAGATTGAAGATATTGCCCATTTTTTTATGAATTCCATTTTGTGGCCTTGCATACTAATCAAATTTATGCTCAGACATTTGAGTTTTGTCCCTGAATTCCCGGATAGCCTGTTTTGTAAACACCATTAATAGTCCAGTCAAAATATGAAATGACCCAGAACAAATTAGAACAGAAACCATTTTGGTGTTATTTGTCTCAGAATGTTACCCAGATGAACATATAAAAAGTCTACCAAAATCAACTTAGTGGAACATCACCTAATTTGCATAAATTCAAAATGGCCACCTCTCATTGACGTTTCACCCTATTTCATGCTTATATTCAGGGTTTTTTGTATGATTAAAGGTTCCTTGCACACTGAAATAATGTCATGCCCTAATAAGGAAATAAGGAAAGGCCATAAGGAAATAAATAACTTATGTAGCGTTTCCTGTAATGTATTTCATACGATGCCAACATCATTCTGCTATGAAATACATTGTATATTCTTAACATCTTTATGGTGGAAAGAAAAAAAGAGTATGCATTAATACCAGTTAGAAAAAAAGACTATCAGAAGTGTTGCCACTATTTGTGAACAGCATTTTGAGACTTGGCCAAAACTGTCAATGCTAGAATATAATTTGTTAATAACCTACATGCTGCCAATGCTGTCAAACATCAGGCATGCAGCACCAATTTCTACACAGGCAAGTCAATTCCTCACAAATTCCAAATTTAATGTCAAACAAGGTGTGTGGCACCACCTTCCTTCATTACCTTTAGATGTCCATATAAATAACTTTAGCATTTAGGTAAAATAATGCTATGGCTGTGGACACAAATAACACAAAGTTCCAATTCACACATACATAATTTGAAATATCAGTTCAGATATTAGTTATTTTGTGCACTTAGTCAGGGTGAGACCCCAGAGAATGTGTAAACCCATTTAACAACTTGTATGATGGATAAACTGACACTAATCACTTATAACTGCACAGGATTATATGCGGACAGGACTGCTTTTATTCAATCTTGTATAGAAAAATGTGATGCTGACATTCTATGTTTACAAGAGACTTGGTTGCATGAATCTGAATTTGATAAAGTCAGAGGTATTGATGACAGCTATTTATCACACAATGTGTCAGGGATCAAAGATGATGAGGTCCTGAAAGGTAAAAGAGGATATGGTGGAGCCAGTGTAATGTGGAAAAAGACTATTGCACATAAAGTTAGACCAATCAAATATGAATGTAAAAGGATTGCATGTGTACAGTTGAATATTAGTGAAAATTACAAACTCTTGATAATTAATGTATATATGCCCAATGATAACTACAGAATGAGAGATGTTGATGCTGAATTTGAAGAAACGATATACCATGTTGAATCATTGTGTAACAAATTTGCTGCCAATGTAAATGGATTTATGGTTGTAGGTGACATGAATGTTGACTTAGCCAGAGACAATGCTCATTCAAAATGCCTGAGTGAATTAGCAAACAGACATGGGTTACATTTCTGCCAAAATCATACCAATGCATCCTATGACTGTACATATGCCAATGAAAGTGCTGGTCACTACTCATCTATTGATCATTTTATTTTGCCTAGTATGTTGTATAATTATGTCAATGATGTGAGTTGTGTTGATAATAGCCTTAATCCTTCTCTTCATAGAGCTTTGAAGCTTGATCTTAACATAAGTGTTGAAAAACTGTCGGTGTCACAGAGAACATGTACAAAGAAGGCCACAGCATGGCACAGAATTACTGATGAACATATTGAGAAATATAGAAAATGTGTAAGTGGCAAGCTTTTTAATATGAAGGTACCAAATGAAGCAGTGTTTTGCAATGATGTACATTGTACAGATGAACGCCATAAAGATGAATTGGCTGTATATTGTAAGGGTCTGATAGATGTGTGTGTAAATGATGGAGACAAATGCTTTCCTAAAGTGAAAAACAAATCCAAACAGATTCCATATTGGAATGAGGAGGTAGAGCCTCTTAAACAAAATGCTATATTTTGGCACAGTATATGGGTTTCATGTGGTAAGCCAAGAGAGGGTGTTGTTGCACAGATTATGAGGAGAACAAAGCATCAGTATCATTACAAGATAAGGGTAATTAAGAGCCATGAAGATGACCTGAGAAAAAGTAGAATGGCTGAATGTATAGTTGATAACCCTAACCAGAGACAATTTTGGAAAGAGGTTAGCAAGTTTGAAGGGCGGTCTAAGCAAATACCACCAGATGTTGATGATAAAACAGAACCTAAAGATATAAATAATGTGTTCACGGGCAAGTACAGGACATTGTTTAACTCAGTGCCATCTGATGATGAGTATTTTAATAAGGTTAAAGCAGATATTGCAAATGATCTGAACGATTATAAAGGAGATGAACATGTTTTTATTGTAAAAGAAATAAGAAAAGCAATTCAAAAGTTGCAGCCCAAAAAGTCAGATGGAGATGGTGATTTATGGTCAAGCCATGTGATATATGCTCCTGACAGATTTATTGTGCACTTGTCCTTGCTGGCTACAAGTATTATGGTACATGGGTGTAATCCTACAGATCTGCTGACAGGAACTCTTGTGTCCCTGCCAAAGGATGTACGTGGTAACATATGTGATTCTGACAACTATAGAGGAATATGTCTCTGTTCTTGTCTTACAAAGGTAATAGAATGGTGTATGATGGCGCGGTATGACAGTCAACTTGTCACATCCGGCCTCCAGTTTGCTTTTAAGCCTGATCATTCCACAGCCATGTGTAGTCTTACAATCAAAGAAGTGGTAAACTATTACTGGAATAGACAATCAAAGGTGTATGCTGCTTTTATTGACGCCTCAAAGGCATTTGATAGACTCAGATATGACAAACTGTTCAGCCTCCTTTATAAAAGAGGTCTACCAGTTGTAACATTGAGACTTCTCATAGACATGTATGAAAGACAACAAAGTAGAACAATGTGGGATATGGAATATGGAAGGTATTTCTCAAGTATAAATGGTGTACGGCAGGGTGGAGTTGCATCTCCAATTATGTTCACAATATACATGGATGAACTGATAAACAGACTGCAGAAGTCTGGCTGTGGGTGCTATATAGGTCATATGTATTATGGGTGTGAAGGCTATGCTGATGATTTGACAATCTTATGTCCCAGTGTAAAAGGATTGCAGAAGATGATTATTATCTGCACTGAATATGGTGAAGAGTACAGTGTAAAATATAATGGTACAAAGACAGTGTGTATGGCCTTTGATAGAAGTCCAGATCGTAGAATAAATCTAAATGATCAGATAGATATATATCTTGATGGGTGTAAACTCCAATGGAAGACATGTGTCAAACATCTGGGAAACTATCTCATGGATAACTTGTCAGAGTCAGAGGAAATTAGACATAAAAAAGCTGGGTTCATAGGTAGAGTCAATGGCCTGCTCACACGGTACCGGAATACCTCACCCGATGTTGTGTTGTACCTATTAGAGTCCTATTGTTGTCATTTTTATGGATCTCAGGCATGGAACTTAAGTGATGTCCATATTGAGTCCCTAATGATAGCTTGGAACAAGGCAGTTAGAAGAATCTGGGGTTTGCCATATCAAGCCCATAGAAGCTTACTGTGTCAGCTCAACAATGGTAAACATGCCTGGGATTCTGTTTTTAAAAGGTTCTGCAAAATGTATGTATGTATGAGTAAGAGTAAGAATGAAAACCTTAGCTTCTTAATAAAAATGTCTGAGTATGATTGTAGAAGCATAATTGCAAAGAATGTAAGTTATGTGTGTAAAAGATGGTCTGTGTCATTTGGATCTATGTTCTGTGGAAATCATAGTGTTTTTACACCTGGTGAAAATGATATGTTTCTAGTTAATATGGTGAGAGAATTGAGGCAAGGGATTGATGGCTTCACAATAGACGAATGTCAAGAAATGATTGATTATGTAACCACTGCTTGAAGTTGATGTTTTTAGATAACTGTAAATTTTTTGTTTTTCCTCACACAATCGTTTTTGTCAAATCAATGTATACTGCATTTTATGTACGTATGAATAAAGATATTATATATATATATCAAGGATCAAATCACAGATTACATGTCAGATTCCATAAAAGTGCCAAATACAGATATGTTCATATATTCATGAACAGATATAAAATCATTGGGAACATGAATTAGGTTTACATCATCTGTGTGATTTTTTTGAACGTGAAATTTCATTAGACCATTTAGCCTCTTCTGTGTCTTGCTGGCCCAAGAGTATGGTTTCACCTTGAAAACTGAATGATTGTTCTCTGGTAGCATTTGTTGCTGGCATTACAAGAATTTCACTGTATAGAGATGCACCATTAGTAATCATAAATTAATTATGGAATTTCATGTTGATGTATTCTTTTCAAGAACTATGTTGCTTTATAATTTGTCTATTTGAGTTTTCAGTCTCTGTGCATTAATTTCTGAAGCATACAGATTTGTCATAATTGCAAACTTCTGGTCATATGTACTGAAAGAGAATTCCTAAGCAACAGCCTTTAGTAACATATTCTATAAATTAATATACACTTTATAGCCTGGATGATCAAATATATCGTCTTTAGCATTGAATATGAAATCTGCAGCTTCATAATAGATTTTTCTGCAATGTTCCTGTGGGGTGCTGGGGTGATATGTAGGCCCTAATCTAGAGAGCTGGGGACCAGTTACCCC
This sequence comes from Amphiduros pacificus, assembly GCA_949316495.1. Classification (NCBI taxonomy): domain Eukaryota; kingdom Metazoa; phylum Annelida; class Polychaeta; order Phyllodocida; family Hesionidae; genus Amphiduros; species Amphiduros pacificus. Next base: position 39,257,098 of record OX439000.1, on the reverse strand, counting down.
TAATGCATTACATTTTTTATTCACTTTGTTTTGTTTTGAGTTTTATAATTGTTGGGCTAGCCATTCTCTGGCTTTCTGCTGCTGACACTGGTGGACTTTGAAAGTAGCTGATGTTGGTGAAATCAGATGGGTAATGACATTTGATTGGAAAATTTGGGGTATAAATATTTAGATTACACTGAGGAAAAGGTGCTTGAAAAACTTCATTTCATGAATGCTTTAATCATACTCTGCATAAACATGGGTTTTCATGCAGTCACAAAATGTGAATATAGTGTAGCAGTTTGTGATAGTGTTTGGGGTTTTACATCACTTTCAACATTATTTCGGTCATTTCGTGATGAGACCTACTTGTAGCAGATATAGTGCTGCCTCACTGAATTGTCATGTCGCAGGTCCTTGACATGACAATCCACCCAGTCACAGATTTACAACGACAACAGGTTAACCCTTCGCGCACGGGCCTCAGCTCATGTGTGAAATTGTATCATGAATTCAACCTCACCACGACTGGGGATCGAACCCACGACCTCTGGATCACCACAGAGGAACTGGTGCTAATAAGCTGGCACTCTAACCAACTGCGCCACGGCCCGTGGCCTCCTCAATATGATCACCACTAATAGTTACCTACAGCTTGCAATGATGTGCAAATTCAATTAAATTGTTAATGGGTCGCTAAACAGTTTTTTTTTAAAAATTCTAATTGGAAATTATTGTTCTCTCTCCTTTTTGAGAACTTGTTATTGTAGAATAATATGTGTTGTAGAGGATATCACAGAAAAGGTGTAAAACAGACAGATATAATCAGAATACAAGCAAAGTTCCAATTTTCGACTTATTATTCTACTTTTATTGGTCATTTTTGAGGAAGAGTACAAAATATGGGTATTATCAATTTGGAAAGTTTCCCAATGGATTTCTCATGTCCAAAAAACATAAAATAGTCTCTAAGATTACTCAAATATGTCAAATAGGAGCCAAGCTATATACTTTTTAAGATTTGCCCTGCCCTGTGTCGGCCATTTTGGATTTATGCAAATTATGCACTGTTCCACTGCTTGGATTTTGGTAGACTTTTACTATGTTATTCTCTAGGCTCTTCTGATACATTTTCTATCAGTTTTATTTCTGTTCTAATTTGTTCCGGGTTAGGCCATTTTTTGTCATATATTGACTGGACTATAAAACACCGACCCCCAAGTGTACTTGACGTGCGGGAAACTGTGAAATATTTTCCCGCACGTCCCCACTTTCACAGTTGGTAGAGTGTAAGATATGTGCCTTTATTGGTTAAACAAGTGGAGGACGGGAGGTAGTGGGTTCAACTCCCACTGCCGGCAGTGTTACTTTCAGACTGGGTAAAAGACTTGAAAGTTCACCTGATATGGCCATAGTTGCTGAAAGGGTCGTTAAAAACACCATTTCACAAATTCACAAAAACACCATAAACCAAACAGGACACATTTCGAATAAACACAACACATGGTCCATGAAGCATACACTCTGTTACATGATCTTGCCACTCTGGATTGCATGTGATTTGGGTTGTTTGGGGTTTTACATCAGCATTCTTTCAGTCATTTCGTGATGAGACCAACTTGTAGCAGATATAATGCAGATAGTAGTGCAACTGGTCAACCTGGGACCGGAAACACTCAGGGTCATCCTAATTAGTTGTTTTTATATGATGTATTGCAGATGTAATAGTGCAGATATAATGCACCCAGTCAATCTGGGACCGGGTGGGTTATCGTGTCAAGGACCTGACAAAATTGAGTGAGGCTGCAAACAAAAATCCCAACTTAGAAAATACGAAAAACACATTACATCTACAATACATCATACAATCAGGAATTCAAGGATAGAAAAACAACCAATTAGCAGAATTAGGTTGACCCTGAGTGTGAGGAATGCTCCTCAGGAATGTCTGTCCTGACACATTTCAGGGACTAGCAGGCTGTCCTGTGCCCAAGACATAGCCGACCTGGTGCATAAACCCAGCTAACAATTTTACGTTTTTTCTACGTTGTGAGCATGTTGTGTTTTGGTGCTGAGCATGTTGTAACATGACGTTGTATGGACGTAGATCTGTGAACACCAGATAACGTTGTGAGCACGTTGTTGTATAACGTTGTAAGCATGTGCTCAGCACATTTTTTCTACATTGTGAGCAAGTGTTCAGCACGTACTAAGAATATTGTGACCCGTGCTCAGCACGTTGTGAGGACGTTGTAAACTGACATTATGTTTTCAACATATTGTGATTAAGCAATGTAAACATATGCTCAGCATATTGCAAGCATGTGGTGCTCAGCATTTAGCAAGCTGAGCACCACGGTACACATACTTCCAGCTGTGAACAAATTCAGCTATCTTTGGCCAAATCTAGTTATTCAGTTGGGAATGTCCCATCAGTGACCTCTTCTAGTATATGCTGAATTTTTGATATTGTCCGAAATTATATGAATATATATTGCAGTAAATAATAACAATAAACTTCTATCACAACAAAAGACATGATCATTTCTTTTTTTATTATATTTTAGTCATTCAGAACATTATGTGTTATCCATTAAACTAACAGTAACTTTGAATTACTTAATAATAATAGCTGTTAATAGCTTTGAATTACTTAATAATAATAGCTGTTACAGGTTGCCATTTTCTGTAGTACTGCAGCCACCTATTGGCCAATTTAATCACCACAAGTTTACTTCTACGTGCTCACCACGTTGTAAGCACGTCAAAAAAACGTTGTAAGACAACATGCGGACAACGTTGTCAGCACGTAGAACAACAACGCTGTTATTAGGTCAGACCACAACGTTATCCTTCCACTTTGAAAAAATGTAGAAAGACAACTAAATCTTATTTCTACGTGCTCAAAATGTTGTTTCTACATGGTGTGTTATCTGGGAAGTCATAAAGATACACCTGTCCCAACACTACCAAGTAACCAGGCTTGCCAATCAATCAGCAGACTGTCCTTTGTCATTAGTTGCATACAGAAATTACATATTTGCTTTCATTAATTATGACACATATTTCTAATGCTTTGGCAACTATTTATTATTCAGATCATACATAATCAGTACTCTAAGATCTACAATATATTTTATTGGTTATTTCTTATTTCAAAACTGTGATATGTAAATTGGGCCAATATATTCACTAGATCAGTTTCATTGCTACTCATAATACAAACAAATCATTTCTCTGCTCTTGGCATTGTGGGCATGTTATTGGAAAAAGGATTTCATCTTCAATATATTCATTATTACAGAATAGACATGTACTATTTTCTACGGGGTTATAAGCAGGTTATAAAAGCTGATTCTAAATCTAGTCTTACATGCTCATTGGTTGTTTTTCTACTTTATATTCAGTTTTAAAGAGTTTCTAAATTCTTAGCTTTGGCAGTATTGTTACATTTTGGATTTTCTTCCATAAAGTTTTGATACAGTACCTCTTAAATTTCATGTATCTTATACTGATTTATATATATATCACTGTGATCAGTTACAGGTTTCGAATAGACTGATATGCCTGTTACATATCTGGGAAATTTAATATGTGGGGTACCAATATTTTAATATCTGTACTTTCTGCTTGATTTGAAGTGAGAATATGCCTGTTTCAGCATACACAAGTAGCTGCCAAAGAGGATGAGTTTATTTTCAGTGACTTTTTTAAGTATCTTTTTTTCCAAGTTATTTTAGTTTGGTTTGATTGGACCATACATCTGATGAGTAGTCTAATATTGCTGATATTCGATAGTCAAACATTTTAAATGAGTGTTGGTTGGATTCTATTCAATCATTCCCCTGATTGACCATAACCCGTTCAACCATCCAACTGTAATAAAGCAACCATATGATATACATTACCAAGTTTAACATTTAGGGTCATTTAGCATTCTCGAAGGATATTTCAAGAGTTTTAAGCCGTTGCAGACTGACTTCTGGTGGGGCCTGCTTCTTCTAGCCACAGATAAAGTTGGGTACAGATTTTTTTTCCCTTGGTCGAACATGCCATGGTCAAACAGAAGAATGGTTGAAACCACCAGCAACCTCAAACCTTTGTTTATTAAAAGTTAGTTGATAATTATTCGTATTATGCAGTATGTCTTAAGAAGGGAAATATGTTAAATAATCTAAGCTTTATTGATATAGTCTATATTTGCATCTGGATTTGACGTTTATTCACCATTTTCAAAGATATTTCAGTCAGATGAATTTCACAAAAGGTGGCCATTTTAGTACTTGCATACTTGAAGGAGAAATAAAGATGTCTCAAAGAGAAAGTACCAGTCTCAAAGAAATTCCTATCAAGAATGTTTGAAGTTCACTGCATTGCACTTATTTAAATGTTAGAAGATGAAGTCTTTCATTTAAATGTTTCGTGCCCCAACTGCGTTGTTTCTCTGAATAGGAATCTTCATATGCTAACCTTTCAATGTTACATTTGGTGCCTTGTATGAAATAGAAATAGTTTGTTACTGTTAGCTATAAATGTTGATCATACTTTAAAATAGTTTAGGGTTAAAGATCTGAACCAGTATTTTTTTACGTTTTGAGATATTTAATGTTAACTTTTAATAATGCATTTATGGCTTATTAGGAATGTGTCAAGATCTTTAAACACTCACCATATAGTTCATAAATCTGCTCTTCGGGAACAAAGTAAGGGAGACCTGGAAAAATTCAATATTTTTTTGCAAATTTATATTGTTTACTAATGTCATATATTGGTGATATGTGAGCTGTAAATACAGTCTACAAGAGTTGATTATACCTGTATATTCTTCTGGATCAAAGTCATATGTGTCCAGCAAATATCTACATTCGGCACCCATCAGTGAGTGAAGTAAACTGGCATACCTGGATGAAGAATATCAAAAATAGAGGAACTTCTTTCACTCATAAAGCAAAGAGATCTTTTTTTGTTGTTGTTGTTGTTTGTTTGTTTGTTTGTTTGGGGTTTCACATCACTTTCAATATTATTTCAGTTATTTCATGATTAGACATACTTGAAGGAGAATAGTGATGTCTCACTTAATTCTCAATTCGCAGGCCTTGACATGGCCATCCACCAAGTCACAAGGACAATGGGCTAATTCTCCAGGCACAGGCCTCCTATGAACAATGACATGAATTTAACACTGACACTGTGAATTGACCTTTGGATTATCAAAGAGGAACTGTTGCTTTAACAATCTGCACCATGACCCTTGGCCTTGGTGATTATTGACATGAGGTAATTCATAATTAACTATTATAATAAGAAACTTACTTGGCTCTATCTTCTTTGTTGATTGAAACAAATGACCCGAAATCCCATACTCCGTCAAAATCTTTTTCTATTTCACTAAAAAATAAAATAAATTTGGTAAATATAAAAAGAAAATAAATAAAATTGTCATTTTCTTATGCTATATTTTATGCAATTAAAGTTACAAGGAGAAAATACATTGCATTTTTGGAAAGATTTTTACCCCAAAAATACATTCATTTCCTTTATAATCTAGAAATATGACAATGACTTCTAGGTACAGACTTGATACATTGCAAAATAGAATGTGAAGGGTTTTTTCAATGGATTAAAATGTTATTTCAAATACTTTCAAATTAATTGTTCATGTGCAAGAGAAATGTTTTCTGCAAAGTGAGAGATAGTTACAGCAGTGAGAGATAGTCACAACAGTGAGAAATAGTTACAGCAGTGAGAGATAGCTGCACAACTGAGAGACAGCTGCATAAGTCTAAGATAGCTGTACAAGGGAAAGACAGCTACATCAGTAAGAGATAATTTCAACAGTGAGACAGTTCTAGCAATAAGATATAGCTGCACAAGTGAGAGACAGCATGCATTCCGTGCCGAAGGCACTTGTTACATATGTATTAAACATAGGCATCAGAGATGCATCAACCCTCAGCCCTGGTAACTCATTGCACAACATTCGCTCCGCACAATATTTGTGAACAATCGTCACTGCACCAAGGCAAATTGAGGCAGGGGTAAAAAAACCATAAAATCTACTTCCTTTGATAGCTTAGGTGTGTCAAGTATCATGAAACTGTTATCATTTACTCTAGAATTATTGAGATGCGCCGGTGACCTTGAAAAGCAGGTTAAGTCACCGTCCATCAAACTCATCTGGGGTCTTCACCAGATACTTATTTGTGTCAATTCTCATGAAGCTGCCATTATTTGTTCTTGAGTTATTGCAATGTTGTGGATTTGACATAATTGTCCCTTTGACCTTGAAAAGTAGGTGAAGGTCACCATTCATCAAACTCTTTTGGGGTCTTTACTAGATGCTTATTTGTGTCAAATCTCATAAAGCTGCCATCATTTGTTCTCGAGTTATCACAATGATGGGGATTTCATGGTACAATTGTCCCTGTGACCTTGAAAAGTAGGTGAAGGTCATGTTCGTTCAAAGGAAGTCTGAGGTCTTCACCAGATGCTTATGTGTGTCAAGTCTCATAAAGCTGCCATCATTTGTTCTTGAGTTACTGCGATTACAAGGATGATTTCACATAATTGTCTCTATGACCTTGAAAAGTAGGTGAAGGTCATGTTTCATAGAAAAAAATCATCCAAGGTTTTCACCAGATGCTTATGTGTGGTAGGTTTCGTGAAGCTGCCATCATTTGTTCTCGAGTTATCACAATAACAAGGATGATTTCACATAATTGTCCCTGTGACCTTGAAAAGTAGGTGAAGGTCATGTTCCATCAAAGGAAAACGGAGGTCTTCACCAGATGCTTATGTGTGTCAAGTCTCATAAAGCTGCCATCATTTGTCCTTGAGTTATTGCGATTCTTGGGATTTCACATAATTGTGAGAGATAGTTACAGCAGTGAGAGATAGCTGCACAAGTGAGAGATAGCTGCACAACTGAGACTGAGAGACAGCTGCATAGGTGAGAATGCTGCACAAGTGAGAGATAGTTACACACAGCATGAACAGGATGAGATAATTACAAATAGAGACAGTTTTGAGTGTGAGACAGTTGCAGAAATTAGAGAATTACAACAGTGAGAGATAGCTGCACAAGTGAGAGACAGCTACAAAAGTGAGAGATAGCTGCACAAGTGAGAGACAGGTGCACATGTGAGACAGCTGCATAGGTGAGAGATAATTATGAACAGAGACAGTTATGAGTGTGAGACAGCTGCACAAGTTAGAGTTACAACAGTAAGAGATAGCTACACATGTGAGAGATACCTGAAAAGGTGAGAGACAGCATCTTTTCCCAGCCAAAGGCACTTGTTGACATAAATATAGAAGAGGGAAACCCGATAACAACAAGCCATATTTCCAGTGATGTGTGACCAGAGTTCCGGGCACCGCATACAGGCACCTGCGAGGTGGTTTACTCTCCATATATGGACATGTTATTAGTGTCTTGGAAATTGACCTAATCATTGACCTAATTATTGAGTAAGTTGAGGTCCGACTAGGTTTTGTTCAAAGGGGCCTGCATGGGTGAAATGCAGACCTTACTTGAACATTATTAGTTGCACTTTACAAGTGAGAGACAGATGCATAGGTGAGAAATTGCTCCACAGGTGAGAGATTGCTCCACAGGGGAGAGATTGCTCCACAGGGGAGAGATAGTTACAACAGTAAGAAACAGTTACAACTGGGTGAGACAGTTACAACAGTGAGAAACAGTTACAACAGTGAGATACATTTACAACAGTGAGAGACAGCTGCACAAGTGCGAGACAGCTGCACAAGCAAGAGATGTGAGAGATAATTTCAAACAGTGAGAGACAATTACAATAGTGAGAGACAGCTGCATAAGTGAGAGACAGTTGTATAGGTGAGACAGCTGCACAGGTGAGAGATAGTTACAAACAGTGAGAGAGTTACTACAGTGAGAGATAGACAGCTGCATAAGTGAGAGATAGCTGCACAACTGAGTGGCAGCTGTATAGGTGAGAGATAGCTGCACATGTGAGAGACAGCTGCATCAATGAGAGATAGCTGTACAAGGGAGAGATAGTTACAACAGTGAGGCACAGTCATAGCAGTGAGATAGCTACACAAGTGAGAAAGCTGCATAGATGATAGATTGCTCCACAGGTGAGAGATATTTGAGAGATAATTACAAACAGTGAGACAGTTACAACAGTGAGAGACAGCTGTTCCATCACCACGTTGCCTGCCCTCTGGTGGATTTCATTGAAGCTAAATCAGTCTCCACTTCAGTTTTATTTTGCAAGTTTATGCGATGTTTTGCACAAAATGTATATTAGGAAAAGAGTAGTTTTCATTTAATTTTATCAGAATTATGTTAAATATGAAATATTACCCACACTATGCCCCTATTTCTGTATTTGAGCTTTATTTTTAACCATCAGCTAATTATTGAGCTGCATAGGTGAGAGACAAGCTGCATATGTGAGAGATAATTACAGAGATAGTTATGAGTGTGAGAGACAGTTACAACAGTGAGAGATAGCTGCCCAAGTGAGAGACAGCTGCATAAGTGAGAGATAGTTGCACAAGTGAGAGACAGCTGCATATGTGGGACAGCTACACAGGTGAGAGATAGTTACAACAGTGGGAAACAGTTATAGCAGTGAGAGATAGCTGCACAAGTAAGAAACAGCTGCATAAGTGAGAGATAGCTACAACAGTGAGAGACAGCATCCTTCCCCAGCTGAAGGCACTTGTGTATATTAAAATATATGTTTAGAAATGTGTAGCACGTCATTTATTTTTGCAAAAACTGCAAAGGCAAAAGCTTAAGGCATAATAACTATTCTATCATATTAACTTTACCTGGAAAAATTGTACAGATTACAGCAATATAGCCTCAAACGACTGTCTTTGCTCTACAAAATGATTACAGGATTATATTACTTAGGAGAATAACTGTACAGTGAGCGACAAGACAAAAACAGGCAACATGAAAGCTGAGATTCACTTTGATAAGTTGATTGACATTGTTTGGCTTTTTTTGACACAATGAGGTCTTCATGACATGCATTCTGTGATCTGACAGTATCTTTTTGTAGGTGCATCTTCACATCAATAATCTCGAAAATGGAAACCCAGTCGTCAGTGATGGCAAACAAGTCAAAAGTCAAATGAGGCTTAAAATAGATTCATTACCAATCTAACACTATTCATTCAAATATAGACAGACAGATGCATTCAGACATTGTCAAGGGCATGGTTAAATTCAAAATCAACTTTGAATGTTCATGCTATCTGCCTTTTCCTATGATGGACTTTATGTATTGAGACCCAGCAACCTATAAACTAACAGTTGAAACTAAGAGCTTTCATTCTAAATAGATCTATTTCTTGTTTGATTATATCAAATGTATTCTTGCCACAGTCTATATGTTATTTGTATTATAAATCTTAATTGTATAACGTTATAATTAAAAGGTTGTCTTTATGATTTATGTTATGTCTAAGAATGGATCAAAGGTTCTATTGTATTTCACATTCTTAAGATACCAGAGCCATCTCTTGTGCTACATTCAGTTCTGCTCAAGAGGTCTCCCCTTGAGTGACCCACAATACTGGAGCGAAAGGGTAAAGCAATGTTGTCTAAATTCATATGCAAGATGACAAGCTGTTGCTTAATTACACCACACAGGAAAAAGAAGCACTCACTGGGAAATGTGCTGTAAAATGGTGACATTCACTCATATCAAATGCACCCAGATGTGGTTTTTTTTTTGACAAATCACAAATATTTCCCATCATGAAAATGTATACATTGAAAATATTGTGAAAATATCCTGACATGAAATTAAACCAATATATACAATTTAAAACAGGATATTCACGTTTTATAATTCCAAAGGTATGAATAATGAAATACAAAAATGGGTACCTTGAATAATTTGATGCCACCAAGTTGTTGTTCAGTATATTCCAGTTCACTTTCCTCATAGAATGCTTTACAGGCTTGAGAAGCTACGTCGACACCTACCACTGTATGTCCCTTATCATAGAGCCTGTGTAAATGCCAAGAAATAGGTAGATGCCAACAAAAATGAAGAACATAACCATTTTTTGGGTGGAGAAATGTTTTTTTCATTTTTCATGTTCCCCCTTACTTTTTAGTGTTCTCCAATCACCAATCAGCAAAGCCCAGATAGGTGATAAATTTTCTTAATTTAATGTCATCCAAAGAATAAACAGGCTTTTTTGGGAGATTTTAGATATAATCATACATAAAATATGAATTATCACTGAAAGAGTTAGGTATTTAAAAAATATCATGCAAACAGGTCAGACCTCTCCAGAACACCTATCTGTGCTTTGCTGATTGTTGATTGGAGAACATTACTTACTTTTAGTAAAGCAAATTGTAAAGGTTAAATTAGATTTTTCTTTCTAACAAATAACAAAGGACTACCATTTCATATCCACAGATTTTCCACATAGAGGGAGCAAAATCTTAATCCCAGATCTGCCTGCTATCATTTTGTCCACATATTTCACCAACATTCTGAAATAAAGATATTATAATAACAAAAAGATATAATTATGGAATATTATGGATTTCAAAAATACAATACTGCAGTATAATGATTACTCATTTATTTTTGGATTGTGAAAGATAATGCTGCCTTTTTCCCATCTATCCAGCCAAAAATCCATGTTTCCTCAACTTAGTGCAGAAATCCAAGCAGTTAGAACGTAATGGTTTTAGTCAATTGTTTTCCAGTTGTGACCTGTCTTCCTCAACTGTCTGATTTTCTCATAACATCCAATCATATATAGTGCAAAGTCTGTTTATCCATAATCTTTCTCTCAGGACTATACTTTTTGTCCCCTTATGGTCTCACCCCAGTAATTATGTATACCTACGGGTTGAAGCAGAGAAGTAGTACATGGTAAAAAAATCATTTCTGTCTTTGTATGATTGTTATTCAGTGTTAAATTGATGAAAATTCTTTAGGTTTGGCTTAGTTGGACAGTTTATGACGAGGGCTTTCTAAAATTATGTGAAAAAAGTTTGAAAAGTTTGAAAAGAAACTTTGCATTTATTGAGAAAAATAGTGCCATTTGTCAGCAGGTGCTTTAAGATCAGTTTAGCTGCAACCCCACCCTCTGTGACCTACCCAGTAGAGCCTACCGCAGCCCCGGCAGCTCACCCATAGAGCCCACTGCTGCCTGGTCACCTGACCCAGCACTGTCCCACATTTCATTGACCTCATAACAAGATTATTCATGGGTACATGATGACTGGTTTGTTCAACAGTACACATGGAATAAACAAAGTCTTTCAGATTGAAACCTAAAACACTGAAGCATATAATTAACTGCATGTCATTTCTTTTATAAAAAAAATGAAAACAGTTAGATTTGATAAGTGAATTGTATCTCGATGTTGATGAGAAATGGCCATAACTTTATAAATTCTTTGCTTGCCATATTGAGCTTGCACAAAGTAATTAACAAAGGAGGTTTTATGGCATTTCCATGAAATAGTTTGGGTTTGAATAATATATCTTTATATTTAAGGGACAATGGTCATGATGGCTGTGATTAATGTAGTATGAATAATTAGATGATTAACCAAAGTAAAAAAACTAGATATTTTGAAATATCATTGACTTGCTTGTTTAAATAATTATCTCATGTCCTGGTCATCTTTCTTCATTGATCAGAACAGCTGTCATTTTAACAATTAAATGATGGTCAATGATGGCATAATAAAAAAGGTTGCTTCATTCCTCCAATTCCTAATATCTCAAATAATATAAATCTCAATATTATTGTCTATTTTCTATCATAATATTTGTTGTACCATAATATATTTTTAGAAACAATCAGTAAATGTTTCAGCCCTTAATTGAATTGAAATACTGAACATAATGATCAGAACAGTAAATAAGCATATTGATTTTTTTTTATGTATTCAATCAATCTGATATGAACATATGCCACAATATTATCAATGTTTATTAAAGACCATCCAGTACATTTGAAATCAGAGTTCAGGGTAATAAATTGTACAATAGTCTCTTGATGTCTTATGTGAGTTTACTTCACAAACATCTAGATCAGGGTAGCTTTGATATAAGACTTCCAATGGTTCCTTATGATGAAACTTGGTCATCAATCTCACCTCATTTACTAATTGGAAATTGTGTGTATATTGTCATCCCTGAAATTGCTCCCAACCCCATTAACTTTGAACTTCCAACAGCTGTCCTGACAAAGGTTCCTTTAATCTCACCACATGATATGCATCCCTACATGTCATTGGCTCCCTATTGACAGGGGGTGATTTATTGAACCCTCAAGATGAGCCTGCCAGATTCTGTTGGAGAATCTCATTCTCAGTAAAGCATCGCTGGGAGAAAGATCTGACGTTTCCAGTTCTGGGAAAACTTACATCATCATCATCATGACTATGGTTGGCTTGAGAAATACTTCAGCTAATTGCTACTTGAACTCCACCATTCAAGTTTTGTTTAACATTGGAGATGGTATTTTGGTGGACTATGTCACCCAAAAGTGTTAATAATTGTATATATGCAATTATGCATTTGTTAAACGTATATTTTATCACTGTTTAAGGTATAAAACAGTAAAGGATATTTAATTTTCTATATGGTATTAAATGGCAAAATATATATTTATAAAGGTATCAATTATGATTGTGAGATTGTATACCTGTGGTAATCAATTCTTATAAAATGGAATCACTGTTATAGTATTCCTCATATTTTTGATAATGGCTGTAAGTGGTGTGCTCAGTGGAGCATGATATATTGGATAGCTGCATGCATCCATTCACAAGTAGTCATGTGATACATACTGCATATCAGATCTATACTCCATGGTAGTATAAATACCAGGTGAATTCTGGCTATGATCAGAGAGAGCCAAAGACCTGAAGTGTGCAGAGAGTGTCAGAAGCCAGATAGCAGTTATGCTAGGCAAAGACCTCCTGTTTATCACTACACATATGGGAACATCATGTGAGTTACAGTTCATTTTAACATTTGTAATTATCTTTATAATCTAATGTAATTCCAATATAGATTTTACATTGTGAATATTCTATTGCATTTGCATTAAGTAATATGTACTGAAACATGTATCTCATTAGAAGTAATTTGTACATGGAATATGCAAGATATTCTACATTATTCTATCATTATTAAATAGATATTTTGGACATATAAATGTAAAAGGACTTGGTGGATATATCCACTCATAATGTGTTATTTTGTGATAGGAATTCCCAGTGAAACCAAGAAGACCACTTGTCTACATCATTTACTATACACCTGAGATTCCACTTGGAATTGTTGAGAAAACAAGACGAATTCACACAAGGAATCAAGAATCACTTACAATTCAGAAAATTCCAAGGAGAGAAGTAAACGTCAGAACAATATATTATTAACACTTATCACAGTCATCTGAAGATTTATATACATGCCTTTTACCATTATTTATATTGTATTTTTTACTTATACATATAAAATAAATTTATTTCTGTTAAATGTTTATCCTCTTTTTGTTATTATCTTCAACATAACTGTACAGGTTCATTCATTTTGATATTTTGGACATTAACTTGTGACAGACTATTTGGTTGGAATGGCTAATGACTATCCTAAAAGTCATGTGTGCTGGCCACTAAACTAAAAGAATGCTATTATATTCTTCTGGTGACCTTGTTGTCCAGTTAAAAGTATTATGGACAGTCGCATGTTTGGTGGTTAAGCCCAAGGCCTTCTTTCCCATTTGAATTGTGACCACATGTTTGCACAGCATATTACTATTGGTTTGGTAGCCTGGTGTATTTCTTTACTGGAAAATATGAAAGTAAGGAAATATGTGAATTGTTGTCATATAGTCATTCTACTTTTATTGTATATCATGGTGAGGCTAATAGCAATGTGTAACAGAGATAGGACTGGTATTAATATATGAGTAACAGTCACAGTTTAGACTGATATCAATATGTGAGTAACAGTCACATGTGAAACTGATAGTAATATGTGAGTAACAGTCACAGGTAAGACTAATAGCAATATGTAAGTGACAATCACATGTATGACTCATAGCTATATGTGAGTGACTGATAGTAATATGTGAGTGACAGTCGCAGGAATGACTGATAGAAATATGTGAGTGCCAGTCCCAGGAATGACTGATGGCAATGTGAGTGCCAGTCCCAGGTATGACTGATAGCAATATGTGAGTGGCAGTCACAGGTAAGACTGATAGCAATATGTGAGTGGCAGTCACAGGTATGACTGATAGAAATATGCGAGTGCCAGTCACAGGTATGACTGATAGCAATATGTGAGTGGCAGTCACAGGTAAGACTGATAGCAATATGTGGTTGACCGTCACATGTAAGACTGATAGTAATATGTGAGTGACAGACACAGGTAGGACTGATAGTAATATGTGGGTGACCGTCACAGGTAAGACTGATAGCAATATGTGGGTGACCGTCACAGGTAAGACTGAAAGAAACATGTGAGTGACCGTCACAGGTATGACTGATAGTAATATGTAAGTGACAGTCACAGGTAAGACTGATAGCAATATGTGGGTGACCGTCACATGCAAGACTGATAGCAATATGTGGGTGACCGTCACAGAAAATAAATTTTCATCACTAAGTGATATCACTGATCAATGTAGTCATGTAGTGAATTTCATCACTAAGTAATATCACCGATCAATGTAGTCATGTCATGTAGTCAATGTAGGTGATAGGTATCACTGTGTGGTTTGCGGACTTGCAGACATCTTCACAAAGATGGGAGAAAATCGGATGCAGGACAGACGGCCTGTTAATCCTGATAGAATGCTGTCCACAGCTTCAGGTATTTATCTTGCTTTTTAGAATGCACACTTTCTCATGATAGCACTTTTTTTTACATTTGAGTTTATAATGACTGTATTTTAGTAATAGATCTACATAATTTGCCCCCCCCCCCAAATAATTAGAATGTTCACAAAATGATATGTCTGTGGTTCCAATCATTTAAAATGTCAAGGCTCAACAATATTGGCATATCTAAAGGAAGTTTTATATTTATTCAATTTTATTGAACATATCCACAACATATGATAATGTTTTAAGGATTGCTGCATTTATAAAATTACCACATAAATACCACAATAGTACCTTTTCATACAAATTTCAGCATTGGGTTATGAAAGGGGCAGGAACCAAGATCCAAGACTGTTCTTGATGTCTATTATGAGGACAATGGAGGTTGCTATAGCCGGGTAAGTAGTAATGTGAATGTGACAGTCTTGTTTCTGCAGTTTGATAGGCAACAGATACTTCTTTAAATAGATACATTTATTTATTCAGTGGTGGCGTAAAGTTATTATTTGCACTCTATATTAAACAGGAAGGATACCTCGGGTCTTGAATACAAATCAGCAACAGTATTTGAAAATCAGTATCCAATCAACATATTTAAATGGCAAGGTGTATCAACAGGTAAATTGCAACTTTATTCAGAATACTGCAATCATATTGAAACCAGAGAACCTAAATCCAACTATTGAAAGCAGATAACTCGAATCCTAATCCTAATTGTGACATTGTAAACAGTAATAGAGGTGCTGTAATCAATTCACATTGTTAAATAGTGCTGCACCCACCTTATGTTTTCACACACAGGAGCGTTATCCATTTCATGCTGTTACAGAGCTACTGCAACCACTTCATGTTGTTTTAGCATCCACTTCACATTGTCACATATTGTCACAGAGTTGCTACACCTACTTGATGATATTATAGAGCTGCTGCATCCACTTCATGTTGTTACAGAGCTGCTGTGCCCACTTTATGTTGCTACATAGATGCTGTATCCATTTCATGTTGTTACAGAGCTGCAGTATCCATTTCATGTTGTTACAGAGCTGCTGTATCCACTTCATGTTGTTACAGAGCTGCTGCATCCACTTCATGCCACACAGAGCTGCCACATCCAACACTTCATGTTGTTGCAGAGCTGCTGCACCCATCTCATGTTGTTACAGAACTGATGTACCCACTTCGCAAAGTTAGAGTTGTTGCATCCACCACATGTTGTTACAGACCTGCTGTACCCACTTCATGTTGTTACATAGATGCTGTATCCATTTCATGTTATTACAGAGCTGCTGCACCCACCTCATGTTGTTACAGAACTGATGTACCCACTTCGCAAAGTTAGAGTTGTTGCATCCACCACATGTTGTTACAGACCTACTGTACCCACTTCATGTTGTTACATAGATACTGTATCCACTTCATGTTATTACAGAGCTGCTGCACCCACCTCATGTTGTTACAGAACTGATGTACCCACTTTGCAATGTTACAGAGTTGTTGCATCCACCACACATTGTTACAGACCTGATGTACCCACTTCATGTTGTTACATAGATGCTGTGCCCACTTTATATTGTTACAGAGCTGTGACATCCACTTCATGTTACATAGATGCTGTATCCATTTCATGTTGTTACTTAGATGCTGTATCCATTTCATGTTGTTACTTAGATGCTGTTTCCATTTCATGTTGTTACATATATGCTGTATCCACTTCATATTGTCATATAGAGCTGCTGCATCCACCTCTTGTGGTCACAGAGCTGCTGCATCCACCTCTTGTTGTCATACAGAGCTGCTGCATCCACCTCTTGTTGTCACACAGAGCTGCTGCATCCACCTCTTATTGTCACACAGAGCTGCTGCATCCACCTCTTGTTGTCACACAGAGCTGCTGCATCCACCTCTTGTTGTCACACAGAGCTGCTGCATCCACCTCTTGTTGTCACACAGAGCTGATAAACAGATGTTCTATCCAAGTCATGATGTCATACAGAGGCATTGTTTACACTTCCTCTTGGTATATCTGCAATTAAAAAATATGTTGTTAAATGAAATAAGATCAGAGATTTACATTTATATTAAAAATTGGAGTTTAACAAAACACAATTGGAGTTTAACAAAACAGTTCAGAAGGTATCATGGGGTATCATGATAGAGTAGGGCTGGTCCAGATTTGTGGGTAATGTTCTTATTTTTACTGTTTTATACTACAGGTCAGCAGTTTACAACAAAATGTCCAGTGGATTTTAGTAGTCAAAACATTTCAGGGGGAGTGACTAAAAACCTTTTAAAACCAAACCTGAATTGAACACCAGGGTATCACAGAGTAGCATCATAGAATAATAAAAAACAGTTCACAAGGTATCACCGGGGTGTCATGCGTATAATTATAGAATTATGGAACACAGCTGACTCAGTTGATATTTTCCAATCTCTCATAAATCAGCCAATAATGTATTGATTTTCAAAATTAAAAAACCCACACACTACCCATGACCTGTGACAAAGCACTGTGCAACTCACCACATTTAACATTAAAATCGCTGAAAAACAAATATGACAGTTCATTTTTTACTTATTATATCTCGCATAACTCAGCCAATAATGGATGGATTTTCAAAATTTTAAAGCCCACACACTCCCCATGACCTGCAGAAGGGCACTGTACAACTCGTGGTACATTTGAGTTTATGTCAAATTGAGTGATGCAGATGTTTATAAATGCTAAGTGAAAATGCTGGTTCTCAAACTCAACTGACATTTGGATAAATAGCAAATATACATATCATACAGATTGACACTTACCAAACTTACCAAACATGTGAAGCTCAACATGTGGGACATTTCCTGGACTGGCACAGGCAACTTTGGGGAGGCCTCCTGAGCACTGTGTATTCAATTCAATTCAATTCAATTCAATTCAATTCAATATTTTATTTCAGACTCAACAATCTTGATAATACACATTGAGGTCCATAGTTTAAGAAAAATTATAATAATTAAGTATTAAACAGTAATATACAGTGAATATTATGGGACATTTACCCATTATCAAAATTTACATAAAGTGTTCTGTACCAATATTTCCATATTGCAGATGTATACTTTATATCACAGGCCAGTATGCTTTGTATTATCACATTTTCAGACTTTTCAATTCTGCCAATGAATTTAAAAATCATTTTTTACAACAGCTATGCAAGCAGGAACATTAATATTAGCAAACATCAAACTAGCACTATGATACCTTGGTAGGCATAGCAACATTCTCATAATGTCATTATAAGCAACTTTGAGTTTGTTAAAGCTATATTTATGAAGATTCCACCACAGCTGTGCTGTGTATAAAGGCGTACAAAATGTTTTAAACAAGCTAACTTTAACATCAGTGGTACACACATGTGAAACTTTCTTACAAGTACATTACCCTGTCCATATACAACATTGCCTGTATATATCTTTATCATCTCTAAAATCATCTGAGATGCAATGTCCAAGATACTTTACATTATTAAATACTTTTAATAGCTCACCATTTAAAAAATAGTCAGGAAAGTTTAAATGTTTATCTTCCTTAGATCTAATTATCATCAAAGCACTCTTTTTGGAATTATATTTAATATCATGTTCTATCCCATATTGAGAGCAAATTTTCAATAACAATTGAAGGCCACCAGTATATGGACAGAAAATAATCAAATCATCAGCATACATAAGATGGTTTAGTAGAACATCACCAATAATACAACCTATTTTGCATTCATTCAATTTCTTCGATAAGTCATCCATGTATACATTAAACAGATAAGGGGACAATATGCCCCCTTGGCGTACTCCATTACTTACATTAAAAGGATCAGACATACAATTACCCCATCTGACAACCATTGTCTGATGAGCATACCAATACATTAAAATTCTAATTAAATAACCTGGAGTACCATGTTTAACTAGTTTTTCAAACAATTTAGTATGATTAACTCGATCAAATGCTTTAGAAGCATCAATAAAAGTCATAAACATTGTAGCATTAAGACTACGATATTTCAAAACAATCTCTTTCAGAGCATAAATACATAAATCAGTGCCATGTTTTCTTTTAAATCCAAACTGATTAGCATGAGTTAACACATTTTTCCATTCTAGTCAACATTAACTTCTCTAATACCTTAGATAAAATACTTGCAAGGGCAATAGGCCTGTAGTTATCTTTACTGTTTATTTTACCAGACTTGTTCTTAATTACTGGAAAAAGAATTATAGAAATCATTTTATCTGGCAAACACCCATGGACAAAAAAAACAGTATTTTGACAGCATTTGTAAAATTCTAGCACTACAATTCTTTAAATGTTCAGCATATATCTTATCCAAGCCACAACTCTTATTGCTGTCTAAAGTAATAATAGCATCTTGTATTTCATCAGCAGAAACAAGCATTTCATTACAATATTCAACATCATATTTAACATTATTTACAGTGATACGTAAACAATTAAATAAATCATTGTAGTGATTTTTCCACAACTCAATAATTTTATCACTACCAACAACACCCTCCATATTATATTAACTTCTCCAATACATTAGAAAAAATACTTGCAAGGGCAATAGGCCTGTAGTTATCTTTACTGTTTATTTTACCAGACTTGTTCTTAATTACTGGAACAAGAATTATAGAAATCATTTTATCTGGCAAACACCCATGGACAAAAAAACCAGTAATACATTTTGACAGCATTTGCAAAATTCTAGCACTACAATTCTTTAAATGTTCAGCATATATCTTATCCAAGCCACAACTCTTATTGCTGTCTAAAGTAATAATAGCATCTTGTATTTCATCAGCAGAAACAAGCATTTCATCACAATATTCAACATCATATTTAACATTATTTACAGTGTTATGTAAACAAATAAATAAATCATTGTAGTGATTTTTCCACAACTCAATAATTTTATCACTACCAACAACACCCTCCATATTAGTTGGCAAAGGTGTTATACAATTATTAATCAATTTAACCTCTTTCCAAAACTCATCTATACTATTATTCTGTAGTTTTCTAGCAAGTGAATCTCTTCTCATGGCATCTTTATTATTCTTTATAAATCTTAAAGCATATTTAAATCTTGCATTTGTACGTTTCTTCAGCTCAAAAATAGAACCCTGTCTGGGTTTACCCTGTTCACGTCACATAATAAGTGCATCTCTTGCTACAGAATGTAAATCAGATACATGTACATTCCAGCCAGGCCTATGTTTATCTGTACAAGTTTTAAAGTTAAATAATGGTTCACTAGCTGCATTTAAACAATCCACAATATTATCATAGTAAGTGCATAAGTCATCAATATGTTTAGCATCTTTACAGTTTACATTTCTACATCCAGCAACATCATCTGACATTGCAATATTCTGTAATAGGAAATCAGTTGATCTGGCATAATTATCAATATCAGGTTTCTTTAGTCTAGACCAATCAAGTTTACATTTGGTATAGTCATTACTATTGCCAGTTAACAATGGAACACAATTTACATTTAATGATATTTTAACAGGTATATGATCAGATGTAGCATAAGAATAACAAACCTCCATACTTTGTATTGCATCATGAGCATCAGTGGAACTAATACAATGATCTAACCAAGACGTAGTGTGCCAGGCTTCACTTACAAAAGTAAAACTATCTGCTGGTAACATTAATTTACTTGAAAAAGAATAACCATTCAGTGTGTAGATTGGTCTCAGTCAGATGATCACCTGACCCTCCTAAGTCCCTTTGAGATGGCAGGTACTCCACAAAAACTTCCTTAAACTCCTCCCATAAATATCCAAATAAAAAGAGCTAAAGCCTGTTATATCATTAAAATAAGCCAAAGGAAAAATAAATTGGAAAGATTACACATACACATACAAGGATTAAACATCTCAATCATAATGACCAATTAATTACAGATCCCACTGAAATTGGTAAAACAATAGGTCAAACAATTTCCAAGAATTCTTCATCTGATAAAAAATCAAAAAGAAAGAGAGCAACTTAATTTCATCTCTGGTATGTTTAAAAACATTTAAAAGAAGGAGTTTTATAAAAGGTGAAAATGTCGTCAGTATTTTGTTTGATTTAGAGAAGATACTACATGGAAATTTGGGATATTAAGTGACTTATATGGTATGGGATTAAGAGGTCGTTCACCCCTTTTTACCCTCAGCCTGGTTACTATTGCAGTACTCCTGGCGTGTGTATGTATGTCTGTAGTGAATATCCTTGTCATCGCGATAACTTGAGAACAAATGATGGCAGCTTCATGAAACTTGACACACATAAGCATCAAATGAAAATATCAGACGAGTTCGATGGACGGCAACCTTGACCTACTTTCAAGGTCATAGTGACAATTATGTGAAATTCCAAGAATCGCAATAACTCAAGAACAAATGATGGCAGCTTTATGATATTTGACACACATAAGCATCTGGTGAAGACCTCAGACATTTTTGTATGAAACGTGACCTTAACTATACCTTTCAAGGTCATAGTGACAATTATGTAAAATCCCAAGAATCGCAATAACTCAAGAATAAATGATGGCAGCTTTATGAGATTTGTCACACATAAGCATCTGGTGAAGACCTCAGATATTTTTGTATGAAACGTGACCTTAACTTACCTTTCAAGGTCATAGTGACAATTATGTAAAATCCCAAGAATCGCAATAACTCAAGAATAAATGATGGCAGCTTTATGAGATTTGTCACACATAAGCATCTGGTGAAGACTTCAGATATTTTTGTATGAAACATGACCTTCACCTACTTTTCAAGGTCACGGTAAAATCCCTATCATTGCTATAACTCGAGAGCAAATGATGGCAGCTTTTTGAGGCTGGACACACACAAGAAACTAGTGAAAACATCCAGACGAGTATGATGGATGGTGACCTTCACCTTCTTTTCAAGGTCAATGGGACAATTATGTGAAATTCCAAGCATCATGATAACTTAAGAACAAATGATGGCAGCTTTATGAGATTTGACACACATAAGCATCTGATGAAGACCTGACTTTTTGTTATGGAATATGACCTTGACTTACTTTTCAAGGTCACAGGGACAATTATATGAAATCTCTACCATTGCAATAACTGGAGAACAAATGACGGCAATTATGTGAAATACCGATTATTTCGATAACTCTAGAACAAATGATGGCAGCTTTATGAGACTTGACACACGTAAGCATCTGGTAAAAATCCCAAAAGAGATTGATGAATGGTGACCTTCACTTGCTTTTCAAGGTCACAGGCCCATCATCTCAATAATTCTAGAGTAACTGATAACAGTTTCATGATACTTGATAAACATAAGCTATCAAAGGTAGTAGATGTGCACTATTATGTTTTTTTTTTACCCCTGCATCAATTTGCCTTGGTGCAGTGACGTTTTGTTCACAAATATTGTGTGGAACGAATGTAGTACAGTAAGTTACAAGGGCTGAGGGTTGATGCATCTCTGATGCCTATGTTTTATTCATTTTTTTGTGTCAAATTGACAACTCAGTGTTCTACTTGTTGCAGAGGGGTTTATATTTTTGATAATTTCAAAACTTGTAATATATTCCATACTCAATGCAAGATTTCAGGAATATTCACATCTCAGGAGAGGAAACGGTCTCAAAGATAAAACATAATATATTTAAGAGTTTACTTTGTAAATGCAAGTTTCTAATCTGCAAGTTGCTAATAATTTTTTTATGACCAAATCACTAAAATTGGTATTTTTCCCCCTACTTTATTGGCAGATAAAAAATGTAAGTAATAATATTGACATCTCAATGATTGAGTAAATGATAGGACACATAGTGCATTGCCATACCAAGTGATAATTGATTGGGTTTAAACATAGATTGGGTCTAAACATAGATTATATCTAAATATGGATTGGGTCTAAACATAGATCGGGTCTGAACATGGATTGGAAACAGATCAGTGCAACCGTATACATCTGTAATTCCATAGTTCATGTAGATGTTCTTGTCTGTGGCATATATGTTTCAGAAGGAGTACTACAGATCTTCCAGGTGACATTATGTTTGAGTTAGATGATAATTCAATTACATTCTCATTTTTCTGAACATTATATAAAATATTACTAAATTCAATTCAAGTGCAATTCAAGTGCTCTAAAATATATTGATTTTATTCTCTCCAAGCATACTTTAGATAACAAGGAAGGTCTGTGAAACTGATAATTAAATGCTTAATCCAACAAAACTATTTGGGAAATTTACATTGACATATACTCATCTAATATTATAGTAATAAACAAATGTTGGATCTTAGGGTTTTTCAATATAGTATGATATTTGTTATTCATTGATATCCTTTAGAGGTTGTAGCAGGTCCACAAGATTGGGCAGATATCTCTCTCAAGAACACATATTTATTAGAATATATATAACAATATAATCAAAATCATCTGATGACAGTAATTAGGAAATAAGAGGTGTATCTGTTTCTTTATGCCAGACTTCATATTTTCTGCCAATCACAATTAATTCTTTGTATTTTATGCCAATCATACTTTCATTCATTTTCAAACAGCCAATGGTACCAAACATGTACTCCAAATGATCAAAGGGGCTTAAAATGGAGGGAACATTTATTTATTGTTTATTAATTTATTATTTTTGATGCGTTTAAAAAAAATAAGTAAACAATCCATTTAAAAACTGACGATTTCTTGTAATAATTCAATTATGCAAATGTATTTGTAATTATATAAGTTATCATTCTGTGTTATCATTTTTATATATGGACCCAAAACACTCTCTTATAGACTCTTTATGAAAGTCTGTGCATTGGAAAACATGTCAATACAAATACCAAATTTTCGGTGTAGGTATATTTTCAAAACATTTGCTGTCCACATACCCTGGTAGGGGAAGTGATATTATGAGTGGACCAACTGACTGGAGTGCCAAGTGAACTCAGTACAGTCTTATCAATTGCAAGTGTATAAATGATGCACTCAAGGCTGTTTTTATTTTAGATTTGTTTATTTCTGATGTACTACATAGTGAAGTGATTTGAGTAAAATTACATAAACATTTGGCCATACAAAAAATGAATGGCAATCACATATTTGTCAAACTTGTTCATTCTTGGATATCTAGAAAGATGCTTGTAGATTTAAAAAAGTTTTCAACATGATGATACAGAAATATGTAAATATATATTATTTTTTCAATCAAAACAGTGTTACAAGATTCTTAAATAATATTTTGAAATGTTGGTTTTTGTTTCCACACATCTCCAAAATATTTAAAGAAAATCAGTTATAACAGAAACCTACAAAAGCTATATTTCTGCTACAAATAAATGTAAGGCAGCATCATATTCCTAGTCTTTTATACACATTGAGACAAGTGGTTACATTCAACTTTTAACTGTCATGAAGTGGAGTTGTTCTTGAAATCGACTGACTCCGGTGCTCTTTTTCCTGTCTGTCATAGCATCTTCATCTGCTACTTTCATTATGGTTAACTTGGCTCCTAGTGAGATAAATAAACCCTTTCAATAGCAATGATTGTCTTCTGTGCATCAGATGCAAGTTAATATATGCGATGAGCTAATATGTGTTTTGTTCCTCATTTATGAATACTATTCTAAATCTATGTCATTTCCATCCATAATCGGTGATGTGAATGACATCCCTAATATATGGCATGTCAAATATTCCTAGGTTATTTACGTACATTATATCTCTTAAGTTTGACCATATTAATGTGTGGGTAACCACAGAGTTGTGTTGTTTGTGGTTGTGGTAACATTGTCGTTGTGATGCCATAGCTGATTTCATATTGAATGCATCTGATTTCATTCTGGTTTGTCAGAGATTACTCAATTATTGAAAGAGCAATGATGTGGTCAAGGAAAGTAGACAGGCTGGGGATGGAAACACATATTAGGGAAAAGTCGAATGGACAGGACACAGTTTAGTAACTACTGTCCACATTAAAATAATCATTAATGCATTTGTTTTATCATTAATGGTGTTATGTGCCATTTGTTCAAAGATGACATACAATTAGCCACACGAACGATAAATATCAGTTTGTGGTTTGCAATTTATATTTACCAAAAGCAGCCCATGACGTGTATACTGTTTATTAACTGCTTGGTCTGTATATAATTGCAACCCATTTTCTGCCCAGAAAAAAAAACAGGAGGTGGGGAAAGCATGTAACATAATTACCCACCACTGGCTTTCCCAGTCAGAAGAGCAAGCTAATGATCACAAGCGTCGTCTGCTGTTGTGAGCAAAGTTTTTTTTTTTTTTAAATTACCCTGTCTGCTGTCTCACCCCATGTCTCCTCACACCTTTTATTTAAAAGTCAGTCAATGATTACTCTAACAATGATACAGTCTGTCTTTGATCTGCCATAGAATGTCTTTGATTTGCCATATACATATAAATATCAGCATCTGGATTTGACTTTTATTCACTATTTTCACCAAAATGTGTTATTTTAGTTGGATGAAATTTGAAATAGAAAGTATCAGTCTCAGAGTAAGACTTATTGAAGTTCATTAGATTACACTTATTTATTTGTTAGAAGATGAAGTCTTTCATGGAAATGTGTCATGCCCCAACCTCGATGTTTCTCTCCATAGGAATCTTCATATGCCAACTTTTCAATGTTACATTTGGTGCCTTTATGAAATGAAAAAGGTTAGTTACTCTATTTACCAATAAATGTTGATCATACTTAAAAATATTTATGGATGAAAGATTTGAACCTGTATTTTGTAAGTTTTAAAATATTGTTTTAATTTTAACATTTTAACAACGACTTATGAGGAATTGGTGAATATCTTAAATACTCACCATACAGTTCATGAATCTGCTCTTCAGGAACAAAGTGAGGGGGGCCTGGAAAATTACAATATTTTTTCTGTTAATATTACAACCACAAATTTATTTCATTTACTTATACTATATATGTTTAAGTCAGCTCACACTGTCTAAAAAAGTTGGTCATACCTGCATATTCTTCTGGATCATAGTCAAATGTGTCCAGTAGATATCTACACTCGGGACCCATCAGTGACTGAAGTAGGTTGGCATACCTGTAGGAAGAAGATCAAAAATAGGAGAAATTCTCTCTCATTCATCAAGCAAAGAGGTATCAACTTTTTTTGTTTTTTTGGTTTTTGGTTTCTTTGTTGTTTTTTTTTTTGGGGGGGAAGGGGGTTACATCACTCTCAACATTATTTCAGTCATTTCGTGATGAGACCTACTTGTAGTAGATATAGGGCTGCCTCAATTAATTGTCATGTTGCAGGTCCTTGACATGACAAGCCACCTGGTCACAGTGACATGACATGGCAATCCACCAAGTCACCAAGATTATTTACAAGGACAATAGGTTAACCCTCCAGGCACAGTCCTTAGTCCATATGAAAAATTGTATTTGATTGAATTCAATGCCGGCACGGCCAAGAATAGAACCCATGACCTTTGGATCATCAGAAAGGAACTGGTGTTTATAAGCTTGTGCTCTAACCATCTGCGGGACGACCCATGGCCTTAAAGATTACTGAAATGAGGTCACTTTTAATTAACTGTTATAAAATGAGACTTACTTGACTCTGTCTTCTTTGTTGATTGCAACAAATGATCCGCGATCCCATACTCCATCAAAATCTTTTTCTATTTCACTGAAAAATAAAATAAAATTGGTAAATATAGAAAGAAAATTCATTGTCACATTTCTGTGCAAAAAATGGAAAAACACATTGCATTTACTTGAAGATTTTATCATTCAAATGTTTCCTTTAAAATTTAGAAATATGGCAAATAATGATTTCAAGGTGTCAGATTTAATACATCGTAAAATAGAATATACCAATGGGCTAAAAATCAACAAAATGCTGTTTCAAATGTTGTTGTTCACATAAACTTTACCTTGAAAAATTGTATAAATCACAGGAATATAACCTCAAACGACTGTCCTTGCTCTGCAAAATCATTTCAGTAGTGTATTTGAATACATGAAAAGATGGTTCTTAATGTTTACAAAAAAATAGAAAACATGAGTTGATTGACATTGAGTTGATTGACATTATTTAGCCTGTTTGGCACATAAATTTTGTAATGTGATAAAGTTCATCTTCATATTGATTAGCTCTGAAAATGGAAACTTAGTCCCCATGTCATATGCACCTGTTGTATTTCTCACTGTATAATAAATCTTCTTCAGGTGCATCAGTCAGTAAAACATAGGCAACAGAGATGCATCAATCCTCAGCCCTGGTAACTTACTGTGCAACGTTAGCTCTGCACAATATTTGTGAACAAAACGTCACTGCATCAAGGCAAATTGATGCAGGGTAAAAAAAAACATAATAGTGCACATCCACTTCCATTGATAGCTTATGTGTGTCAAGTATCATGAAACTGTCATCAATTGCTCTAGAATTATTGAGATGATGGGCATGTGACCTTCAAAAGCAGGTGAAGGTCACCGTCCATCAAAATCATCTGGGGTCTTCACCAGATGCTTATGTGTGTCAACTCTCATGAAACTGCCATCATTTATTCTCGAGTTATTGCAATGACGTGGATTTGACATAATTGTCCCTGTGACCTTGAAAAGTAGGTAAATGTCACCATTCATCAAATTTTTTTGGGGTCTTTACCAGATGCTTATGTGTGTCAACTCTCATGAAACTGCCATCATTTATTCTTGAGTTATTGCAATGACGTGGATTTGACATAATTGTCCCTGTGACCTTGAAAAGTAGGTAAATGTCACCATTCATCAAATTCTTTTGGGGTCTTTACCAGATGCTTATGTGTGTCAAGTTTCATAAAGTTGCCATCATTTGTTCTTGAGCTATCACGATTCCTGGGATTTCACATAATTGTCCCTGTGACCTTGAAAAGTAAGTGAGGGTCATGTTCCATAAAAAAATGTCTGAGGTCTTCACCAGATGCTTATGTGTGTCAAATCTCATAAAGCTGCCATCATTTGTTCTCGAGTTAAAGCAATGATAGGGATTTCACATAATTGTCCCTGTGACCTTGAAAAGTAGGTTAAGGTAATGTTTCATAAAATAATGTCTGAGGTCTTCACCAGATGATTATGTGTGTCAAATCTCATAAAGCTGCCATCATTTGTTCTTGAGTTATCACGATTCATGGTTTTTCACATAATTGTCCCTGTGACCTTGAAAAATAGGTCAAGGCCACTATCCATCGAACTTGTCCCAGGTTTTTACCAGATGCTTATGTGTGTCACGATTCATGAAGTTACCATCATTTGTTCTCGAGTTATCGCTATGACAAGGATGTTGGCTACATACACACACACACACACACACACACACACACCAGGAGTATGGCAATACCCTCAGCCTGATCACATCAGGGGCTGAGGGAAAAAATGAGTAGTCAGATGAGGCTCAAAAGAGGATCATAACCGATCTACCATCAACAGACAGGTGACAAAGTCAAAGTTAAGGTCAAAGTTAACTTTGAGAGTTTATGCTACCCATCTTTTCCTGATGTGGACTTAAGTGATGAGGCAGAGTTATCCAGTAACTCAAAGTTTTCATCCCATACAGATTGTTCTATGGTTTCATTACATCAAGCTTATTAATGCAACACTCTATGTGTTATGAATTCTAAATTTTAATTGTATAATGTTATAATTAAAAGGTTATCTTTATGATTTTATTTGATATTTAAGAATTATCAAAGGTTGTATTGTATTCCACCTGCTAAAGATTGATAATGATTCATATATGAGATAACAAGGTTTTACTTGTGTCAATAACATGATATGTGAATAACAAGAAGCTCTCACTGTGAACTGTGCTGTAAAATGGTGTAATTCCCTCACAATAAATGTGTTCATATGTATTCATTACAGAAATGATTAAATATTCATTATTTTTTTTTTTTATCAAATCAGTATCAAAAACATTTCTTGTCATGCAAATGCTGACATTGGTAATATCCCCCAAAAAAATCTGAAAACCAATATACAGTATTCAAAGCAGGATACACACATTTTAGAATTTCAAGTAGAATAAATAAAAAAGTATAAAAATTCACAACAGTACCTTAAATAGTTTGATGCCACCAAGTTGTTGTTCAGTATATTCCAGTTCATTTTCTTCATAGAATTCTTTACAGGCTTGAGAAGCTCCTTCCACACCTACCACTGTATGTCCCTCATCATAGAGCCTGTGTAAATGCCAAGAAATAGGTGCATATCATTTTTCTCAAAAATATTTAATAGCAAACTATTTTTGTTTAACAAATACAGGGAATTTTACCATTTTCTGGGTGGAGAAAAAGAAGACATTGTTCAACACTTAATACAGCAATTTATGATGGATAAATCAAGATTTTTCTTTCTAAAAAAAATAAAAAAGACTAGAGTTTACCATTTCATATCCACAGCTTTTCCACAAAGAGGAAACAGAATTTTAATCCCAGATCTGCCTGCTATCATTTTGTCCACAAATTTGACCAGCATTCTGAAATAAAGATGATAAATAGCACAGAGATATAATCATGGAATATCAAGGATTTCAAATACATAATACTGCAGTATAATTATCACTTATGCAATTCCTGTTGGTGAAAGGCGATGCTGCCCTTTTCCCATCTTTCCAGCCAATAATCCATGTTCCCTCTAGAAATCAAAGCAACTAGAAACTAGTGGTTTTAGTTGATTATTTTCAAGTTGTACTTTGTATTCCCTGACTGTTATATTTTCATGTTCAAAGAGTAGAGGAATTGAACTGATAAACCTATCATATCTATTGCAAAGAATGTTTACTCAGAAGGCCATCCCTCTTAACATTTTAGGGTTGAAAGATAACTACAATAGAGTTTTACATTATCGTAAATATTTGAGATACAAATATTTGTTTCAGTATAAACTCTTTTTGTTTGTTTACCGTATTTACTCGTATATAAGACGAGGTTTTTTTTCCAAAAACGCTTAGTTAATGTTTAGGGGGTCGTCTTATACACGAGAGCAGTCTTATACTCGAGTATTTACAGTAAAACGTAAATAAGGTAAAACGTAAATACGATGTTCATATTTTCGAAATAACGAATATCAGACGTAGCAGATTGATTTTAATTGCGTTTTAAATGATAAATAAAGGTATTTACCCAATATTATTGGTCTATTATTTCAAAACGCTTTGTTTTGACTTTGTTCTCACTGATTCCAATTATCAGCGTTCAGTTTTGCGTTTCGTCATTGTCTCCACTGCTTTGAGGCGTGTCTTCCCTTTTTGATTGCGTTTTAAATGATAAATAAAGGTATTTACCCAATATCATTTAAAACATATTATTTCAAAATGCTTTGTTTTAACTTTGTTTTCACTTATTTCAATTATCAGCGTTCACAGTTTTGCATTTTGTCATTGTTTCCACTGCTTTGAGTCGTGTCTTCCCTTTTTGACAGAAATGCTTTCACACGTGTTTCGATTTTAATTGCATTTTAAATGGATTGATGTTTTTGTTCTGTTCTCGAACAATTTGTGATAATATTGGGTAAATACCTTTAGTTATCATTTAAAACGCAATTAAAATCAATCTGCTACCTCCGATATTCGTTATTTCGAAAATATGAACATCGTATTTACGTTTTACCGTATATACTCGTGTATAAGACCGTTAAGATCTTGTTTTGTAAGCATATTTACATTTCACTTTTAATATGACCGCCATGCGTCAGCTGAAGCTTGAATGGTAGCAGAGCCGATATCTCAAGAAAAACCAACTCGTCTTATATTCGGAAATTGTTTTTTTTCAAGCAAAATAAGCTCAATTTTGGGGGGTCGTCTTATACACGAGTCGTCTTATACACGAGTAAATATGGTAGTTTCTTTACCCCAATCAGTACTGGACAGGAAATGTGTTCCACAAAATCACAACAATGATATATGAAATGAAGTTTATTTCTAATATTTCATCATTAACATTTACCGGTGCATGAAATTAAAGTCTAAAATAGACTATATAATTTTGAAATAAAGGAGGTTACCAGAAAGGCTGGAGAGCTTATTGAACTGGTCACCTGTACAATACAATTTTTGATATATTTAGATATATGAAAATTAGAACATTTTAAAGATTTGAAAAAAGAAATCAAATTTTTGGTTCTCATATGGATAAGTAAAATATTTTTTGTGCACAGATAAGATATGTTATTTTTGTCATAGTTCAGATAATGGAATATTGTCACTTGTGCATGTATTGGTAGCATTGGTAACCCAAAGAGATATCAATAGTTTGCTATTAAATATTTGAACAGTAACAATGAACTTTATACAAATATCTCCAAATAAAAAGTAGATGTTGTGCAGTGAATTGCAGGAGGATGCCTTCTTAGTGATTTTTAAAATTCTCTTAGCTAAACCCCAACGGGAAGGCAGGAAGGACGTCAGCATCCACCACTGGCAACAGACAGTAATGACGTTCATTTGTAACATTTGTGACATCATTTGTAACATTCTGAATGGCTGCAACTTGTTGCAATGTAATCATGATAATGATGTCAAACAACATGGATCATGAACTGTTGATCTCAGAACTCTGTTGAGCACATTGAATAACGATGGTTGTAAATGTTAGCAATTTACTATGTAGATAAACTGGTCCAGATAACAATGGGTTAGTCCTACCTTGGAGTAATAATGAATGGAGGGGTGACGGGGAAAGATCAAAGGGGATATCATAGATGCCGCCATGGCTATTGTTATAATGACGCCATATAGGCGCAAGATATGAAAGTTTTGACGTAATTTTTTTTCAGAACTATTTTAAGTTATCAAAACTACAATTTAGAGCTACACATATCGGGAATGAAATGTTTGTTTATTTATGCAGATTATGGGGATATAAATTTTATTTCTCTGCTCCAAGTTTTGACGATTTTATGACGAGATTTTCAAATTCATATTTATGAAAATGATTAAAATTTCCATTTTCCTCTCAGATTATCGGGAAATCGTGTACTTTTTTGTTATTTTTGTCTTTAAAGTTTATTTTTAATTATTGGTGCATATATTGGCAGCTTAGAAAAATATACCAAGTTGTTCAGTGAAAAAAATAGTATCAGAAAATGTAATTTATAGCCCTGCCAATTTATGCGCCGTTATAAATAAATTGACCTAATATATATCATGTCATCATTTAAAATTAACAAAAAATAACAATAAAAAATTGCAACAAAAATTTTATAAATGCTATAACATTAACAATATTTTGTTTTAAAAGTTTATAAAAAGCAATGTGAATATGAATTATAAATTTTTTATAAACATGTATAAAAAATAAAAGATTTGGAATATGCATTTTTCTTTTTTTCCTAATATCTAATATTGAAGAAATCAGAACAGAAATGAACAGATTTATTTGAAGTAATTTTGAGTGGATGGTATTATAAGCTTCATAAGAGGAACTATTCTGATTTTTTCTTTTAAAAAAATAAACCAAAATGTGGTATAATACTTCAATAAAACTTTGGCCAATTTAATTTTTAAAAATATGAATCTTCAATTTTTCACTGTTCTGAAGTCAGCAACTATGATAAGATCAAAGGATTTTGAATCCATTGTGTGAAACAATGCGTTGCTATGACGCCATAGCTCAAATAACAGCCATTGCGCCTCCATTCATAATTACTCCAAGGTCCTACCAACCAACAAAATTTAAATAGTCTGTTAGGGGTTAAATAGGTATTTTGGTGGTTTGTAAAGTAAAAGATGATGATTTTGGTCAAACAAAATTAATGTTACATATCAAATTTGGCCCCAACTTGTTACCTTGATTCTCATTATCTAATATTTCAAACTCCATCAGAGGGCGACATGGTGAACCTATGTAAATAGTTTGCATATGACTCTGGTGGGCAGTGTGCTAATATTATTTGTAATGTTATTAAAAATGGCAGCCCATGCCTTAACAAACACACTGGCCCGGTGGCCCAGGGCCACAGATCCTCTGCTTGAGCCAGTGAATGCTCTATTGTAATGGCCCAGTTAGGCAACCGTAATTTTGGTCTTTTATTGGCCCAAAATATCTTGATTTTATTGTAATCCTTGGTAGATATTTGTATGAGATCACGATCAATGGACTTGTTAAATTTGGTTGGGACCCCCACTTAGACACTGTCCACTACACAGCCTTATGTACAATGCTATTTATTGTATCACACATCCTATCATCTTTAGAAACTCTGGGCCACCACTTCTCATGCTCTGGTGACCCAACTGGGCAACCAACATTTGTGTCAAGGCCTGCAGCCTCATTGACAACTCAGTGATAGCTATCAAGACCAAATTGGTCACCTTATACCAATCAAGTCATTCAGACACCTTGTATTTCATATTACTCAT
This sequence comes from Amphiduros pacificus, assembly GCA_949316495.1. Lineage (NCBI taxonomy): Eukaryota > Metazoa > Annelida > Polychaeta > Phyllodocida > Hesionidae > Amphiduros > Amphiduros pacificus. The sequence continues at coordinate 39,223,798 of OX439000.1, read as the reverse complement.
GCTGCTATTAAAGCATTGTGACCCAATCATAACATACTCACATTTAAAGAGGGGGGTCCAGTACCCCTGAAAAGCCGTACGGTCAGTTAACCCCACCCCAGATTTTGCCCCAGCTGCTGATTGGTGCTGCTCCACACAACACAGCTACCTCACAAGTTGATCGTTGGTCAAACTGTCCACTCACAGCCCACTGGATGCTGCTGGTGGCTGGGCAGGTTGTTTGTAAACATAGGCAAGAAAAGGGTTGTATCACACCACCCTGCATTAACCCCGCTGACTATCTCAGTGACAGTCCTCCTCCTTGGTCTCATAAAGAGAGGGGGAAGAGAATAAAAACAGAAAAGGTGAACCTTATAATTTAAAGTGTGCATATGTCATTATTTACATGTTTATCAATCAAAAACTTTCGGACCATTCAGAAAACATAAATTAAGCACTGAAAAGTTTATCTGAGGAGGACCAGGAAATCAGATTCTTATCTTTACACAAGTTATATAACGAGTCTCTGAAGTTGACCGCTCCCCACCCAGCTGCAGCAACATCTAGCCCATGGGAGGTATGGGGTAAAACCGCAAATATGTTGTAACATGCTGGACACATGCACTCAGCCATGTGCTTGGTATTTATAAACAAACCTAAACCCACATCTCACACACAGTGTCACCTGTCAATCAAATTCAAAATAATTTAAATCTCAGAACACTTTTATTGTTTAAAAGAGCTTTGATATCAAACATTTAGATTTCAGATTAAAATATGTTGTAGCCCTTGTGTTCATGCAGCATTGTACCAAGTATCACACATTTCTATTAGAAAGTAACAAATATATTAGAATGTATTCAATTTATACTGGCTGAGCTCTGGGTGTTTTGATGGTCAAGACCTGTTTAATAGGCTCCACCCCCTTCCTTTTATACTTGAACCCCCTCCTTTAATATTATTATAAAACATGTTAAAAACATATATACAAATACCTACTTGTGACAAGCCTTGCTATGAAAGAACTTTTTTTCTTCTGACCAGCATTTCTCCCAGTCTGTAGAACTCATTGAGGTGTACTCTGTATTTCCATGATACTTGTTTGGCACTTTCTGTTTAGACATATTCCCTGTTGTTATCAATCAATCTGAAATAAATTTTGAAAATTCACATTATTTACATTGAAACAAATTTATCATTTCTTCATTGCACTCTCTAAATAATCTGGTATACTGTTGGGTAAATATACAAAAATAGGTCGGTGGTAAAAAAATTACTCTCCATTACATTCATAATAATACTCTTTTCAGCAGATCCTGGGTTTGTTTTGGGATATAGGCACTGAGCCAAATATTTTGTCACTTGTAACAACATGGCCAATTCGTAACATTATTATGATAAGAATGTTGAGATGTAAGTGATATGTATACCAAAGCAGTCAGAAAAAATAGTCCGGGAATGGACCATTAAGTTAATCTTTAAGGGGGGGGGGGGGGCAAAAAGTAAATGTTTTCCGGTTTCCTGTATTGTCCAAATGGAGGTTGCCATTTTGTTGTCTCACTATCAAAACAGACCTGCTTGTTTGTAAGTTATTAGATTTGATATTTTCTACATTTTCAAAAATAATTCAATGTCTACCTATGTGCTAAGGTGGAAAAGGGGAAGATTTTTGGCCAGGGCATAAAGCATCATTTTGATGCCTATGTTTTTCTGTATGCTGTAAAGGGAGTACATTCAGATTTTGGCAGCAAATGCATACGCAGAAAAAAATAATTAGTTTTTGAATCTTGAAAAGAACAAAACTGATTGAAAAATACAACATGTCAATCACCATTTGCTGCCACAATGAGCCAAGCTTGCATGTCTACAAAGTTCACCAATGCATAACAGATTTTAACACACCAGATGGCAGCACGGCCCACTCAAGAATTGTTCATATATGATATATTGTATTGCTTCACTCAATAAATTAATTTCATTTAGTCAGAGTAAAAAAAAATGGAACACCACGAGAGTCAAAGAAGGAACTATCTATGTTATTTTGTAATTAGTATGATAATGGGGAAGATCTTGTCAATTCCTGTGGGTTGTAAATTGTTTAGTTCTATTTTTTTGTGGTCAGTATGGTTTGAACAATTGATGTCAATGTGGAGTGTTCATCTTGGACAATGTATAAGATTCTATATTGTTGATGTGCTATTGTGTACGAATATATTTCAATATATGCCAATATATGCACCATCATAGATAACTTGTCTTATGAAATGCTATGTGATCATTTAAAACTGATCGGAAAATAACAATAAAAACTGCAACAGGAATTTTACAAATGCTACTGGTATATCATAAAGAATTATTTGTTTTATAAGTTTTAAAAAAGTAATATGGAAAGCGACAAATTGTTTTTTAACATGTACCAAGAAATAAAAGGCATGAAATATGTATTTTTCTTTTCTTTCTTCAAATTTTTCGATTGAAGCAATCCTTATAGACATTAACAGATTTTTGTTAAAGTCAGTTTGAGTGAGTGGTTTTCTAAGCCTCAAAAGAACAACTATTCTGAATTTCCTTTGAAAATGAAAAATCAAAATGTGCTATGAAACATCGTTTAAATATGGGTCAGTTTCATTTTTAGATTTTCCATCATTCTGAAGTCGGTAACTATGATAGGATCAAAGGAATGTGTATGCATTGTGTAAAACATTGTGTTGCCATGACGCCATAACTCATATAACGGCCGTCAAGCCTCCACAATGCGGTGGTGCTTCTGATGTCATATGACATTTCTCCTTGTTTGTCGCCATATGACGTCATGACTTGGAGTCAGACTCTTCTGAATGCCATTTCACATTGTCATGCGTCATGTCGGGTAAAAAAACTGAGGAAAAGATGCTACAGAAAGCACACGGTTCTGTATTAAGAGACATTATGAAAGGGTTCATAAGACATAACTGGAACAGTCGGTCACTGGAGGTCGAGTTCATATATACCCAAAGCCATCGTCAAAATAGACTTGAAATCCACTGTTTCCAGACACACCACGCACTGCCCATCATATTTAAATCACGACTCTTGTAGAACTCGTATTCCGGCAACAGGTTTTCAACAAGCCATGTATTTCTCTCCTCAACAACAAACACAAGGCTTGTTAGAAAAAAATTTCTTTGTTTTTTCTTGATCTCAGCATCGTTTCACCATTGTTTACGAGTTTGCGCAATCAGGTGAAAGTGGGTCAGTCTAATTATAGGAGTGACAGCAACATTTCAGGAGCTCCACAACGCAGTGGTGCTTGTGACGTCATATGAAGATTCTCCCTTGGTGTTTCCATGACGTCATCACTTGGACTCTTCTGAATGTCATTTCATGTTGTCAAGCGTAATGTCAGTTAAAAAATGAGGAAAAACGCTACAGATAGCACCCGTTTCTGCATTTTGAAACATTATGACTGGGAAAGATGATGACAGGGTAAGTCAGTACAACAGTTAATCGCCGGAAGTCGAGTTCATTTACTGGGGAAACTTCAATATGATATGCAGTGCGTGGTGTTTCCAGAAACAGTGGATTTCAAGTCTATTTTGGCGATGGCTTTGGGTACAGTATGGAAACTTCAGTATGATGAGCAGTACGTGGTGTTTCTGGAAATGGGGGATTTCAAGTCTATTTTGACGATAAATATTGGTATCAAATCCAATCAAAAAAAAATGCGCAAAGTAGGAATCTTGCACAATGTAGGAATAATTCCTACATTGTGCAGGACAAGGTAGGAATTCTTACATTGTGCAAATAAGTAGGAATATCACAGTCAAGAATGCAAATGTCAGAAACAAGAATGAGGAGGTTTAGGCAATATGTACATAGGACTGTTATAATAATGATATGAGAATGCTCTGATATTAGTTGTGTGGATAAAAAATATGATTTTATCAGTGAATATGTATGTTTCTGATTGGCAAATAGGTAGATATCTGGGTGTGGGCTTGTAACATATAATTGCGATACAAATATTCCAAACCAAAAATGTTTTTTTTTTGTCAAAATAAAGTGATAATCAACATTTCTATTTCTAAAAATGTAATATTTCCATTATTACATGTACAATGTGTATAATTTGTAACTATATAATTTGTAACCATATTCTTTAATGCCAATAATGTCCAATTGAGCCAGAGGTATTAACTGTTATCTTTTTAAATAGAAAATTTAAAAGAGAACTGATGAACATTGTAATTATATTGGCTGCACCCAGTCATCTCAGTTATTGATATATCTTAAAATTCCTACTTATTTGCGCAAAGTACGAATTCCTACTTTGGGCAGTTGCACAATGTAGGAATTCCTACTGAGCCACGATTCCTACTGGGTGCAAGACAACAACACTGTGAATGTTAACGTGTTACCTTGGAAACAAGTCCAATGCGGTAATTAATTGAGATGTTGAAATAAAAGAGTTTTGGAGCAACAAAAAGGCACCTTTTTGGTCTTGGTCTTGACCTGCTTACTTTACTACCTGAGGCTGAACGAGTCTATTCTTACCAAAGTATCAAAGTCCACAAGAGTGAGAAGCAATGTTGGCGTGTTCAAAGTCTCTGTCTGAACAATTATCTAGTACATTCATAGTCTCCTAAATCTTAGCCTTTGACGGCGACTGCAATCATCTATGTCGCGGGGTAACGCAGTCATAGAAGCACCTTGCAACTGGTACGCTACCTTGGAAATGGACATTGTCAGGCCAATAGGAAGATAGGGTACACGTTTCATGTTCTGATCCTTTTGATCATGTTTGTTGTGAAATTCCAGGGTTGACGTTGGTCTTTCGTTATTTCTGCAGTGTAAGCTTACTTATCCTTGCAAAGAATAGACTGATGCCACACGTTGAATTTCACTGAGTGATTTACAAGTATCTGCTACAGATGTCATTTTTTTTCAGTGCACACTCTAAGTCCAGCGAGATGTGTCTTGGACTTGGAGTCTGAATGTATCACTGCTCGAGTCTGAAGACTTAACTTATCAGAGGGACAGGAATTGACGAATCTGATCAAACTCTAACTGTTTGAATAATCTGGAGAGTAGTGAAAGACACAAGAATTCAACTGTCTCATTTGTCTTCTGAGAAGTGAGGGTCATCATGTCTCTAGAACAGAGGAGTCTGCTTCTGCAGCCCAGTCATGGACCCAACCCAGGCATAATGGCTGCTACTTCAACTAAAGGCCCATCTTTGGTCATGGATCCTGCAAAACTGGGTGAGAATGCATAGGCCTATTAGCAGAGTGCATTTCCATCTTTGATTATGGTGCTTAATTACAAGTAAAGTACCAACAGAGGTGCATATTTTGATTGTAAGACTCTGACCTGCAATACTATCCCGATACTGGTCTTTACATTATCAAGGATTTCTGAGGTGTTTATTAAAATGCCTACTGAAATATTTTTTTGCAATCACAGATGATAAAATCAGACAAGCTTGTTACACTTCATATCTGTATCCACATTATATGTCATTGTAAGTGATGAAAAAAAAATCTAAAATTTGGAGAATAATATTGGATTCTTAAATTGCAGGTGTCCGAGTCGAAAAAAGTGGGGAGAAAGCTCTACAAAGTAGCATGTTTACTGGGAGTTCTGGAGCTTCCTCGTTTGCCCACCTGGGTAACAGTGGACTGACATCTGGGAGTGCAAGTCTTACTTCCAGCAGGTTGACATCAAACCCCCTCAGTCTCACTTCAAGTCTGTCTCTGCGAACTGAAGTGCCCACGAGCATTTCTTTGAAGAGGGATGCAAAACAGCATGCTGCACAATCTGATGAAGTCAAACTAAGGAAGTTTGAGACATCAAACCCATTGCTGATGACTAGCACTCTCCAGAGTCGGATGAATTTGAAGTCACCATTGTTGCAGTCTAGTTTACTGCAGCAGCAAAACCTATCCTCACCCTTCTCGCTGACCACTAAGCCCTTGTCATTGGGTGTCACCAAACCCCAGCTAACAAGCTCTCACATCTCTAGCTCTCACATCTCTGGCAAAATGTCCATGTTTCCTTCACAACAAATAGCTGATACCAAAGTGCGTTCTGCAAAAACCATCACCCAAAGTAAAGGTAGGTCTGCTCTCAAAACAAAAACTGCTGTGAAGTCTTCAAGAGGAAAAATCCCAAGTTCAAAGAAGAAGTCAAAAGAACTTCTGGACCGGGATAATAGGAAAAGAAAGATAAATATTTCAGAAGAGGAAGATTTTGCTGAGAGGAGAAGAGATTTTGTTCCCTATAGTGTGCCCGATTATCAGTTTGAAGCTGATGAGGCAGAAGAGGAACCCATGGATGTTGCAGCATTTCCAGATGCTGAAAATGACAAAGCAGCCATTTTGACTCAACTCACTGATGTTGTTGGCATCAAGGTGAGATAATATCTTAAGATTTTAACCACAATACCATACAGCTATCTGATTAGCTTGTATATTGCTTTGGATACTAAGTCAATTAGAGTGAATGGCAAGCTGTAGATTCAGAATAAAACTAATACCAGCCTGGGTCTAATGACTTTCAGCTTGCAAGGGTCTAAAGTGTCTCAAGTTTCTCGTGATATTTTTTTAAAATGTTTCCTGTACCTTGTCATGGATTTATTAGATTTGTGTCCTTCCAATAAACCCCATCAATTACTCATTGTGAAACATTTAAAAGCAATGCAGGCTGATATACTACATTAACATTTGTTTTAAGAATAAATGTAATCTAAAGTGTGACCATTTTATGTGATGAATTTACTGAACCACGAGAATATGTTTAAAAATATTTACTTCTTTCCAACATGAAAAAAATATAAGGAGAGAAAAATATTGGATGTGTATTTATAATGAATGTGGTTTATTCTGTTCAGAGGAAGTTTGTAAATGCAGTGAGTGGATCATTGATTCGTGCCCCAGACTTCAAGCAGAAGACGGATTCTACTCGCCATGATCTTATAGCGCTTGCAGACCATGTGACACTCTATGATTCTGAGTTTATCCTCAAGGTGGCTCTGTACACCAGGAACGAGCTTAACATCAGAACTACAGCCAACTTTCTGCTGGCATATGCGTCCTGCAACTCATCATGCAGGCCTTACCTAAGAAAATACTTCAGTGCATCTGTCAGACTGCCATCTGACTGGATTGATGTTGCTGAACAATATCAGGTAGATATTATGAATGAAATTTATAAAAGAATGATAATGAATGATTATCAATAAAGAAGGAATATATGACTTAATTTAATCAAACACTACAACCTAACAGATCAAATGATCTCATTCCAAAGAAAAACACAAAGACACAAGATACAGATCTATCCTACATTCTGTTTATTAATTCGTCTGAACACCTCCGTATTTGTAGTGGGATGTTGAACCAATTAGTGGGACAGAGAACTAATTAGATGTTTGGTCTAACACTACTATCAGAAGCTTCTGATAGTTATACTTACCCAAATATACATGCATCCTACAGTTTTAAATTAGCTGTAGAGTCATGACTTATCCAATTCCCTGTAATATGGTGCAATGGCACTCTTATATTTTGTAGATATTTGATGATTCATCAATAAACTTTGGGTCTCTGCCATCTGCACTGAGAAGAGCCATGGTTGTCAAGTTCCCTGATTTTGACAAGTACCAATTGGGTAATTTTTCAATTAGTTTTAAACTTTTGTGAAGAATAGTACTAATATCATTAACCTTTCTAGAAAACACAAATAATTGAAATTACTTATTTATATTGAAAACATATTAATGAAGCCATCCATCGTTTATGCCACATTTGTGTATTTCTTGTATAAATAAATTGCTCCAATTAAGGTACAGATTAACTAATATTGTGATATTTCCTAAACCATGTAATCATTTGCATCTTATTTTCAACCACAGCCAAATACAACAAGGAAAATGCAATGAAGAAAAAGAAGAAAAAGGAAAGGAAAGAGCAGGAGAATCAAGGTGGAAGAGGAGGAATGCGGGGATTTGGTCGTGGAAGAGGACGAGGTCGTGGGAGAGGTCGTGCTGGGCTGGGCTATAGAGCAGAGAGTCAGCTGACATTTGGTACAGTTCGGATGATAGATAGTGGGTCTGATATGGAGGTGGACAGTGATGATGAAGATCTCCCACCTGCAGCCAAACGACAAATATCACATCTTAGTGAGGCTAGCGAGACAGAGGAAGAAATCCAAAGAAGGACCTTCACCCTAAAACAACTCATACGAAAACTGCACATCAAGGAACCAGTAGAGCACATCATGTGCCTCATTGGCAAGAGGTAAGAGACTCACGTCCTGTTTATACACTCCAATAGAGGTCAGCACGAGTGCTACTCACAGATTGGAGATAGTGCGTATTGGATCTCCCCTCTAGCTGGGTAGCCACGCTGCCTAAGCTCTGAGTGCCCACAAGATAAAAGTGGAGCGGCCAACATATCAAATCAAATCAAATCAAATCAAAATAGACTCAGGTTTATATCTGATTCTATGAATAAATACTATTGAATAAAAAAAACAAAAAAAACAGGGATACATTTAATATTGTCTTTTAAAGAAGTGTCACAAAGAGTGGGTTATAGTCCTAAAAAAACATGGATTCTCAGTGATATTAGGAGTAATAATGTGTATCACTGAATAAAATTTTATTTAATGCTTACACTAGCAACCATTTAATGAGATCCAAAATTATTGATGACTTGATATGCATGTCATAAACAAGAAAATGATTATTTGAAAGTGGAAGTAATCATGTCTATTGACATATATGTATTTTTTTCAGGTATCCAGAATCACCTGATGATTTCTATAAGGCCCGCCTGCCAGGAGTGTGGGAAGAGGAGAGAGCTGGGAAGAGGATGAAGCTACCCACCCCAGAGACTTGGGAAACACAGGTGTCCATGAAGGGAAACAAAGCCTCAACCTGGGAAGACTTGCTTGGTACGTTAACCAGATAACATTTAGATATATGCCAGATCTTGGTTTTGATTTACCCAGTTTTCCTCTGACTTTTTCCTACATCTGAATATAGAAATACAGTTTACAAATAAACTTGTGCTCACATGTGTGTTTATTTGACAGATCATAAAAAACTTCCATTCATGGCAATGTTGAGGAACTTGCGTAACATGATCAAGGCTGGTATATCCGAGAAGCACCATAAGGGGGTCCTCAAGAAGTTGACAGATACAGGAGCTGTCATCTACAGCAGACAATTCCCGTTCAGGTTCTTCTCTGCCTATGAGGTGCTCACTGGCCTAGAAGAAGAATTTCACCAAAATCGTAAGTTTCATAATTTCTCACATCATTAAAGATGAAAAGCTGTGATATTAAAGACCTTAACATCTTGATGAGCTATTGCTCAGCTATCTAATTGCCCAGTTATCCAGATAAAATTTTGAATAAAGTATATAAAGGAGAACAGAAAGAGAGAATGGAAGAGGCCAATAGTGTTAAAATGTCTCTGGTCCCAAAATATCAAGAAGCCCTCAACACCTTGAAGAAGTCATTGCTTTCACAGAGAAGACAAGGAGATGAACTATAATTAAATGTTGGTTAGTCCTGAGAATAAGATAATATCTTTGCAGAGGAAGACCTTGTGAATGCTGCTGTAGCTGGCACTAACCCCTCAAGTGTGGGTCGTGGTAGAGGTCGTGGAGGTAGTAGAGGTCGTGGAGGTAGAGGTCGTGGAGGTAGAGGTCGTGGTGGTCAAATTGCAAACAAGCCTCTGACGTAATTACTTTAATTACTGACTTCTTTATTCAAGTATTTTTTTTAACATATTAGATATCACAACACAGGAGTTATCATGGATAAAATGTTTTTAGTTTTTTTTCTATTGGTTTTTAGTGAGGTTTCATATGATCCAAATCTCCTTGCTCGATATCGGAAAGCTCTGGATACATCTGTGAAGATAGCCACAGTTCATAATGTGACACCCATTCGAGGCACAACTGTGATCTTTGTCAACCTAAGCAAATCCATGAATAGACCATGTTCATCTGCTAAAGGATTGGGCAAACCTAGACAGGTAAGTTCTGTACAAGAGCACCAATTCTATGAACTAGTTTAATTGGCAAGATATACATAGAGTTGACTCTGGCCCAGGCTTAGGATGGAGTTAGATATTTTATAAAGTCTTCCAAAAGTCTTCCATAAATATATATATATATGTATTATTATTCAGTACTAATTTGACTACATTGATTTGGAATAAATTAATTCAAATTGGTTGCTGCAGGTCAGTGAAGTAGCTGTGTTACTGGGCTTGATGTGCAAGTATTCATGCGAACAGTGTGAGCTGATTGTTTTTGGTGACGTTGACAGCCGTGTGGTTGAGTTAGAAAAAGGAACCATCCTTGACAACATGGAAAGTGTTCTTAAACTGCAGAATGTAAGTGAACATTTGTGTTTTACTTGTGTTTTATTGCATATCATCCAGAAGTTCAGAATATAATTGAATATTATCAGTGAAAATTTATTATTATTGAAAATTCTATAACTTTGATGAAAACCCATTTTGTCATGTTCAATCACACCATGGTAAATCGGCCTAATTAACAAATTGATAAAATCTCCTCTGGTTTATTCAGTAGTTTAGATAGGGTTTAAGATATGAATATATTTGAACTTGGCTTACATCTTGTTCCAGTTAGTGAATCAGGAACCATATTATGATGAAGACCCTGTGAGAAACCAACCACAACATCACCTGAAAAGGTATCTCACAGACAGAATACAGGTAATTGAAATTTGAGCTTGTATTTTCTTACATAAAACATAGAAGAATAGACAATCATAACAAATTCTGTCCAAAGATAAGCATATTTATATTGGCTACAGTTCAATGCACTATCCTTATTATATCGTTTATGTTTTTCTTTTCTTTTGCTAGTTGGATAACCTATTGGTGTTGTCCGATGGTTTTGATGCAGCTTCTCAGGAAGGAATCATGCTCACTAATTTCCTGCAGAAGTTCCGGCGCCTAGTTAACCCTAACCTACTCTTTGTCAATGTCAATCTTGGCAAGTTCTCAAGCGGGTAATTATCAATTTTATTCGCATGTATTATCACTGATTGAAATGATTTATGGATTGATTGATTATTTTATGAGTAGTTTTTCTCTTTAGTTTTCTTTTCTTGCAGTAATTGATTGCTCTTTATTTTTTAAATTTCTTTCAGGCTTGACAAGGACTTAAAATCGAGCCATGAGAATGATGTCTTCATTGCTGGATATAGTGATCAGATCTTACGTTTCATGGCAGAACGTGGAGAAGGTGGACAGCTTATACATATAGAAAAGATAGACGAGGCTTATAAACTCAAACCTCTACCCAAAGGCATGTTTGAGAAGGCAGCCAAGAAGACATCCACCGAGGGATCACCTGAGAAACCACTCGCCATACCAATGAGCATTCCTAAGTGAGCAACTACAAAATGACCCTCTCTTTGTTATTAAAATAAAAAACAAAAGACTCTTTTTTCAATTGACATTTTGAAGGAAAATTTTTTAATGTGATTTTGTTGATAAATTTTCCACCAGGTGGCGCACAGCCCGTGTGTTCATATCATCCACGTTCCTGGACATGCACGGTGAACGTGATCTGCTCACAAGGTTCGTCTTCCCGGAGTTGAGAGCCAGAGCAGCCAAACATCTGATCAATGTGTATGAAGTAGATCTGAGGTGGGGAGTGACAGAAGAACAGACTCGCAGTAATAGGTCAGTACAGACATTTTTAATTACATTTATGCTCAATGTTGAGAGGACTCAACCTGGGTGACAAATATTTTGTCACCCTGGGGGCACTGGAACTCTACTTTTGACAATAGTGAATTGTATGGAGATTACGTAATGGAAAGCATGGAAACAGTATCTGTGTGTGTATCTCACATGGTCAAGTGGATGGCATGTTTGCTTTACAAACCAGAGTTCAAATCCTACATCAGAAAGGACTTTTCATTAAATTTTGTCTATCCAGTTGTGAACTGTCAGGTCCCATGCATAAAAATGTCTCCTAGAATATTGGCATAAATCAAATATTAGACAGGTACTTTAAATGAACTGCTGAGTTCCTGAGTTGAAATAAATCTAATACATCTGTTTGTTTTGTGACAGGACCCTAGAGTTATGTTTGTCTGAAGTGGTGCGGTGCGAGTTCTTCGTGGGTATGTTAGGCGAGCGTTATGGCTGGGTACCAGACTCCTATGTGGTGCCAGATACGCCCGACTTTGACTGGGTGCGCGCTTATCCACCTGGAGCCTCCATGACAGAGCTGGAGATGCACCTGGCAGCACTGGCTGATCCCCAAGAGGCTCAGAACAGGGCTTTCTTCTTCATCAGAGAGAAAAACTTCCCTGGTGTTAGGTTAGTACTAATCTCCTTTAGTATCTCCTGTAGTATCATTATAAAATGTTCAAAGTGGAAAGTACATGTTATTATATGATAAAAAAAAATTCATGTCTGAGTTAAGTATTGAAAATAAAAGATGTATACATTAGTGTTTGGTATGTTTAATAGTGACATTCCTAAAAAGTGGGCTGGTGATTTCCATGCCGAGGATTCTGTGGCTGAGTCAAAGATGAAGCAGCTTAAACAGCGAATCCGCACAAGCGGACTGGAAGTCTTTGATGGGTAAATCCTTTATTTATCTCCAAAAGACTATTGTAAGTTTTCAAAACTGAAATTTTTTTAAAATCATTTGGAAAATAGACAAAAGGTTGATGCTTTTATTGGAATGACAGATATGGATTTTTAAAAAGCTCAGATTAGTAGAGTTGATTTTTGTTATTTTGTGACAGATACCCATGTGAGTGGGGTGGTGTGGTGGATTACAAGCCCATGGTGGCAGGATTGCAGCTCTTTGGAGAACGCGTACTCAACAACTTGTGGAATGCCATCACAAAGGCATATCCAGACCAGGTATGGCAGAAAACTAGCAAAAAGCTATCAAGTGTTTATCAATATGTAATTTGTGATCATTTAATATGAAACAAAGAACTTGTAATCTGTAAGAGCTGCACAAGTTGAGAAATTTGTTATATGTTAATGGATACTGAATATGATATGATTCTTTTATTGCAGGATGCGATGTTGGATGAGATCTCACACGACAGTGCCCAGCATGATGCTTTTATGCAGGGAGAACAACATCGCTTTGTAGGCCGCAAACAACTGCTCAAGTCCTGCCTCAGCAAACTCAAGGAACTCACCACTGGGGTGCTCATGTTGGCAGGAAAACCTGGCACCGGAAAATCCGCTCTCATGGTCAGTTCAGCTGGTCATATCCCAAAGAACTAGCTTGTACTTTTTAAACTTAATCTGTCCCTATGTTGCTTGATATGAGATGGTATCTCATCCTTCCATGTAATCTATTTTGTAAAAATTAAAAAAAAAAAACGCCAAAAAAACAACATAATTTTAAGGTCTCTTAATCAGCAAGCTCAAAATACCCTTTCATGGATCTTTAAGCTTAGTTAAGGTTGATGTTTTCCTTGATTTGATGATGTAATTTTTCATACCCACAATGTATATATGTTTTCAGGCCTCCATGATAGAGCAGTATCTAAGCTTAGTTTAGTTTTTTTTTAAAACGGTGAAGATTTCCTTGATTTCATGGTGTAATTTTTCATACCTACCCGGTATATATGTTTTCAGGCCTCCATTATAGAGCAGTATGTGGCATCGAGGGAGTGTAGCAGTGGCCTCAATGTCCTGGCTCACTTTGTAGGGGCTGCTCCAGGGTCCACCCATATCACTGCCATCCTGCGAAGGCTCTGCCACGAGATCTCACGCAGGTTCAACATCACCACAGACATTCCTCATGATCACAAGTAAGAGTCATTCATACTTTTGATTGAGAACAAAAAAGCATGAAGTTTGACTGTTACCATCCATTATGAAAGCTAATTATGCTGTAAAGGTCCATTTCCTTGAAGGAAGAGACTGAAACTCAATCAACATGAAGTACCAGTATATTTCCTTGATTTTTTTTTTTAAACAAATCAACTAAAAAGTTAGTTTTCTTGTAGGAATCTGGTCTCAAAGTTTGAGGACTTATTGAAAGAGGCTGGGAGTATGTGTGGTCCTTTTGTGGTCTTCATTGATGGTTTGGACCTGTTTGATCCGGCCCATCAAGCACAGAACCTGGAATGGCTACCAAATCCTATACCAGAGGTAATGATGTCAGAGCATTTATGTCTCTCACGCTAACTGCATATCAAATGAATATACAATGTGTGTATATATATTAAAAACTTTAATTAAGAAGATACTTTCTTAAGGTGACACCTTGCAAACCAGGCCACTTGTATTTATAACCTAAAGCATGTTATGTGGTAAATGATAAATGTTACAAATAGTTTGTTTTATTATCAGGATGTTGTGTTTGTTCTGAGCATGAAGGATGATGCCCAAGCATACAGGGCCCTGCTGCGTCGCAAGCCAGCCATTATCAACATACCTGGACTCGACCTCTGGGACAAGGCACAGGTCGTCAGGAAAACACTGGCAGAACATAGAAAAACTCTGGATGAATCCCCATTTAACAACCAGGTGAGATTATGAATAATATTTAAAAAAATTAAATGTTTTGTTAGTTTCAAATTACTTTTTTTAATGAATTTCTTATTTTTAAGGTTGAAAAATAGAAAAGCTAAAATGTGTTGAAAGTTGAAAAATAGAAAAGCTAAAATGTGTTTTTTCACAATACTTTTTTAATGAATTTTTTTTTTATAGCATTGAAAGTTGAAAATGGAAGGGCTAAAATATATATTTTTTTTTCTTGCAGATGAAGGTGTTGCTGTCAAAGCGTGAGGCAAACATGCCGCTATATCTGAGCCTGGCCTGCGAGGAGCTGCGTGTCTTTGGCGTGTTTGATAAGGTGATGACCAAGCTGAGGTCTCTGCCTCAGACCGTGCCTTCCCTGCTGCAGGAGGTGCTGGGCCGGCTGGAGATGGACCACGGTGAACAACTGGTCAGCACCACACTCTCTCTGCTAGTGTGCACACGTAATGGTCAGTGTCTACCACGCTTCCAGATATATTACATTCAGATGAATTGATTCATAGTAGGGGAGCCAGATTCAAATGAATTGATTAGTAGTAGGGGAGCCAGATTCAAATGAATTGATTCGCAGTAGGGGAGCCAGTCTCAAATGAATTGATTAGTAGTAAGGGAGCCAGATTCAAATGAATTGATTCATAGTAGGGGAGCCAGATTCAAATGAATTGATTAGTAGTAGGGGAGCCAGATTCAAATGAATTGATTAGTAGCAGGGGAGCCAGATTCAAATAAATTGATTAGTAGTAGGGGAGCCAGATTCTGTATAAGGCTTATTTTAGGAGTAAGCTTTCCCCGCAGAACAAGCATTGTAAGTTCTTAATGTATTTTTCTCTTTAATTGTTAAATATATTTTTTTAAATGATGGTAGCTGATGCACAAACCCAGTCATTTGAACATCAGAATAGATAGAAAAAAAGATATGAATAATAATCTTTGATGAGTTATAAAACAATGATAGTGATCAGGAGGACTTTATTTACAGGTGTACATGAGTCTGATCTGTATGATCTGCTAAGCCTGCAAGCACAGCTACCCATCACCTTCAAACTCCCTCTGGAGGAATTAGTGGGCATCAAGCTTACAGCCGAGATGATGCTGCCAAAGGCTCTGTTTATGCAGCTTCTGAGGGCAATCACACCCTTCCTCAGACCTACATCAGACAAAAGGTGAGAATCATGCAATCACTCAGCAAACTTCAAATTAAAGAATCACCCAATCCTTTAATTCCCTTAAAACTCTTTGATGTTCACGTTAATTCAAATTAAAGAATCACCCAAACCTTTAGTTCCCTTAAAACTCTTTGATATTCCTGTTAATTTTTGGCTGCTTCAATCCTTATTATTATTATGTTTCATTTGCATTCAATTATTACTTTAAGTACAGTAAGTGGATACTTACTTTAAATTAAGCAAAAGTTCACTCAAAATGGGTTTCCTCTTGAATATAAATGCCCTGTGATCTGTGGTCTACTTTAGATTTATATTTTTAGTTATATCAAATGATTTTCTAAAGAGTCAAGTAAATAGAGTAAAGCATTTGTCGTAATGTTGATGTTGCAGTGAGGGTCAGTTGAGGCTGTCGCATGGGGATATGGAGGTGATCATCAGGCAGAGATATATGAGGAATCCTGACCAGGAACTGGCACTGCACTCCCTCATGGCTGGTAAGTACACACCTCCCGGGTTATATGGTACGGAATGGAAAATACGTAGCCCGGATTGTATGGTACTGAATGTGAGATACGTAGCCCAGGTTATATGGTACAGAATGTGAGATAAGTACACACCTCCCAGGTTGTATGGTACAGAATGGAAAATATGTAACCCAGATTGTATGATACAGAAAGAAAAATACGTAGCCCAGAGTGTATGGTACAGAATGGAAAATATGTAACCCAGATTGTATGGTACAGAATGGAAAATACGTAACCCAGATTGTATGATACAGAAGGAAAAATACGTAGCCCAGAGTGTATGGTACAGAATGGAAAATATGTAACCCAGATTGTATGATACAGAAGGAAAAATACGTAGCCCAGAGTGTATGGTACAGAATGGAAAATATGTAACCCAGATTGTATGGTACAGAATGGAAAATACGTAACCCAGATTGTATGGTACTGAATGGAAAATACGTAACCCAGATTGTATGATACAGAAAGAAAAATACGTAGCCCAGAGTGTATGGTACAGAATGGAAAATATGTAACCCAGATTGTATGGTGCAAAATGGAAAATACGTAGCCCGGATTGTATGATACAGAATGGAAAATACGTAACCCAGATTGTATGGTACAGAATGGAAAATACGTAGTCCGGATTGTATGGTACAGAAAGTGAGACATGCAACTAGATTGTGTAGTACAGCATTAGAGAATAAATTTACAAAATAAAGCAGTCCCTTATCCTGACGGTAACTCAGCATTGAACAAAGAGAAGTATCATTGACAATTTGTTTGTTTATTTCTATTCCTAGCTTATTTATGGAACAAAGGTGATGACAATGGAAGTGATGACTGGACAGGAAACAGCATTCTGGCCTTCAGTGAACTCCCTTATCACATTGTGAGTATGACCTGTTTACCAACACTGAAATTAATTAGTAATAGGACATAAATAATGTGAGAAATAATTGTATTAAAATGGAGAATTGTTTATTATTATGGTGATTATATCAGTTGTGATTTGGATTTTAGGCCTGTAGTGGACACTATAGTGAGTTGCAAAAACTCATGTGCAGTTTGACGTTCATCTTTGGTAAATGTCGCCTGGGTCTGGCCAATCAGCTACTGGATGACATGCAGCTGCAGGGACCCAATACAAGGACTGCTGAGAGGGACTACGCCAAGGTCACGAGCACCAAGGAATGGCAGCAATACAAGTCCTTCATAGCCAACAATCTCCATATCCTCCACAGGTGACAAATCTATTTTATATTTTGACTGTCATCTTTATTCAAATACGAAATAAGGATAAAGCAATGATGCATATGCATAAATGTTTGAAAAAAATGTATTATACTAAATTTTGTGATATAAATTAATCATTTATTGACAAAGGGTCAACCTTATTATGCCATGGGCCGTGGCACAGTTGGTTAGAGTGCCAGCTTATTAGCACCAGTTCCTCTGTGGTGATCCAAAGGTTGTGGGTTCGATCCTCTGCCATGCTGAGATTGAACTCATGATACAATTTCACACATGAGCTGAGGCCTGTGCCAAAGGGTTAACCCGTTGTCCTTGTAAATCCGTGACAGGGTATGTTGTTATGTCAAAGACCTGCGACATGACTATTCAGTAAGGCAGCACTATATCTGCGACAAGTAGGTCTCATCACGATATGACTGAAATAATGTTGAAAGTGATGTTAAACCCCAAACAAACAAACAAACAAATCAACATTATGAACATGTTATGATGTCATTTGTTCCAGTCATCCAGCTCTGATATACCAACAGGCCATCAATGAGCCAGCAAACTCCAAAGTTTTTCAAGATGTCCACAGCCTGGTGAAACTAGGCAAAATACGGAAGTTGGCAGATCAGATGATAGAACGCGTCAACAAGCGTGGCGGAGATGCAGACTGCTTGATGACCATTCCTAACCTCCCCCAGGTGGCGATGTGCGTGGCAGTATCACAGGGCGGAGAATACATGGCCTGCGGTGGAGAGGACTGTGTGGTCAGACTGTATAACCTCAGCAGTGCCAAGGTAAGATCATTATGCTATACGTACTAAAATCATAGGAAAAAATAGTTTCTATATACCATTAAGCATTTGAATGCACTTAAAATTGCAATCGAACATCTTGCCATTAAAAACAGTGACTTACGGAGATACCATCATTTTAGTTTTCTTAGAATGAATTAGATTCAATGAATTACCTCTGAGCAAATTGCTTACCCCTCAGGTAAATACATTAAATAAGATAGAGTTACAAAACTGAAAACCAACAATGTGCCTTATAAACATCTCAAAATGGTGCACTTGTCAATGACTTTGACCTTCGTTTTAAGGCTAAGTGACACAATCTCTAAGAATCTTGTGAATATGATAAATTAACAAACATAAAGAAAGCATTACCAATCCCCACTGTGGATTCACATTATCGAAGCCTTGAAAGTGGTTTGTTGATGAATTTACTTACCGGTACATTTTTTAGACAGCCATGTTGAATTTTCGCAAAAATTATGATGTACCTCATTTTGATGGGCAGGTGGAATTAAATATGATACTTCAAGTTTTCTTTTTTGGAACATCGCAAAATTAGTGGCCAACATGAATTTTATGTAAATTCATGATTCACATCATTTGAAAGTGATTGGCTAATAGTATGGAAATATGACTCCGTGATTTTAATTGGCACATTCCAAAATTGGTATACCTAAAGAAAAAGCCACTGGAACACAGCCCTAATTTTTTCTCCTTCTACTCTTTCCATAAGCTGAGAGGTCTATATATGGCAAAGTTGTTAAAGAAATTAATAAACAAGGAGAAAACTAAGAAAGATGCGCTTATGAGTTTTTTTTCTAAATACTGTATTGATCGTTCTATTTATAGGAGATCCAGAGCTTTGTTGGACATGCAAATACAATCACAGATGTGTGTTTCTCTGGAAAGAGTCGACTTTGCTCCACCTCAGCTGATAACACCATTAGCATCTGGGATATAAGTCAAGGTCACCGCCTGAGTGTCATCAAAGGTCACAACAGAAAAGTGACATCGTGTGCTAGCGATAAGTCTGGCATGATGATTGCCACGTCCGGATGGGACTGCAAGATCCAGGTGATAAGAGCGTCTGATGGAAAACAAGATGCCATGCTTAATGAAACGTATGTCTCAGCGACTCTATTCTATAATATAACACCATTATCAATTCTGCTTGAAAATATATCTACATTTAACAGTTTAAATTAATGTGACACCATTATCAATTCTGCTTGAAAATATATCTACATTTAACAGTTTAAATTATTGCATTTTGTTAAATTGCAGGAGGCCAGTGAACTGTGTGGCTTTCCACCCAGAGGGCAAGTTACTGGTGTCAGGATCCTGGGATGCCACTCTCAAAGTGTGGGACACCTATACCAAGACCAGGAAAGCTGTGAGTACACTTACATCAACCATTTGACACAAGACATGATTATTTATATTGAAGGGGAAAAAGCCTCAGAATTAAGCATGTTTTAGGTAAAGCTCACAGAGTTTCTTGTTTTTGTTTAATGAATAGATTCTGCGAGGCCATACAAGTTCAGTTCGGGATGTGGCATATAACCCGTCAGGCACCCATATTGCATCCGCCTCCCTAGATGGAGAAGTGAAGCTCTGGTCTGCTGTCAATGGAACCCAGGTCAGTGCCACTATGAAAGTACCGTATTTACTTGAATATAAGACGAGGTTTTCGTACCCAAACCATTAGTTAATGTTTGGGGGGGGGGGGGGGGTCATCTTATACATGAGTCATCTTATATTCGAGTAAATGCGGTAACAATAAATGTTTTGAATTACTCCCCCAGTTAATAACCAGTTAAATATTGATATACAGCAATCTTATGACATTTATGTTGGAAAAAGATGAAATAAAATTGTTCATAATAAATAGTTTTCCATTGCAAATGGCAAAAATATTAAATTTCTTATGAAATTGGAAAATTCTTGTTGAATAGTTTTGATGTTTTTGATGTTTACTTTCACGTTATGCTGTATATTATAGGTTGGAAATCTGAAAGGTCATAGCTTGCCAATCAACAGACTTGTGTTCAGTCCCCTGGGTCAACAGCTGATCACTGTAGCAGATGATTGCAAGATTAAAGTAAGTTATTCAAATATCACAATTTGAAAAGAAAAGGCAAATAGTAACCAAAATGTGACATAGAATAATTGATAAGATAAAATATTTAAAGGGGTATAAACCCTTGCTTTTGTAGGTATGGTCTGCCAACCTGGGTCAACTGGTGACATGTGTGGGAGAAAAGGGGAATGATGCAGTGACTTCTGTAGTCATAGATCCTGAAGGTCACAAAGTAGCTGCAGGGTTCAACCTTGGCCATGTCAAACTCTTTGACATTGAGACCGGTGAGTAACAATGGAACATATTATTATTCAAGATGAAAATTTGGATTTTAGATAATAAATAACTATTTACATGTATGTTACCTTTTTTCACAGATATTAAAAGTAAATAGTTATCTTTGATTAGCACATATTTTATATTTGTTGACATAAATATTTTAAAATGTTAAGGTTCCGTGGAATGGTCAAGTAAACCACATACAAAGATTGTGAACAGCATCAAGTTCAATGAGAATGGCAGCTTAATAGTGACTGGTTCTGATGACCACAAAGTCGTGGTAAGTCTCATTATTGGCATCCCTCTCATTGTCTCCTTTGATAAAAAATAGGCCAATTAAAAAAAAGACAAGAAAAAAATCAAGATAATTCAAATATGTTGATGTGCTGCATAAATGTGGGTGTTTATTTTTCAGTTGTTGTCAAGTGGGACAGGGAGCATCAAAGCCACCTTGGTTGGCCCATCTAAGCCTGTGATGAGTGTTGCCATGGGTAACATGTATATTATTGCCACTTCTGAGGATGCATCCACTTATGTATACTCTGACCCAGGGCCCTCAGCCTCAGGACCAAAGTAACTATGATAAAGAAACATTTATATAATGCCAATTCAAAGATTTACTCACTTTCTTGATTTAAACATTAAAATTTATTTTAAATATCAAAATATTTAAATCATGATCGTGATTCAAATACTGATAGTTTATGAATTATTTATTTTAAAACTTGATGAGCCCAGAGATGAATAATGTAGCTAAGTGTTTGATACTGTTATGTTACAGCTGCTGTGTTAATCCATTGTGTGTGATATCAGGGCATACAGCGCCCATCACAGGATGCGCTCTCAACCCGGAGGAGACTCGCTTTGCTACCTGCGCCAGAGATGGGGTCAGTCTCATTGTCTGCATAATATCAATATTGTAGATTAGGAAACAAAAAAACGACATGGAATAGTCATAAAGAAATGCATAATTGTTTTAAAGATGTGAAATCATAGAAAAAACATAGATTAGTAAAAAGTTAAACACATCCAATTTGAAAGAATCATAAAATCAGTTCCTTTTAAGTGACTTAAAAATTTGTGATATTTACGCAAAAAGACTTGCAAAAATTGAAAGGTATGTTGTTATAGGTAATCAACATTTGGTCACTTGGAAGTGCATTGGCTAGTCCACCCGTCAAACTGGACAAGGCCATTGAAGGTGGGCACGCTGACTGGATCAATGACATCGCCTGGTCCAATACAGGAGATTACCTGGTGACAGTGTCTAATGACTTCCATATGAAGCTGTGGGATGTGACAACGGGTCTACAGAAAGTAGACTTCGACTCCAAGTCTACCATCCCTGCATCAGTGGCTTACAGTGTATGTGAATTTTACATTTAATTCAGCAATCATCGCACAATCCTTTGGACATATTCTTGCAAGTCTGTATCATTAAATTGAAATCTGACAGTAAAGTTGAATAGAAATTGGCTTTTTTCTAGCTTCTTGTTTATCATTTTAATGATAAGTACTGGTATATGTAAATTATGGCTGTTATACAGTATGGCTGTATAGTGACCGCCTACCTGGATGGCAGTGTGAGGGTGTGGTCACATAAGGGAACAGAGATCACATGTCTGCAAGGACATTCACAGAGAGCTAATGGCTGCCACATTTACGCTTCAGTCGTCAAGAAAGACGGTAACTATCAGTCCTCTTCAGGTTATCTGAAGATATCTTTAAGGTCTTTAACTTAACTTGATAGATATTTTTCCTGAATCTCTCTCCAGACAGTTTGGGGTTTAAGATTGAAATTTAAAATATCTTGATAAAAGTAATGAAATAATTTTTGATAACAAAAACACCATTTGCTGTGAATCTAGGGCACTTATGAGTTTAAACTAAATGTTATTATTATTAATAGAAACACCCTTTACTCTGGAATCCACGGATTGGGCGACCATCACAGAGGAGGAGATCTGGAAGACCCTACATAACCAGAACAGGCTGGATAAGAAGAATGCCAAGTTGGAGGACTTGCTCGTCGCTTCCTGCTCTGACGACGGCACCATTCGAGTGAGTCGTCCTCTGCAGGGTAATGAGATAGCAACTCTCTCTGGCCACTCAGATCGGGTTGTGGCAGTCGGATGTACTGATAAGGGCACCATAGCAACAAGTGCCTTGGATAGAAGCATTCGTGTCTGGCAGCCAATCACAGAGGAAGAGGATAGGTTCAAAGGTCAAGGTCACAATGGAGAAGTCATGTGTGCAGTTTTCTCAACCAATGGAGACATGGCCACCACCGCAAGCAGGTAACAAGATTTATAAGAGACACATATCATTAGTTTTTGCATTTGAAATAATTACAGGTATTAATAGAATTGTATCTGTCATATTTATTTTATTATAAAAATAACAATGATAAAAAGTATTTTTTTTTCCAGGGATGGTACAGTGATCTTATGGAAGGTTGAAGATGAAAATAACTTCTTACCACTTCATACATTTACTGTAAGTTCGTTTTTAGGGATACTTTAAGAAATATGAGCAGAAAAAAATATCAATTTCTCTTTGGTTTGCCAAATAATACTTTAATTGGGAGTGCTTTTGAAACATGGCAGATACTTAATGTATGCTTTCCTGTTTCAGGCCCACGAGAGTGCAGTGAATAGTGTATGCTTCTATGAGAGTGACAGCCATATTGCCACGGTCTCCAATGATTGTTCCATCAGAACATGGAAAATTTTACAATCCAAGTCAGGGACATTAACTGTCAGGTATGGCACACATACTCCATTAGCATACAGTTGATATATATAATCTCTGGTTATGATATCCATCATTAGACCAATTCTCACTTATAAATAACCCCATTGCTGTGTTGATATCCCAATACACATGCTGCTCTCTGATTGGTTAGTTGATTGCCATTGTTTCTAACCATTGTCTTGACTGCTGTGATTGGTCAGCAAACAGTATGTTGGTGTGGCACTCATCGTATTATTATTAAGATATATAGTGTCCTGTTGTTTTCCATCTCAACATTCATTAAAAGCCCTTATGAAATACTTGATTGTAGGCGCACGGATATTTATAAGACAGAGCATCCTCTCACTGGTGTGGTTTGTGATGAGGCGTCCTCCAGGAGAGGCAAACCTGTTCTCATCACAACTGACTGGACTGGCTTCACTGCTGTATGGAATGTGCTCAAGGGGAAGATCAGTACTTCTTTTAAGAGGTACATATTATTGATAATAATTACACTATTTATTTATTTTTATGAGGTGGTGTTATTAATAATTGTTAGACAATTTATTTATTTTTATTAAACATCTATTTTATAATAGCCATGCACATCTTTTTTTTTATCAAAGTTGCCATGTGAAATGAATGAATAGTTGCCTTCATAATGAGCGAATTGTTATGTTGTAGCCACTCAGACTGGGCTCTGGGAGTCGCGTACAAGGCTGGTACAGGGGTCGTTACGTATGGTGCAGACGGACATATCTGTCATTATCATTCTGATCAGGTAGGCTTTGATTCTATAATTCTGATCAGGTAGGCTTTGGTTCTATAATTCTGATCAGGTGGGCTTTGGTTCTATAATTCTGATCAGGTAGGCTTTGGTTCTATAATTCTGATCAGGTAGGCTTTGGTTCTATAATTCTGATCAGGTAGGCATTGTGTCTTATGTTTCTTTACCAAAATTTGGAATTTTAAAACCCTTTCCTTATTAAAGTACATTTCGGGCTCATTTTAAACTCATTTTTGTATCAAAGATGGCTTTACTATGTCAACAACCCTAAAGGGTTATCAATATTGCAAGGTAATATTCTATTTGATTCATTCCTACTTTTTATCACATTCACCACTGCTATGTTTATCACAGGGTAGTTCCATGGAGGGATTGCCATTGAAGAAGAGAGCGTGCCTGGTGAAAGCGGACGAGGTTGAGGGCGAGTCTCGGCCGGAGAAGGTGTGGATGACGTGTGCTGATGTGGCTCCTCAGAGCATTGCCGTCGGAGACTCTGCAGGATACCTGCACCTCCTAACCACCTCAAACCATCACTCCAAGCTTGACAAAAAGGTAATACAGCTGTCAGTGCCTAATGAACAAATAATTCTGTCTTTGCAATCTAACTTTTTTAGTGCATTTTGTCACAGTATATATGTTTATGATGTAGTTTTCATAAAAGGAAAATGATAAAAATTTGTTCACAAAGAAAAAATGTTCTACCATGAAGTTATGATTGCAGGTTCACTCAGGTGCGATACGTGGCTGCAGCCAGTATTCACATTATGTATTCACAGGATCTGAGGACAGAACCATCAAAGTCTGGGACACCAGCAAGAATATCCAGCAGGTAACTATGCCTAGGTTGCTTTGAAACTTTAATATTTAATTTTGTGGACAATAACTCACACAATGTTGATATATAGTAGTTTATTTATAATTTAATTAAGCTAACTTGTATCAGTTTAAATCAGATCCAGGACATTTAGAGCCTTTTAGAATGCATAACAAAACAATTTGATGATGTGAATTTTTTTTTTAAATATCGAGAAAAAAAAGAAGAAAAAAAATTGAGAAAAAAATCATTAAACTTTGGATCAAAAATTCATTTAACTTTGGATCCTACATATAAATTGTTTGGTCTTGTTGTGACAGGTTGGCCAGTTTTTCTGTGATGCACCTGTGACATCGTTGACTGTGAAGGTGACCTCCACCAGAGGGCATCTTATTCTGTGTGGAGACAAGCTCGGCAGTGTTACCCTACTCCGATGGGGGAGTCCCAAAATGTAGGATATATAACCAGGATATTCACATGTTATCATTACTCTGTCTTTACTTTGTATATTTTTTTTATATTTTTTTTTAGTAACACTCTTCACACATTCTTTGCTGGCCAAATATGAAAAATGTGAAACCCATATTACCTTACTGGTTCTTTGTATTCTAAATGTCAAATATATGAGAAAGTGTAATGTTTGTCTCTGTCAAGATACATAGCTTTAAATATAAAAAATAAATATATATGATGTATCATAATCTTATGAAACTCTTATTGCATGAAATGTTATATTTTGAGGCTTATGCACATCTTTAGGTTTAAATACTAAAAAAAATATGGATTTAATATGGAAGTATTGTATGTAAGATAACTTTTGTAAACTATAAGTAGAATATTAGAAATAAAATAAAATATTATCTCAATGTACAAATTACTGTACTCGCATTTAGTGTTAGGTGTCAACCAGCTGACCCCAGTAGACTAAAAGTAATTATGCACTGATTTTGAACATATTTGTATATATAAAATCTTAGATTGGTGAAAAATGTAGTTGCCTTTCATGTCTATTATCTTTTTGGGTAGAGGCATTCAAATGAGTGTCTGTAAAATCTATTTAAACAAGACACTAGTTAAATACTACAATATATTATGATGTTTATATATAAATATGCTTTTAATACACCAAATCCATGTCTGGAATATATACCGTATTTACTCAAATATATAATGACTCATGTATAAGACGACCCTCAAACATTGACCTAAGATTTGGGTCCGAAAACCTAGTCTTATATTCAAGTAAATACGGTAATCACTTGTTACAGCACGATTTTTCTCATCAATGTCACAATTATTAGATACCGGTAAGTTGCAGGATTTATTATAGATTGATAAGTCCACTACCATATGGTCATTTTGTCTTATATTATTATATGTTTTGTAGTTGTAATGAACAAACACAAGTTTCTGTATTTTGTGTGTATTATTACATTACTTTTATAAATTAGACTGGCAATTTCCCAGATAATATGAAATAAGGTTGCCTATCAGTTTGAAAATCTTGATATTCTTCTCGGGTGGAAATATATTTGTGCTATTCATAATATCTGCAAACTGACTATTTTGCAGGCAATGAATGCCAAACCATTGTAGAGGACTTATATGTTACTTGTGATAAGATAGGTATACCTGCAAAGGAGGTGAAGCTAAATACTTTTGTTTTTCATTATTATTTGCTCATGGGGGGGGGGGGGGGGGGGGGTTGGTGGGGGTGGTCAGTGAGGAGGAAACTTTGGGATGTTGTTTGCAATAATTGTTTGTAAAATTATCCCCATGAGTGAATACCTACAAATATTTTAAGTGGTAGTTCAGGCAACTGCCATTTATTAAGAGTTCAGGCAACTGCCATTTATTAAGGAAATACCCATCATGAAGGATAACATCATTTAGAAGAGCCAGTGGCTGAAAATAATGTTAGTTTATGGATACTTTCAAACCAATATCCTGAATAATAGTCTAAAAGCAATATTTAAAAGAAAAATGTTTATTGGGATGCATTTAAAGTAATTATTGTTGAGAAAGCTTTTTGTGCAATTATGCTACTTGGACAAACAGAGATTGGGATGAACAGGTTTAAGCAATTGTGTTCTTAATGAATTTGTGATGAAATTTTAAAAAACAAAAAACAAAAAGACTTCATTTTTTTTGTATTATATTTTATTTTCTTAGAAGCAAATGTGTATCGTGATCTTAACATGTGGATTTATCTTGCATGCATTTCTTTTCTATAGTATTGAGTGGCATTCAAACTTCAAAAGAAAAGTCATTTTTGTCTATTTTGTTTTAAGTAAATAAAATGTCACAAACAGAGTGTGAGGTATATGCTTATTAAAAGTACTAGTCTTAGATGTTGTCATTGAGAAAATATTTCTAGTGAGACATTTCTCAAAATATTTCTGGTGAGACATTTCTCAATTCTTGTGTATACATAATGTAGATTTGATGAATAGATTCAGACTAGTATTGGCCATCATGTACCTCCACCTGTGGACCCTATTACTGTTCATCCTATGGACATTTCATTCAATGTTTTGTCAGTCCTGGTTATTGATATTCAAAATGTTTCATTTGTTACTTTTTTATTGTTGAATGTTTATTTTTTTTTAATGTGCCAGTTTTTATTTTCCTTGTATTGAGGTGTTTATTTTCTTTGGTTGAACTTATTCAAACATACTGTAATGATATTTAAATTTAACAAAGAACAATGTGATATTTGAAAGCTGGATTATATATTGTAGCAGTTTTAAACTACTTGAATATAATGTATAAGAGTTGGTTAGGGTGATGCAATCCTGTATTGGATACAGGCTATATCCACCAAACAGTATAACCACAAAATAAATAATAAATATGTCCTTGTTTAATGTATACAAGCAAGTTTACAAAGAAAATAAATTTTATTTTGTTACATAGCTGAATTCTTTGTTTTACATACACAAGTCTAATTTATGTAATTAGACAAATACTGAAGTAAATATTTTGATATATATATTTTTCAATTTTAAAATTGATCTCTATTAAGGCATCGACTAACACCAGCTTGGCAAGGAAAAAACATTACATTAATTTATATGGTCAATATTTGCCCAAGCCAAAAAGGCTTTCACGTGTTTCTGCTCAACTTTCCACCCTATTTTTAATTTGTTTAAATTAAAAATTCTCCATGTGTATAATCATTACCCCAAAAATTGAGCCCAGATAATAAAAGTGTAAAACACTGGTGCATACATAAAATAGACCTTTCTTTGCCATTTGTTATGAACAAAATTGAAGAAAAACAAAACTTGTTTTTCTTAGCACTAGACTTATGAACACAGTGCTACAGACTCATTTTTTTTCCCAATCCAAAACTCTGGCTGGACAGTATAAACATGACAATCTTTTTGGACTGTGCAAACTTAATTTAATTTGTGAATTTAATTTATTTTTAATTCAGTTTTTGGTATTTCTAATTTGACAAAATTAATCATTCCTTTCTTTCTGATAACAATATTTTACTTCCTCATTGAACACATTCATTACACTATCATGAGCTGATCTCCGTTGTTGTGTAAAGTGCAATCTGAACACAACATAATTTGCTTTTCAGTTGTCACCCTGTAATTAACTTTACATTATTAATCTAGATGCATATTAAAATTCATATATTTATTGTAAGGGTTAATCTTTGGGGGATTCTCTTTGTATTACATGGACAATTGTCATTTTCTTAACTCTTTTATATTTCGCAACATATTTCATTAAACTTTATGCAGATTGTCTTTCAACATTCCTGGTCTTCATTTTCTTGAAAATCTACTAAAATCTGTCAAATACAGAATATACAATAACATTCATTAGCATATTATGAAACAAATTGAATATTACAACTACGTATGTTTAATATCTTAAGCCAACAACTTATACTGAATACTTTGATTTCAGTGTTAAATGTTTCACACAACAGCTTCAATTGAACTAATATATTCATTTATTGCCTAAATATATATAATTGTTAATATACAATTGTTAAATTGAGTTAATATATTGTCTTATTATTTGATTTTAAATAAATTACATTATTAGCTGATCAGTTTCATTCAAAAGGGTATTCATATTATTTAAATGATTCATTGTATTTTGCCAAAAAAAAAACAAACAAAAAATGTGCATGAGACTTACAATAGATTTGTGGTACCAGTAAGTAAAATAGTTTCATGATTATCCCCCATCATGGCATATTTTACTTTAGCCCAGCTCCTGATTGATCACATTTGTATGAATGTATATCAGGTAAATAATATATCTGTCCACATACAGAATCCTAGTGTTCCTGGGTTTTTCAAAGTTGTTTTAGTGACTCAAATATTATTTTATTAAACAGATCAGGCAATTACAAACTGAAAAAAATAATTAATCCACAATGTCTGATTCATTTTCTAATCTACAAATCAAGCTCACAAATTAAGCCAATTTTCCAAATATAAAATATTTTGATATATAAAATCCCATACTCAGTAGGGTTACGCCTATTTTGCTCACTCCCTGTAATCAGCAAAGGAAAGACCAAAATTGTGAGATGCATTTCTTCTACATCTTCTACTTATCAGAAAAAAAAAATCAAAATGTTCATTGAGGCATGACTGATTCATCATTGATATTTAAACAATTCATAAATTTGCTTAATCCAATCAAAATTGTGACATCCATCATTTTTTTCTCACTTGTTTGCTGTGGGGTGATGTTCATCACTGACTTTAATATAATTTATCAAGATGTATAATTTAATTGATATTGTCTGCACCATCAATCATATTCACTGAAATATGCAATGTCAATGTTTTTTTACATGTTTTCTGAGGCATGACTGGGCACTGAGTCATGAAGTACATGCTAGTACCTTTCATCAAGAAGCATCATCCAATTAAAAAGTACACCTGCATCTATCCCATTTACTGAGTAATATAGGTAACGTCAATGATCAATTCAATCATAAATAAATCAATAAGCCCATGGAATATATTTTCTCCAAGTTTCAAGCTTGGATATGTATATTAGCTAAAATAACAAGAAAGTCTTTTTTTTAAAAAAGAATTTGTTTGCAATTTCTTTTCGGAAAATTATATTTACTATATCCACCCCCAAATATCAAATGGCCTGGCAGAAAATCTTGCCAAATGTCATCCACTGAAGATGCGTTTGAATATGAAAATCTAATCCAGAATCCCAAAAAGAAACACTACTATTCTTCTTAATGGATGTGGAGTAGGCGATCTTTATTTCCAAGCGGATTTGCTGCATTTAACTGCTGAAAGAAGGAAATGTGCATGGTTTGGAGCGCCACCCTCCCCAACTCGCTACACGAGAGTACAAATCGAATGCATCACAGAAAGACATGTATACAGAAACATCCGACGTATACACACCAGCCCTCGTCACAACATATGCAATTTATTAGAATATATTCAATATTATTACATATATTTATTATTGCCCTAAGGGCTGAATACAAAAAACAGTTTTATATCCAAATAGTAAATGCTCACTGTGGTATGACTGTCCACTGAAGCATGTCTGTAGAGAATCTAATGATACACATTTCCACCAAGTTTCAAGAGTGAATGTTCCATAAAGACCCAAATGAAAGATAAATCATCTGCATCACTAATACTACCCCCTAAATGTATGACGGCTCAATCTGTAATAGTCAATATATATATATATATATATATATATATATATATATATATATATATATATATATATATATATATATATATATACATATATATTGCTCATGGCTCTAAATGTTGACAGATGGACAGACAGACAGACGGACAGATGAAAGTGATAGCTTTGTCTCACTGACAGCTGTCACAAATGAGACAAAAACTACATCTAAAAATGTATTTAAAGTGATTTTTTTTTCTTAAATTAACAAATCAAAGATCAACATAAAAAATAAATAGTCAAAATTGAAATGTATGAAATGCCAGCATTTATTTACTGAACATGCATATGTAACGAGGACACATGATATACATGTAAATCAGATTTCTGGCATATGCCTTCATTACATATCAAGATCCATTTTTTTGTTAATTTATACTTGGCATAAGGTATCATATTAAATAATTTTATTTAAATTTTTCACACACTTTAAACTCTAACTATGTCATAAAAGATATAAAAGATATGCAATGCAAACTACTATAATAAACATGACATGACCTGAATGAAACTAGCAATCAAATCCTCAATCCATCAAGTTTGTACTATTTTTCATGTCCAGCACATTTTTGGGATCCTTTATGTTATCTATAAAAATATTGCTGAGATATTCTTAATTATTACATGTGTCTTACACAAGAAAATTTGGTATCTGGTTTATTCTAGATTGTCAAAAACATAGAAAAACAAATATCTGATCAAACCCTCTTTGTCCCGTTTCAAAATATTTTGGACAATGCAATAATTTGGTGCACCCTGTTGACTGAGGTCTCATCTTGTGTTTCATTCAGGTCAATGTATTCATTCTGGTATATATTATAATACATATATTTGGTGCAATGGGTTAGTACAAGAATATAGAAAAGACCACCAGATTGATATCATGTATTGCTTCAATTGATTTTGTATTTATTCATAAATTTCAGTAAACAAATTTGAGCATAATTGTCAAACACATGACTGTTTTCTATATTACAAAAGGGTAAATACAATGATTATGTGGGTTATGTTAATAATGGTTATCATCAATGCAATTTTTTAAAATGTACTACCGTGGTAACTATATATTTTGTAATGACCATATATCTCTTCAAAAGGTTAGATATTAAATATAATACATGTTATATATGTATCGTTTCTCAAAATTGAATAAGAATAAATATTTTATGATTTAACCAAAAAAATGAGAAAAAAACATTTTCATAAACATATTTTCTTACCATTGCTAACTGGGCCAGAGTTAGGCAGATGACTCTTGGCCTATAACTGACTAAAATTTAAAGAAAGAAGTGCTATATTTCCATTATTAGGCAACATTTTTTTGTTCTTTGCAACTCAAATAATGAATTTTAAACTCTTTACAAATGTTGCTTTTGAATGACAGGGAATAAATGAACAAATGTAAAATCATCTTATATGTTCGTTACAGGACAAGGAGAAAAACAATGGATAAAATCATATATATTGTTACATTGTTACAATATATGCAGAGCATTAATTCAGACATTGTTATAAGCTTTACAGAAAATCTACTAATGCATTATTGTTGCAAGGTATGAAAAAATATATATGTTGTTTGCACAGACTCTATTTTGTTAATACACTACGACAAAGAATATAGAAAATTTTTACATTTTGCCAGTTATACAATAATCAGTTATACTAGATTTACACATTACCATTTAATAAATACAAACACCATTAACATATATATAACCATTAACATATATATATATATATATATATATATATATATATATATATATATATATATATATATATATATATATATATACATCATCTGTTTCTATGCTGCATGGTATATATATATATATATATATATATATATATATATATATATATATATATATATATATATATATATATATATATATATATATATATATATATATATATATATATATATATATATATATATATATATATATATATATATATATATATATATATATATATATATATATATATATATATATATATTGTACACAAGGAAGACTGAAGACTATCTTTCAATGGAGTAACCATCTCCTCACATAAACCTTGTCACATCATTCCTTATATAGCCAATTTCTCTTTCAAAAATATATATATTAATCAGAATTACAAAATATCTTTTCAGTTATTTTGTCTGCAACAAGGCAAATATATAAAGATCATCCATAACAGGAAACATATTTTACAGCAAATGTCACATTGATAAGGTCACATGTAAAATTTGGCATTAGAGGTCGACGTAGTGACCCCTTGCACCTAAAATATAAAGGCATATTCAAAAGTCTATGTGCCAAGGGCCAGCAAAATATGTTGGTTGTAACTTTTATAATCTGAATATCTGAATAAAGATTTTGTTTTCCAAATATCTTTTAATAAATATGAAAAGGTGAAACTCGTGTTTTTCTTGATAGTCAGGGTATCATTTAATAAAGACTCGGTACCGGTAGTTTGCCTGAGTGCTACACCTCTGCCTTTTGTTGGACCCTATGGTAATCCATGCAATTGGGATGGTAACAGTCAGGACAGATTTATAGTGATATTAAAAGAGATGATATAGAAGAATTAATAAGCGACAGATATATAACATATGGCAATAGATATGGCAATAGATATAACAAGATATACAAAAAGATGTCAATGCCATAAGATACACCAAGAATATTATCAATATGTTAATGACCAAATATACACACTAGATGGCACTGCCAGGTCTGCTTGGGATATATATGATAGTATATATAGGGTGAGTATATTAATTTGAGCAGTATGAGATGGTGGTGTCAGCAGTTAGTAGTCTGAGAGATGAGCTACACCCAGATACTGCGGCTTGCCTTGATTACCTGCTTGGGCGGCGGAAGGTCGGTTTGCACCTCAACTTCTTGCTTCTGAATTTAATAAAGAAAACATTGGCCAATGGCCTTAGAACTATGCTGATCATTGTTTTTTTAAAGTAATATTTGTGAACGTTTTCTGGAAATGCCTGCAAATTGCTTGATAAATTATCATTCACGGTAAATCCTTTCGCACTGCAGAATTGAGCAGATGCTAATTTTGGCAAATCAAAATGTAAAGATTAACAGTAAATTTTGTATTTATTTTCATCATTAGGGAATATTTAATGATATTGAAACAAACCTGAGGTTTTTTAATAAAATTTGTGATGGCAGTAATCCAGGATTCAACTTCTTCAGATGTATCCACCTGTAAGAAACAATCTCAAGTTATTCCGAGTAAACTGAATTCTTGATTTTTATTTTATTCCTGTCTGTAGGAAAAGTCATCCTAGACTAGATATATGTCCTGACATTACCAAAGGTGAAACTTCAGTGATATAATTATAAATCTTTAAGGTCAAGAGAAAAACAAAATCTTAAATGTAAATTTCATTAAATTAAAAATTTTAATTTTTAATAATTGGAAAAAAATGTTTTTATGTGAGAAAATATTCTACAGAAAATGATGCACTCATAATATATCCTATTTGTTGTATAACTGTATATCAGGTTATGGTTATTATAATAAATATTATTAGAGATTAATAGATAAATATCACATAATAAAAACAATATTCCCCCCAAAAATGATACAATTCTGAAATTCTTATTCTGAAGAAAGTCTTTTTTAAAATGTGTGTTCTTTTTACATTACACTCCATGCTGCCAACTTAAGGGCCTTCAACAAAACTTTCCAAGACAAGAACAAGTTTCTAATGTCTATACATGTCTATAACTATATGTGGTGGGGTAGAGTAAATGATACTAAATAGACAGCATTTTGAAAGCACATCATAGAAACATCTTACTCAAAGTTTTAACATTTATTAAAATATCAAATATATGTTTTACATGTAGATTAATCCAAATTTATCTGTAATAATATATATTACTATATCTTAGAGTATGGTACAAAAATAAGATGTGTTATAAACACTACATTTTCAAGACGGTAAATGTTTTGATCTTGCCTGTAATATTCATCTAATAAATATTACATGGGATTTATCTCAAATTTAAAGCAACAACTTTACATTTTCTGCCAACTTTTCTAGAATGATTACACCTCAGATATTGGGATTGGCAATGATTTTCGAAAAATTTTCACCCAAAAATACCAGCAAAAATATTTTCCACTAATGCACCATATCAAGGGAAACAGGTTGCAATGAAAATCCATGAAAGATATAAACTATCAGAAAGTTACATTGATATGCACATTTGTGTGATACCATATTTCAGAGTTGATGAAGTCAATAAAGCATATATTTACCTGTAAGTAAAATACTCTTTGTGGTGTGACTATTTCAAATATATGATCCCTATTTATATGTATTCTAAAAATAAAGGCACCAAGGCAAATATTGTTATACAGCGGTATAATTTTTGTTCTAATACGTTAAATGTTTTAAATGTAGATTTAAAATGAAATCAATTAATATTTATAATTTAATAGTTACCCGATAGAGATGCGTGCCTCTAATATTTCTGCTTTTGATATTGTTCTTATGGGTTTCTTGGTCTGCAATAAATCAACATAATATATTTTTGATATCTTACGGTTAAATTGCTATTTCAGGAAAGGAGATTGTAAAAGTTAAATTGCTATTTTTGTTTTACTTCTATGAGATATGCATACCTCAGCAGTTTTGAAATACGACAAGCCATCCACATTTAATGTAAACCATCGCCTTTTCCAATTCTTTCTCTGTCGCATGAAAGAGAACTTATATTATCACATGGAAAATCAACAAATTTATTTTCATTCACATGGAAAATTTACACTTTGTTTTATTAGTACTGTAGTTAATTGATTTTTTAAGATTTCATCTCAATTAAACATATTGTTGTACAATATTAAAAGTAAACAATAGTTAGTTAATAGAAGCAATTGAACAGAAGCAATTGACAAGACACTTTTCCATAAGAACTGATATTGAAAAGATACTTTTCTACAAGAACAATTGTAAATTATATTTGACTATAATTTGTCATTTTGAAATTTTTAAAACTACCGTAGTAAGGCATAAACCTTTATGCAAAAACATAGGTTAACATGAAAAGATTCATGTCACACATTTTTTTTATGTTTTTAATTAGAAAAGATATGAAGATGATATATATATATATATTCTCACCAAACCCCCCTGTTTGATACAGTAACCATCTTTAATGACTGGGGTTCTGTGAATGACAACTTGACTTGTCTCACATTGAGATTGCATGGGGAAAACTCGATCACGCTCCACCTCATCACAACTGCTGTCTGAGTCAGAACCATCATTCTATAAAAAAACACATAATTTGTTAACTGTATCCACCCCTTAAAACCTTTTTCCATGAATTGAGGGTCAATGAGGGTGGGGAGTAAGGATCAGTCAAATATCATTTATAAAAGCTTAACATTAAAAGAAATGCTAATTATGAACCTTACTTCAGGTAATTTTAATTCATTTATTGACCAAAAAACTTATATTTAGGATCATATTTAATCTCAGCAAAATAAACCCACCTGAACATAAAAGTTTGGTGCAGTTGCACTTTCTATGGGTGTTTTAACAACCACACCACCAACAATTTCAGCTTTATAGCTGGCACTGCTGCCATAACTGGCCCTCTCGCTCTCACTCTCTGAGGCGGGTACCTTCAAATTAACCATACACTAAAATGTTAGTAATTCAAGTAAATGGAAGTAATTGTCAGTAATTCAATTAAAAATCCTAACACTTTACAAAAATATGATATAGTTATGTTTAAATTATAAAGATAATATTTTCTAATTGCTTACAATTATTTTGCAGGCATCATTAATGACGCTGATCCACTCATCCCTGTCTGTGCTGTCATCACCTCGAAGATAACACCTGCTTCCAGCTACTGTCAGGACTACAATCAATATAGGAATATGTTTTGATCTCATTAAGAAGTATGCATTATACTGCAAAGGGATTTATATATCTGGGGCTGTGTATACACCTTTAGCATTTCAGAACGAGGATTGTCATTATATTAATAACTTTATTTCTTTCTGGAGTGACGAAATTGAAACAAAAATCTGAAATCACAGAATAAATTATTTTTGCTTAACTTACAGAAACAGAACTTCTCTTTTGGCCTTGCTTTGCTTCCTTCTTGAACCTTAATAATATAAAAAAATGTTTGTTACTGAATGTTTATCATGTTTGAATATTGTTTTTTATATTTTTCTCAACAGACTTGTGTTCGTTAAAGGGATTAAGCAGTGATTTTGGAAAAATATGTATAAGTATCATAAATTAATGATAAAGATATTTGCCTTTCATATCTAAATATTGTTTTGGTTGATGCACTCCAGTAAATGTCTGTAAAACTTATTTGAATAGGAACCTAATTTATAGCCCCCTTTTGAAAGCACACTTCTTTCTTGGCGTCATTTTTATGTGGAATGTGATCATAGAGGCACTGAAAGGTAAAATGACGTCATAAAAGTATGGCAATATGCTTATGACGTCACAAAAAGTATTGTCCTTTCGATAGTGCCAGAATGAAGTCAAACAGTGCTACCCCACTTTGAGCCTCAATTGAGGTCAAACAAAGTTCACGCTACCCATGTTTACCCGTCATGTGCAGCTTATGGCTGAGACAGGTCTCTCCTGGGAGTGCATCTTTTATGTCTTATAGCATCTTATGTTTTTACTCTAATATAATTTCAATTTGTCAAGATGTTCCGTTCATATGTGGCTAAGCTTTCAATACACCAAATTGTAGAATTGATGCTTAATACTTTTAAATGAATTTGAACTTATTCAGCATCTTCAACAAAAAAAACTTTTTTATCTCTCAAATGTAAATGTATGCACTCTTTCCATCACAGAGAGAAGATCACTTATCCCTGGGCCTTTGCCTTTCTCTATTTCATGGGCTTTTGTTTCAAGCTGAATATACCTACCATTGATATGTAACCCAGGTTGATGCCACCAACTCGTTTGCTGTCTGCGGGGAGATTCTAAAAGAAAATTGCATTTCGGAATAGATTTTCAAATATTTTTGAAGGTTTGCTGGTAGTAGTTAATCCATTAACATTACAAGTACCGGTAGATGATTTTGAAATAATTCTTTTAACTATCTGATGACAGGAAATACCTGTGGGTTGTCCATGAAGTACTCCAGCATGTTGGAGTCATGGCAGATGAGGAAGTAGCGTCGCACAAAGTGTCCGCTGTTCTCTTGCTCCTCAATATCCAGGAAGCCACAGTAGCGACCATGCTTGTCTCTATAGGGCATGATTCACCTCCTGTCTCGGTTCATCTTTATCATTCACATCATATGTCTATAAATAAAAAAATATACGCTTCCATGAAGTTGTTTATTTCTATATCAAAAGTATTTTATTGTTATAGCTAAATGGTAGAAAACTGCAGTTGTTTTTTTAATGTTTAGGGCAACAAGGATTATACAAGGTTATAAAAAAGTAAAATCAACAACAAAAAATCCTGATCTTTCTGATAATTCATTAAAATCTTTCTTCACTTTTATATTTTGAACCTTGTGCATAAAGTGCAAGCTTATTTTGGAATGGATTTCTAGGTATCTTCCTTTGAAATTTTGACTTTGTGTCAACCATAAATGTATTTCACACTCAATAAAAACTATTTATTTGATTATTTTTGTGAAGCTCTGGCTGCATGTGGATAATTTCCCAGAATGCAATATTTATGGTATGGAATTGGCTTTACACTTTGATAATCTAAAAACAATACTAAAAAAATAAACACATTTTACTTTCTAAAAGATCATTCAAACTTGACTAATTCTCTTAAAAAATTGTCCATTTATTTGCATACAAATCTCCAATACAATTCTTTAGACTAACTTTTGAGTGACATTTATCTCTGCAGAGCATTTCTCACATTTATTTGATTATACTTTGATATATGAGTAATAGCACAACTTTAGATTTAAAAAAAATAATAAACTAGATCATATAAAAAAATAATGAAGAATTATACATATAATACAAAATTTATCTTTCCACAATAAGGCAGCTACCAGTGTGAACAGCTTGGAGCCATCGCTCAATTATAACAAACATTTCTGATGATGTGGTCAGTGCAATGGTAACTAAGAAATACCCAGACATTTAGATAAATAGTATGTTTTCTAAAGTAAAATTCAAATTTGCCTCCATTTTGTTATCACTATAATAATTCAAATTGAAAAAAAAAACAAATTTAACCATTTTAATTGTCATGTCCTGATGATATTTATCTAATAT
Source organism: Amphiduros pacificus (assembly GCA_949316495.1). Lineage (NCBI taxonomy): Eukaryota > Metazoa > Annelida > Polychaeta > Phyllodocida > Hesionidae > Amphiduros > Amphiduros pacificus. The sequence goes on along the minus strand of OX439000.1, from coordinate 39,184,890 downwards.
AATTTGTTATCATGAATTCTAATCACAGTTGAACGTCATATATCATGAGCAACATAATGTGTCTCAGTTGTACTTTACAAGCTTATTGAAATGAAATTTCAGTGATTCAAGCACACTTTCTTGGAGCCAGATATTTTCAAAATATCCACTCAGTTAAGGCTTTTGCACAAATAGATATTTCACCAAGCTGAAGAACTTACATGATGTTCACAAGCGAACATATGCAGTTAGTATATCAGTTTGCAACTTCTTGGCACAGCTTTTCCTTATTGGTTTTTAATCACCCAAGAATGAGCTAATCTTAGATAGCAGTCTCTACCATCCCCATGTCAACATATCACCCGGAAGTGACACTTGTCAACATATTTTTCTAACAATTTAAGTTTAAAAGTTTGCATTCCAGGTTCATGCAGCTTTATATGTTGTGTGAACTTAGAACTTAACTTTAATAGGATACCATACAACATTGATATCGATTTCTTATAGAGCAGCAGTTAAATGTTCCCACCTGTACGTTGCATGTCCTGCTGTCACCTAAAATTCATCATTATGTGGTGCTGTTGATAAAAGAAGTGGGTCAACAGGACCTGTCAAAATGTTTGTGTGGGCATGCAAAATGGGTCACAGAGCAGAAGTAAATGATTTATCTCAGTTCAACTTTTTGTGCAGTTAATATCGATCTATATTTCTGAACTCATTAAACTGTTATATGTCTACTGTCAAACAAGTGACTTTTAAACGAAACGTGTTTATTTTGGTTGCAAGAAAAGCACCTGTCGCACTGCATGCAGACAAAAGTAGGTCATAAGCGGACGGAAGTCATCAAACTGGGTCAAAGTGATTGATTTCATTCCCGGCATGCGCGGCGTCAAAATATCACAGAACTGAAGATTCGTCTCATTTCTGTCAGTTTAAAGAACTTATCCACGTGTTTGTACTGGATATGAAGACTCAGTTGGAAACATAGATAACAGGTTAGTGTCTTTAACAAGATATAATTGTTTTTCGCGATTGAAATGGTGTAGAAATGGGCGATTTAGTGGCGAAACTGAGTGGGATCTCAGAAGTGAACACAAAGCTTTCTGACAAATTCTCTCTTTCATGTCACCCAGGCTCCATGCATCTCCATCTCATCAGTCATCACTCACTGAATTACTCTAACACGGGACTTAGGAATAGCCCTGTCAGTTTGATGTTTTCTTGATATGATAATTAAGCTAAGAATACTCACATAAAATACTTAACCTGACCAAAACTCACGAAACTTTGATACTGAGATCAGTGAGATGTCTGCATCATTCATACTACGAATCATACTCATAGTAATCGTACATGTACTTGGATTGACAGTGTATAATCTAATGTAGTGTGATTGCTGGTTCCCATCTTGATTTTGAACTTTGTATAGCATATCTTCTGCAATGAGAGGGGAAAAAACCTGTTGTTCTGTCTGTCCGTCAACTTTGAATTTCTTCTGTGAAACAACTGTTCATAGTTCTTAGCACAAGTATGTACGATGTATTATTTTCAGAGGATAAATAGGTTGATTGAGAATCGCCATACTGTCCCATTGAAAACAACACACCAGAACGGCACAATTACAAAATCGGAAGTGCATAAAAAACTCTCTAAACTCCTTTCATTAAACAAGAAAAAGTGGTGCTCCACATGTAACACGGATGGGAAAAAAATTAACAAACAAAACAAAAAATGCAATAAACAAAACAAAAATTACAACAAACAAAACAAAAGTTACAATTGAACAATTGATGCAACAGTGGAGTGTGTGTCTTAGACCATGATCATGTACATGTGCCATTCTTTTATCCTGTAAACAGATAAAAAGTAGTGTGTGATGACATCATTTACTTAACAGAAAATTCAACACAATACTATCATTGTCACCCATCAGTCTGAGAAATTATCTGATCATAATCCTGGAGATACTTCCCAATCTATAGCTCAAAAAGGGAATTCTGAGTAGGTGTAGTTTAACCCTAACGGATGGGAAAGATGGCAACGTCCACCAATGGTAATGGACGTAATGGACGTTGATGTCCCCATTGTTCTGGCTCAATGACGTCATTTTGTAACATTCCCTTGGGCAGCAACGTGTTTCAATGTAATCATGACAATGATGTCAGATAGCTTGGATCATGACCTTTTGACCCCAGCACCCTATTGAGCATATTGAATAACCATGGTTATAAATTTGATCAAATAAGTATGTATATACCCTATTCCAGAAAAAAAAATTGGTTAGTCCAGCCAATCAACACCATTTAGATAGCCTTGTCCGTTAGGGGTTATATTTGGTTTTAATAGAGCAAGATTGAGATAAAAGTGTGACACAGTTGGTATAGTGTAGGATCTGTGTCTTTAATGGTTATATAGTGGAGGATGGGAGGTGGTGGGTTCGACTCCCACTGCCGGCAGTGTTACTTTCACACTGGTTAAAAGGCTCGAAAGTCAACCTAATATGGCCATAGTTGCTGAAAGGGTCGTAAAAACACCATTTCACATTTCAAAAGTGTGATCAATGATTTGCGTCAGTGCTCAATATATATTATAAGAAGTTGAATATTCAAGAAAGCATATGCACAACTTTGCATCAATCTGTAAAAAAAAAATTGTACACATACAAATATAAAATTTTAAAAGACAAAGATAAATTTAACTACCCCGTCTGTTTGCAATGAATGTTTCATTTTTGTGCTGTTTATTTAATTTGTTGCTTTATTTTAATATTTGTCTTTTGTTTTAAATTTTGTAATTTGGGTTGTTTCTATATATTTTGGTTTGATTGTTTGATATATTTGGGTTTGATTGTTAAAATATTTAATTTGATTTCTTGACTTTCTGGTTTGCTTTTTGTTTTCCCCAATGTGTAGAGCATCAATTTTTGTTGTTTACCAGAAGCATTGGTTTTAAGTCATTGGCTGGAATCAACATGGTCGATGTGGCTCCAGAAATTGTTATCAGAGAGGGTTAAATATTTAAAAAAATTAAGATCAAACATGTCATCCACAGATTTCATAATTCACCATATTGTCTTTGTTATCATGTGTGATGAAAATATATAATGAACTTTAACACTTTTATTTTGATGATAATATAACAGATATATAAAGGTGAGAATGCATCATTGTAGAGCCAACGCCCATCACTTTCAGGAATTTTGGTCTTTGTCAATCATTATATTATCTGACATAACATGTATACACAGTTGATAATCTGTATGATATAGTGGGTTGTATCCATGAGGAAGACAAAGCATTACTTAATGAAGTGATGGCTGTATGTTTTCTCTGGCAAAATTAACAAGTCAGAGTCATATCATATGCACTCCCATTCAATATGTCAGTGCTTTGATTTCTCTTATCAGCTTTTAATTAAAACTAATATATTGAACTTCAGATGAATATATTTGGAGAGAATTAACTACAGTGGAATTCATTAAGTTAAAGGAAATTCCTAAATCATTTTTATATATAGAACAGTTTAACTAAACAATTTACTGAAAAACAGAGAAGACTTTTTGAAAGTGCATATTTTATGCCCTCATATCGCTGATTTAAATCCTGACCTACTACTGATATCTTTCTGAACGTGACTTGACATCAACACATCACATGTCAACATGGTAAGCGCATTTTATAAAGAGTTTATTGCTGGCCACTTCAGATTGCTATGTTATTTCATGTGCAGAGTCTTGGGGTTCCAATCCAGGACTTTTGTCAGTAGGGGAATAGCCAACATTTGTCAAAAACTTGATTGAACAGTATTCATTTTCTTAAACTCAGAGTTTGTGGATGGTATCATTGTCTGAAGTCACTATAATTTCTGCCCAAACAGATCAAAGAAATTTATCAAAACACACATGTGATCCCCTTTATCATGTGTGTTCATGGTTTATTGCTTGTGACTCCATAAGGTGAACACAATAAAATAATTTTTAAGCTGAACTTTTTAACTTCTCAGCATATCTCACAAATCAACAGTGATAGATTAGTGATTCTTAGCATAGATCGGTATTGACCACTGTCCTGTGCAGAATAAATAGCTAAATCACAAACTGATGGGTCACAGACCATGGCGTAGTTGGTTAGAGCATCACGTTATTAGCACCAGTTCCTCTGTGGTGATCCAAAGGTCGTGGGTTCGATCTCCAGCCGTGCCAAGATTGAATTCATGACACAATTTCACACATGAGCTGAGGCCAGTGCCATAGGGTTCACCCCTTGTCCTTGTAAATCTGTGACTGGGTGGGTTGTCATGTCAAGGACCTGCGACGACAATTCAGAAATGACTGAAAGAATGTTGAAAGTGATGTAAAACCCCAAACAAACCAAATCACTAGTTGATGACTATGGCATCCTGATCTTTCAGAATAATGTATTTATCAAAGATCAAGACATACATGCACTGTGTATGTTCTGCATGTCCGAAAAAATCTTTATTGTTATGATTTTCAATGATAATGAGATAAACATTACTTAACACATTAACAAGTTCATTTATAACAGATTTCTTTGAAATGAGTTATCATCAAATGGAGGCTGATGGATGGTATTTATATAAAGTAATAAATTGGGGATAGTATTTTGTCAAAAATTCCCAATATAAAGAATTCCAAAAAAATGGTAATTTCTCAAAAACGTTGAAAATATCTCAACATTTTAATGATGTTTTGTTTTTTCCAGAGAACTCCTGAACATAATTGCCTTCAGGAAATTGGTCTTTGTGCCAGTTTACAAAGCAAAATAAAAAGGTAAGTCAAACCATTGGTAGATAGTGTATTATATTATTTGTAACAGTTGTTTTACACAATTATTTTTTTCTATTTTTCTTTTGAAATAGTGGATATTGTTAAATTTCATGTAAGATTTTATGTATTTGTTTTAAATAAATCAGCAATCCAGATTATTGCTTGAAGAATCAAACAAATTAAGCCTGGGTTGGCCAATATAGCAAAATGTGTGCTCATATAACCGTCATTACATAAATATTACAGTTTCAAGACCAGTACTAATTGATCACAACACTGAGAAAAGACCGAGCGACACAGCAGAAAATGTGGTTTGAAACAAAGTTTGTGAAAACTGAAATTCCTTGTAATTTCCATATGATGGCATTGCATAAAAACAACCATGAAAATTCACAATATATTGAGTCACTCTATTTTGTGTCTGTGTCTGATGATGGGAAAAGTGTCAGTAACTTTATTAAGGATTCTTGTGATTCTACCAACTTGGCAAGATCTGCATATCACGTTTAATTGCATCATTTTCTTACATTTTACTCTTATTGCACAGTATCAGTAGAATTAGATGGGTTATGTAAAATATATGAAAGAATTCCTTGTAATTCCAACCACTCTCAGTGAAATACCACAGTAGATATCAAAGCATTGGAGAACTATTCCAGTACACATTGTCACAGATGCAAGGCATCTCATATAGAATATCAATCATTTTATCAATTAAATATTCATGATGTAGATGAGCAGACTAAATAAAGTGCATATTTAAAACAGTAGAGGAATAGCATCATGTTGAAATTATGCCAGAAGTCGGAAATGCCACAATGTGAACTGTGTTTTCATTATTAAAGTTGGAGGGATGCTTTTCAACTGAAAAAGACAGTCTCAAGTTCTGTGCCAGGGATCTGCCATGTTGTCATAATATCTTATCTGTTCAACGTTATTTGCCATTCACAAGTCATTGGCAGTTGGACAATATGGATTTTCAGCTCCATTTAACATTACAGAATGTTGCCAATGTAAATGTCACAAGAACTTGAGTAAGATGATACATGTGTAGGAAACTGATAGAAGAATAAATGCTATGTGGAGTAGGAAAAGTAGCAGATAAGGGCTAGAACCTAAACAATCCAATATTACAGTCTTAAATACTCTGTTGGTAGCATGTCAACACTATATACAATTTCAATAATGCACACAGTCAAATTGAGAACTAATATTCTTAGCACTGATAAATTCCTTCTGGTCTAAAACCCACAAACTTATGAATATAATTAGAATATGATTAATGAACAGATGAACTAAATTGATATGATGAAATCATGTAACTATCATTTTAGATGCTTGGAATGAGATACACTTTCATGTTTCTATTATTCATGAAGAGGAAATTTTATGAGAAGAAAAAAAATATGTTTCTCTCTTTCTATGTATCCGCATTCTGTTTACAATAACTTCACTATATTTTCATTAAATACTGATGTCAAAAGATCACATGTTTTATATCATTATATAAAACACAAGAGGAAATGGGTTTCACATTGTAGGCATATCATGAATGCTTAATTTGTGGAAATAGAGTAGAGGTACCAGCATACATATCAGCAGCAAAATATACCCAGACTTTAACAGTTGGAGCCAAATATCTATTTGGTTGTGTATAAAAATGCCACATACAAGGTATGTGTGACCAAATAATGTCACACAACAGCCATTTGATATGATAGGATGGCCAGGCAAGACCTTATATGGTCAAGCAAACCTTGTTTGTGACACAATATGGTTACAGAGAAATACATTTTTACGTGACCTAATAGTTGTCTGGCTTGGACCTTTTAGTTAAGTAGTTTGTAGTTTGGAACACGTATTTAGAAATGACTGGGTCCAAGTTATCACAGGAAGCTTTTAATTCTTTAAATGTCTGTGTGATCATGGAACACTGCAAATGTAAAACTGTTCAGCCCCTATGTGCCGGAGCCACTGTGTACACAAGTGGCCTGGTGATGAAGAGCCTGATAATAGAGATGGGAATGTTGGCCGGCTTAATGGAATGATCACTTTAGTGAGCAGATTGCAGACCGTGGTGATGGGCACAATCAACTTTATTGATTGGCTGGCTCCATAATAACATTGCAGCGCAGTTCACACACTAAACCCTTCCAACTGATATCTCCAGTAGCTTTTTTCGCTTTAGGATTTCTGACATTAGGAGTTGCATGTCTATCTTAATTGCCATTTCAGAATTTTTTAGCTGAGGTATGACCACAGCGTGATTTTCATAAAAAAACAGTTGATTTTGTTACTTTCTCCTTATGAATATTTGAGATTCATTATTTAAATGGCCCTCTCTGCTCACTCTAGTGTTAACATAGATATCATAAGAATCCTTATTGTTGAATTCAATGATATACTTCTGTCAGCAAGTATTAAAATGGTGAAAACAGACTGAACATTGGGAGAATTTGTATCTAATTTTATATAAGGAGTAACATCAGGGGGGGACAAGCAACGCCTGCAAGTCATTGATATGGGCGATCAAGCCCAGTATTGTTGCTGCATCTGGGAGCCTTAGAGAAGCTCAGTCTCCCGAGCTCTCCACCGTTCTATCCCCATGTCACTTATAATCCACTGTTCTGTTGCCATGGTTACCCGATACGAGTGGGGCTTATGAAGTTTGAAAGGAAAATTTGATTTATAAACCATAAGTCAATATTGGTGATGGTTTTACAGCGACTGCAAACCTTAGCAGATTGCTTCATGGTAATCTTTAGCGCTAAAAGCCCAAACAAGGATGTTATGGTCCAGAGTTAAGTATTTGTAATAGTATATAATAATGACTTAGAGTTGCCAGATAAATTTCAGGGACTATAATGTAAGTAGAAATGTTTATTCTTAAGAAAAACCATTGCAATTTAGATCAGATATAAAGGTAAAAGTTTGGTAAGAAATCTGCAGATACTTACTTTTTACCCTCAGCCCCTGATGTAATCAGGCTGAGGGTATTGCAGTACTCCTGGCGTGGGTATGTAGGTATGTCTGTATGTATGTATGTCTGTAGCAAACATCCTTGTCATCGCAATAACTCGAGAACAAATGATGGCAGCTTCATGAAACACACATAAGCATCTGGTGAAAACCTCGAACGAGTTGGATGGACGGCAACCTTGACCTATTTTTCAAGGTCACAGGGACAATTATGTGAAATCCCAAGAATCGCAATAACTCAAGAACAAATGATGGCAGCTTTATGAGATTTGACACACATAAGCATCTGGTGAAGACCTCAGAATTTTTTCTATGAAACATGACCTTCACCTACTTTTCAGGTCACAGGTGTATTGACCTCCACCACAGGCAGCCAGAGTGATATCACTACATTTATATACCAGTAGGTTAATACTTTGTGTATAGGACAAGACAAAGAGTGGTTGGGACTTTCTCTTGTGCCATGAAAACAAATAAACACTTTCAGCTCAATTGCAATTAGTGGTGGGTATTATAACACATAATTTTGGAGCGATATGTACTTCTAAGGGGCCTGCAGATCACGGACCTGGCTGTCAGTGTCACAGACCAGACTGGCGGACATCTCAAATGCATAAATAAACATAGAATTGAATTTTTTTTGCAAACGTAGAATATGTTCCAGTCAGTGTTGTCTCTGGCAACCTGTGATATTAACTACCTTAGTCATCAGGGCTTCCGGCACATCACTTGTGCCGTGAAAAAAATTAAACACTTTTGACATTTTGAAAGACAGTGGAATTATAAGATGACATGTGAGACACAACATTCAGCTCAATTACAATTAGTGGTGGGTATTATAACTCAGAATTTTGGAGCGATATGTACTTCTGAGGGGCCTGCAGATCACAGACCTGCCTGTCAGTGTCACAGACTGGCGGACACCTCAACTGCATAAATAAATATAGAATTTAAATATTTTTTTGTAAATTTAGAATATATGAAAATTAATAACATTATGCACAAAATAAAGGTATGCTATATGTTTGACTGTGTTAAAAATGTCTGAGTTTCAACTGCCAGTTTCAAACAGTTGCCAGTCACTGTAGTCTACATTTACGGCAACTTCAAAATGATGAGAACATATAAATATCATTTTCAAAAAGGAAACTGTATACAAATTCTTTTTTTTAAAAAAGACTTTCTTGTTAACTCCCTTGACTTGCCCTTTTTGTTTTCACTCTATTGTACCTTTCCATATAAAACAATACATATTTCTCACCTACTGTGCCTTTTATACAGTCCTCAGATGTGTTAAGAATTACTTTTAATAATGTACATTTTAACATAACGAAAGATATTCCAGCCGAAAATATTACTAAAACATAGCTGCTTGTTTTGAAATTCACACTCATTTTTTCTCTGCCACTTCCAGTTCTCTGCTACTTAGCTTTGTTAAATGGTAATTTTCTCTGACTTATAGGTAATTACATTTATAAAACAATACAGGCTATTATTGACACATGGGAGAATATTTGCAGAATTCAGATCTCAATACACCAATGTCTAATGCCCCTCAGATCAACACAGTCAGTCTCTTATTGCTGTTTATTTATTTGAATAAATTTATAGTAACTTTTATAGAATTATCACTGATTTAATGAACAGTCAAATCATTTATTTAAAGCTCCAAATGAAAAAAAAAATGTTTATCTGTATCAGTAATCGTGAATTTGGCATTTACTATCAGCTTAATCAGGGCATGTCAAGCAGATCAGGATGAGTTTATTTCATATTTTTTTCAACCTAAAAACTGGCCTGATTGTATGATGAAAATAATATGGTGTTAAATGGGGCATAAATCTATTGTGACATTTTCACATTGAGGACACTTGATGTATGGAGATGCTGCCAATTCCCTCGCCCATTCAAAATAAGCTGCAATTATTGGCCAACTTATCACTTACGGTGTCTACAGATCATTGTAAAAGATGCCAGTTACCATGGCAACACCACATTTGTGTCTATCTTCTGTTGGCTGCTTCCATTGATACTACTTATACAGTGTAGTGTGATAAGGAATAGGAGTAGCGCATTTGTGAAGCAGTATTTTCTGATATTAATGTGTCCATATATATTTTTTTATCAAAGTGAGATTTGCCAGCATTCATGACCATATAATAGAATGAGTTTTGACAATGTGAGGGGTGACATCTTTAGCTGTTTATATTTTCAGCTTGATCGGTCAGCGATCAGAGACAAATCAGACTGGCGTGGCGACAGGCAGGACCCGGCAACGAGAATTTCCCTCCCAGAATGCCCTCCCAGCCAATGCCCGGGCCCATGGACCGCGATCCAACCATGTAAGTATTATCTTTAATTTAATTGATTTTAACCATCAACGTAACATAATTTAATTGGTAATTGTTGCACAAAAGAAAGTTAGGCAAAATGTTTTCTTTTCTGTCAATATAATAGATATCCATTTTTACTACTTTAACATTGTTTTATGAGACATTGGTGTGGTTAGAACAGCCAGGCAAAATATGTAAAAGATCGTAAATATTTTATGCCTGGCACATTTTGTCACCAGCAGAGGCTGACAAGAGAATGAATAGACTCACAGAGAATCAGAACAAAGTGAAGGAGAAGCTCATATTTCTATTGAAACATAAATATTCCGTTATTAGCATGAGCAAAATAAGTAGGATTATCAAGTATCCTTAATTACACATAATGATATATAAACTATCTAGAAACTCTCCTCTGAAAATATATGAGTTTTATATATTGAAAGAATTTGGACCATGACTAAATGAAGGTGAGCACGATGAGTAAAAGCTTCTGAGGACAGACAAAGCATATTAGTGTGCTAGTGCTTGGTGAATGAGTGAATTTGTATGGGTAAGTCGGGAGAGATACTTCCATGACAGAGTGAATCTGCACAGAATCCTCGCAGGAATTTGTAAGGATGGAATATATGGAGAGAGACTTGTATGTGAGAGGGGAGATTGGATCTATACAGGGAATGTATGGAGAGAGACTTGTATGTGACAGGAAAGAGTGAATTTATACAAGGAATGTATGAAGAAAGACTTGTATGTGAGAGAGAAATTTGAATTTATATAGGGAATGTATGGAGGGAAGAGTGAATTTATACAGGGAATGTATGGAAAAAGACTTGTGTGGGAAGAGTGAATCTATACAGGGAATGTATGAAGAGAGACTTGTATGTGAGAGGGAAGAGTGAATTTATACAGGGAGTGTATGGAGAGAGACTTGTTAGACTGCTAACTAAATTTTTTGGATGTTTAACATTTTCCAATGTTTTTGTCACCTCGTTACTAATATGTTAGCCTCGTTACTCATGCATCCAGGTTCCCAGCTCGTTTCTAGGACATTCTACAGACATTGTTGAAAATTGCATATGTTTTTTCTTACCTGGTTGGTGTTGTGGTAGCGGGCAAGGAACGAGCAAGAAAAGTCGCACCATTATGTGTGAGAGAAGATTGAATTGGCAGGGAATGTATGGAGAAAGACTTGTATGTGAGGGAAGAGTGAATCTGTACAGGGCATGTATGGAGAAAGGCTTGTGTGGGAAGAATGAATATGTACAGGAAATGTATGGAGAAAGACTTGTATGTGAGGGAAGAGTGAAACTGTACAGGGCATGTATGGAGAAAGGCTTGTGTGGGAATAGTGAATCTGTACAGGGCATGTATAGAGAAAGGCTTGTGTGGAAAGAGTGAGTCTGTACAGGGCATGTATAGAGAAAGGCTTGTGTGGGAAGAATGAATATGTACAGGGCATGTATGGAGAAAGACTTGTGTGTGAGGGAAGAGTGAATATGTACAGGGCATGTATGGAGAAAGATTTGTGTATGAGGAAAGAGTGAATATTTACAGGGCATGTATGGAGAAAGACTTGTGTGTGAGGGAAGAGAGAATATGTACAGGGCATGTATGGAGAAAGACTTGTGTGTGAGGGAAGAGTGAATATGTACAGGGCATGTATGGAGAAAGACTTGTATGTGAGGGAAGAGTGAATCTGTACAGGGCATGTATGGAGAAAGGCCTGTGTGGGAAGAGTGAATCTGTACAGGGCATGTATAGAGAAAGGCTTGTGTGGGAAGAGTGAATCTGTACAGGGCATGCATGGAGAAAGGTTGTGTGGGAATTTATACAGGGAATGTATGGAGAGAGACTTGTATGTGAGAGGGAAGAGTGAATTTATACAAGGAATGTATGAAGAAAGACTTGTATGTGAGAGAGAAATTTGAATTTATATAGGGAATGTATGGAGGGAAGAGTAAATTTATACAGGGAATGTATGGAAAAAGACTTGTGTGGGAAGAGTGAATCTATACAGGGAATGTATGAAGAGAGACTTGTATGTGAGAGGGAAGAGTGAATTTATACAGGGAGTGTATGGAGAGAGACTTGTTAGACTGCTAACTAAATTTTTTGGATGTTTAACATTTTCCAATGTTTTTGTCACCTCGTTACTAATATGTTAGCCTCGTTACTCATGCATCCAGGTTCCCAGCTCGTTTCTAGGACATTCTACAGACATTGTTGAAAATTGCATATGTTTTTTCTTACCTGGTTGGTGTTGTGGTAGCGGGCAAGGAACGAGCAAGAAAAGTCACACCATTATGTGTGAGAGAAGATTGAATTGGCAGGGAATGTATGGAGAAAGACTTGTATGTGAGGGAAGAGTGAATCTGTACAGGGCATGTATGGAGACAGGCTTGTGTGGGAAGAATGAATATGTACAGGAAATGCATGGAGAAAGACTTGTATGTGAGGGAAGAGTGAATCTGTACAGGGCATGTATGGAGAAAGGCTTGTGTGGGAAGAGTGAATCTGTACAGGGCATGTATGGAGAAAGGTTGTGTGGGAAGAATGAATCTGTACAGGGCATGTATAGAGAAAGGCTTGTGTGGGAAGAATGAATATGTACAGGGCATGTATGGAGAAAGACTTGTATGTGAGGGAAGAGTGAATCTGTACAGGGCATGTATGGAGAAAGGTTGTGTGGAAAGAGTGAATCTGTACAGGGCATGTATAGAGAAAGGCTTGTGTGGGAAGAGTGAATCTGTACAGGGCATGTATGGAGAAAGGCTTGTGTGGGAAGAGTGAATCTGTACAGGCCATGTATAGAGAAAGGCTTGTGTGGGAAGAGTGAATATGTACAGGGCATGTATGGAGAAAGGCTTGTGTGGGAAGAGTGAATCTGTACAGGGCATGTATAGAGAAAGGCTTGTGTGGGAAGAATGAATATGTACAGGGCATGTATGGAGAAAGGTTGTGTGGGAACAGTGAATCTGTACAGGGCATGTATAGAGAAAGGCTTGTGTGGAAAGAGTGAATCTGTACAGGGCATGTATAGAGAAAGGCTTGTGTGGGAAGAGTGAATCTGTACAGGGCATGTATAGAGAAAGGCTTGTGTGGGAAGAGTGAATATGTACAGGGCATGTATGGAGAAAGGCTTGTGTGGGAAGAGTGAATCTGTACAGGGCATGTATGGAGAAAGGTTCGTGTGGAAAGAGTGAATCTGTACAGGGCATGCATGGAGAAAGGCTTGTGTGGGAAGAGTGAATCTGTACAGGGCATGTATTGAGAAAGGCTTGTGTGGGAAGAGTGAATCTGTACAGGGCATGTATTGAGAAAGGCTTGTGTGGGAAGAATGAATCTGTACAGGGCATGTATAGAGAAAGGCTTGTGTGGGAAGAATGAATCTGTACAGGGCATGTATAGAGAAAGGCTTGTGTGGGAAGAGTGAATCTGTACAGGGCATGTATAGAGAAAGGCTTGTGTGGGAAGAATGAATCTGTACAGGGCATGTATTGAGAAAGGCTTGTGTGGGAAGAGTGAATCTGTACAGGGCATGTATAGAGAAAGGCTTGTGTGGGAAGAGTGAATATGTACAGGGCATGTATGGAGAAAGGCTTGTGTGGGAAGAATGAATCTGTACAGGGCATGTATGAAGAGAGACTTGTTTTTGTGAGCAAAGAGTGAATCTGTACATAAAATGAGGATCTTCTTCATAGATAAATGCCCATCATTATGACATCTGTGCTCCCTCAAATATTTGAAATTTTGCACTGATATAATATTGACTGAACGTTGCACAGGTATGATTTTTCAGTTGCAAATATGTGGAACTCAATATTATTTTGCCAATAAAGATAAACTTTAGACACTGTACCGTCACATTAGAAGTAATATCACACATTATGTCTCAATGTCTTGCAATAGGGGATGCTGATATTCACATGCTCTAAATCCACCAGGTGTCAGTGGTGTAGTCTGCTCGTCAGCTGCTATTGAGCCATGATTCAGCCTTTAAATGCGAGATTGTGTTCATTGGTGTGTATGAAATGTGGTGTTTTGGGGCGATGGTCGTGTGATAGTGTGAAGGAGACAGCGAGCAGGCATGAATGCCAGGCCAGGAAGCCTTGAGCAAAATCCTCACACACTCACACAACTATAATGCCCATACTGCATCAGTGTTCTATATGTATAAAACAGCAAGTTGTCCAGCATAATATGTGTAATTAGACTCTGTTTCAGATGTGGTCACTAATGTCTTTTTTCCCACTAATTTTGAACATGACTCAATTTTATTTTTATTAGTTAAATATTGTATTAAACACAATGCGATGCATGTGTATATTATTTAAAGATATGGTTAATTTTGTATTCATATCTCTCATCATGTCCACCTTCATAAAGTGGATGCAGTTCACAATTATTGAACAGGATCTCAAAAGCTTATTCACCACAGATTATTTTATGGGCTCGTGATAATTCAGCAGAGAATCGTGATGCATGATGGGAGGTTATAAAGAGGTAGGTGTACTCTAGGGTGGTGCTGAGAGGGGAAGTTGCCCCACTCAGAGGCATTGTGGGAACCTCATGTGCGTGTCAACTGTACTCTCAAGTGTATTTCTCCGTTATACAGTTTTGTCTGGTCTGGGTCATTCAGTGTTATCATTGTTGTGAGTTTAGTTATGTAAACAACTTCCATTTTGATGGGTGGAAATATACACTGTTCTTTTCAAAATTATATATTGAGTCTTTCTGGAAAAAATTCTGATCGGTTTGTAAAACAAAAATGTCATAATTATTCATTATAAAAGACACTCTCTATTTAGTATTGTTAAGCATGCAGAAAATGTTAAATAAATTTTGTGGATTTTTTTGCCATTTTCATATTTTTGGCTCTAGATATATGCCTCAATAATGCTGAGATTATCAGTGATCAGGTACTAACGTTTATAATCAATAGCTAGAAGTCGAGATAAGGCAAACACATTTGTCATTCTTGAATACACATGAGCAAGTGCCAAAATTGTACAGGTTTCATAGCAAGTAATGATCCAAGTTTTATAGTTAGCTCCAAATATCAGTGTCTGGAGTGAATTAAGTACCTTAGTCAGGAATGATATAAGCATCATTGTCAAAAATGATGATATATCATTATCAGGAAAAAAGCATGATGCTAACCTTAACTTATATAAAAGCAAACATAATGCTTTTGGTTTGGACTCATTTTAAGGACAGATATATGAATGGAAATGAGAAATACGCAAAAGATTTGTCATTTAAAATCTATGTTACATTATAAATACCAGCACCTCCAAATGCTACATAGTGAATAGCATGGTTACATTTTGAGATTGGTTGACAAATGATTGCAAACAAGTGCTGATTTTTAAAATATCTAGCTCGCTCATTTTAAAAATAAGCTCGGAAGTCCTAACCCATGCACAAATCACTTGAACATCCAACCCAGAAGGTAAAACAAGCGTGAGCAAAAAGAAATATCATTAGACATAATAGACAGGGACAGCAGATAAGGCAGGTCATTGCTTTGATATTGAGACAATATTGGTCAGAAGATATTCTGAATTTTTGGATGATCTGAGTATTATTGTTTTAAGTGAGGTTCCAAGAGTGAACAAACCAAATTTATGGTGTAAAAAAGATGGCAGTTCTTAGCAAAAAATGGTCACAACTTAGAATGTGTAAATGTTATTTGAGTTATTTTATCAGAAATAATTGTTCTAAGATGTATTCATTGCAATGCACAATTTCAATACTTTACCAAATGTTATTTCACAGTTGAGGCTTTACCTTTAGCTGACCATTGTTTGTAACAGCAAAGGGTCACAATTATATATCCTACATGTGAATTCAACAGGCACATTAAAATGAAAACATTTTAAGGTTAAATTGCCCCAAACTGTTGAGATTAAGGATACAAGTTAAAAAATAAGTAATTTTTCTGCAGTAAGAATTATTAGCATTAAAGTGATGACGATTATTTATGGATATGGGGAAAAAAATCAATGGCAAATTGTAAAGGTTAGCAGAACATATGATTAATGTCTCCAGAATTCATATTTGTTTAGTGTCAAATAATTTATCTGATGATCTGAATAAATTTAGATGTGCCAAGAGAACACATTCAGGGCAAGATAAATGGGGAGAAAGAGATTGAGAAGCTAACATAGCACTTCACACAGCCAGTTGTTCCTTTGCCCTACTGCCGATAACAATAAGCAGCCTCGGATCTGAGAGCATCTTCGTATGGCGTCCTGATGATCAACAGAGACATAACAATACAAACCCGGCCGCCCTGCCACAGTCCGTCTCCATTTTCTACAGCCACCATGCTGCTTGGCTTTGAGTGGTTACCATGGCAACTTGTCACCGAGCGGGATGCCCAACAAAGCCTGCTGCACTGTTTGGATAGAACTGTATCAGTTGAGTAAATAGAGATAAAATATAGAGAGGCAGTGGCGCTAAATGGTGCTGATGGTGGTAATCGTGGGAGAGGCTTTGCCCGGCAGTCGAGTCACTGCACTCTGAGGTGTAGCTTTCATGCGATGTAGAAGCCTTGGTGGACCTTCTCTCACACCTCCTCCACACCTGACACAGGGCTGACCAACTCCCGTACTGGACACTACCCGTGGCTGCCAGGTGAGTCGCGCTTCACACCCACGCTCGCAAACTAACTGACCAGTGGCGCCAAACTAGCCGTCAAACATCACGCACTTGACCAAGCACTGGGGGTCCTATTCAGTAGAATCATTTGATGCATAAACAAATTCCATGAAATATGCATGGCAGGAGCTGCTGTGTCGGTGTTCAAAAATAGATTGATCATTTAAAAACTGGGTGTGCAATATGATATTGACTTTTTCTCGCCATATTCACATGCTGAAGTGATAAATTCTGTGCCACACTCCAAGAAAGCCGCGATAAAGTGCAAAGTGTCAGTTTATCAGAGTGGAGTAGTTTTAGATATTGGATTGATATTGAGTTGATATTGTGTAAGGAGTGAGTGGCGGCAAGGAAAGAAGGAAGATTACAGATCTAGATTACTGGTTTACCTTCCTCCATCATCTACCCAGCCTCCAGTCGTGCCTCAGGGGGTGCCAAACAGCAACTTTGTCAAGACAAAAAAGAAATCCTACGGGCTGATAGTGTGCTATGTGCTATGATTGCCTGAGAATTCACAAGCAGAAGCAGGTGTGGAATGTCAGACTCCTCTTGGATCGGGTGACCTCAACAAGTAAGAATTAATTGTAGTGTAAAAAAAACATGTACATTATCATCAATCAGAGCGAAGTCAGGAGAGCAGATTCTTTTCAGTTTGCTTCTCAGGGACCTGTTATTGAAGTAATGAAATATCATTGAGGGACAAGAGCTGTTAGTTATGTAATGGTTTGTTCCATATGACCCAGATTTTCATCTGATATTAAGGTTTGGTCAGTTCCTCAATACCATATACTTGGTTGAATATTCCATTTTGCCATTTACATACATCTCACACAGCGTGGGAAGTTGAGGCGTGGGAAGTTACTGGTCCTGGTTAAAAGTTGCCCTGACAAGCAACTTTTAACCAGGACCAGTAACTTCTACATTTTTTTTACTTAGGGCAAGCAACATTTAAAACTATTTCATATGCTGTAAAAGTCTTCTAAATTTTCTTGTACCTCGTACCTTTGATATCTCTGTGCCTGTTTTGGTCATGATTTTCTTTTTCTAAATATCAGTGTTTTATGTTATAGTAAATTAATTAGGGGGAGTATGCAGATTAAAGGGAACAGCTACAACAAATCAGTTTGTTGATTACATTTTTCAAAAGTAAGATTGTATGATGACCGTGGAATATCTGTCCAACTGATCTGTATTTTGTGGCCTACATCAAGTTCCTCTTCTAAAGGCTTGCCAAAAAATATACAGATTTGATTTTTCAGCTATGCTTTGCGCTTTTTCTGGAGTGAAACATTTTGTCCTTCAAGCTTGATCTTCTCAGAAACTACTGGTCAATGTTCGTAAGTGGGTAAGATATTGTATTTTCAAGGGACCAATTTCATCTATTTTTCATAAGGCTCTGAACCTTTTTCCTCTTTTTATGACTTTTGAAAAAAAAATCTAATAGCTATCACTGAGTTGTCAGGGAGGCTGCTTCCATTTTGAATAGCATGACAAATATCAGCCACTAAGAATCAAGATAACAAATTCAATATATACTGTGCATTTTGATTGGCCATAATTATCATCTATTGAAGTGTGCCCTGAGATAGGAGAAGTGTGCCCTGAGATAGGATTTCATAATTTGCAGGCATTTCACAAAAATCTTCCCAGACATTACAAAAAAGCAATGATCAGCCTAGCTCCAGGAATAAAGACTGGTATGGGCCACTCTACACAGCCCATTTCTGTCTCAATAAAGGCATATTTTTCAGATTGTTCAGGCCCGTTCATACCTTAATGTCTGAGACTGATTGGTTCAATCATCCACACTCACACAACCACCACTGAATAGAAGTAAAATGGTTGGTCAAAACATGCACATCAGTAGAATGGTTGGTCAGAACTTGAAAGCAATGAATAGGCTGCAAACATACAGAGATTCTGACCATTCATAATTGTGATGTCAAAGGCCCATACTAGACCCTAAACATGATTTAGGTAGGTACCATGATATAAGAGGCAGACAAAAAGAGTCATATCTCAATGTAACCATGAAATAGGAGGCAGACAAAGAGAGAGTCATACCTCAGTGTTAACATGAAATAGGAGGCAAATAAAGAGAGCCATACCTCAGTGTTACCATGAAATAGGAGGCAAATAAAGTGAGTCATACCTCAGTGTTACCATGAAATAGGAGGCAAATAAAGTGAGTCATACCTCAGTGTGACCATGAAATAGGAGGCAGACAAAGAGAGAGTCATACCTCAGTGTGACCATGAAATAGGAGGCAGACAAAGAGAGAGTCATATCTCAGTGTTACCATGAAATAGGAGGCAAATAAAGTGAGTCATACCTCAGTGTTACCATGAAATAGGAGGCAAATAAAGTGAGTCATACCTCAGTGTGACCATGAAATAGGAGGCAGACAAAGAGAGAGTCATACCTCAGTGTTACCCTGAAATTAGAGGCAGACAAAGTGAGTCATACCTCAGTGTTACCATGAAATAGGAGGCAAATAAAGAGAGCCATACCTCAGTGTTACCATGAAATAGGAGGCAAATAAAGAGAGCCATACCTCAGTGTTACCATGAAATAGGAGGCAAATAAAGAGAGCCATACCTCAGTGTTACCAGGAAATAGGCAAATAAAGAGAGCCATACCTCAGTGTTACCATGAAATAGGAGGCAAATAAAGTGAGTTATACCTCAGTGTTACCATGAAATAAGAGGCAAATAAAGAGAGCCATACCTCAGTGTTACCATGAAATCGGATGCAAATAAAGAGAGTCATACCTCAGTGCTACCAGGAAATAGGAGGCAAATAAAGAGAGTCATACCTCAGTGTTACCAGGAAATAGGAGGCAAATAAAGAGAGCCATACCTCAGTGTTACCATGAAATTAGAGGCAGACAAAGTGAGTCATACCTTAGTGTTACCAGGAAATAGGAGGCAAATAAAGTGAGTCATACCTCAGTGTTAACATGAAGTAGGGGACAGACAAAGAGAGTCATACCTCAGTGTTACCAGGAAATAGGAGGCAAATAAAGAGAGTCATACCTCAGTGCTACCAGGAAATAGGAGGCAAATAAAGAGAGTCATACCTCAGTGTTACCAGGAAATAGGAGGCAAATAAAGAGAGTCATACCTGAGTGTTAACATGAAGTAGGGGGCAGACAAAGAGAGTCATACCTCAGTGTTACCATGAAATAGGAGGCAAATAAAGAGAATCATACCTCAGTGTTACCATGAAATAGGAGGCAAATAAAGAGAGTCATACCTCAGTGTTAACATGAAGTAGGGGACAGACAAAGAGAGTCATACCTCAGTGTTACCATGAAATAGGAGGCAAATAAAGAGAATCATACCTCAGTGTTACCATGAAATAGGAGGCAAATAAAGTGAGTCATACCTCAGTGTTACCATGAAATAGGAGGCAGACAAAGAGGATTTACCATGATACCATCATGTTACCATGATATGAGAAGCAATTTCACATCTCTTTGGTTAATATTTGTCACAACAAAAACAAAATTGATATACAGTGAAAATGCAGAAAGGAAAGACATTCAGACAAATATATATATATATATATATATATATATATATATATATATATATATATATATATATATATATATATATATATATATATATATATATATATATATATATATATATATATATAAAGTGAGTCATATATATATATATATATATATATATATATATATATATATATATATATATATATATATTATATTCAAATAGGTTGTAAACGCTGTATATTGACAGACACCAAATTAGATTGAAAGGTTCACTTTTTCACCAGATTTATCTCAGGTGGCAGGGAGCGTACAGTGACTGGGGTGGTATTTTAAAAAATGAAGCTAAGTTGTCACTTTGTGAGTGTTTAGCATATAAGGTGTAGTTGGCTACCCCTGCGACTCGCCTGCAGCGTCCCACCATCGCCGTTAATAAGCACTAATTGTGGCTCCCATCTCGCCTCCCAACATTACGCTGCCTGCCGTCACATAATCATCATCCACGCAATCATACCCAAAACTCTCCCAATATTCATACACTTCTGCTGTAAATATTCTCAGCTGACTCCTCAGCCTTGCTAAATCACTGAAAGAAACTGAGATATATTTCTTGTTTTCTGCAGGCAAATCTAAATTTTGGTCACAGTGTACTTATTCTTTATTCTATTTTATTTTAATTTTTCATTGTTTTATGACTGCTTTGCTTATACTTACCACAGGCATAGGTTATTTAGATAAAGTTTGAAAATATAAGAAAATATCAAAGTAAAACTGGAATGAATAATTGTATTCTGTCAAGTAAAGAGACTCATGGATATGTACTCAAATATATCCTGTAAATATTTCTGGGCAAATGAGGTGAGAGCCTTAAGATTGGACAGTTAAGCCTGTACTGAACAAGATGTCAGTAAAGCTTCTTCGGTGAGGGGAGACATTTTCTGTCATTCTGTCTGTCCGTCAACTTTGATCTCCCTTTCTAAAACTACTGGTTGGAGTTTTTAGCTATTAGTTAGTAAGATTTATTTTCAGAAGATAAATTCTATCTATTCTCCATATATGATTTTTTAAAAAATCTAATAGCTAAAAACTGAGTTGTCAAGGAATTACTGTAAGTTGGAATAATGATTTTTTTTTCTTTCAAATTGTCAATATTTGAACACTCTATTTAATATATTATTCATGTGAACATTTAAAGAGTCAAACAAGTATTGTCAGTAACAGTTCAGATAAAATCAGCAGTACATTGATTTGTCCTGTATTCACACAATCCTTCAGCATAACCGGAAAGGGCACAAGCTAACATTACACTCATTGTAGAAATAAACGCGATTCTTTTGATATTCACATGATTCAAATGCACACTCCATGATTGTCCCCACCTTCTCATGAAGTGTGGTCACAGAAAAATGAAAGTATGTCATGGATGTTAAAAGTATCATCCTGATATCTTGCTTAATGAAAGACTATGCCCAAACAAAATCATAACATATTTAATATTTCTATTGAGGATAAAAGAAAGATAATTGTTAGACTCAAAAGTTGCATTATCTGTAGATCTGTGTCAGCACCAGGCTGCATGTGATGGGTGAACATGGGTAGCACAAATACAAATACGAATAGCAAAATGTGTGACACCATAAGAGGCTCAAAGTAGGTTAACTCTGTTTGATGTCATTTTAGCACCTTTCAAAAAGACAATACCTTTGATGACATCATAAGCTGATGTGACGGAGCTGTAATTTTGGTTGGATGATGCATCTTGATGAATAGTTACTTATAGATATCAGTGACCTTATATCAGTAACTTTATGCCTCAGTGACCAGTCATGCCTCAGTAAGCAATGTAAGAAAACATTGTTATTGCATTATTCATTAACTATAAAAAAAGGTTTGGAAAGAATATTCAGTGACCATGATTGATGGAGCAGACATTATTGGTTGGACTATGTATCTTGATCACTAATTGGATAAATGATTCATTTTGATGTATGGTATAGATACTTTGTATTTCAGTGAAAGGTCACACCTCTTTGAAAAAAGTCTTTTTACAGATATTATGTACTCACGTTTCTCTGACTGATAAGTATGGGATGTGGAAGAAATGCATCTCAGAATTTTGATTACTCTGTTAAATAAAGGTAGTGAACAAAATGAGGCAACAGGCAAGACCCTAGTACTGTGTATCTGGTTATTTAAAAATGATAATGTAAACTTAACTAATTCTCAGTATCAATTACTGCTCTGATATTGGGTATTGATAATTTACAGAGCAAAAAATATACCAACAAGGGATGGGCAGATCATCCATTTTTTATCAATCGCTAATACTATAATATCAGGTATAAAAAAAGGCCAGTACATGAAAGCTTTAAACTTCTGATGAAATTGCAGAATACTTTATGCCATTTTGGGAAAGATTTTATTTATTTATTTTGTTGTTGTTTACATTTTCACAATGAAAATGTCAATTGAGGTGGAAGTAATATTTTTTCGCTTCTTGGTTTGAAGGGAATAAACAGTATGTATAACAGTTGTAATCCATCCCTCTTCTGAAATGAAAACTGCAGACGGAGGAGTGGATATGCATTTAAGCTTTCTTACCCCTCAGCCACTGGTAATTCTGATTGCTATTGTTGTGTTAATGCTGTCCATCTGTCTATCTCAATGCCTGCCTTTCTGCCCACCAACCCTGGATGACATTTTGGTGGTAAAATCATTTTTTCTTATCAACCTCATTTTGAGGGGTCAAAGGTTGTCCAATGAATCAAGGTGTTCTTTGGGCTCAGTCCATATTTGGTAAACCGTATTGGTTTGATTTATAATAAACTAGATGAATATTCAATATGTTTTGCAATCAAGAACATATTATGACTATTTCTGTAGTTTGCAAGGTCGAAATGCAAGCAGACCTTGTTCGCCATCTGCTGCCTTTGTTACTATGGACACTTCTTGTAAGCATTTATTATCTGGTCTCTGATTGGTCGAAAAATCAATCTTCCACCCTACCATTGGTCAGTGAACCAGATGTTTGTATGACAATTGTAAGATTATTTTAGGCTAGGTTTTAGAATTGAACTAGTTAACACAGGAACATATTATATTGTAAATCCTAATTACATAATAGACCCAGTAAAGGATGCATAAATGTCCATGTTTGGCAGGTTTCCATAGATTTGTACAGAAATACAATTGTTTTTCTCCCACCATATCCTTTGGTCATGTTGTGGAATGATTTTACTTCAAACAATTATATTCCAGATTATTATGACCCTAGATAAGAACAGTAAATCCTTATTTGATTGATATGAGGTGCCATTTTGTCACAGGAAGACCCACAAAGACATCATGGCAGCAATTTATTCTTCATCAAGGTATAACTGTGATAATATAGCATCGTCATCATTGGTGATGTATTAGGACAAGGAATGAATGCTCTGAATGAATGAATGAAATCTATGCAATATTAAATTGCAAGAGGGCCGTAGCCTGGAGAGGCGGCCCTGCAGTGTGATTGCTGTGAATTGCAATCATGTATTGTTAAATTTGGTCATTGATTATTGCTATTGACAAATGGACTATTGTTGTTGTGAGTTGGTTAACTGAAAGGTTTTTTTCAGAGACCATTCGCACCGGGTTCCCCCTACTCTTTTCGATAAGTGCTACTGGGTTCTTTAACGTGCTCTGGGATAGGGTCAGATACACGGGACCACGACGTTTTACGCCCAATCCGAGCGGGCGAGCAATAACCTTGCTGGGGGACAATTTAACCAGGCATTGTCAAAGGGGGACCTACCCATAGTGAGTTTAGAGGTGGTTTTATGTTGTGTTCAGACTTTGTGTGTGGGTTGCATGTATGAGAAGTTATGTAGAAATTTTGATTAAAAAGTAGTGAGAATTGCATTTTACCCAGTGGGGTGTCCATAGGCAAAAGTGAACCTTTTTTGTTTACGCTTGTTTTGTTTGCTTTTGGATGACAGAATAATTCAGAAGATTTATATTATGTGTTCCATCTTATTATGTGTATAAATGCCTAATTATAGTTTATTTGAAATTGCTATGGGGTGGGTGGTGTGTGATTATAGGTGCAAATGGCCCGATTTGGGGCACTGAAAGCCGACTATGGGCAGGATATACACTGAATATCTCTGCAACCGCTGTTGGTCATTCTTGTGAAACCAAAGCCGGCAATCTGTGACCCAGGCCAGGCATTTTCACTATTATGGGTGGCATGTGTTAGTAATGTGTTAGGTTTATCTACCCTGGCTGTCAATGTAGGGATGTAGGACATACATTCCATCATTGCAGCCAGTGGTAGGATCAGGTTTGTTTCCGTTTTAATTAGTCAATGTGTCCTCGGGGAATCAGCCAGTGGCCACTGTGACCCGATCTCTTAAGTGACCATTGATTGACCATCCGCAGTCAGTCAGTCATGCGGGCTGCCTACTTCATGGGTTCTAGTGGGATCTTTTCCAGTTCCTATCTGGGCACAGGATACTGAGTCAGGATATAATGCAGATCCACAAAGTTTAAGGCATTATAGACCACCTCAGCTGCAGCCTGGGTGTGGTCAGCGCCATCTTCCACATCATATACTCTATTGTCATATTGTCTAAGAGGCATTGTGTAAAAGCATTCTAGCAGGTAGTGCCACAGTGGTTTACTGGTGGGCCTACTACAATGCTCGCAGGCTCTATCCATATCTCCTAACAATTCCCAAGTGCACTTGTAGCCTAGTCTAAGTCTATGCATGGTGACCTGTAGGGATCTGTGGTTCTCAGCTAGTCTGGGGAGTGGCTTGTATCTAGTGGCTATGGCATACCATCTGGCAGTTCCTGAACCGGGTACACTGTATTTGTGCCTGAGATAGTGCCTTTCCTTTGAGTCAGAGACAAAAAGTCGTCTGGTCTGGCTAAGAGAGGGGAGGACATGGGCTGATATCTTGGATAGCTTGGAGCCTGCATTCGCAGCCTCGTCTGCCATATCATTACCCTCAAGTCCAATGTGACTGGGGATCCAGTGTAGCACAACAGCCCTATTGTCTGATTGTAACTTATACAGGGTAACATAAACTCCCGTGATGAGCTTAACATTGTCTAAGGGGTGACCTTTCTCTAGTGCTTTGAGGGATGACTGTGAGTCTGTGATTACTAGTACTGGACCTGTCTTGTTGTGAAGGGCATCTAGGAGGGCAAATGAAATGGCAATGAGCTCAGTCTGCAGGGTTGAGCAATTGTCACTATTTCTCCATAATTCCTGTCTACCTTCCTGACAATAACCAGAGCCTGACCTGCCATCTTCCTGAACTGAGCCATCAGTGTAGTACACTGTTGCTCCCGGGGGCCGAACAATATCTATGGATGCATGAGCCTGTCTGAGCATGTCTGCCCTATCTAGGTCTGATTTCTTGCTGGCCATAGGCATGTATGTAATGCTATACGGGAGTGGCTTCCAGGGTGGAGGGATGACATAGTTGGAGGCTGGAGTGTCTGCACCTTTGTGTAATACTAGTCCATCTCTAAACCCTAGCACTAGGGAAGCAGCCCTGGTGGCCCAGTGATTTCTCCTGGAGGGCATTTTGCCACCATCACCGAGGGCTATCTTGGTACTTTTCCTAAGAGGTGTTACTACATGGGAGTGCATAACCTTGGCTAAGAAGCATGCTGTGGTCTGAGCTATTCTAACTCGGACAGCTGGGATGCCTGACTCAAGTTGTAAATTCTCAGTTTTAGTCCATAACGGGGCACCTAATATGAGCCTGAGGGCTTTGTTTTGTATGACCTCAACCTGCTGTACTGCACTATCTGAGGCAAATGCTAACAGTGGTGTGGCATAGTCTATTAGGCTACGTGTAGTGGCTAAATAGTAGAGTCTGAGAATCTCACTTTTGGGGCCTATCTTGATGGAAGAAAGGGCTCTCATGACGTCTAGTCTCTTTTGGCATCTTTCCTTGAGGTAATTGACCTGACAGTGCATGTTAAAGGCGCTATCTATCCACACCCCCAAATACTGATACACTGGGACCCAATCCAGGGCATGGCCCTGTATTTGGAGCTGTGAGCTGGGTGTGTTCATTTTGATGCACATTGCTTTTGTTTTGGAGGCAGATATTTTGAGCCCTAAGTTTGTGCATTCTCTAGATAGGATGTCTAGCGAGTTCTGAGCTTTGAGGGTCAATCCCTTACCTGTGACTGTCAATACCAAGTCGTCAGCATAGCAAAGCAGCTGTACACCTGGGGGGAATTTGAGGGAGACTAATCTGCTCATGAGGATGTTGAATAACGTGGGGGACAGGACACCACCTTGGGGCGTGCCGTTCTCGTGAGCATGATAAGCACTATAAGTTCCCTGATAGCGCACCCTACTTTTCCTGCCTGTGAGATAGGAAGCAACCCAGGCAAGTAGCTTGCCTTTGATGCCCTTGCTGGCTAAAGTGGCTAAAATTGCTTTTGGGCTGGCTAACTCAAAGGCTTTCTCAAGGTCTAAAAAGATGGCAATGCTTTGACCTGTCGTGATGATGGAAAGCAGTGTGGCTATACTGTGGGTGGTGCTGACTGCCTTAATGTACCCGAAGATGTTGTGGTGAAAGGGCCCTAGTTCATACAGCAGCCGGTTTAGTACTAATCTCTCCATTGTTTTGCATATGCAACTCGTGAGCGAGATCGGCCTAGGCTTGGTGGGTTCTTTGGGCTTGGGGATGGGCTGTATGTCAACAAGCTTCCACTTTGACGGGAGCTGGCCAGCTTGATATGAGGCATTTATGAGATCTAATATCATCATTTGCCCAGCTGTGCCTGCGTTGCTGATCATACTGTATGTGATCTTATCTGAACCTGTGGCAGTGTCTCTACCTTTCTTCCTAGCATTGAAAAGTTCTTGTATTGTGAAGGGAATGTCTGCTCTGTGTGTTGCCTGGCAAGCCTCACTAATGATTTTGTCCCTGCCACTAAGCAATTCGTTTTGTTTGAGCCTAATGCTTCGTGACAGATTATCTGACGAGGCCCTGCTGGCAAACATGGCTGCAAGTCTTTCTGATTCCATGCTGGGATTGGGATGGTCTGGAATGGGCGAGATTTTCTTGCCACTCGAAATTTTCAATTTCTTCCAGAGCTCAGTGAGAGATGTGTGCTCATTGAAAGATTCGCACCACTCTTCCCATTTACTACGCATGGCACCCCTGCAGATCTCCTGCAGGTGTTTGCTAACCTCCCTTAGCATTTGCCTATTGTGTTGGGTGGGATATTTTCTATATATCTTCCTGGTCCTATTTAGCCTATTCCTATACTCAGCTATTGTGGGATTATAGTACCAGTAGTTTGTATGATGGGTACCTGTTGCTTTCTTTAAAGGGATGGCTTCATTAGCCGCTAATGTAAGAGCCTGCGTGACTGCCTCTGAGTGTTCGTCTATGTCCTGTGGTAGGACAAATTGGTCATACCAGTCAGATATTGTCTTTTGAAACTTGTCCCAGTCAGCTTTCCTAACGTTCCACTTGGGTGGGGGTGGAGGAGGGGGTGGGATGTGTGGAATGTCAAGCAAGAGAGTGGTACCATAGTGATCACTGGTTAGGGTGGGGTGTACTCCCCATTTAGCAAGTTGGGTAAGGGCTGAGGACACGAAGGTAAGGTCTAAACAGTGTCCTCTAATGTGAGTGGGCGTACCATCATTTAGCAGGGACAATTCATCAGTGTCATTGAGGAGGGCATTGATGTGATGGCCATTATGATTGTAATATTTGGAATACAAAATGGGGTGATGGGCATTGAAATCACCTAACACAGCAATGGATTGTGAGCTTGCAACTCTTGCCAGTTTGGTGAGATCTATTTTGCCCTGGTGCAATGGGTTGGGATTGGAGTATATATTATATATAAGGACAGGACCTGTGGAGAGGGTGATCTCTATGGCTAGCACTTCTATACCTGTCCCACAGTTAAGAGGATCAATTATCTTTTTGGATGGAATTTTATTTCTAACGTATATTGCGAGACCTTTCCTATTATTTTCACTTTTTTCAGTGTAGGGTGTGTATCCATTGATTTTGGGGGGAGAATCTTTCTTGTCTAAAGTTTCCTGGAGGGTAATGATGTCTGGATCATCTGTCCCAATGCAGGCTTTGAGGGTGGCAATTTTGGATTTTAGTGAGAAGCAGTTCCAGTTAATGATTTTCAGATTCTGACTTACTTCTGTGAATTTAACTTGGCCGAAATTTCTATGAGGAGATTTACTATTGATCTAGATATGTCTCTGACCTCTTGAGTAACTGTGGCTAATTGTGACAGGGCCTGAACAAGGGAGGCATTCACAGTATTAACAGGAACCGCACACAGCGGTAAAGGATTGTGTGCGGCTGATGATGTGGGAGGGATGCTTTGAGTCAGTGGAACGTCAGTCCTATCATTTTCTGGTAAGGGAGAGTCAGATGTCGGGAGGGAAACTGTCATTTTGCTGGGCCCTGGGGTGGGTTCACGGGTGGGGGTCGGGTTCACACGAGAGTTCACGGTTGGGGGGTTCTTGATTTTGGGTTGGGGTGGGGGTGGGAGTGGGTGTAGGGGGCGTGTGGGGGTAGTGTTTTTTGTGGACTTCTTGGCAGGGTTTTTGACCTGCTGGCCTGGCTTGGCCTTTTTGGTTGGCCATTGGGCAGGCTGGGGGGCAGGCTGGGGGGCAGGCTGGGGGGCAGGCTGGGGGGCAGGCTGGGGGGCAGGCTGGGGGGCAGGGGGTGAGGTCCTAGAAGGAGGATGGGTGGGAATGGTCATCAGGGGGCGCACTTGCTGAAGTTTTGGCTTGTTTTGCGCATAAATTCTGTTTAGCCTCTCAGGACATCTTTTGTTCCAAGCATGATGCTTTTTGTGACAGTTTGGACAACAAGGAGCAACCTGTTCTTTATTTCTGAGTTTGACAAGGCACTGTTCGGTGTCGTGTTTTTTGCTACAGATGCCACAGACTGCTGAGTTTCTGCAGAAGGTAGCTATGTGTCCAAAAGATTGACAATTTCTGCACCTACGTGGCTCAGTCCTAAACTGCTCGAGGTTAAAGGTACCAAGATGATTGAGAGTGACAGAGGCAGGGGGAGGACCTTCGAAAGTGATCTCAACTTTTGAAGTGGGTCTGTCATTGAAAGTGTATCTTTTTGCGTAAAGTACGTGGGGAAGGTCAAGGAAAGCATCAGTGGATATATATATGGGAACTCTCAGTGCTACTGCCTTAGTGGGCTTTGTGTTGGGATTCAATTCACTTAAATTGACAGCTTTGCCTTTGAGATGAGTGATGCCTCCCAGCATAGTTACTGTACTGGGGGATTTTGGGCAGATTATGAATTCACCTTTTGCGTTGGGGTGGGCAGTGAACTGTAGGCCAGGCCTAACGTCATCCAAGGCTTTGGTCAATTGATATGTGTCAGAGATATTACTAGTGTTCAGCTTGAACTTGGGAAGGGAGCTGGTAGAGGGAGTCTTTGTTGTTTTGTGAGTAGGGGTAGGTTTTGGCACAGTTCGTGTGGCTGGGCGGGGGGTGGAGGTTGTGGGCTTGGCAGGGGTCTTGGAAGGAGTCTTTTTTCCTGTATCAATAACAAGTTCTGGATGGGCAATGACAAGAGGGGTGGAGGACTTGGTGTATGGGGATTTGCTAGCAGTAATGTGGGGAAACTCTATTTCAGAAAGGTCATCTGTGGTAACTGTTGTTCCTGGGGTGAGTGAGAGTGATTTGGACCTCTCTGTTCTGACTGAGGAAACCTCATTATCAAAATCGTAGTCCTCTACCTCATCAAAAGCAGCTACTGCATTGCAATTAGGGGTCATTCTTTCAAAATGTAGGGCCTTTTTGGGCTGCTTGGCTTTTTTACGTGTTTTTGGCAACTGCCAAAATCCAGACACTTCCTCTTCTGAAGAGGACGAGAAGTCTGCTATCCTTTTCAGTGGTGTCTGAGTGGGAGGGGCAAGCTGAACTAATTTCATCTTTGGGGGGGAGATAGTGAGTGAATGGTATGGGCTTTTCTTAGCCTGTGGCGGGGTTGTTTCTACTGCAGGCAGTTCAGCGGGTTTGTCCTGAGAAGGACTAGCCCTCAGAACTGTCATCATGGCCTTCTCTGGGATAGAGGAGGACTTCTGCAGTAGAGTGAACTTCTGCAGTAAAGTGAGGTTAGGTGAAGTGGGTGAGGGGGGAATGCTAGCTATTTTCATGTTTGGTCTGTCTGTTGGTGTGAAAAACTTTCAAGTTTGATGAAATTGGGTCAATTGCCTAGTGTAACATATTCACTGAGTGGGTGTGAAAAACTTCCAAGTTTGATTGAATGGGGTCAATTGCCTAGTGTTGCATGTTCACTGAGCCGTGACTAATGGCTTGAAATAATCAAGCCACCAGTTCCAGCCATTCTGCCTTTATACCTATATGAACTGCCTATTTCTATGTGAATATGTGAAAATCTGCCTAATTCTATCCTAAAATAAGTGTGTATAGATCATGATACGGCCCCTTGGCTATTAATTCAACAATCCCGCTAATAGAAAAGGCACGGTCAGGATACAGCCTTTTCTACCTTCGGGAAAGTAACCGTAAGCTTCAGGGGTTCGTTTGTTGGTGTGGTGTGTTTGTTAGTGCATACTTATACGTGAAAACCAAAAAATATTGAACAAAGTTCAATTATTGAATGATAGTGAATATACCTCAAGCAGGGGTTAAGGCACTGCCTCCCACGCTCAAGGCGTGTGCAGGGAAGGCGAGTGCTCTGCCGTAGAGGTGGTCAAAAGATTTCCTAAAAAATTAATAGCTGTACTGCCATTAAAGTCAAAAAGTTTCCAAGAAATTTTTCAACTGAAGTCGGGAGATGTTGCCACGAGAGTGAACACCGCCAGACTGTGAGAGTGAACACCGCCAGACTGTGATGAATGCTCTGAATGAATGAAATCTATGCAATATTAAATTGCAAGAGGGCCGTAGCCTGGAGAGGCGGCCCTGCAGTGTGATTGCTGTGAATTGCAATCATGTATTGTTAAATTTGGTCATTGATTATTGCTATTGACAAATGGACTATTGTTGTTGTGAGTTGGTTAACTGAAAGGTTTTTTTCAGAGACCATTCGCACCGGGTTCCCCCTACTCTTTTCGATAAGTGCTACTGGGTTCTTTAACGTGCTCTGGGATAGGGTCAGATACACGGGACCACGACGTTTTACGCCCAATCCGAGCGGGCGAGCAATAACCTTGCTGGGGAACAATTTAACCAGGCATTGTCAAAGGGGGACCTACCCATAGTGAGTTTAGAATACATGCATGAATGAATGAAATCTATGCAATATTAAATTGCAAGAGGGCCGTAGCCTGGAGAGGCGGCCCTGCAGTGTGATTGCTGTGAATTGCAATCATGTATTGTTAAATTTGGTCATTGATTATTGCTATTGACAAATGGACTATTGTTGTTGTGAGTTGGTTAACTGAAAGGTTTTTTTCAGAGACCATTCGCACCGGGTTCCCCCTACTCTTTTCGATAAGTGCTACTGGGTTCTTTAACGTGCTCTGGGATAGGGTCAGATACACGGGACCACGACGTTTTACGCCCAATCCGAGCGGGCGAGCAATAACCTTGCTGGGGGACAATTTAACCAGGCATTGTCAAAGGGGGACCTACCCATAGTGAGTTTAGAGGTGGTTTTATGTTGTGTTCAGACTTTGTGTGTGGGTTGCATATATGAGAAGTTATGTAGAAATTTTGATTAAAAAGTAGTGAGAATTGCATTTTACCCAGTGGGGTGTCCATAGGCAAAAGTGAACCTTTTTTGTTTATGCTTGTTTTGTTTGCTTTTGGATGACAGAATAATTCAGAAGATTTATATTATTATGTGTTCCATCTTATTATGTGTATAAATGCCTAATTATAGTTTATTTGAAATTGCTATGGGGTGGGTGGTGTGTGATTATCGGTGCAAATGGCCCGATTTGGGGCACTGAAAGCCGACTATGGGCAGGATATACACTGAATATCTCTGCAACCGCTGTTGGTCTTTCTTGTGAAACCAAAGCCGGCAATCTGTGACCCAGGCCAGGCATTTTCACTATTATGGGTGGCATGTGTTAGTAATGTGTTAGGTTTATCTACCCTGGCTGTCAATGTAGGGATGTAGGACATACATTCCATCATTGCAGCCAGTGGTAGGATCAGGTTCGTTTCCGTTTTAATTAGTCAATGTGTCCTCGGGGAATCAGCCAGTGGCCACTGTGACCCGATCTCTTAAGTGACCATTGATTGACCATCCGCAGTCAGTCAGTCATGCGGGCTGCCTACTTCATGGGTTCTAGTGGGATCTTTTCCAGTTCCTATCTGGGCACAGGATACTGAGTCAGGATATAATGCAGATCCACAAAGTTTAAGGCATTATAGACCACCTCAGCTGCAGCCTGGGTGTGGTCAGCGCCATCTTCCACATCATATACTCTATTGTCATATTGTCTAAGAGGCATTGTGTAAAA
This sequence comes from Amphiduros pacificus, assembly GCA_949316495.1. Lineage (NCBI taxonomy): Eukaryota > Metazoa > Annelida > Polychaeta > Phyllodocida > Hesionidae > Amphiduros > Amphiduros pacificus. The sequence continues at coordinate 39,152,175 of OX439000.1, read as the reverse complement.
GCATTCTAGCAGGTAGTGCCACAGTGGTTTACTGGTGGGCCTACTACAATGCTCGCAGGCTCTATCCATATCTCCTAACAATTCCCAAGTGCACTTGTAGCCTAGTCTAAGTCTATGCATGGTGACCTGTAGGGATCTGTGGTTCTCAGCTAGTCTGGGGAGTGGCTTGTATCTAGTGGCTATGGCATACCATCTGGCAGTTCCTGAACCGGGTACACTGTATTTGTGCCTGAGATAGTGCCTTTCCTTTGAGTCAGAGACAAAAAGTCGTCTGGTCTGGCTAAGAGAGGGGAGGACATGGGCTGATATCTTGGATAGCTTGGAGCCTGCATTCGCAGCCTCGTCTGCCATATCATTACCCTCAAGTCCAATGTGACTGGGGATCCAGTGTAGCACAACAGCCCTATTGTCTGATTGTAACTTATACAGGGTAACATAAACTCCCGTGATGAGCTTAACATTGTCTAAGGGGTGACCTTTCTCTAGTGCTTTGAGGGATGACTGTGAGTCTGTGATTACTAGTACTGGACCTGTCTTGTTGTGAAGGGCATCTAGGAGGGCAAATGAAATGGCAATGAGCTCAGTCTGCAGGGTTGAGCAATTGTCACTATTTCTCCATAATTCCTGTCTACCTTCCTGACAATAACCAGAGCCTGACCTGCCATCTTCCTGAACTGAGCCATCAGTGTAGTACACTGTTGCTCCCGGGGGCCGAACAATATCTATGGATGCATGAGCCTGTCTGAGCATGTCTGCCCTATCTAGGTCTGATTTCTTGCTGGCCATAGGCATGTATGTAATGCTATACGGGAGTGGCTTCCAGGGTGGAGGGATGACATAGTTGGAGGCTGGAGTGTCTGCACCTTTGTGTAATACTAGTCCATCTCTAAACCCTAGCACTAGGGAAGCAGCCCTGGTGGCCCAGTGATTTCTCCTGGAGGGCATTTTGCCACCATCACCGAGGGCTATCTTGGTACTTTTCCTAAGAGGTGTTACTACATGGGAGTGCATAACCTTGGCTAAGAAGCATGCTGTGGTCTGAGCTATTCTAACTCGGACAGCTGGGATGCCTGACTCAAGTTGTAAATTCTCAGTTTTAGTCCATAACGGGGCACCTAATATGAGCCTGAGGGCTTTGTTTTGTATGACCTCAACCTGCTGTACTGCACTATCTGAGGCAAATGCTAACAGTGGTGTGGCATAGTCTATTAGGCTACGTGTAGTGGCTAAATAGTAGAGTCTGAGAATCTCACTTTTGGGGCCTATCTTGATGGAAGAAAGGGCTCTCATGACGTCTAGTCTCTTTTGGCATCTTTCCTTGAGGTAATTGACCTGACAGTGCATGTTAAAGGCGCTATCTATCCACACCCCCAAATACTGATACACTGGGACCCAATCCAGGGCATGGCCCTGTATTTGGAGCTGTGAGCTGGGTGTGTTCATTTTGATGCACATTGCTTTTGTTTTGGAGGCAGATATTTTGAGCCCTAAGTTTGTGCATTCTCTAGATAGGATGTCTAGCGAGTTCTGAGCTTTGAGGGTCAATCCCTTACCTGTGACTGTCAATACCAAGTCGTCAGCATAGCAAAGCAGCTGTACACCTGGGGGGAATTTGAGGGAGACTAATCTGCTCATGAGGATGTTGAATAACGTGGGGGACAGGACACCACCTTGGGGCGTGCCGTTCTCGTGAGCATGATAAGCACTATAAGTTCCCTGATAGCGCACCCTACTTTTCCTGCCTGTGAGATAGGAAGCAACCCAGGCAAGTAGCTTGCCTTTGATGCCCTTGCTGGCTAAAGTGGCTAAAATTGCTTTTGGGCTGGCTAACTCAAAGGCTTTCTCAAGGTCTAAAAAGATGGCAATGCTTTGACCTGTCGTGATGATGGAAAGCAGTGTGGCTATACTGTGGGTGGTGCTGACTGCCTTAATGTACCCGAAGATGTTGTGGTGAAAGGGCCCTAGTTCATACAGCAGCCGGTTTAGTACTAATCTCTCCATTGTTTTGCATATGCAACTCGTGAGCGAGATCGGCCTAGGCTTGGTGGGTTCTTTGGGCTTGGGGATGGGCTGTATGTCAACAAGCTTCCACTTTGACGGGAGCTGGCCAGCTTGATATGAGGCATTTATGAGATCTAATATCATCATTTGCCCAGCTGTGCCTGCGTTGCTGATCATACTGTATGTGATCTTATCTGAACCTGTGGCAGTGTCTCTACCTTTCTTCCTAGCATTGAAAAGTTCTTGTATTGTGAAGGGAATGTCTGCTCTGTGTGTTGCCTGGCAAGCCTCACTAATGATTTTGTCCCTGCCACTAAGCAATTCGTTTTGTTTGAGCCTAATGCTTCGTGACAGATTATCTGACGAGGCCCTGCTGGCAAACATGGCTGCAAGTCTTTCTGATTCCATGCTGGGATTGGGATGGTCTGGAATGGGCGAGATTTTCTTGCCACTCGAAATTTTCAATTTCTTCCAGAGCTCAGTGAGAGATGTGTGCTCATTGAAAGATTCGCACCACTCTTCCCATTTACTACGCATGGCACCCCTGCAGATCTCCTGCAGGTGTTTGCTAACCTCCCTTAGCATTTGCCTATTGTGTTGGGTGGGATATTTTCTATATATCTTCCTGGTCCTATTTAGCCTATTCCTATACTCAGCTATTGTGGGATTATAGTACCAGTAGTTTGTATGATGGGTACCTGTTGCTTTCTTTAAAGGGATGGCTTCATTAGCCGCTAATGTAAGAGCCTGCGTGACTGCCTCTGAGTGTTCGTCTATGTCCTGTGGTAGGACAAATTGGTCATACCAGTCAGATATTGTCTTTTGAAACTTGTCCCAGTCAGCTTTCCTAACGTTCCACTTGGGTGGGGGTGGAGGAGGGGGTGGGATGTGTGGAATGTCAAGCAAGAGAGTGGTACCATAGTGATCACTGGTTAGGGTGGGGTGTACTCCCCATTTAGCAAGTTGGGTAAGGGCTGAGGACACGAAGGTAAGGTCTAAACAGTGTCCTCTAATGTGAGTGGGCGTACCATCATTTAGCAGGGACAATTCATCAGTGTCATTGAGGAGGGCATTGATGTGATGGCCATTATGATTGTAATATTTGGAATACAAAATGGGGTGATGGGCATTGAAATCACCTAACACAGCAATGGATTGTGAGCTTGCAACTCTTGCCAGTTTGGTGAGATCTATTTTGCCCTGGTGCAATGGGTTGGGATTGGAGTATATATTATATATAAGGACAGGACCTGTGGAGAGGGTGATCTCTATGGCTAGCACTTCTATACCTGTCCCACAGTTAAGAGGATCAATTATCTTTTTGGATGGAATTTTATTTCTAACGTATATTGCGAGACCTTTCCTATTATTTTCACTTTTTTCAGTGTAGGGTGTGTATCCATTGATTTTGGGGGGAGAATCTTTCTTGTCTAAAGTTTCCTGGAGGGTAATGATGTCTGGATCATCTGTCCCAATGCAGGCTTTGAGGGTGGCAATTTTGGATTTTAGTGAGAAGCAGTTCCAGTTAATGATTTTCAGATTCTGACTTACTTCTGTGAATTTAACTTGGCCGAAATTTCTATGAGGAGATTTACTATTGATCTAGATATGTCTCTGACCTCTTGAGTAACTGTGGCTAATTGTGACAGGGCCTGAACAAGGGAGGCATTCACAGTATTAACAGGAACCGCACACAGCGGTAAAGGATTGTGTGCGGCTGATGATGTGGGAGGGATGCTTTGAGTCAGTGGAACGTCAGTCCTATCATTTTCTGGTAAGGGAGAGTCAGATGTCGGGAGGGAAACTGTCATTTTGCTGGGCCCTGGGGTGGGTTCACGGGTGGGGGTCGGGTTCACACGAGAGTTCACGGTTGGGGGGTTCTTGATTTTGGGTTGGGGTGGGGGTGGGAGTGGGTGTAGGGGGCGTGTGGGGGTAGTGTTTTTTGTGGACTTCTTGGCAGGGTTTTTGACCTGCTGGCCTGGCTTGGCCTTTTTGGTTGGCCATTGGGCAGGCTGGGGGGCAGGCTGGGGGGCAGGCTGGGGGGCAGGCTGGGGGGCAGGCTGGGGGGCAGGGGGTGAGGTCCTAGAAGGAGGATGGGTGGGAATGGTCATCAGGGGGCGCACTTGCTGAAGTTTTGGCTTGTTTTGCGCATAAATTCTGTTTAGCCTCTCAGGACATCTTTTGTTCCAAGCATGATGCTTTTTGTGACAGTTTGGACAACAAGGAGCAACCTGTTCTTTATTTCTGAGTTTGACAAGGCACTGTTCGGTGTCGTGTTTTTTGCTACAGATGCCACAGACTGCTGAGTTTCTGCAGAAGGTAGCTATGTGTCCAAAAGATTGACAATTTCTGCACCTACGTGGCTCAGTCCTAAACTGCTCGAGGTTAAAGGTACCAAGATGATTGAGAGTGACAGAGGCAGGGGGAGGACCTTCGAAAGTGATCTCAACTTTTGAAGTGGGTCTGTCATTGAAAGTGTATCTTTTTGCGTAAAGTACGTGGGGAAGGTCAAGGAAAGCATCAGTGGATATATATATGGGAACTCTCAGTGCTACTGCCTTAGTGGGCTTTGTGTTGGGATTCAATTCACTTAAATTGACAGCTTTGCCTTTGAGATGAGTGATGCCTCCCAGCATAGTTACTGTACTGGGGGATTTTGGGCAGATTATGAATTCACCTTTTGCGTTGGGGTGGGCAGTGAACTGTAGGCCAGGCCTAACGTCATCCAAGGCTTTGGTCAATTGATATGTGTCAGAGATATTACTAGTGTTCAGCTTGAACTTGGGAAGGGAGCTGGTAGAGGGAGTCTTTGTTGTTTTGTGAGTAGGGGTAGGTTTTGGCACAGTTCGTGTGGCTGGGCGGGGGGTGGAGGTTGTGGGCTTGGCAGGGGTCTTGGAAGGAGTCTTTTTTCCTGTATCAATAACAAGTTCTGGATGGGCAATGACAAGAGGGGTGGAGGACTTGGTGTATGGGGATTTGCTAGCAGTAATGTGGGGAAACTCTATTTCAGAAAGGTCATCTGTGGTAACTGTTGTTCCTGGGGTGAGTGAGAGTGATTTGGACCTCTCTGTTCTGACTGAGGAAACCTCATTATCAAAATCGTAGTCCTCTACCTCATCAAAAGCAGCTACTGCATTGCAATTAGGGGTCATTCTTTCAAAATGTAGGGCCTTTTTGGGCTGCTTGGCTTTTTTACGTGTTTTTGGCAACTGCCAAAATCCAGACACTTCCTCTTCTGAAGAGGACGAGAAGTCTGCTATCCTTTTCAGTGGTGTCTGAGTGGGAGGGGCAAGCTGAACTAATTTCATCTTTGGGGGGGAGATAGTGAGTGAATGGTATGGGCTTTTCTTAGCCTGTGGCGGGGTTGTTTCTACTGCAGGCAGTTCAGCGGGTTTGTCCTGAGAAGGACTAGCCCTCAGAACTGTCATCATGGCCTTCTCTGGGATAGAGGAGGACTTCTGCAGTAGAGTGAACTTCTGCAGTAAAGTGAGGTTAGGTGAAGTGGGTGAATGCTCTAATCTGCCCATATGATATCTAATCAATCTAGTGTGTGTGTGTATGTGTGTGTGTGTGAGTGCTTCCTCTGCCTTATTAGGCACAGATAACGTATGCACAGGGTGGTGTTTGTTCACCATCAGTGATTAGAGTCATGTCTAAAATTATTGGCAGCACCAAATCAGAGTTGAGATCGGCAAGATGCTTAGAAAGAAGCATAAGTTCACTTATAAATACATTTTTTTATTCTTTTAAGCTTAAAACAGATTAGTTTAATTTAAAATTTTACTCAGTTGTTAGATATCATTTTAGATTAACCATTACTCTATGAACAATTATTATTGATGATGAAGTATCAACTTCCGAAAATGGCCTTGAGAATCTCTACAACTTGATTTGATTTTAGAGCTAGAACTGAAGATTAAATACAACAAAGTGATGTCTTCCCCTGGTGGCAACTGAGGCAGCTTTAATATAACACCAGGTGGAGCCATGTTAGCAGAGCATTGAAAAAGAAAGATGTCGCGCCACCTGTCTTGAATGAACATGAGCATTGTTGTAAAATGGCGTCATCTAGGGACAGATATTAATCACCTGCAGGTCTCCATGTCTTCTTCCAATGCTTTTAAAAAAAGATATTTTTGAAGGCATTTTTGGTACACTTTACCATCAAGGTAGACATTGCACAACAGTTTTCTGCATATATCCATATGGTGCACATCATTTATGTGTGTGTGTCTGTCTGTCTGTTTGTGTGTTAGCTTTTATTTAGACTCATGTTCAATACTGAACAATAAGCACAGATTTTGCAATATGATAATGGTGATGATACCTTATTTTTCATTTGAGAAATAAACCTCGTGAACAAATTATATTTTTGAAAGAGTAGTAAAGAAATAAACTCAGCTCAATACATCAGCACCAATAAACAAGGCGATGTGATATACCTGTATTGTTTTATCTGATACAATTTATTTTTCAAAATTATATTTCACGTGCTTTAGCACAGAGATTGCTGAAATCAAATGAGGTATTTTTGTGTGGGAAAGAAGGGCACATGGAGGGGAGGGGGGTGACTAGCACACAAGATTGCGTCCATTACCGTCACAATTCTCTGGGGATACATAAAGCGGAGCTGCCCAAACCCACTAATGGCAAACCTGTATTGATCACAGAATTAACCAATAATTCCCTGCACTCGCTAGCGGCCGCTCCATATTGGTTGCTATGGCAACCTGCATCGGCTTGTTACAGAAATTCCGAGCGGGAAAGGTCCTTGTTGCGGCTGCAAGCTAGCAGTCGTTTTTGTTACTTAAGTGCTTCCATAGAATTTGTGGAGAACATTTTTGTGTAATTAGGAGACACTTTAGGTAATCTTGAAAAATTACAAAGTTTGGCAGGCGACAAAGTAGCATTCCATTGAAAATAGACCTTGAACTCAACTTTAAAAAGTCACTTTGTGGAAACTTTCTCTTTCCTGCCTTATTAAAGGAAAAAGAAACTTTTTGGATTTCCAGCATGATATATTATTTACATTCTCAGAAAGATACTTTTCCCAATCATTGCAAACTGCTGTGTTTATGTGAAATTCATACTGATATTATATTCTAATGATGTAAATATTTCAGCAAGGTTTTTGTTATTTTAAGACCTGCCACTTTTATTTTAGTACTTTTGTATTGACCCATAGTGAGAATAAGAAACATGATCCATTGATTTGATGCCTGGAAAAGAAGTGTATTTTGGCATTTGATTGTGAATATATGCAGTTTGATCAAAAGGATGGAATTTATTTTCCATTTGTGAAATAATTATTCAGAAAAATGGCTGTGGTTAAATACACTAACATTATATATTTCTGATGAATGTTATATCAATTTACTTCAGCCGTAGTTATCAGTTTCTTCTTAGTTATCTTGTTTACTTTTACTTATTAAAGTAATATGAATAACCTTAATGAAGTCAAGGGAATACACAATATACAATTAAGTCCTTCCCAAAGGGCCCTATTAGTCATAAAAATGAGATGAAATTGATCTTAATTGGCCAGAAACTATAACAGAGAAACAAGAACATAGACATATATTCATAGGACTGTGATATATAATCAAAAATAATCATAATCTGCCGGGGGGGGGGGAAGTGTTAATGGATAATATTATGAAGAACCATCAACAGTGCTATCAGATAAGATCAAGTTTGAACAAGCTGATGAGATTCGGTTTTAATAGTAGTACATATTGTTTGGCAGTGACTTGACTTGTAATGCTGTATGTAGATCTAGATAGCGGTGGTTGGTGCTGTGTGACTGATTGGGTAGGTCAATCAATACACCGTCTCTCCCCGTCTCTCCCCGCATCTACCTAGCTCCTGCCGACTGCCGCTTTTCTGCTGAATTATAAATATGCAGCAGTCGACCCCCAGCCCAGCACCACTACCGAGGTGAAACCACAACCAAATAAGGGGAGGGACTATTGTTTCACGTAAAATATTATTCTTTTCAATTATCTGAGGACTTGTGTGTGTTTTGCTTAAAAAATGAGGTTATCAATGCTAATTACGTTGTGTGTAGAGTGCAAAAAAAACTTTTAGAGATCCCAATTCATTCAAGTATATAATCAATAAATGACTCCTTTGTCTCAAGATGTATGTGTATATATTTATATATATATATTTATACATTGATAATAGGCTACAGATTGTTCCATCTCGACCTTCAAATTGCAGTTAATTATCTCAGTTACATATATTTAAGTGGAAAAATAAAAAATATTCATTTCAACTAGTGTTGAGGTAAATCTAAAATTAAAAAATGTCTATATTATTGTGATTTGTCTAAGATGTTTAGCAGGTGTTGCTCAACTTGACAAGTTCTTAATAGGAAGAAGTATGTGATAAATGTTGGACAATACTCAGGGGCATAATTGAGAGCCAGAATGGTTGTATAAGTTGAAAATGTGATGCATCTTTTATTAAAGTCAATAACTTACCAAATATTCCAATAACAACGTTAAATTGCTCTTGTTATTTATTTTATTTATTTATTCTGAATAAAACTGTCATCGTTTATAATTCAGTTCAACACCGATTATTCAGAGGAGTTTCTTGGTTTCTTTGTTATTATCTTCATGACAGATTGTAATTGCCAAGGTGATCATTATAAATCAAATTCTGCATGAAGAGATATTTTGCTTCTATGAATTGCCACCAAAACCTGAATGGAAAATGGTGTGTCTGTTATTGAAATGAAAGATCACTTTCGCAGGGAATATTTAGATTTATCAAAGGTATACTGTGAGAAGTGAAGCTTGGCACAATATCAGAAGGTTAGTAGCAAGGTATGGCAGTGTCAGGGCTAATCCAAACAATACTGTGCAACATTGTATGTGAAAACATTAAAATATATGGGGCAAGGATAACCTCAGTTTTATTATTGACCTCGTCAAAGTTTGGTAAATTATTTATGAGATTTTGCTCAAGATGGAATAGGGAGCAGCATTGTGAACAGTTCAATTAAACATATGAATTTAATATTCATTAATTTAAATATTCAGATATTTATATATTATTGATATGATTCATTTCAATTAAAATGATGATGATGATATTATGTGTGTTATTATGTTTAACTGGGAGTGCCCTAATGACTGTAGACGTCAAGGATCCAGTGGATCTCTTGGCCCTCGCTAGGCATGAGTTGTGGCCCTCTGATCCTCACTGTGCCATGGCTGGGACAGTGCCAATCTCACAACCCAGCCACATGGCCGATCAGCCCAATCCCACTAAAAATAGGCATGTGCACACTTTTTGCAGCAGCTGATGTATTGTCTGCAAATGCTGTCATTTCCCTGCTGCATTGAGCGTGACATAATATGGCCACATGTATTGAGATAGGGCTGGCCAAGAAGTACATACACTGGGGAGAGCCCTGGAGCGTTAATAATGATTAGGCCCGCAGGCATTGTCAGAGAGAACCCTGCATATATTTAAAGGGGAAATGGATGGCATATATGTATATTATACAGCAAGGGCCAAGGGGACATGTCCTTTAGCAAGCACCAACATGCAGTTTTGCTATGTAGGAATATAGATCGGCACATTGGCTTAGCAGCGTGGTCGAAAACACGCAGGCAAAAGAAATACACGGCTGTCCACACTGCGCCTTGGAGCGGACGCTCGCTCATTCGCGCAAGGGCCAAGGCTTGACCACACAGTAATATTGGGAGGACAAGGCTGGCCTTGGTGGCTAGCTGGCTGTATGCAGCTGGAGATCTGGCAGGCTTGGCCCTGGCACACACACTCTCCACGCTGCTCCCTGCCTGCCAATGTTGTGACCTTGTTTCAGTGAATGTAGACTTGGCATACATAAATATGTGGCTCTCTTGCCGAGGAACAGAGTTTAGGAGAACAAGCGAACTGCTACCCACAAAATGAGTCCAACAACATCTTAACAGACGCACAGCTTTGAGCAGTCAATATTTTGGCATATATTTGAAGGGTCCATTTTGGTGACACCATATAGGCCTGCCGAAATGTTGGACCGATGAGGCCCATTTACCTGGATAGATCTGGGGGAGTGACAGTGTGACACATATAAACATAAACACCACTACTACTACCTCATCACCCAAAAAAACTGGAGTTACCTCACGCAACCAAAGACATGCACTGACTGATCAGAAACCTTGCATGTAGCAGTGACAATATTCTTGTGAAACTGAAACAGGCTCAATCTTCATCATGAATCCGAACATGAACAATATGAATCCGGACCCATTTTATGCATCCCCTTTCTCTCAATTTTACAGGAGGCACACCCCCTACATGGGACAGCCAGACTACCGAATCTATGAGCTCAACAAGAGACTCCAGCAGCGAACCGAGGTGAGTGAGGTACAGCAAACACTTTATTATCTTCTTCAATGTTGTTTAGTGCCCATCTCTGTGTTTGTTTGATGTATCAGATGCATTTAAGCTTTGAATTGGCCTAATTTTTTATTTTTTTAAAAGAAATTATTTACATATTTGTGTGATATTTGTGTCACATTTTGTGAAGTTTGGGTTAAGTATGCTGTGGGTGCATGTGCCACATTTGAAATGGAATAATCTTGATTGTGACCTAAAAAAAATGCACCATGGCCTGTTTTATTGGCTGTCCATAAAACACTAAATGGAGGGCTATTTTTTATAGCAGTCTCAAATATATTTATACAACTCCATCATGAAAATATGATGTGCAGAATTCAGATGAATCTTTTTTTTCTTCTTTTGAGCTCTTTTTCCTTTGATGAGTGATTTATGAATTAACTGAATATTTCAGCTAAACAGAATTGTCAGTCAATCATAATCCAAAAGGCTGTACAGAACTCTGCAAGTCAATAGTTGAGCTGGATGCATTCAGGTCATAGGGCTGAACACCTGTTTCAATCAAACCTGCTCTCAGCTCCACCTGTTGAGCAATTACCTGTGCTGCAGCAGCAGAAAAGAAAGCTTTACAAACTTGGCTTAAGTTTTAAGATATTCTGTATAAAAAACAACAGAATACAGTGAGAGATCTATGTTCTTTGTTTAATGTTTTACAGAAGAGTTCATAATGTCTCAAACTCTGTGTATTATGAGATAGATATAAGACATTTTCCTAGAAATTTCTATTAAATCAAATTAATCTAAAAAATGTTTATTTTGTGGCTGTCAGATATGATAACTTCACATTCACCTTAATTCATATTGGACACCCTGGGATATGCACTGTATCCATATGTTTAGTTAGAACAATCCTATTCTAATCTAAATACATATTTTGATGATCATTTTCTTTATAGAATTCAGGGTGAAAAATATAGAAATCTGTGCATATTGCATTTTTTAACTAAACACAGAGGAAACAGTTTGGAAGACAAGTTAATACAGACACAGACTCAGAATACAGATGCTGTACAACGCTTAATGGTCATGGTCCAGATAATGTGACCCGGCTTTCACTGTCTGCTGATCATGTGACATTCTGATCATGTGACACTATATGATCATGTACATGTCTGAACTGGGCTGGGGAATGTCAATACCACCGTCAGCGCAGAACACCTACATTATTTCACCTGCACACAATTTTATATATATATATATATATTTCTATATATATAGAAAGAGATTGGATAGCTCAAAGTTCAAATCAGAATTTTTGTTAACAATAATTTAGCATACTGACCGACTTATTTGCAATATTGATCAATGTTAACATGTATATATTTTTTAAGTATATCAGTTTAATTCCAATCATGAATATCTTGATTGTTGCTGTGGAAATATTTGATTTGCATTTGTAATTTTTGAGAATTTACATAAATCAAATAAAAAATGCAACCATGATGATTGACAAAATTTCCCACTGATGCAAACCAGGTTTTGTAAGATAATCAGGAGGTAATATTTATATGACAAATTTGTGTGAATTCCTTGAACTCAAATAATGCATCTAAATTAATCAAGCCAAAACACCTATTGAAGAAAAAAGATAGAATTCGTGGTTATTTTATTGGCATTAATGTTTCTATGCTTGGTTGTTTACAAACTCTCAGCTTTTTAAACAGCCACTGTGTTGCACGAACAAGGGCAATGTGTAAAAAACTTGATGAACATGTACACAACTAAAAGGTTCAATTAATAATTTAACAACAATAATGGATTGGGGGTAAAACACATCCCAGAGCCATCAGGTGCACGAGGCATGGACGATGAATAAATGATAATGCTGGCATACCTATGTACATAGCAAGCTTTACCAAGCAGGCAGGTTGGAGGTCTCGTCACACAGAACCTCATTGCCACCTCCAAATATAACCTTTCATGTCAGCTAAGCATTTTAACTTCATATGTGGGGGATGAGCTGATGTTTTAAGTTTAGCTGAGCAATGTGTTGTTTAGGTGCCAGGAATTAAAATTTGCCATCAGATTTGTTGAGTTGAAGTTTTTGATGCTCCTGGGAATGGCAAGATGTGGCTTGCATCCATTGACACAGCAAAACATTGGCCGCATAAAAGATACTGCGTCATAATTTGTCGGAGTCATATTTTATATCATTTTCGTCAATAACTTTGGAGGCTGTAGTCTGAAAGGAAGGGTAGGAAATGGCACAGTTTTGTGAGAAAAATAACTTTAAAATAGTTGAGATAATAAGTGAACTCTTGAGTGATATTGGCAGACATCCATCAACTCAGAGGCAAGTGAAAGTTGGACAGGGAACAAGTTGGAGAGGAAGCCACCAGCCGAGGCTTGCCAGAACAGAACTGCATCAACCATGCTGATTTTCTCAAGTGCCTTGCCATTCTTGAAGACACAAGTCATACATTATTGCTCAAGTACCATGTCTATGGAAAGAGAAACTTCCATTTGTCAAGATAGGCACGAGTTCTGTTTTTGAAGTTATAAACATCAAATTGCAAGAGTCAAATACAAAGTTTAAGGTCAATTTTGAGATTAAAAAAGAGAAAAATTACAGGTGAGCATGATACAGAGATACTAATGACAATGTCCAAGGCTAAGCAAGGAAAATGTCTAGGATTTTATGGTCACCATGACAACTAGTTAACATGGAGATTGTGGATAATGGGACAAAGCAGCGAGATACTGCCCACACATGCTGACATTTGCTGGTCGGCATTAGTGGTTGCCCTGGCAACCAAGCTAAATGGGTAGTTTGGAGAAGTAGGGGGACATACAGTGACACGTCCACTACTTAATATACAGTGTCTACTGTACATGGTCTGGAGACGAGCATGGTCAAGATATTTATGGTCTAAATATGGTAAACACTGTCCAGTGCTGAATTCTAAGATGACATCACATACTGTCAATCACTGAGTGGTATATCATATATTGTCAGTCATTAATTGGTATGGTGACATCACATACTGTCAATCACTGAATGGTATATCATATTGTCAATCACTAATTGGTATGATGACATCACATACTGTCAGTCACTGAATGGTATATCATATTGTCAATCACTAATTGGTATGATGACATCACATACTGTCAATCACTGAATGGTATATCATATTGTCAATCACTAATTGGTATGATGACATCACATACTGTCAATGACTGAATGGTATATCATATTGTCAATCACTAATTGGTATGATGACATCACATACTGTCAATGACTGAATGGTATATCATATTGTCAATCACTAATTGGTATGATGACATCACATACTGTCAATGACTGAATGGTATATCATATTGTCAATCACTGAATGGCATAATTACATCACATTTTGTAAGTCATTGAATGATATGAAGACCTTATTATGTATCCATTATTGGTTGATACTGTGATGGCATATACCATCCATGACTGGATCCATTTGATTACTTTATGGTCTGGTGTGTGTCTGCCTTTTATTACACCATTCAGAGATATGATCTTCCCACAAACCAGAAATATGGTTTGGCCACTATTTTACAGCCCCAAAAATATGACCTGCCCATTATTATACAAGCCAGAGACACGACCTGTCCATTATTATACAAGCCAGAGACATGACCGTCCCATTATTATACAAGTCAGAGACATGACCTGCCCATTATTTTATATCCCAGAGACATGACCTGCCCATTATTATATAACCCAGAGACATGACCTGCCCATTATTTTATATCCCAGAGACATGACCTGCCCATTATTATATATCCCAGAGACATGACCTTCCCATTACTTTATATCCCAGAGACATGACCTTCCAATTATTTTATATCCCAGAGACATGACCTGCCTATTATTATATAACCCAGGGACATGACCTTCCCATTACTTTATATCCCAGAGAAATGACCTTCCCATTATTATATAACCCAGAGACATGACCTTCCCATTACTTTATATCCCAGAGAAATGACCTTCCCATTATTTTATATCCCAGAGACATGACCTGCTTATTATTATACAAGCCAAATACATGACCTGCCTATTATTATACAAGCCAGAGATATGACCTGCCTATTATTATACAAGCCAGAGACATGACCTGCCCATTATTATACAATCCAGAGACATGACCTGCCCATTATTATATATCCCAGAGATGATATTGACTATCTAGTATTATGTGAAGGATTATGAAAAAAATTGTATCTCATACAAATACATTTTCAAATGATAAGTGGACACACCTTTTTGGATAGTGTAATTTTGATCTAAGGATGTATATTTTTGTGATCAGTCACAATTTTCACAGAAATATATGACATACTTTCCAAACTTCTTTAGGAGTATTAAATGAGAATATTCAGTGCATAACCAGCCATAAAAGATGGGAATGATGCAAGTACCTTAGGGTCCAGGTAGAGACACCGTCCCTGTCCACTAACTGAGAGAAAAGTTCAAGGATTGTCATAGGAAAGCATTCCTCTGTGAAAGCATAGGACCTTGACAGTGTTGGCTTTACATTTTTCTGAAATATATGATTTTTGTCCATAACTGAAATAAAGGCCAAGCCTTGTCATTGTCATGTTTATCAAGATTATGAGTGGCTTTCAATCAAACAATTTCCCCTTGATATATTGATCATAACTTGAATACTCCATTCTTCTTTCTCCAACTCTGGCCAAATCTTTTGATGACATGCTATTTTACATTTTATTCTGAGTTGGTTTTCACACCTGATATGTATGTTTTATATAACACATGAGTACGAAGTGTGCTCCAGCCTCTTGAGGGGCAAGAGCCAGTTGCCTGAGAAGAGGGAAGGTTCATCTTGGATTCTCAAATCACAACATGGCAAGTTGCATGTCGTACATAGTTTGCAGGCATTGTCACAGCCAGAAGCGTACAGAAAACATTGTCACATCTGCTGCAAGACGCTGCCGCAACATTGGTGTGCGTGCAAATATATAATCTCATGACATTACCTGTGTATGATGTTCTGCCTTGTGAATATTATTACTCTGCATTACATCTTAGTCATTCAATCTTCTCACAACCTCTGCCATCATTGCCCTAGTTTGTCGAACTCCATGTCCAGTCATGTTTTCGAGTCAGATATCCTCCAATCAGAATCGACCACCATCGACCTGTGATCTATTGGCTCACTGACCAATCAGTACAATGCAGAATTTATATGAATAGTCGATTATTCTTTCACCAATCAGTGCACAGCCTGATTTTTATGAAGAGTCAATACTTGCAACCAATCCTGAACACACCTTTTTACCATTGACAGCAGGGACTGATACGAGAGAGAAATCCTATTGAGGAGGTAGAATATTTATTATGTGCTGTTTTATTCTTGGAAAATTAAGAATTTTTCGCATTTTTCAAGCAGCAGAAATTAGGGTTGAAAATATAGGCAAAGGTGATGTTGAATTAGTTTCAGAAGTCATTTTCAGTCTCATTCTGCCCAAACAATAAGTCTCAACTGGATTAAATATTTGCAGGTTTATTACTCCAGCCTGTGGCAGGACAACAGAGGCATTGTGGCGTCTTGTAAGCATCCATTTTACATGCCAAGAATTGCCCTCACCCCCTTCGCCAATGACAAATGACCCAATTATTGCCCAACAAAATTGATATTCATGGAATTTAAATGCACTTTGCTCCCCTGCGACTTTCCCAAAATGCCAGTGCTCGTCCAAAGTTACGAGACACAAATCAATGTGATAGGTAGACTCCAAGAAGGAGATGGAAAGATGCTATGATAAGACCAAATTTACCATATTTTAGGCAGGAGTAGTCTGATTTTACAACTCTACAATCTTTCATGATCTTTGTAAAGCTTTCTTTTTATTACCAGTTTTCTTATCAAGAATAATATTCCAGGACACCAAGTCATTCAAGATTGGCTATTCTCCGTGATTAATAAATTTCAAGAAATTTTCATGTTCCAATTCATGAAAGCTTTTTCCAATAAATTAAACAAATACCAAATCTTCAGTATCGTTTGCCTGTTATTTGTCAACAAGAAAACTATTGGCTTATAACATTGTCGCATGTATTGAGAAAAGAAATAATAACAATAACAATGTCAAAAATTGGTTAATCCCTAAGTCTGAGGCGATCATGTGACCCTGTTTTTGATGCAACACTGGATTGTGACCATAACACCTTTAGATGGCAAACAAAGCACCTGTCTTGTACTGTACCATTGCCAAATTTATCATGGAATGAGGAGGGTTACAGATCCAAGGGAAAAGGGTCATGGAAGGTTATTTGGTTGTAGAATAGACAGACACATCCATCATGGCCGAGACTGTGACACATTGCCATTGATTGGCAAGGGAGGACCAGATGGGAACACATAACCAGAGAGAGGGAGAAAGAGAGAGAGGCTCTGATGGGTTTTGTCAAATCCTCAACACAGTTTGCAAGTTGCCTGACCTTGCTTGTTCGGATCCTGGCTCTTTGCCAGCTTTTTGTTTGTTCCTGCTTGTTTGTGTACATGTAACTGCAGGTGATTAGCCAGGTAAACAAATGTTGAATCGCAGGGCTCTCCACATTCCCAAAACTGCCCCGATAAATGCCCTTCCCTGCACATATCATGTACACTGCATGTGTGCCACTTGTCTGCAGGACCTGGTGGTTTGATATACCATCTCCTGCAGCATTGTGATACACCCAGGACTCGGTGCAGTATTTGCACAATCCTGCCCCAGATACATTCCAGAGGGAAGTAAGCCCCTTGAACCTGCTGGAGGGCCACTCGTCTGACTCACTGATCAAATCCCAACACTTGTACCCAAACATTCTTCCCTGCAATAAATGCTTCTCTGTGGAGCTCTCGGAGAAAAAAATATATATTTTGAATGACAGAATGAAAACACTGTCCTCGAGTTGTGTTCTTACTCTTTTGAGTGTGAATGATGTTACTCATGAGATATTTAAGGATGACATTGTTGTGATCAGGTTGAGGAGTGGTGATGACCATTTTGTCAATTCCAGACAAACTTTTGTGGAAGCAAGATGGTTTTATATATATATACATGAGAGATGCAGGCTATATACCCAGGCTAAGGTCAGGTTAATACTGAAGTATTACTGACCAGTCCTAATGACATCAACGGTCCTCCAAGCAGCCACCTCACTCCTACCTGTAGGCATGTTAATATTGGTAGAGCAGGGTCACCCTGCGTTGTGAAGGTCCATATGAAAAAAGACATTTGCATGCTACTGAAGGACAGGGCTGTGTCACACGAATTGAAGTTCCTCTTTATTCAACATACTCAACTCTTCCCCTATTTGTACATGGTAAGATGATAATATGGTTTTTAAAAGCTGTTGTTAAGGATATCATTATTCACTGTTTCAAAGGTGCCTGACAGAGATTAGTTCAACTATTCTATGTGACGAGTACTCAGAAAAATGGCTAGAGAGTGTCGCTAAATAATAAATGAATAGCAACATTCATATTATGTGAAATAGGTTTAGAAACAACTGAAATTATGGGTCTGAAATAGCATTGAACTGAGTTACATGTTGATTTATCAAATGCCATTGAACCATATAAAAGTTTTCTCCATGATCATGATTTTGAAGGCAATATAAATGTAAGAATGGCTTGATATATCCTGATACCCAGTCATTGGGAAATCATGTCTCACTTTACATGGAAATTGTCTACATCTTTTTTTCATTCGCTATCCACACAAATAACTAATTTGGTGGGAACAGTGAGTAAAGTGAGTTACATACAAAGGAAAGGTTGAGAACTTGTCAAGTGGATAAAGTGCATATCTGTCTTAAAGCTGCTCAGTGGGGACAGCTTTCATATGTTTACATTTTATGACCTTTATGACAGCATAAATTAGGCCATGTGAGGTCTGACATGAACCTGTCACTGGGACTCCGTATCTTATTCTTTCTAGTGATCCCGATTTTGAATTTTCCTGCAGTAACTTCAACAAAAACCCCAGCCCTTTGGTAGCCAGTCTCCTACTGAATTCTGAGAGTGAAAACAACACATTTCCAACTTCCTCAATCATGCAGCATAACCACGTCTTTATCAGAGTCAGGAATCAAACCCAGGTCACTAACAGGAGAGGCAGACAGTTTAACTACAGGTCTACATTACCTCCCTGAAGAGGACAAAAAATAATGTGGCTAGAAAAATTTCACAATTGTTCTATTGGGGAGTTCATTCAAATTTAAATGTCCCTCGTGTGATTTTGGTCCTTTGGGATTATAAAATTGCCTCTTTCAAGCAAATCTGGCAGTTTCAGAGGTAGATATTTGACACCACCTTGCTATGCAGAGTAGGATACCACACATATTGAATATATTATAGATATTGTTAACTACACTGAGATAAGTTTGCATAGCACTTCAGGCAATATGCCACTATAGTGAAAAATATGAGGAATGCATTTAAATGTTTCATGAGCTTGACATTTGGTGAAGAAACTCCCTTCTCTGCAAAAATAGAAACAAAAGAATCACTTTATGGTGGATGGCTTATTCTTAGCCTACTGATCAGCAACCCCACCCATATTCTTATATCTTCTGAAGATATAATCATGGCTTGCTGTGTTTAGTATTTATAAAAATCTATTTTCAGTATGAGATATAGTTGAGATAGCAATAAAATCACTTACATTGATATCTTTTTTGTCTATATAGTTTTTTTTAAACGGAGTAACAATGGAGTTTTTTTTATATTGACTTGTGACACATTATATTTCCATTGGTAATATTTTAATCTTTAAAAAAATTCAAGTTATCATTTTATGTACTCTCTGCATACATTTTATTTTTACATTTTTTTTGGTTTAATTGCTGAGAAGATTTCTTCATGTAATCTAAAATTTAAGGAATGTCTGAATATAAATGAAGTAATATCTTTCTTTTTTTCATGAGAATTTGTGATATGTTTTACCTGTCATGTTTCAGGATGGTGCTTTGTGATATATTTACCTGTCATGTTTCAGGATGGTGCTTTGTGATATATTTACCTGTCATGTTTCAGGATGGTGCTTTGTGATATATTTACCTGTCATGTTTCAGGATGGATCTTTGTGATATGTTTTACCTGTCATGTTTCAGGATGGTGCTTTGTGATATATTTACCTGTCATGTTTCAGGATGGTTCTTTGTGATATATTTTACCTGTCATGTTTCACATTTTTTCTTTCAGGAGAGTGACAACTTGTGGTGGGATGCCTTTGCCACAGAGTTTTTTGAGGATGATGCTAACCTCACGTTATCCTTCTGTCTGGAGGACGGACCAAAACGATACAGTAAGTCTCAACCTATAATGTTCTTGTATTGATTTCATGTCAACCCTGGAAAAAAACAGATAAAATATGACCTCTTCTTTTTGAAAACCGTGCCCATGAACTGACCTTCCTGACCCATTGCCCAAATCCCCTACCCACCCAATGCAATACACTTGGTTACTGGTTGTCTAAATTTCATTTCCTGACCAAATTAACCGAGATAACTTGTTATAAGTTACTTAAAGGTACAAGGCTACTGGATTATTAATTTACTTGGAATATATAAGCAACTCATACATATTACTGTACACTGGATAGAAATTATGAATTTATCATCTCAGAGCATGTGGAATAACATACTGTACATAATTCATGTCGTCCAAAGCTTGGTCAAGTGCTATTATTTTTTTAGTAATAATCTAAATAAAAATGACAGATCATGAAAAAATTTATTTAGAAAAAAAAATTATTTAGAAAATCCCTTAAAAAATGATACCATATGTCATTTCTAAAGATGCATTTATGTAAAACAGTGGCAAGGCAAACAGTATATTGAAAACGGTGAGATTGCATTGTACAGCTAGAGAGCTGTTTTAATATGATGCCATATTGTAAAGGCTGTTCCTGCGAACAAAAGACCGTCCCCATCATATCTCATAAAGTGTGCATATGTGCATTGATCGTGAGACAGAGGGAAGACCTTGGGAGGTAGGAGGTCACAGCTGATGGCATGGTGGCGGAGACAAACTTCTCTCCTGCTAGCCTAACTGCTGACGTCACTCCACATAACCTCCTGCTACCCAGCTTAGCATACATGAATGTATATATATATATATACATATATATATACATATATATATACATATATATATACATATATATATACATATATATATACATATATATATACATATATATATATATATATATATATATATATATATATATATATATATATATATATATATATATATATATATATATATATATATATATATATATATATATATATATATATATATATATATTATATATATAATTTCACAACATCATCTTGAGTAATGACATGATATTAAACCTCCGTATTATCATCTTTATAATTATAGAATGAAACCTTTTAATTGCCATTGGAAATATTTTACATTAATAGAAAATTTGGCTAAAAGTTTTCTTGTGTGAGTTATAATAATCTATCAAAACTACTTGATACTTTTTATTAAACAATATAATTTGATGAATATGGTATAATATAGCAAGATTGCAATTAAATGTAGCTTAACTCTCTGAAAACATGTTTAACGTGCCAAAAATATGACTGATTGAAGAAATTACAAAGCCTGATGAGTAAAATAGTGAGAAATATGATAATAAAACCTTACTACTGCAGTACTTTCAAAGCATAATTCTGATTTACCTAAAACTACCCAATATTCTTTTTTTTTTTAAATTCAGTTACCATAAAAATGTTACATATTAAATTTGTCATGGCATTTTATTTTGTCGAAAGTGGGTTGGAAACCTTCTCTATGTTTAAGTAAAAGAAAACCCGTTCTTTTGTTGAATTTCTACACATTACCATGATTACATTACCTACAGTCTTTTGAATTCAACAAGATGATCATCTCCATTAAATGTAATCTAATTTGTATGACTAAAGAGGTTACAAGCCAGTGGGAGATTTCTCTTCAAGAAACCAACTCATCTGAAGCGGAATCAAATTACACATCACAAAAAAAAATCTATGCAAACAGATAACTCACATTAGATACAATTGTTCAATAGAAATCCGGAAAATCAACAAGTGGGCAATGTCATGCAGTTGTTAACTCTGGGTATTGAGTTTCCACAATGGGTGAAATTGAGGTGAAGAAGATTGAAAAGGAGGGGGGAGGGGGGATGAGCGGATTGTTGAGGGCTTGTTAGGTCTCTCAGTACTGGGACCCAGCCGAGTGCTGCATTGAAATAGGACACGCCTCCTTGTCACCGCTTCTTCGTGCTACCTGTTATTTTGTCTCTATTTGCTGAGCACCCTGCTGAAAAGGGGGAAAAAAGTTATGTTTCCTGTCTTGTCGGATTGCATTTTTACATGTCAGAAGGCAGATACTGGCTTGGGCATGTTGCTTTAATGGGTGCAGTGTGTTATTGAGGGGGAGTGTCCAATGTTGAAAATGATGAATAGGTGCTTTGTTAACACAGCACTCGCTGTTTATAAAAAAATAATGCAATTCTATTTCTCTTCAGAAATTGGTATTATAAACAACTTTTAACAAATCAAAATAAAGTTAATATTTTATAAGAATAATAATAATTTTAACAAATTTATTTACAAATGTCAAAAGCGAGAATTAAATAGAACAAAAGGAGAGAAGTTAACCTGGTGAAGAAACGTGGGGGAAGGAGGCTGCAATATGGCTTTGTGCGGCTCGTACGAAACAGAAACTGTGGGAAGCGTGTGGCATGATGAGCAACATTGTCATCAGTGATGAGTACACAGATTGGGTTACTTATTCTGTGCCACACAAAGTTACCAAACCAAACCCTTGACTTGGGTGCCACATCAACCTGATAGTAATACACGGCACAAAGTGGCGAGTTGCCGTGGAGACGCGGGGTGTTGATGAGTGCAACAAAATCTTTTTGTCTCCGCTTTAGCCAATTTGTTGAACTTGCCATGTTATTTTGTTTCAATTTCATGTCGCAATACCATACACCTGAAATAGGTATGATCCAAATATGGATGATATTAATGGCTTTTTTTATCCAAAATTCCCCATGTAATTTATTATTCTTATTATTTGAGTAGGGTTCAGATATATAGGTATTTCTGCCAGTTTATATGTCAGCCATTTCTAACTCTTCCCACGCAATAGAATAATTGAGGTACAGTCAATTGGAGCTGTCATCTTTCACAGATCAGATTGGGTTACTCACAACAAATGGCTTTGACATTGAACTAAGGTCCATGAAGCTTGAGTAGACAAGATGTATTCTGTGTTAGTTAGTTTCATCTGGGTGCAATTGTGAAACAGTGTGAAGAAAATATCGGAACCAAAGACTTCAAAATCTGAGATATTTTTTACCAGACAGTTCTACTTCATTCTAAAGCCATTTGTATTATTAATATTTTGTCAAGAAACTGCTTCCAGGTACTCATTCAGCCTATTGAGTTAATTCAAACATCGAGTCGTAATACAATTTAAATTGAGATAAATATGATAATGAAAATACATTATTGTCCTGATTCTCGCAGGCAATGGGAGGGACATTATCTGGCCAGTTGATAATAATGATCTGACCCAGTTTCTTTTTTTTTCAATTATTAATCAAATCATATCTACAATGCATCTCTTAATGAGATCTAACTCGGGCAGATGTACTAAACATATATGTCAATCAGATCATTTTTCCCCTCTTCAGATTTTTTTTTTCAATTAAATTTAATCAAATCAGATCTACAAAGCATCTCTTAATGAGATCTTACTCGGGCAGATGTACCAAACGTATATGTCAATCAGATCATTTTTCCCCTCTTCAGATTTTTTTTTTCAATTAAATTTAATCAAATCAGATCTACAAAGCATCTCTTAATGAGATCTAACTCGGGCAGATGTACCAAACCTATATGTCAGTCAGATTCACCCACTTTGCACAATCAGAACCAGAACCTGTCAATGATGTTTGATTTGTCCCCCTACAATAGCAGAAATCTTCTCAGAATGCTCCATATTGCCCCCATCTGTCCCCACCTGCCATTTCTTGCCACATCAAAGGCTTGTGATTGACTTTGATGGTGGGAATAGGGCCAGCCTCACCTGTGGCCTGCAACAGGCAGGTCTCATGTCGTGCTGCCCCAGTAGGTGACTCCCAGTCAGCTTGTCTCCATCAGACTTCCTCCTTTCATTGTTAAGACATTCAGGTGAAGATGGTGCAAAGTTACCAGTCTCTGTCAACCCATAATACGGGAGAAAAGCTTCACAGCTCTATTTTCACCTTTGTAGGAAATTATTATGATATTATTCTTAAATCTTTTTTTTTTTATTCAAGTAACTGGTCTTAATTTATAATAATAATACATTTGTATAGCACTATTTCAGACTAGGTCTGCTCATGGCGCTCAATTTAATATATATTACTTGAGAAAATCTAACATATTTATGTATTGTCTACACAAGTTTTTGTGGACATAGTCAGCTGAATATTTAAAAAAAAAATTTTTATATATCTTTCAGCGATTGGTAGAACGTTAATACCACGGTACTTCCGGACGATATTTGAAGGAGGTGTGACAGATTTGTACTTCATCTTACGGCATCCAAAAGAATCATTCCACAACACAACAATCACGCTGGACTGTGACCAGGCCATGATGGTGACGCACCACGGCAAGCCAATGTTCACCAAGGTGGGATCCTATTACATGATGGATGCTTAGCTTCATATTTTGAGCCACAGTGACACCTAGTGGCCAATCATTGCCCTGCATCCATCATGATTTTTTTTCTATTTATATGTTTAGCATAAAAGATATGTTCAAAGTTAAATAGGAAATGCACTGTGATGTCAGTTAGCCAAACTTTGGATTGGAAGATTTTTCTCTTTTAATATGTGATTGGATAGAAAGTGTTAATACTCATCTTAGCAACTTATGAATTGCAATTATAAAGATTATTTAAATGGAATATATAACAAGGTATTATAATTACAATTTTGATTTTGAATTACAGAAGCCATTTTGAAAAGTTTTGAAAATATGTTTTATAATCTTTCAAATAAGCATTGACTTTTCTTCCTGGACTTTTCACATCTGCACGTAGGAAAAAGCTAAATAGTGAATAAACCTACTGCCTGCCCAAAAATATTTAATTCATTCTACATGATTAATGAGAATAAAGTGCGGAGCATGTTATTGTTGTTATATTTAGAAACTGATAAAAAGTGATGCCAGGCTTATAATATGACACTCATTGCATCAGGTTTCTTGTGTAACAGCCACAGGATTGCTGGGATTATATATCATGTTCTGCCGGCAGTGGCAGCCAATACAGGCAGCTCAATATTGACAAATCCTATTAGACAATATGCAAGGCACAGGTATATTGAACACCAGTATATAAGTCACAAGTATGCAGGTTATGGGTATGCAGATTATGGGTATGCAGGTTATGGGTATGCAGGTCACCAGAATGCAGCCCCATGAGTATGCAGGTCACCAGTATGCAGGCCATGGGTATGCAGGCCATGGGTATGCAGATCACCAGAATGCAGCCCCATGGGTATGCAGGTCACCAGAATGCAGTCCCATGGGTATGCAGGTCACCAGAATACAGCCCCATGGGTATGCAGGTCACCAGAATGCAGGCCATGGGTATGCAGGTCTCCAGTATGCAGGCCATGGGTATGCAGGTCACCAGTATGCAGTCCCATGGGTATGCAGGTCACCAGAATGCAGCCCCATGGGTATGCAGGTCACCAGAATGCAGTCCCATGGGTATGCAGGTCACCAGAGTGCAGGCCATGGGTATGCAGGTCACCAGAATGCAGGCCATGGGTATGCAGGTCACCAGAATACAGGCCATGGGTATGCAGGTCACCCGTATGCAGGTCACCAGTATGCAGGCCATGGGTATGCAGGTCACTAGTATGCAGGCCATGGGTATGCAGGTCACCAGAATGCAGCCCCATGGGTATGCAGATCACCAGAATGCAGCCCCATGGGTATGCAGGCCATGGGTATGCAGGTTATGGGTATGCAGGTCACCAGAATGCAGCCCCATGAGTATGCAGGTCACCAGTATGCAGGCCATGGGTATGCAGATCACCAGAATGCAGCCCCATGGGTATGCAGGTCACCAGAATGCAGTCCCATGGGTATGCAGGTCACCAGAATGCAGGCCATGGGTATGCAGGTCACCAGAATGCAGGCCATGGGTATGCAGGTCACCCGTATGCAGGTCACCAGTATGCAGGCCATGGGTATGCAGGTCACCAGTATGCAGGCCATGGGTATGCAGGTCACCAGTATGCAGGCCATGGGTATGCAGGTCACCAGTATGCAGCCCCATGGGTATGCAGGTCACCAGTATGCAGGCCATGGGTATGCAGATCACCAGAATGCAGCCCCATGGGTATGCAGGTCACCAGAATGCAGTCCCATGGGTATGCAGGTCACCAGAATACAGCCCCATGGGTATGCAGGCCACCAGAATGCAGGCCATGGGTATGCAGGTCTCCAGTATGCAGGCCATGGGTATGCAGGTCACCAGTATGCAGCCCCATGGGTATGCAGGTCACCAGAATGCAGTCCCATGGGTATGCAGGTCACCAGAGTGCAGGTCATGGGTATGCAGGTCACCAGAATGCAGGCCATGGGTATGCAGGTCACCAGAATACAGGCCATGGGTATGCAGGTCACCAGTATGCAGGCCATGGGTATGCAGGTCACCAGTATGCAGCCCCATGGGTATGCAGGTCACCAGTATGCAGCCCCATGAGTATGCAGGTCACCAGAATGCAGCCCCATGGGTATGCAGGTCACCAGAATGCAGTCCCATGGGTATGCAGGTCACCAGAATACAGCCCCATGGGTATGCAGGCCACCAGAATGCAGGCCATGGGTATGCAGGTCTCCAGTATGCAGGCCATGGGTATGCAGGTCACCAGTATGCAGCCCCATGGGTATGCAGGTCACCAGAATGCAGTCCCATGGGTATGCAGGTCACCAGAGTGCAGGTCATGGGTATGCAGGTCACCAGAATGCAGGCCATGGGTATGCAGGTCACCAGAATACAGGCCATGGGTATCCAGGTCACCCGTATGCAGGTCACCAGTATGTAGGCCATGGGTATGCAGGTCACCAGTATGCAGGCCATGGGTATGCAGGTCACCAGAATGCAGCCCCATGGGTATGCAGATCACCAGAATGCAGCCCCATGGGTATGCAGGCCATGGGTATGCAGGTTATGGGTATGCAGGTCACCAGAATGCAGCCCCATGAGTATGCAGGTCACCAGTATGCAGGCCATGGGTATGCAGGTCACCAGTATGCAGCCCCATGAGTATGCAGGTCACCAGTATGCAGGCCATGGGTATGCAGATCACCAGTATGCAGGCCATGGGTATGCAGATCACCAGTATGCAGGCCATGGGTATGCAGGTCACCAGTATGCAGCCCCATGTGTGTATGCAGGTCACATGTAAGCTAGTCACCATAATGCAGGTCCCAGGTATGCAGATATTGAGGAGACAGAGTTTGAATAGCAATTGATCTGTTAAAAACTCTTACGATTTTGACATTAACAGATTTATTTATAGGAATCTTGGAGAAGGGAAAGTTATAACACTGCATACACCACATCTGTGTTATATATTTATTTTCATTTTAATAGAATATTTGATTCTCATGAAAAAAAGTTATTGCTTAATGATTTAGTGTCAAATGAAGGAATTTTGTATCCACACCAAGAAATATAGATATTTTTTTAAAAACATAATTACAAAGGAACTTGTTGATTTGTGAGTAGAGATTCAATGAATGTAAGTTTATGATCTTGACTGATGTGTAGAATGAATGAATTAGGTTTGTAGGCTTGGCAGGGTGATGTGTAGAAACCAGCCTACCGGTAGTTAAGATTTTAAGGCCAGTAAAATTGTGTTTGTGTGTGTGTGTGTGTGTGAGTGTGTGTGTATGTGTGTGTATGTGTATGTATGTGTGTGTGTGCCTGGTTGGGTGTATTGTCAAGCCTAACAATGAGGACCCAGATGTGAAAGGAGAGCCCATGTAAGTCAGCTTATAGAACACAAAACATTTCAATCACCAATAAGATCATCATCTATCTCCTACTATAGTGAATAATTACGGTCAGATGGCCCCACCTGGATGGTACTTCCATCCACAAAGTCTTCAAAGTCAGGTACCTCTTTGTGATAAAATTGGGTTAAAGCAATTATGAGTAGGCAAAAATTATGCAAAAGAAGATATAAAACTTTCAGTAATTTCCACACAATGAGCCACTACCTTGAAATATGACACAAAAAAGACCTGCCCCACAAAAGATAGTTGTTAGATTTTGAAGAAAAAAACTAAGAAACAAATAATGCTACATATTTTTTGTTCTTTTTTTAAATTAGATGAACACCATATTCAGTACATTTATAATATACCGGTAGATGTGCATATGAAGGCTAAAGTTTAAAACATTAAACAAAAACAGACTAGCGTGGCAGCAGTGAAGAAAGATTTATGTTAAATATATATGCAATGTTTAGGTTCTTTTGGAACTGGTTATGAGTAATTGTTCTTTTAAACTCATTTGCCACTTGAAGAAGGTCCAGTCAAGCATTAATAGAGATTGATCAGAAGAAGGAATTTGACAATTTGTAAATGTTGTTTCATACAACATATTGCAGTTGCATTCTTGAGTGCGGTAGAAAGGTTCAAACAATTGTCATAGGTTAATATTTGTGGATAAAAGGATCACAAACACCCTCATAAATGTTCTTGAGCGGTCACCTAGAATAAAATGGACTTGTGTTTTGGAAAACCCCAGCTCCTTTCTTTCAAAAAAAATTTACATCAACAAATCTTAATATCTAACTCAACCTCATTTTCCTCCTCTCACAAAATGTTTACATATAACATTTCAGTCTTTTGCTCTGATCATGGTGTTCTATTTGCACTGTGACTATGTTATAAACTGATATGACAAGGCTACACTATCTTTGTTGACATTTCTCACTCCGTGGTTGTGAGGCCACAGTGGAGAGTGTACTGAGGTATCTGAAATAAAACATGTACGATATACAAAAGTACTAAGGATATGACAATCCATTGAAAAGTTAGGCTCATGCATTTAATTTGACTAACACCTTGCCAACCTTTAACATATTTTGCATAAGCGTTTCGTGTCAAAATGTCCAAGTGAGATCTGAGATTGATCTCTGTTTGTTTGGAGGTGTGGGAAAATTAATATTTGATATTGGTATAAATCTGAAACGATTTCATGGGACAACTGTCACCATTGTAAATATATCTTTATTTTTTTGTATGAGGATAAAGAATCAACATAATTAACAGTCAATTTGTGCAAGATATTTAAAGGACCATTTGAATGAGCTATGTGTGTACCATTGAAGCAAGTGTTTATATCTCTCTATAAAATGCTGCAAGTTTGTTTTCATCTGTTATTAGATAGACTGTGCGAAGCAGAGTTGAAAGCCAAACAAAGTTAGAAAATTGGGAAACTGAAATAGTTTGATAGATCAGATGAGAGTGTATGATTATTGAGACATTGTGTATTTGCCTTTCTATCAGGTTGTAACAGAAGGACGTCTTATCTTGGAGTTCACATTTGACGATCTGATGCGGATACGATCGTGGCATTTTGCAACGAGACAGCACAGAGAGTTCATCCCGCGCAGCGTGATTGCTATGCAGGTCAGTTCAGATATGATGTTATTATCCTACTTGGTTAAGACAAGAAGATATGAATTATTGATAAGTTTAATGTGAAAGAAATAAAACACTGATTCGGTGTAATTTTGTCATGATTTAACAAAGGCGGTAGAAAACTTAATTCAAATTCCAAGATTTTTATGAGAAAAAATGAAATATATTAAAGCATTCAGGACAAGAAAAGGGAGAAATGATTCGGTAAAAAATAAGAGTAGTGGTACCACATACTGTGAGGGACCTTCTACTGTGATGTGATAAGAATGATACACATTTTATGGAAAGTAGTGATGTCTTACCTGTTAAAAGTGAATGTACCTTTCTCATATTTCTTTATATACATACTTCTTGTCATTTTCAGCAGGGTCCCCAGGGAGAACAGAGCATATGCACTGATGGGGATCCCTGGGTAAATTATATAATACTTATCAGTAAATGATTTAACAGATAAATACAGATAGAATCACAAATGCTTTCCTTTCATGGCTTCTTAACATGGCACCCAAATTACAAGGCAAAAGATGGATTTTAATAGCATTAAGAGCATGATGACCATGAGGGTGACTCACAGATACCGGTACCACTTCTCTGCCCTACATGTAACTTACAAATGGATAATGTGGGTGTCTAATTACAAAGAACGTCTAATTGTGCGTACATTTTCCTGCTGTATATTTCTGAGTGAAATCCATCACTGTCAAGAAGTGACATCCCGTAGTGAGCCTGCAATGTCAAATGTTACCCGCCATCAAAGTAGAAGCAAGTAGACTTACTCATGTTATCCGAGAATCCGTCTTGTCTTGTGTGGCAGTTTACCATGTCAATACTTTTCTTATATTTGCAGCAAGACCCTGCTATGGTGGAGCAGCTATCAAAAAACATCACACGGCAAGGACTTACAAACCACACATTAAATTTTCTTAGGGTAAGTTGGATTTATGGAGATAAATAATACCTAATGGAAAATTGGCTGTGATATGCTTCAATCAATTAATGTGAGATAGTTAGGTCATTTCAGAAATGATATAGATGTAACATGGAAGAAAGCGAAATGAATGGGTCTAATATGAAAAATCTGGAGCAGATATTTCCAAATAAATGTTTTGATGCAGAAATGCCCATGCATTGCTCAGTTTGCCTTCAGTCACCATGGTTGACAATGGCCAAAAAATGGTCCAAATTATGTGTTATACATATTGAGGAATTGGCTCTAGATTGGCATATATCCAGAATGTCTGTGTTTAGTAGAAGGGAAATATATATATAAAAAAAACAAACGTTGAAGTATGCAAACAAGGTTGGGAGATGGGAGATGGCGATGCTGGTGAAACTGCCACTGCAGCTGTGTGCCGACGTTGGCGTCAGTGCCCTTCCAGCAGACAGCCTATTGATTGGGCGCAGGTTTGGTCTGACGCTGGGGGACTGCCACACTACTTCACACACAACCCTGTCTGACCTAACCATACTGAAACAATGTCGCACACTGCACAGGCCAAATGTGTGTGCACAAAATATTACGCAAATCACCTGATAATATGAACAAGTCCCGCTCTAAGATGTTCCAAAGAAATTAATTTCAAGCCAGGCTGACAACAAATGAGGGCTTAACATGAGGGTAATGGATATTAATGTGTTATTCAGATGTGCATTTGAGAACGTTGTTTACAACGTTCAGATTTATTTTATCCTAATGATTCTTGAACATAAATGAAGCAAGCCTAGAAAAATATAATAGGTTTGAAAACAGGGTGCAAGGCCACCCATAAAAGCAAAAGTGAGGAATGAGGACCAAATTGTACAGGAGACATTAGTTGCTGTGGACATATAGATGGCTGGATGGTTCTACATTGCAAAACAAGAGGTCCAGGCAAGGGTTCACTGCAAGGTGCTCCTCATGTTGTGCTCTCAGGAAGGAGTAAATCCCACTGCCTGTCCCTGCCCGCCTTCCCTAGCCAGCCCCAGGGGTGTGTAAATCCCACTGCCTGTCCCTGTCCACCTTCCCTGGCCAGATGTACCCTAGGAATGTTGTGCTCTCAGGAAGGAGTAAATCCCACTGCCTGTCCCTGCCCGCCTTCCCTGGCCAGCCTCAGGGGTGTGTAAATCCCACTGCCTGTCCCTGTCCACCTTCCCTGGCCAGCCTCAGGGGTGTGTAAATCCCACTGCCCTGGCCATCCTCAGGGGTGTGTAAATCCCACTGCCCTAGCCAGCCCCAAGGGTGTGTAAATCCCACAGCCCTAGCCAGCCTCAGGGGTGTGTAAATCCCACTGCCCGTCCCTGTCCACCTTCCCTTGCCAGCCTCAGGGGTATGTAAATCCCACTGCCCTAGCCAGCCCCAGGGGTGTGTAAATCCTGCCCTAGCCAGCCCCAGGGTTGTGTAAATCCCACTGCCCTAGCCAGCCCCAGGGGTGTGTAAATCCCACTGCCCTAGCCAGCCCCAGGGTTGTGTAAATCCCACTGCCCTAGCCAGCCCCAGGGTTGTGTAAATCCCACTGCCCTAGCCAGCCCCAAGGGTGTGTAAATCCCACGGCCCTAGCCAGCCTCAGGGGTGTGTAAATCCCACTGCCCTAGCCAGCCCCAGGGGTGTGTAAATCCCACTGCCCTGGCCAGCCTCAGGGGTATGTAAATCCCACTGCCTGTCCCTGTCCACCTTCCCTAGCCAGCCTCAGGGGTGTGTAAATCTCACTGCCTGTCCCTGTCCACCTTCCCTGGCCAGACTCAGGGGTGTGTAAACCCCACTGCCCTAGCCATCCTCAGGGGTGTGTAAATCCCACTACTCGTCCCTGTCCACCCTCCCTGACCAGCCTCAGGGGTGTGTAAATCCCACTGTCCTTGCTAGCCTCAATGGTCAAATAATCTTATGAATACAGATATACCTGCAAGATATATAGATCTAGTTCATTAGATTATAAAAAAGATTTCACACCTGATTTTTCTACAAAACAAATTAACATCTTAAATTCATTTCAAAAGAACATATAACTCTGAAAAACAAAAACTGCACTTTCCATGTGGAATTAGCAATGAGAATTTAAATGGAAAGACATGAAAAGGGCTTACCCCTGATTTAGTTGTAATGAGCATGCAGCAAAGGTAGGCATTGTGTTGAGCAGCCAGGTCACGAGGGCCAGCCATTCCTTATCCTTAATTAGGCTGCCGGTAATTGGAATTGTGATTTATATCGTGTCAACACTTGGGTTTTAGTCTCTCTGACGACATATCTTTGTTGTCATCGTTTTGGAATGGCATTGTGGGAATCTTCCTGCAATAGAGATTAGAGAACGTTGAGGCTTAGAAATGTAACTATTGAGTTGTGCCTTACTGTCCCTAATAGTGGGTGAGAGTTAGTGCCAAACTTTCAGGAAATAACAGAGTAAAGATACATGTCATAATTGATTCAACATAAGTAAAAATTTTAACAGCAAAATGTTTTTGTCGTGCAATTCATATAATTAAGATTTTTTTTTTGACATTTTAAAATATTTTTTTATAAATTTGTTTGTAAAAAGGAAATACTTTGTTATATTTTAGTTATGTGTGATTCTGGAGCCCATGCAGGAGCTGATGTCTCGGCACAAGGCGTATGGACTCAACCCTAGAGATTGTCTCAAGACCACGCTGTTCCAGAAGTGGCAGCGTATGGTAGCGCCACCTGGTGAGTGTGGCCAAAATGATGACGACCTGAGCGAGCCTCGACGCCGCCGAAGTTTGTATATCCCATTCAACATCCGTCTGGGGCCGGCTGTCTTGATACCATGTAGCGGCTGATGGTGACGCCCTCCTAGTGGTGTCCATCCCCACTATCTGCCCCAGTGACCCCAAAAAATCAGATCAAAACTTTCTGCAAAAACAAATGTTTGGACGAAAAATTACACTAAAAAAAAAAAAAAGCCCCAGATCATATTATAAATGACTTGGTACTTTTAAAAAAATCAAAGTCCAACAAGATTCATCTGAATGCAATGTTAATCAAAAATTCCCTCAAGTAAGTTTGTTAATAGGCAGTAGGTACATGTATGACAATCCATAGATTTGAAATCAGTATGAATTTTAGTACAGTGCAGGCTTTGTTATAGCATAAAACAATTTCCAAAAAAAGAAAAAATACTTTTTGAAAAAGAAAAAAAAAAGATAAAAAACAAAAGATGTTGAGCTGCAGCAGTCGGGTTTTTGCATCCTACAGATATGTCATCATCATGATTGCCATTGCTTGTAGATGTAATATCTGTATGATATTAATGTTAATGACATTATGATTTATGTTTTCCTATATAATCATGTCACTTTTATAATAGAAAATTTTCAGTGAATCACATTTTCAGCGAACTTAATTCCACAGCTCACAGTGTATATATATGGTAAAATACAGAATATCATTAAAACATATCATTTACATTTCTGTAGCATAAATTTTTACTTTGACAATTTTGTCATTTGCTAGTTTCTTAACATTGTCACCCTTACCCCCATTCATATTTGTCATGATAGCAAAATTTGGGGCTACATTTGATCAAGCCAGCCAATTGGCCCCCGTTTTGACCAATCAGAGGCTTTGTTTTGCAGTGCTGCTCCACCAACTTCCTTATTTGGCTGTCTTGGTTATCCTCTTGTCTTGCGCCAAGTAGGAGCTAGAAATCCGATGCTGACTGCTCACAATACAGCAAATTGCCTATGATTATAATTATAATATCTTCATTTTCATTCTTATTGGTTATTTTACTAAGCATTTCTACTCTGTTGTGTAGACTGCCGTTTGGATTTGTGTTTCTAAGACTAAAATTACCCTCTCATATCTGTCGTGATCAGAAATAACATAGGGTTCTATATGATTCATCTGATTAACATTTCTCCAGTACATTACTAATAAAACAAGAAATATGAAAGTGCAACCAGAAATTACTGTTCAAAATTCATCTTTCAGACCAAATTTAGTAGGATTCATTCTAAGATGTATTAATTAATATAATAAAACCAACACCAAACCGTCATAGAATTAAATCAAAATATTAAAATTGAATATATTCAGAACTCCTCTAATATTGCTTCAAAATTTGTGAAAGCTCTGATGAACACCCAAAACTTGAAGAAAAAAAATGAAAACCCTTCAGTACTTTTGACCGCAAAAGAAAGCCTACAAAAAAATTCAAGGATTTGAAATGGGAGATAAGCAAGCATGGCTCAGTCGTGGTAATCTTAGTCGTCATCATTTTGTACATATCTGTGACATATTTCAATTATTGGTAACTTCTGTTTAACCCGTAACATTATAATTGTTGTGTCTTTATTCTTATAGTAGGGTAAAACTAACTTTTTATGCTCTTCATTTGCAGCTTAAATGATATGTTAACTTGGTTTAATTTCAATTTGCATATATAAAGTTAGCACCTAGGCATAATCGTTATTATTATCATCTCCTAGAGATTATTATTTCTAAGATGCTGCATGCAATATACATGTAATGAAATAATAAGACATATTTTATGAACCATGTGTAATGTTGTTGATATTGTAAATTGTTGTTATTACTATGTTTCACATAATTATTAACTGTTGTGAAAAACTTGCCAGAATAATTTCTTATTAGATCAAGTATAGAACTGGAATAAGTTGAGAGATGTACTTATGTATAAATTCTGTCTCACAAAGATTGGCAAGTACTTAAGTATTGTGGATCAAAATGTGCACTGTGCTTTTCCATTATGGCTAATTTTGCACTTTTCTCTGCCATTCTGTTTCCAATCCAGCACTCTCGAGCCATTTTTCAAATTTCACCATCTTGATCACAAGTACCACACATTTTGACGGAAAAAAAACAACACTGTGAGACGTTGATCTCTCTTGTCACTACTGCCTGTATACTTTGTGGTGTATTGTCCGCTATTTAAACTCGTCCATGTTTGTTTTACCATTCCCGTTCCTTCCAGAAGCTAACAGACAGCCAAGTAAGCGTAGGAAAAGAAAATCCTCTGCCAGCAACAACTCAAACAACACGAACGCACGGGATAACCCCCCTGGTGGCAACAAGAAGCGATCACCAGGCCCTCAAGCCTTCAACCCGGTTCCGGGGGTACGTCTTGTAGAAACATAAAAATAAGACTATTGTTATTTTAATGACCAATTTTACATTACTTTGTTTTAGGGTATTTTAGGGACAGTGAGTTTGATTTAAATAACTTTTCTGTGTTTAGGACGTGATGGTAGTGGGTGAGCCGACATTGATGGGAGGGGAATTTGGAGATGAAGATGAGCGGCTTATCACTCGGCTGGAGAACCAGCAGTATGAACCCAACAGTGAAGGAGATGATCAGAACCCAGACGGTCCACAAGGTCAAGGTCAACCAACAGGAGGGCCAGGGTCTGGTCAACCAGGTCAAACAGGTCAAGGTCAACAGTTCCAGAACTCTCCATCATGGACACAGGATAAGAAACCTCCTGTACAGCCTGAAGGACCCACCCCAGCAGCGGAAATCAAGACAGAATAGCTATCCATTTGCTTATAAACTGAGTCTCTTGAGATCCACTTATGCTATTTGAGAGATCTCAATAAAATTGGGTCACTGCCAGGGGTAATGTCATAAAAATAAGACTCGTTTAGTGAGCTATTATGATGGGGGGATTCATAGTTTGAGATTGAACAATCACATGGATGCTGGAAGAAACATTTGCAAAGGTTGTAAATTAAGTTGTTGTTTTTTTTTCAGTACTTCACTGAAATAGTGACTTCAGAAATTGAAGAAAGGTTAGACCTATCAGAGGTTTTACTGTAGATGTGTTTTACTATATATATATTTATACCTCTGATATTACTGATCTTAAATTGAGAAAGACGTTGACTCATTGGCTTCCATATACCATGCATGGACTGGAGCATTGACATTTTGTTGTGAAAATGAAATTAAAGGTCCAAACATGATCTCTGCATCCAAATTTCATATGTAACATTTTGTTTATCAGTTGTAACACAGTCTGTACAAGACACTTAAAAAGTAGTCTTGAAAAAAGCACTTGGCATGAGTAACATACAAATTTTACTTTACAAGTTAAAATAACTATAGAATAAACTGGGGAAAGGTTAGTGTTCATGCCTTTAAACAGTTTGTCCTCAAAATATTTTTGTGACTGGACATTTTTTACATTCAAGCAGCATATCCATGTACATGTACCGGTATGTGTCGACATGGATTTCGCAAATATCAAATGTGTAGCTATAACTATTGTTTTTATTACAATTATAGGGCTGCATGGCAGCTTCAAAAATGTTATATGTATCAATGATTATTTATATTTACACTTTCATTAATTTCATTGAAAAATGAATAATGAAGGTAATTTTGATAAGAGAATGTACATTCAGGGACTGTATATGTCATGTCATATTTCGCAGAATGTTGGGGCCATTGCTGAGCGGGGGTAGGATATTTCAGACCTAAGTTGTAGAGAATACTTAACTTCATAAGTTGTAGTAGTGATTCTGAAAAACGCACTGCAAACAATAACATTGTCTAAAGAGTAATTTATTGGCCATCAAAGAAAAAAAAGACATCTTTGCATGTATTTATTATTTATCATTGCTCAAAATTATTTCCAAAACGATATCACAATATAAAAATGGCAATCCCATGGTTGAAATAGTTTCTATATTTTTTACTGGGATAAGGAAGGGAAGTGTTAGTGTAATGCATTGTTTAAGTGTATAAAATGCCAGATACTCTGCCTTGCAAATTACCATTACACAGCACATTACCAACAAATCACATGCAATTGATTTGTCTTAAAATCTTGTGAACAAAAATTACAAGATGGACGAAATGTAAACTGTTAAACCAATATATAATTTCTTATATCTGTATCTAAAAAGTTTGTAATTGCACGAGAATTTATTTATGATTTTATAAAAAATGGTAATTTGCAAGGAAGTGAACAAAAATGGCAAAATAGATGCAGGTGCTGTTGTATTTGTCCGTTTTAAATGATTAAGGAAAATTCTGCTACCAGATGGCAGCACCATCCACACCCAATTTTGTGAGATTCTTTCCTCATCCAGGGCAACTTTATTTTGTCAATTTGCCCTGCAGCTCTCTGAAATTCTTTTTAAAAAACTCCTGTAATTCTTCTTCCCAAGTTTATAGGTCTTTGTACAGTCAGCTTGAATGAAACTCTAAACCATTGCCCATAATGTTCAAATAATGGATGGTAGAAGATATTGCTTAGTTATTTCTGCTGTATTTTGTGCTATGTATATGTTACTTCTACATTGTCTATATTTATGTTTTAAAATATTATAGTGAATTGTTTTGTCATGAAACATGTATGTTTTTATTTGCAATAAAATGTGTAAATTTATATAATAGAAGAATGAATTTTAGTTTTATTAATCATGGTCAAAAGAGAAATGTGAAAGAGATCCATTTGTGTTTTTAATATAAATATTAGAATTCTTCCAATTATGGAGAAATCCATCACCAAAATTAGGGCTTTTCATAGTCAAATATAATTCAGATATAATATGGGCCTGCTGCCATTTGGTGTGTTCAAATCTGTCCTGCATGGATGAATTTTGTAGACATGCAAGCCTGGCCCATAGTAGTAACAAATGTCCACTTTTTTTAATCAGTTTATTACACCGATAACTCTTTCTATTCTTCTCAGGGTTTTAAAACAGATTTTTTTTTTCTGTGTGTGTATTTGTTTCCAAACTATAACTGCTCCCTTCACTGCAAACAGAAGGGTATTCATTGTATCACCTGTCTGGGCCACAAACATATGCCAGCTTGCATTGTGCATAACACAAGAGACACCTGGTGGATCACAAATATTGAAACTCTTGCAGTTAAAATTGTGCACCTCAAGGAGATACAGAATAAGACTGGATATACCAAAAATATCCAATTTCTGTCTGTCAACAGTTATGATCTATATTCAATGGCTGACATTATTGGTAGGATGATACACCTTGAAGAGTATTATCATTGGTAGGATGATACACCTTGAAGAGTATTATCATTGGTAGGATGATACACCTTGAAGAGTATTGGCATTGGTAGGATGATACACCTTGACGAGTATTGGCATTGGTAGGATGATACACCTTGAAGAGTATTGGCATTGGTAGGATGATACACCTTGACGAGTATTGGCATTGGTAGGATGATACACCTTGAAGAGTATTGGCATTGATAGGATGATACACCTTGAAGAGTATTATCATTGGTAGGATGATACACCTTGAAGAGTATTATCATTGGTAGGATGATACACCTTGAAGAGTATTATTATTGGTAGGATGATACACCTTGAAGAGTATTAGTATTGGTAGGATGACACATATTAATGAATAAGACTGGTAACCAAGGCACAAGTCATGCTTTCAGGAAAACAGTGACATTTCAATGAGCACTTGAACTTGATTAAAAGTGTTGGTGTCATTGATGAACATCATGCTTGGGTGAACAGTCAAGGGTCAGAGTACAATTTTGACAAGATATTATAGAGTAAATAAGGTGGCCATGAAAGATAGAGCTTTCCAAGTTTTTTGTGTTGATATATCTTGAAGAAAACAACATATCGTAAGTGCACAAAAAATTGGAAGTGCAGCAAAAGCTCTAGAAATCAGGAACACATATAAAGACAGGAAAATGGATGTTGGCTATGGGTAGCTGGGCATCATTATTTTTGTGTTCCTGCTGAAATCCAATCATTAAAGAAACAGGATGGCAACTTGTAATCACACTGTTAAGACATTAAACCTAAGCATGTCTTTTATTTTGGTCAATATACACATCTAAGCTCATCTAAGCTCAAAACTTGCTGAAAATGTGTACAATTATGGGTTTTTAAGAATTGTTGAGTGAGTAGTAATATTCTTTCAGATGAATAACACTAAATTATCAAGGAGGACATTACCCAGTGATTGTGATGGATGGAGCGGTAATTTTTGGTAGGATGATGCATCTTGATGAATAGTAATAGTATCAGTGATGTACTTCATACATCAGTCACACCTCAATAAATGGGTTGGAAAGAAAAAGTGTCAATGCTTTATTCATTTAATATGTTGGATAATATAAATATCTGGTGATTTGAAGGAAATTATATTTTTTGTTCTGCACATTATCAAAATCCAATATCACAGTGGTGAATGGAACCAAAAATGAGACAAATTTAGTTTTATTTTTCAGAACAAGAGGTTCTCTATCACAAAAAAAAACTTCCAGAAGTTTTAGGCCAGTCTGAAAGCAGACTGTGATAAGAACTTTGGAGATGGGTATGGCAAAAATGAGGTATGCCCGAAACATTAATGACTCAAATATAATAAAGATATGTCTTATGATTACTGTGCTAGTCTTGGAGAAAGTCACCAAATAATGACAAAATTACAACTAAGTTAATCTTAATTCTTGTTTTTGTAACTACATCCAGAACATGTGATCAAATGTATCACTGTGACCTCGCTATCATTGTGTTAACACACATGGTCTTGTTTCTTAATCAAATTGTAATACAAACCAATATTTTCAATATTTTTTAAATTTTAAAGATACTTTGTATAAAGATTTCATTTCTGTTTGTGTATCTATGCATTTTATTCTTTATAAAAATTAACCTGAAGATACCCCTTCCCTCATTCAGAAATGTCATTTCTGGATGTTTCAGATTGAGTTCAGACCATTTTGAATTTCATAGAATTTCATATAGGTCCCCTGAAAATAGATATAGATAAGAACCCTGTCCAGTAGTTTCAGAGATCAAAGGTGACATCTCCCCATCACTGACATGGTCAGCAAAGCTAAAAATCAAAAGTAAATGGACAGAAATTTGAGCCTTATGGTAAATAAGACAAAATTGGTCCCCTGAAAATACCGCTACCAATTACCAGCAGTTTCAGAAAAGTTGACGGACAGAATGACAGAAACCTTTTTTTCTTTCAGAGAAGATAAGAGTTTGATCAACTACAAAAGAGGCAAAATACAATATTTGTTATAAACACAATTTTATTTTAATCTACATCTGACACAAAAATATAAAATCATTCTTTGTTCACAATTACTAGTATATACATACATATTGGAAAATGTGTTACATTTTTGTTCACATACAATACAGAACACAAATATGGATATGAAATAGGGTACTAGAACAATGAACCCTTGAAAAAAATGAAAACACAAATGAGTTTAATCATTTTTATCATATGACAAATCTATCAATGTTATCACATTAATAAATCAATCATTGCATTTAAAATAATTTTGTCCCATTTGTAAAATATTCTACTTCCTTTGCAAGGCTATGAACAAAGTAGAACTTCATGTTTTACAATTTAACAAGGATCCATTCTTAAAAACACTAATTCTAGTTTTTCATTTCAGGATCTTAATGGAACTACATTAAAAAAAAAAGTATCTAAATTTTAAAAAATCCAAGGAGGTAGTAAATAAATTTTATCACTTTCAAAACATGTTCTTTTATCTAGTCTCAGACCAGGAAAAAAAATGTTATTCTATTGCATGAATGAATTCTGACAATGAAAGGTTCTATAGGGTCGGACACTTTAATAATGTCCTAATTTCTATTGGCAATTTCAATCACTTCAGATACACTTAAAATAATAAAAATGTACAAAAATAACTTTACCAAATTTACCAGAAAGAGAAATGTTTCCTAGTGTATAACA
The DNA here is from genome assembly GCA_949316495.1 of Amphiduros pacificus. Taxonomy (NCBI): domain Eukaryota; kingdom Metazoa; phylum Annelida; class Polychaeta; order Phyllodocida; family Hesionidae; genus Amphiduros; species Amphiduros pacificus. Next base: position 39,111,349 of record OX439000.1, on the reverse strand, counting down.
AGATACAAAAGACCATTAGTAATAGAGCAAGCTTAAATGTGATAAATGCTGATATATTACTATTTGACGGTACATGTTTTAGTCACTGGCAAGAAAGTTTATTATGAGAATATCTCCTAGCAGACGGCTCTGGTCTAAAGGTGGAGATCACCTATGGCAGTTATCATTTCAGGACATTCAACTAAGTCATGTCCACTTTAATGAACATTATCTTTTTCGAACAAAAGCTCAACTGTCAACATGTAATTTTTTACACACCATCTCATACAGTTCTTTCGATTTCATACACTTTTATTATGGTTAAAATTCCAAGACGGATACAATTCAACAATCATTTTCATCTGCTAATGTTGCAGAGTTTGATCAAGCCTTTGGTGAAGGATGAAACAGTATCTTGTTTCTGGTTGCAGCAGGCATGTGTCCCTAGCAACCTTCACAATTCTCATTGTCATGTGAAAGAACTAGGTGGTCAGACATTGGTAATTGCACAAGCAATCACCCACCTAGCAACCAGAACCAAACCATTATCTATTCCTGCTGTAAACTATGGTAATCTACATAAACCACTGATCAAATTTAACTAGCTTAGCTACAATCTTTAAAGCTGCCTCTTTCCTCACTCGACTTCCTTAAAAACACTTTTTGTGCTTTAACACAAGATAAACTTCAATAATTCTCATGTATTAATTATATCCTGTAGATTATCAATGTCATAGGGCCAAATTAAAGGCCAAGAAAGGCAATCAAAAATATAATCATTATCAATGTGCAATAGGGAATGATAGCTAACGTAACACCTATCAACAGTAACGAAATACAAATAGGTAAATCTGCACTGAAATTGTAAGCACTATAAAACAAGTGGTCTCATTAAAAAAAAAAAGTACAAGACAAATTGTGAGATATGTACATCCATTTTGAAGACACCATGCAAGTTGAATAATACTATTGATGTCCCTCTGATACTGATGTCCAAAAGACCATATTAAATATAGCAATCTCCTTTGCAAGAACAGTCTCTTAGTATTCCTCTCTGTAGGATTTGTCTAGCAGAGTATACCATGCACAAAGCAATAGTTCATACTGAATGGACAATGGCATTCTGGCTTTGTGATAATTGCCCTGCCCGTCACTTGTCTTGTTTAGTCCTGAGATCGACTTCGGCTTCGTTCCTTGGGCTCTGACCTTGACCGGGATCGTTGCCGACATCCAGCTCCAGACCTGGAAGTTACAAATAATTTGTAGTGATTATGATTTACCCAGTGTGCTCATGTTATCAACTGATTTTCCTTTACATTTGTATGCTATTGATTTCACTCCTTAACTGCTGAAATTACAATTACAGAGAGATTCCGTCCAATTGTCTTAATAATCTTTTCAGATCGAAACATTCCAACTTTTCTTCATTCAATGCAAAAAAGAAAAGAAAAAAAGGGCATATGCCTGTAGGACCCATGGAATGTCAAATCACACACACAAATCACACTATGTTTTATGGAGAGCTCATTCGTGCATAACATGTTTACTCCAGCATGACACTGCATGACACTCAGTCCACGTAGAGTGTGATGAGCCTAATCTTTTTGGCCAGAAGACTGCCATTCCATAACCTGATATTAAATTGCATGAGAGTAAAAAAGAATGTACCCTTCTAGAAACTAATACTTGAAATATAAAATCATGTTATTTTATGTTAGGGGGGAACAGGGACACTTCATACAGTGGACCACAGAAGGAGCAATGAAGTCATAATGGTGCTGTGGCTATTTATCAATGAAATAGTGAAGTCCAGTTTTTTGGTATATCTTAACAGTCAACACATTTCATACAACTGTAATCCTCTGTATGGAGTTTCCCTGTCCCCCTAATGTTAACTTGTTTTATACTTGTTTTCTTCAACAGTTTTAAAGAATCCATGAAATGGTGTTCATTGGCAAAGATCATAGGTTAATATTTCAACAATGTATAACTTGAATAGATCATACATACTATGAAATCAAGTCACCCATGAGCATGCTTATTTCAAAGCATTGATTTATAGGTGCCAAAATGTTTGGTAATTCTACAGCAAATCAGTGTCCATTCAAACACAGACATTCATCCATACAGGATACAACTACAATATACTCAGTACACTCACTCTGATAACAGTTCCAGATGAAGAGAATACCAAAATCAGAATTTAAAGGGGGGTATTAAGTACACAAATAAATGGGTTGAAAAGGACTAGTTACAAGGACTAAATGATTAGAGTTTGAAATGGGACTTTAAATGCATAAAAAAATGCAGTACCATGGACACAGGCTTGTTGAAAATAAATTTAAGATTATCTTCTCCCCAGGTTAGTGAGTGGCGGTTGAAAGTGGGGTATGAAAACATTTCTCAAGCGTGCAATTAACATACAATTACACCAAAAATGTGACACTGCAAAACAGACCACCAATGGAACACGTGGAGACACATTTGCTTCTGACATAACAGAACATCTTGTCACATGTGCAGTACTTCACACTGGAGGCTTAATCATAATATGAATTATTTATATACCAGAGAGAAGCGATGTCTTACTGTGGTGTGGGAGAACGGCGGTTGTGGCTCCTTGAACTGCTTCGTGAGCGGCTGTGGTCCCTACGACGATCACGGCGGTCACGACTACGGCTCCTTGAACGTCTGAAACAATGTTGATCATCATACACAAGGTTCTTGTTATCTGATATTGATTAAAATATATTGGAGAATGCTGGAATCCAACTTTACTGAGACAAAAAAAAAACCTTTTTCAGGAACATCTGCTGTATCGAAAACACAGGATCACCCAATGGACCAATGAAGAACAAAGATTTTTCAAAACTATTCATTAAGAATAGGCAAAACCTCATACATATTCAGCACTGCCTTAAGCAAGTTTTTCATATGGGAAGTTATTAAATTGTCAATAACTATTTTCTAATCCACTCACAAAAGATCCTAAAAAAATGATCAATGTATTGAATGGCAAGAAACTGAACACAAATTCACCTTCTTGAGTAAGGGCTCCTTGAGCGTGACCTGTACCTGAAAGACAGCAGTATCAGGACATATAAATCTCTAGAACTTAAAGATTCAGTGTATTTTAAGCCCTACATTTAATGGGATTCATATATTCATGGTGGAAAAACTAGTCTAATTTACATGTTCTTTTACTCCAATTTTACTAGACCTTTTAAACCAGATCCTTACCACTTTTTTAAAAATCTGCAAGCAATACTTTAAAAAAAAAAACTGTTCAGAGAGATTAAATTGGCCGAAGCTTACCTTGGACTGCGGCTATGTGATCTCCTCCTACGACGGTCATCTCTGTCTCTATCTCGGCCTCCATAATATGGCGATCCTCGGCGCCCTGCATTACGCTCCTTCCCGCGCATCTGCACAGGAGCTGGAGAATTTAGAAACAAAACAAATAAAATTTCTTCATCACAACAAAAACACTAATTTCTCATTGCTCTTATACATGTGATGATGTCTCACAGTACCATTTTTTGATAAAGAAAATGTTACAGAACAGGCTTCAACATTAAAGTTTGGTGGCACTGGCAACAGACTTTTCACTGGAGATGTTAGTGGTCTGGAAGTTTCGATCTTTTAGAAGATATATACAATTATTGTAGAAATTATTTCGGATATACATCTTAGTTCAAGTTCACTCAGCAAAACCATTAAAATATAATTTAAACTTTGTCTTGTTATAAACCTTCAAATAGTCTCCCATGTTTCAACAGTGTCAGTCTTTGCTTTATAAATTTATGTAAATTACACAAGTTGGGAAAAGCTTAACCATCCTCAACCACGCTACGTATACTACAAGAGGGCGCCATCTCAGAAAGCAAATGTTACATGGGGAAGCTGCTATTCTTGGCACCTAAACGATCACTTGTGTATTCATAGCAATTGAAATACTTAACTTTTCATATCAACATGTTTAAGGATTCAAAATGGCCAACAAACGAGAACAAAACTGGACGTAAATGTAAACAAAGCTGGATATAAAATAAATCTGGCCAGGAGACCCATCAGATGTTCCAGATGTATATCCATGTTCATAGAATGTCTCCCTGTAATCCATTTCACCTTTAAATATCTAAGAAATACACCCAATAGTCTCAGAGAAGAAAATTATATATCTGTTAAATGCTGATCAGAAAGTTCCCTAAATTCTTGTGAATGGTTATTTAAGATCCAAAATGGCAGCCATTCTGTAACTAAGTCTCAAACCTTGGTTATAATAAGACGACACAAATAAGAAAGATGTTCTGAATGTCTGATCTGTTCTAAGGAGAAGGTCAAAGTTGACGGACAGACAAAATTACATAAAAGTCTTCCCCCCCCCCCCCCCAACACAACAGAGGCTTAGCTGTCAGCATAGCTCAAAAATAAAGTTCTTGAAATATGTTTATTTTGTTACTTACTCTTCCTATCTCCCCTGGCAAACTCTATCTCCAGCTGTTTACCAAAGAATCTGGTACGGTCCAAGTGGTACTTGGCATCATCGGCATCCCTCGGATCCTCAAATGTGAGCTTGGTTAAGGAATTTTTGTGAAGTATGTCCCTTTATACATTATCAAAACATTGCAAGAAGGTACTACAGTTTCACAAGATATATATAACTAGTATTGAGCATGTTCCATATTAAACAAGTGAGCAAAACTTGCAGGCTTCTCCAAGATACAGCCTTCATCTCCCAATATTCGTCCATGAATATAGTTACGCCCATTATTTGTCACTTAAAACACTGTTGTGGGTATTTTAAATTGTTAGAGTTATACAAAAAATATTAAAGATGAACCAAAATTATTTGTTCTGGGTGTGCACTATACCTTTCGGGTCCATTCAGTTCCAAAAAAGCTAAGATTGGATATAGTGAGCTTGGTAAATTTCTTGAACTTTCTTGATAGTGTTTTGAAGACTTGGGGAAACTTGCTTGATCATTCTGTAATCTTGACTTTGTCAAAACTGGACAACTGACTGGACTTGTAGTCTGTTGCTTGACCTTGCTGTGTTGTGGTGAGGTGTAAACTTTGAAGTAGTCACAAGATAGCTGGACGGACTGGCGTGAGACTTGGACCTTGTTTGCTTGTTTTTTGACTGCTTGCCAAAGCCAACCATCAAATGACTTGAGCTCTACTGCCACAAGCTTGCTCGACCTCAGCCCTTGCTCTTGCCTTGCTTGTTTTTGGTCTTGCTCTCTTGCTCTACCTTTGCCAGGCTTGCACACTTGTTTTCTTTAAGTGACCGCTGTTAGTAATCTTATCTTTGACTTGTGTCTTTGTTTTCTGATAAAATAAAAAATGGAAACAATATTATTATTTTTATATTACTTTCATATTCCAGTTAGTAGCCACAAAAAAATTGTTTTAGCCCATATTCAATTTTGTTAAGTGCAAATTGACCTTGTGAACTTTACCATGCAATCAGGTTTTGCAACAAATTATGTACTCAAGTATATTCATATTTAAATATTTGGCAATAACAAACACATTGAAGGATATTGTATGTAAGCAAAGCCTCGTGACTGCCTGGTATAATAATCCATTGGTACATAGACGTCACTGATGGGCCCATATTTGGCAAACACTTTCCTCAGATCCTCAGGCCTGTTGAAATGAACATGCTTGGTCACTTGACACCATTTCTTGATATAACACTTTAACAAACTAATTCTTTGATTCCTGTATATTTTAGGTCTGTAAAAGATGATCAAAATTTTGAAATCTTCAGTTTTGAATGACAACTCTGCCTTTGACACTTTCAATTTTATCCCTTAAAAATTACAAAAGTGGAAACAAATAGTACATCTAAAGGTGACTGGCTGTTTTCGACTGTTATCCCATTCGACTGTTCCTCTGTTCGACCGCAACCCCTTAGATAGAGTTTTGAGCCATTACAGAGACAAGGGCCACCTTCGTGTGGGGCTTATTCGCCTGTGTCCATTCGACCACATATCAATTAAATTATCTATTCCTGCTTTTTTCTATTATATGTAGGTTTGGCATTGAGGGTAAATTATTCCACTCTTAAGTTAAGATATTTCTTGACTTTTGAGCTGTTAAAGTGTGGACCCAGACTGACTTCTTGTGGGCCTCCGGTCACGGTTGAACCTGGGACAGAATTTTTTATAACGGTCGAACATGCCACAGTCGATCAGGACAACGTTAGAAAACACCTGTAATAGGCTCCCTGCCAATCTCTCCGACCAATGATTGAATACAGTGGAGTTGTACAGTTCTGGTTCCGAGAAAGTTGTACAGTTCCGGTGTGTATTTTTCAATGGGGGAAAAAACATAGGCATCAGAGATGCATCAACCCTCAGCCCTGGTAACTCATTGCACAACATTCGCTCCACACAATATTTGTGAACAAAACGTCACTGCACCAAGGCAAATTGATGCAGGGGTAAAAAAAACCCATAAAATCTACTTCCTTTGATAGCTTAGGTGTGTCAAGTATCATGAAACTGTCATCATTTACTCTAGAATTATTGAGATGGGCAGGTGACCTTGAAAAGCAGGTTAAGGTCACCGTCCATCAAACTCATGTGAAGACTTCCAAGATGCTTATGTGTATCAATTTTCATGAAGCTGCCATTATTTGTTTTTAAGTTATTGCAATGACGTGGATTTGACATGATTGTCCCTGTGACCTTGAAAAGTAGGTAAAGGTCATGTTCCATCAAGAGAAGTCTGAGGTCTTCACCAGATGCTTATGTGTGTCAAGTCTCATAAAGCTGCCAACATTCGTTCTCGAGTTATGGCAATGATAGGGATTTCACATAATTGTAACTGTGACCTTGAAAAGTAGGTGAAGGTCATGTTCCATACAAAAATGTCTGAGGTTTTCATCAGATGCTTATGTGTGTCAAGTTTCATGAAGCTGCCATCATTTGTTCTCGAGTTATCGCCATGACAAGGATGATTTCACATAATTGTCCCTGTGACCTTGAAAAGTAGGTGAAGGTCATGGTCCACCATGATAAGTCTGAGGTCTTCACCAGATGCTTGTGTGTGTCAAATCTCATAAAGCTGCCATCATTCGTTCTTGAGTTATTGCGATTCTTGGGATTTCACATATTTGTCCCTGTGACCTTGAAAAATAGGTCAAGGTCGCCGTCCACCGAAATAGTCTGAGGTTTTCAACAGATGCTTATGCATGTAAAGTTTCATGAAGCTGCCATCATTTGTTCTTGACTTATCATGATGACAAGGATGATTTCACATTATTGTCCCTGTGACCTTGAAAAGTAGGTGAAGGTCATGGTCCACCATGAGAAGTCTGAGGTCTTCACCAGATGCTTGTGTGTGTCAAATCTCATAAAGCTGCCATCATTCGTTCTTGAGTTATTGCGATTCTTGGGATTTCACATATTTGTCCCTGTGACCTTGAAAAATAGGTCAAGGTCGCCGTCCACCGAACTAGTCTGAGGTTTTCAACAGATGCTTATGCGTGTAAAGTTTCATGAAGCTGCCATCATTTGTTCTTGAGTTATCACGATGACAAGGATGATTTCACATTATTGTCCCTGTGACCTTGAAAAGTAGGTGAAGGTCATGTTCCATCAAGAGAAGTCTGAGGTCTTCACCAGATGCTTGTGTGTGTCAAATCTCATAAAGCTGCCATCATTCGTTCTTGCGATTCTTGGGATTACACATAATTGTCCGTGACCTTGAAAAATAGGTCAAGGTCACCGTCCATCGAACTCGTCCGAGGTTTTCACCAGATGCTTATATGTGTCAAGTTTCACGAAGCTGCCATCATTTGTTCTCGTACTATCGCGATGACAAGGATGATTTCAAATAATTGTCCATGTGACCTTGAAAAGTAGGTGAAGGTTATGTTTTATAGAAACAATTCTGAGGTCTTCACCAGATGCTTATGGGTGTCAAATCTCATAAAGCTGCCATCATTTGTTCTTGAGTTATGCGATTCTTGGGATTTCACATAATTGTCCCTGTGACCTTGAAAAATAGGTCAAGGTCACCGTCCATCGAACTCGTCCGAGGTTTTCACCAGATGCTTATATGTGTCAAGTTTCACGAAGCTGCCATCATTTGTTCTCGAGTTATCGCGATGACAAGATGATTTCACATAATTGTCCCTGTGACCTTGAAAAGTAGGTGAAGGTCATGTTTCATAGGAAAAATTCTGAGGGCTTCACCAGATGCTTATGTGTGTCAAATCTCATAAAGCTACCATCATTCGTTCTTGAGTTATTGTGATTCTTGGGATTTCACATAATTGTCCCTGTGACCTTGAAAAATAGGTCAAGGTCGCCGTCCATCGAACTCGTTCGAGGTTTTCACCAGATGCATATGTGTGTCAAGTTTCATGAAGCTGCCATCATTTGTTCTTGAGTTATCGCGATGACAAGGATGTTCGCTACAGACATACATACATACATACATACAGACATACATACATACATACATACCCACGCCAGGAGTACTGCAATACCCTCAGCCTGATTACATCAGGGGCTGAGGGTAAAAACAACATGGAGATTGCAGTGATGAAAGTCAGCATTCAGGAAAAAACCTGAAACCCTTAAAAATTAATCTGAATGTACCCCTACCCCTTTCAGAAATGTCATTTTTGGATGTTTCAGACTGAGTTCAGACCATTTTGAATTTCAAATTTGAAGAAAAAAAACCTGAATTTATGAAGAAGACTTTTATCACTGAGATTGGCAATCGGGCTTATAGACCAAGTATCCCATGAATCAAAACAATGGACTTACTTTTCAAATCCAAATTACAACAAACAAAATTACAAATAATAAATCAAAGATTACGTTTCTGAGAAGTTGTTGGTTTCTCTTTATTATAACATTAACTGGCTCGTTTAATTGTGTTATCGAAATCGATTACTAACACCAGGCCGGGTACATGTGAAAAATTATTTCTAATCTACTTTGTTGTTTTCATGCCAGCACGTGGCTTCTGAGAAATGCCCTAAACCAGATCACGTGACAATCCGGCATGTTTTTGTGCTTGGTCGTTTGTTCACTTCAGATTTCGACGTTAGCTTTTGGAGTAGACATTCCTTATTTACTTCTCATACACCGTCCAAAATGACCACAAGATGTTAACCCGTCGTAAAATATATAACATTACCTTGTGCCTTCTGGAACATTGCGAACATAGAGCGAAGTATTTGGCGGTCTTGAATATCGTGACATGATGGCGGCAACTGAAGTCGAAGAGACCGCACGACTGCGCATGCCCAGTACCAATGATGCTAACTCAATCAGCCGGCCCGGCAATGGTGCTTGGTGCTCCAGAGAAGTTTCCCGCCAAAATTTGACATTCAGTCATTCATTAGACAGTAATAACATGTCCATATATATATAGATTGGACTGCATAGTCTAGTCATTCATTGATTTTCTGTATTTGTCAACAATCTTATTGCCATAATTTGTCTTTCATGATCAACAGATCCCTTGACCTGGGATTATATTGAGAGAGGATCAACAGCCATGAATGCTATGTTTTTCTCATTTTCCCTGCATTTACAGGTATTGTGTTATGGCTGCAAAATCATTTGTGATAGTGGTAGCCAAAGTGAAACAATTGCAAATTGGCCGAAAGTTGGTTGAAAATTGCCTCAAAATCTCTTGGGGGACTGACCATCTTGACACGTAACGACATAGCAGGAGTCAGAAAATAGAAAATATATTAATGTGGCACATTCAATAATTATATTAAATTTTGCATGGAAGTCCTATTTTTGTGAAGAGACATTTTAAGAGACAATCAGACATAAGTATTTTTGAATGTATGTATTACATTTTATATCCAAAATGTATCTATTATAAAAATCAGTTGAATACCCACAAATAAAACTGGTTGAAATAACATGGTTTTTACATGAATTTCAGACCAAGTTTTGATGTGGTTAAATTATGAAATATGCAAAGCAATAAGATGCAAACAAAGATCTTTGATGCAAATTATTCACATGGAAAAGATGTCATTTACATGGAGAAGATATGAATTTTTCATGTGAATAAGACCCGAATATTTAACGTTGGTTTTATCCCCGTCACCAAAGAAATTTCCCTTGGCAGGGTTAGGATAGCTGGAACTGAAAACCCCTAGCTGAATATGATGTTCACCAAAAAAGCAAATTATGAGTTTTAGTCAAACATAAAGTGGCATATTCTATGCTTTTAATTAGTATCATGTGTTACTGTTTCATAGAGGTTGACAGCTTTTAAAATGATTCACTTGTAACACATTTTGTAATCAAAATAATAGATGTAAATATTGGAAAACATCTACAATTCTGCCATTAGGTGGCCTCTCAGTATGTTGAGCTTGGGCAATGCAGGACCAAAAAATTTTAATACGAGGGTCAATTTCTATAGAAAAGTTGTTTTAGACAGCAAGCACAAAGTGGAATATTCTATGCTTTGAGTTCTTAATTATCATGTTTTACTATTTAATACTGAGGTAGACGAATTTTAAAATTATTCACTAGTAACACATTTCATATTTTGTAATTAAAATTTATATAAATATTGAAAAACAAGGTCTTCTATAATTCTGCCAGTAGGTGGCCTCTCAGTATGTTTGAGCAGACTAAAAATATTTAATAATTTCTATTACATTTTTTTTATAAAGGTTGGAATTTATAATAGATAATTAAATCTGATTTCTAGAGTGAGATCTTTACCATGTCATACATTTGTAATCAAATAATTTTTCATGTCTTGAAAATCATATCTTAACCATGCGATTACCCTCCATTACAGGCCTTAAATCTCATGTCAGTCTCTGCCATGAATCTCTATATACATCTACTTCTACAAGATGGGATGCGACTCTTGACAATTTTATTGAAGAAAGAAAATAAAGATAAAATTGTTGTGGGCGAGATCCAATACAATCAGTGTTTAGAAGATATCGGGGTGCTCAAGCTGGAGATTAAGAAGCTGCATAGGGAGAAAGCCATATTTCTAGACTGATATCTTTACCGTGTCATACATTTGTAATCAAATAATTTTTCATGTCTTGAAAATCATATCTTAACCATGCGATTACCCTTCATTACAGGCCTCAACTCTCATGTCAGTCTCTGCCATGAATCTCTTTATACATCTACTTCTACAAGATGGGATGTGACTCTTGACAATTTTATTGAAGAAAGAAAATAAAGATAAAATTGTTGTGGAAAGATCTTTATTTACAATTAACAAGAAATCAATATTGTAGTAAAATAATACAAAGCAATATTCATAGAAAGAATTTCCCCAGATATCCTTAAATAATTATAGATATCAACAGGCTACTTCAGAAAACAACATAAAAGTCATGTTGTCTTCAAACCTTCCAGAAAAAATAACCATCAAGGCTTATTAAGTAACCTGAGCAGTGAGGTTATTCTTCTATTAAAATTCATGTAAATATCACAGATTTTATATATTACAATATGATGATAATCATTATCTCGCCAGATGACAAATATATGAATTATATTTGCATAAGCAAACTATCCAAATGTTTTGTCAGATGCTCCTTATGAACCTTAATAGTTTCAAGAATGTTCAGAATTGATTTTAAATTATTTTGCTCAAGATTTCTTCATAACTCACTCCACGATTATTAATTGTAAATGGTATTTCTTGTATCTCAAATTTGTGATGCGATATTAGTCAATATTCTCATGCAACTGTCTTTTGCGCTGGCTGTTTCAGGTTGAAGCCCCCTCCAGTGAATCGTGGCTGATCTGTCCGCTGTGGTTGAATTACTGGAGCTCCCGCCTGCGCCAGTGTTCTCTCCCTTTCCCTAAAATCATAGCATTAAGATACATAAATTGCAAGAGCTAACAAGTTCCAAGCTTTTTTTAATATGCACTGAATTAAAATATGAAATTCACAATCTCAACTTACTTTTGTTGTTGTTCTTTTTTCTTTGCCAAGAAGTATTTTTTCTTCACTTCTTGTAGCTCTCGAGCAAGGCGTTCTATTTCATACTTGTATTCATTGACCTGGGATTCATACATGTTTAGTTCGGAAGACATTGCCTGTCAAATAAGCAAGAGCACTGAATTAATACACATCCAAACACTTAAGTGGCATACTCCAAAAAGAAATACATATTTTTCAACTCTTCTAAACACTTTTTAGGAAAACATGTAATTTTTCAATTCTTCTAAACACTTTTCATTTCAACTCTTCTAAACACTTTTTTTTTAGGAAAACATGTAATATGTGCTATGATCTGAAGTGCAGTACCTTCATCTGTTTAGTCTTTTCCTTCATGGTTTGCTGGTAGATCTGTAGCTGTTCAGCCACCTCTGGTCCAGGCTGGCGGGCCAAGATGTGTTTCAGTTCTACATACAACTTTTCCTTTTCCTGTATGAGCAGTTCCTTCTCAACTACCTCTTCTGTCTTTGCTATCAGCCTCTTCTGCAATGTCTGGATCTTCTGGATCATCTCATATGTACTTGGATCACTTCCCTGCAAATAAAACACCCATCAAATTCCAGTTCTTTTTAAGCATTGCCTGATGAGGACATTGATTAGAATTTGTGACATTATAACAGATGAAATAAATACAATAATTATAATTATATTTGTATAGTGTCCATATTAAAAACACCCAATATTGGTTCTGAATACACATCCATGCAACCTGTGAATTCAATATTAAAGAGTGAATTATAACATATGAGGAAGTCTTGCATTAATTCATCAATTCTCACCTCCAGCTTCCTCCATCTATGGATGTTCATTGGGTTCTCCAGCTCCTCTTCCAGCGCCTTGCATCGGGTGCGCTCCCTCAACAACTCACGCTGTAGGTGATATACTTCACGCCTGCAATTCAGATATCACAACAACCCATGAGGTAGATAACCTTACTTCAAGATTTGATTAGACACATTTATACAAATGGATTAATGATTGATTGGAAAAAGATGCTAGTTTTCTTTCTTACCTGAGGTCATCTACATTAGCAACACTCTTCTGAAGAATGGCTTTCTCCCTACGCAGCTTCTTAATCTCCAGCTTGAGCACCCTGATATCTTCTAAGCGCTGATTGTATTGGATCTCGCCCTTGTTCAGAGTGGACTGCTGGATCTTAATCTTCTCATACAACAGAGCCAACTCATCATTACGCCTGACGAGCTGCGTTCCAAGGATGTCCCTCTCGCTGATGACCTGGTCCAGTTCCTTCTTCTGCCTCACTCTCTCGGCATCGGCCTCTGCGATGATCTTGAGGAGCTTCCTTTCCTCAGCCTCCTGTGCCTCGATATATGCCTTAGTCTCAGCTGCCTGGCTCTTCATGCGTTGCAGCTCAGCCTTGAGACCTTCCTTGTCCTTCTCCACACGCTGCCGATCCAGATGTTCCTTGACTAGAGCCTGCTCCTTGGATGATATCTCTTCCTTCAGCTGATCAATCTGGTGATTCATGATCTTCAGCTTTCTCTTCATCTCTGTGATCTCATCCTAAATATATATAATTCAACAATATATGTCGCTTAGTAATTAGAAACTTTTTTATCTTTATTTTTTATTTATCTACTTACACAATATCTCTCAATTTTGATGAAGGACAAGTTCTTCAGAAAAATTCAAGAATTCTCGTTAAGCAAGATATTCTGAATTAATGGCTGCTCCTTTCCTGAAATGATCTCAGTGTTTTGTAGATGTTCATATTTAATTTCTCCATGTACTAAGTTTCTATCAAAATAACATATATTTCCTACAAACCTGGGCCTCGATGAGGTTTTTGCTGTAGAGATTCCTGTCTGAGCGTACCGCCTCATACAGATTCTGCTGCTGTTTGAGCTTGGTCTCTGCTTCAGCAATCTTCTTCTTGTAGTCAAAGATCTGCATCTCACGCACCTTCACATCTTCCATGTGTTGCAAAACCTAGAAAATAAAACGTATACATGAAAAAAAAAAAACATTCAAACATTTTAAGACTCTCTTATAACCCAAGTCACATGCTGGTTTTAGCCATCAGAATGCAGCGGGGAGGAGACTTGACTCACCTTTTGTGTGAGGTCACTGGCCTCATTGATGTAGCGATCCCTCTCCTTCTCCAGCTGGTAGATGATCTTGCGCTGTTTCTGGGCCTCTTCCTTGTAGTTCTGGATCTCCTGCTCCAGGTTCTTCTTGCTCTGCTCATGAAGACGCACCAAGTTAAGCTGTTTCTGTGTGTTGGATGCAGCCTTCAACATGTTCTGTGAGAAAAAGAAAAACAGGATATTTAAAATAGAATTTTTTTTTTGTCAAAATGGTAGAATATGACATAGATGGGATTAGAGGTAATTACTAATATCAATTTAAGTTATTATAAGCATTCAATTACTGAATTATTAAGTTATTAAAGGCATTCAATTATTTCAGAGTTGATTACTTTTACCAAATTTAAGATATTATAAGCACTCAATAATACTAAATGATTGGTCTTCCTGGATATGAAAAAAATAGGACAAACTCACTTTGTTCAGGATATCTCTCTCTCTAACCAGCTCATCGATTGCTTTCTTGTCTGTCTCGGTCTGCTTTTTGCTGGCCTCAAGCTCTGTAAAATACATATCCATAAATTCTTGCTGATTTTAAAAAGGGAAACATTTGTGTCCAGATAAAAAGAAAATTTCCTTTTTGCTCAATACATTTAAACTTAGTATCCAAAATGAGAAATGGGACCTTTTATTCTTGTCCAACACTGCAATTTTTTAAAGACTCACAAAAAAAATGTTAAAAATCCAGAAAAAATTACTTAAAACCAACAACTAATTATAACATTTTTTTGGAATCCATCTGAATCTACAAGTCTCAGCCCAATAACAAAAATATACCTCTTTCTAAGCCAACAATCTGGCTTTTAAGGGTTTCCTTGTTTTGCTCAACATCAGCTTTACTGTCTTCCACCGTGCGCAATTTACGCTGTATTGTTTCTCGCATTTTGTTTAGTCTCTGAGTCTCCTGCTTCAACTGATTCACTTCATCCTCTTTTTGCTGAACAGATAGAAAACAGTAATGTAAACACCATGCAGAACTCACCTCTAATAAACTTCATTTTTTGTAAAGCTTGGCGCTGAATGCGAATAGCCTTCCACCTATCCCGAGCCATGTCAGTAGGAGTGGGAATATTTCCCCTGATAAATCCTCTTGCCATATTTGTATTTAAGGTTCCAAGTGAATCCCCTGTGTTGATAATGGAAACCTCTCTCTGCTATCCCAGATTCTAATCAAGATATTCTTTATTTGTTTTGCAAGAACAAGTTTCAAGGATCATTCCTCAAAGGATATGTGCCCCTCTGCACAGAGATGCTGTGAAATGAAAGTTTGTTTTTGTGGTTGCCAAGTTAGCACCATGGAAACTGCAAGATGGCTTACGTGGTGATACTAGTAGCACAGAGTCTACACTGCAGATATAATAAATTGCTCTTGTCAGAAAAAAAGTTTGAAATTCAACAGTTTTACAGAATGTTATATCTGACAATTTGGAAAGATAATTTTTTATTTTTTATTTTTGTGAAATGTTGAGAGGAAATACAACTATATCTTGCTATTATTACTAGTGAGAGATTGATTTATTTCACAAGATCTTCCAAACTTCACATCTGTATAATCAACTATAAAATATGTTGCTTTTGCAAATATTCTGAATTATAAATCATGATTTGTTTGGAGTCATTTCACCTATGATGCAGAAAACAATCTTTGCTTGATTAATATTTGATGACCTTGGTGTTCCAAGGCTGACCCAGTCATGCAATGCACAATTCATGACAGCTGTTGATTACTCTTTGTAAACTTGGCAAATTATTTACACAGAATATTCATCTTTCCTCTACTTCAAAAGCTAAAAGTTTATTACTATTTTTTCCCCACTTTTTAAAAGAAACTTGTTTGAAAACACGAGAAAAATCATTGAAGAGCAGTTCAATCAAGATGTCATAGAACTTTATGTGACTTCTTCTTATAGATATTGATTAGACTTTGCTATAAATATTTGATGAGTTATCTTTGAATTGAATGTGTTTGGAGTGCTATTATGTGGATATTTGGCAGCCCCAGCCTCTCTGTGTGGGCAGATCCCTTACACACAGTATCACTAAGGTAACAAACCCTGTGCATCACTCTCACCAACTGCTGGATCTCAACACACATCATATCTCCTCCCAACTTTAAATACACATCTAAATACACATTTGTGTTCAGAATTGTTGCTCAGAGTGATTAAACACATATCAGGACCTTGGAAAAGGATTTTTTTTTATTAAAAAAGAAACATATATGGATAATGTGGTAGGTATCTTCTCAATATTTTTCTCACAAGTTATTGAAACTGATTCAAAATTTTAATTAATATTATCTGTGAAAAATTACTATGGTCAACATAAGTAGTTTATTTTATTCACAAAATCTTTAACCTTTCATTTATCATTTTAAGTGTTAAAACACACTACCTCTGACATTCAAAGTCATTCTATTGACTTACCGGTACATGAAATACAATGTAAAAATGATACCGTTTGCTGATTATCTATGATTATCTATGCTCCATGAAAAACTAAGTCAAAGCAATTATGGAATAAAAAAAAAGTATCAACTGGAATATTTTGCTAAATTCCCAATCAAAAAAAAATTTATATCTTATTTTTTGCTCAAAAGAATCATTCCTTTTAAAAGCTCAGTTGAAATATGAGATATTATCACAATGTTCACATAAATAAACATAAAAAAGAAGTTTTTTTTCTTTGGGCAGTGAATTACCAGTTAATAAAAAAATACAGCAAATTTCATTTTATAAACATGTTTGCAAAAAAGGCACTTACAAGATGAATGACCTAATAAGAAATATGACGAGGCTACAAAATACGGCCCATGAAATGTTATGGCTTGAAATAAGTTATGCACAAGGGGACTCACCCTGAGTTCGAGGGCCTTTGTCTGGTTCTCCTGATTCAGCATATCACAAGCAATCAGCTGAGCTTCAAAGTCCTGCTGCAACTTTTGGAACCTGGCATTGAGGATATCCGAGTCCTTCACTGACCTCTCATATGCAATCTAAAACAATGACCAACAAACAGGACCTCAGAGCAATCTCAATAACTATTTTCTTCACTATCTATGAACATTATTTCGGGAATTAAACCAAATATAAATAATATTTACCAAAGAAATCTAATTTGGCAATACCTAATTTATTTTGCAAAAGATTATCTCTTTAAATGATTTTTTTGAGATACGGCCAAAATTATATAGACAAGGTTAACAAAAGGCCTATGAATAAGTTCACGCTTTTCTGCCAGGAAGTTATCATAAAAAATGCATGCAATCACTGAGCTTTGTGCACCCAAGAGAGGCTTTTCTTTCTGTACACAGACTGCCATCTGAAGGTTCCTGTGAGAACTATAAAAGAGTTCAGCATTTATCTATCTGCTTCTTTTTTGGTAATTTTTATTGGAATTAGAATGATCTTTGGTAAAAAAAAGTGCAAAAATTAAATCTGTTCTTTTTTAGATAACAGACCCTTTCCAAAAAAACACAAGCAAAAACAGAAACTTTTTTCATTCATCCATAACTGAGCAGAAAAATGTTAAAATGCTTGAAAATAAAACAAATAAAAAAGATTCATTAAAACCAGACAGCAAGGACCTTGTGCTGTACAAAAAAATATTTGACTTTATACATTTAATCCTTACTCTTTGCTCCTTAAGTTGTTGTTCTGTCTTGGCAATGTCTTGCTTATATCTCTCTATCTGTCCTTGCAGAGTCTTTGTCTCAGATGATTTGGTATCCAAGTCAGCCTTTGCTTGCCGAAGCTCACGCTCAAGTTTATCTTTCTTGCGAGACTCACGCTGAGCTTCATTACTGCGAACTTGAATATCCTGTTGGTACTGCAAATATTTACAAATTAACAATTAACCCCTGCTGTGATCTGCTCTAAACATACAATAAAATTTATTGAAAATTTAAGTAGAAAATCCTTATGAAGTTTTAATTTTTTTCTTTCCAATTTATCTTGACATCTACCTCTTGTATCTTGAGATAGGAATCTTCCTTTTCTGTTTCAAGTTTCTGCAGTTTAGCTTGAGCCTCAGTCAGGTTTTCTCTTGACTTGACAATTTCAGACAGCAAATCATCCCGCTCACGAGTCAAATCTTCTTTGATCTTCAGGAGTTCATTTACACTGTAGTGATTCAAAGACAACAATGTGAAATCCTTATATACATAAATAAATTTGAACATTACTGTTGCATAAAGTGTTTTGTACTGTACAGCTTTTACAGAATTATTGATTGGGATAAAATATTCATATTACTCATTGTGTACTTTGATCAAGAGAAGCTGACCCAGTTTTTATCTTAATTAAATAATATTGGTTACCTGTGTTCTTGCCCCATTGTCAGACCTGCTCCTTGTTCCACAAGCTTACTAAGATTAGATATTTCTAATTTCAAGCTCTGTATTGTTTCCCTAGCTCTGGTTTCTTTTTCATGGGCTGCATCCACCATTTTCCAAGCTTTTTCAATTTCCTTTATGATTGGAAAGAAATAGAAAGAAATGCAATTAGTTTGTTAAATATATGGTCATCTTGTTTGGTTACTGCCATATAGTTATGTGGTAAAATTGAGGAAATAAAGATCTACTATTCTTAAACAAAACAAAATTTATTATCTTATGTGTGGATGATGTATTTGAATAAATCATTTTAATTTTACCTTTTTCAGAGATGCAATGGTTGCCTGATCTTCCTGTGATAGCTTCAATGCAGTTGCTACCTTGGCAGAGTTGCTGACAATTTCTGCATTCAACTCTCGACATTTCTGCATCAATCGCTTTTCACTTTCATGGGATTTTTTCAATGCCTTGTGCAGCTTCTCATACTCAACTCTAAATTTTTCCAAGCTTCGATCACCCATGAGTTCTTGTAGTACCTGTAAAACAGAATTTTAAAACTGTCCCTAACTGCTAATATATATTCTAAATAACATTTTTTTAAATGACAAGGCTATATAAGAACCAGATGACCAGATATATATTTTTTCACAAACCTCTTGGAAATCCTTCTCCAGTGCATCAAATGCACTGTCATCAATCGATGGTTTATCTTTCCCCGCATCTTTCTTTTCCTAAAATATGGAAATATTATGTTTTAAAAAATACTTTTTTTGGATATCCCTTGGACAAAAAGACATCTTAATGAATTGATTAAAAACTAAAATTTACTAAAAAAAATTTTTTTAAAAACAATACACGTATCAAGAAAATTCACTATATTAATAGACTGAACACATTTTACGATTTAAAAAATATTTGGATATGCTATTTGGATGGAATTGCTGAACCAAGAGTAATGTTTTGAACATATATTTCCTTTCCAAAGCCACATGATAAAATTGAGGTCCTCTCCTAAAAAAATCAAGGCATGATCAAAACAATGAAAAAAATATATATAATATGAATTGGTACAAACATTTGAGACTGGGGAGAAAATAATTTGATTTGTTACCAGGGAAATAATTTCAAAATCAAACTAATTGGTTGTGGCCAAGTTTAAGAATGGGTCTTTTAATGATTGTTTAAATGTTTATTATCTAAAATTGTCAGAAATTGTCAAGGATATATCTTTATTAGGCCACCAATTTTCAAAGCACTTTCCTATTCAGAAGGGTCATAATCATATTTATTTGGTACTTGTTAGCAAAATATTTGAATTTAAGAGGTAATTAAGTTAATTCAGTTGTGCTTTTCCGTTAATGAAACGTGAAAAAAAGGTTAAGAAGAAAAAGAAGAGTCATTCCATTCAGACCGGCTTGAACGAGTGGAACCAAATCATGGCAAATGACTCAAATTTCTATTCACTGGCAATTCCACATTCAAATGTAATGTATCAAGAAGGCCAAATTCAAAATTCAAAAGTGTAAATTTATTGAAACAAAATTGTTGCACAAATTTCTGTAAATATGACCGTGACCACACACTCAGTTTCAGACCAGTGTCACACTCAGTGTGGACTTGATAACTGATGACATGGATCAGCTAAATATTAGCTAAATTCAGATGTTCATGGAGGAACATGAGAACATTCATCATGGTACTCAGGAATGGTATATAATGAAATAATGTCTAAATATTAAAATGCCAATAATGACTACTATTTTAATGTTTACAGAACTAGTCCAAATGTGTCACTCGACGAATGACAATATTGAAATACAGTTCGTCGTCAAAGCAGTGATGTATCTTTGGCTTGTATCAAATTGAAATATGCACCTCATTTGACCATTCCAAATTTTGAAGCTACTCAATATTATGATTTCCTTGACAGGTATATTCTTACCTCCGACATTTTGACTCGATTCCTCAGAAAACTTTACTTATTGCCCTCGTCTTTTGACATTGATATCCGCAGTATTTATTAGGATTAAGCTTCCCCACGTTGCTATGGTATCACCGAGTCGCGTAAAATCCTCGCGCGATGTTGAAAATAGTGCAACATATGACATTTATTTTATGACTGGTACACCGTTTAGATTACATTTGCTTGGTATGAATATTATACATCAAATATAAGGCAGTGATACCATGACTCCAAAAATGCCAAGATATACAGAATAATTATTTTTCCTCAATTACGCGGAGGGTGTTAACATTTTGCTTTAAAAATGGCGGCGCCCACGGTTAATCATATTATCGCCCACTCCTGTCAGATTAGATTCAAGGTACATGTACGCCAAACTTGTACTGGTTCTTGGTTCAAGTGTTTCATACAGATTCGGTTCAAATGCCTTTGAAAATCATTTAAATATATTGAAGCTTTCATGAAATCGCAGAGGCCACAGATAGTAAAGGGATGTGGGGTATGTTAAAACTGAGACTCTCTTTATTATTGCTCTCAGGTTTAAATATGTTGTCATGATAGTGTGATATTTTCAGGCTTTCTTCCCGAAATCAACCAAAACACACTTGCCATAAGGACTGTCAGTTAAAAAATCACTTTGCTCTCATCTTAACAAAACCAATACCATTGGCCAGATCAATGAATAGCATATGATTAAAGAAAAGTTTATCTTTTTATCTAAAAAAAAAATAAAAGTTACAGCATTTTTTTCATTCTGAAATAAGTCCTTATTCATCAAAATCTACTCGTATACAATCTGAAATAAGTATTATTAAATATTGCCACAAACTATACAGCACACTGGGCTTACTTATATTATCGCCCACCATTAGTTCCGCTGATGGCCACCAGGTGTCATAATGACCAGACATGGTGAAACCAATCTCTGTTCAAAATATTTATATTTTATAGCATATCTTCACCAAAAATTTATCTTTTTGCACAGTTTTTTTTTTCTCAATAATATCAATATTTTACGATACATACATGTACAATGCCCTTGTCAGTTTTCTAATTTGCTGGTACATTTAGTTTTTTTTTATACTTGACATGTGTTTTGTATATTTGTTACATGTGTTTTGTATATTTGTTACATGTGTTTTGTATATTTTGTATATGCGTGTGAAAGCATTTCTCTCAAAAAGGGAAGACATGACTCAAAGCTATGGAAACAATGAGGGAATGCTCTTTGATCACAGGTTTAACCTTGCATCACAAGGATTCTGAAGAGCAATACTGTGAATGCTGATAATTGGCATTTTAGCGTTTTTCACACCAATGTCAAAATACCCTTTGATCAGTCATGGAATCCACTCCCTAAATAACTAGCCCTTTCCAAGGATTTTTTTGACTTGAGAAATAGAAATTTTATGACTTTATACAGAAAACATAGATGAAATCTTCATATAGGTCTTCTATTTGAGCGATATGCACATCAGAACATGTAGAATTGAATTGTTTTTTTGCAAACATAGAAAATATAAAGAATAATGACTTTATACAGAAAACATAGGTAAAATCTTCATATTGGGCTTCTATTTCAGCAATATGCACATAAATAAGTTAAAATATGTTTGTAAATCACGCATATATCAATCATATTCAAATTTGTAGTTTTCACCATGTGCGATGTGACTTCAATATGGCGGGAGTGAAGGCTGGGCATGCGCAGTACACATGTGACGTAAGAGTTTCAAGCTGTATTGTTATATTGATGGATGGCTTTCTGAACTTGAATTATCAAGCTTTGAATTTGCCAATGCAGAGAAAGCAGGGTTTGTTTTGACCTCCATTTTTATTTTACCCAGGATCCATATTCTGAGCATGCTTAGAATGAGTTCAAAAGCTTATGGTTATGAAGCTCTGGAGGTATCATTCGTGCCTCGCGCTTCGCTTTTCACCTTCCCTATATTCACACTTCACAATATTTGCACTTCTACTTCGCAATATTCGCATTTCTACTTCGCCATATTCCCATTTCCACTTTGCTTTTTCGCACTTCTACTTCGTTAATTTCGCATTTCTACTTTGTTATTTTCGGCCTTCGTCTTCTAATCTTCTCCCTTTGCCTTTAGCAAACTTTATATACTACAGTAAGCTGCTCACTGATTGGCTACTTGGCAATGCAATATGAAGTGCGAAGATAAGAAAGGCGAAGTTAGCGAAGGCGAAGTGCGAAGATAGCGAAGGCGAAGGGCGAAGATAGCGAAGGCAAAGGGCGAAGATAGCGAAGTAGAAGGGCGAATATAGCGAAGTAGAAGGGCGAAGTTAGGGACGAAGTACGAAGCACAAATGATACCTCCAGAGCTTCATATATGGTTCCTGACAAAAGTAAACAACCTCATTGTGATGTCATAACACTCATTCTGAGCATGCCCAGTAGAGGCTAAAAAGCACACGATTCCTGTTCAAAAAGTAAAGAAGCCTCATGATGATGTCATTGAGATTCAGCCATATTGGAAAATGGTGTCAAAATTGTAATGGAGCTTTTCATCCCAGAAAGTCACACCCATCTCATCACCTTAAGTAGGTCCTTTATTATTTATTAAAGTGGCATTTTATCACAAAATACTTCAACTTCAATTGGGCAAATCTTTGAACATATAAGTTATAATGAGGATAGTCTTTTCCTAAGACTAAATTTAGGATTTGGCAAAAAGGGTGTCCCTTGAGTGACCCACAATACTGGAGCGAAAAGGGTAAAGCAATGGTGTCTAGTATTTGTCAATCATTCCCAGTGGCAGCTATAGAGGACAACCTACATATCTTCAAATTAAGTTTATCACTTATTTTAATTTAGATATGCTTTAAAGCTGTTTAAAGGTTTTAAGATCAAGGTAAATTATTTCCTAATGGAAAAGATTAGGAAAAATTGGCTGCTACTGATGTCTCCCCCATAAAATCCCAAAAATGTTTGGTATAAAAAACACTTGGTTTTTTCTCTTAACTAGAACAACTATATGGTCTTGTGATGCATCAATCTTAGTTGTTAGGCTGTAAAAAAGTGCCCAGGCCACTTAAATTTTGTACATTAAAAAATAACCCTAAAATATTTACATATAATGGGAATTGCCAAAATTTAACCTAAATCTATAAAAGTGGCATGGGCAAGTTTTTCAATCCAGCATACACGATAAAGTAATTTTGATGATGTCTGAGATGCCGTTAAAGATTTGAAAACCAAGTGTTTGATATTAATCCAATGTTTTGCAAAATAATGGGCTTTTCAAATTTATCTTTGTACAAAATATGCAAAAACTCTCCTTAACGATGATCATCACTGAAATCAATGTGTCAAAGAATTCATACATAAGGTCAAATTGCTCTCATTTCTTTATTTCTGAAGATAAAGGTTCAAAACTTAGAACAAATCATCACATCATCTTAATACAAAAATCAATTTTCTTCCCCCTTATTTTAACCGGCATCATTCAAATGACCACGTTGTGCAGGCAGCAGAAAAGGACACAACCCATTGCAACTAATGACGTCACTATACCAGTGTGCAAAAATGTCCTGAAAGCTGCCACTGTTATCCAACAAAACATGGTTAGTAAATTGTATGTGTTTTTATAGGATATATACCTACCAATAACAATTGACATTACTTAATCTTATAAAACAAAGATCATATGTAAAATTCTTACAAAATTTACTCAGTCAGAGTCACATCTTTGAGTGCACTGTAACAAGTGCATCCCTAAGGATGTGACTGTGATTATTAGCAAATTAAATATTAGCAAATTAAATATTTTGGACCAATTTTAAAGGAAATTAAAGACATGCTGAGTTGTTTTGAAACAATATCTTAAATAAATACTTATTGACGGTTAATCTATGAAAATACATATTATATTACACTTGAAAGTACATATAATATTGCACTTTAATATTGAACAAAAAAAAGAAAATAAAATCCACAGACATAAAGATTTATAAACAGGCTAAAATTGATTTGAAAATAGCTTTAATATGGTTGGTATTGTATTCAAAAGATGAAGATTGGGAGACTTTAAATCGATCCAATGCAATCTTTAAAGCATTCATGAAATAAGATTTTCAAGCACTTTTTAATGCATCATATATTAAATGTTTATACCAAATATTTTGTGATCAACTGTTATTACCCATTATATTCCCCTTGCATAAATGTCTGTGCCATTTGAAAGTGGATGCTTGTAGAGTAACATTTCATGTTGGTGCCATAAAGGACAAAATAACATATCAACACCATTGATATCGATGATACATTAACTTTCATTGAAAGAAATAACATGTTCACATAATGTTTTACATTACAAATATGAAAAGGAATATCAAGAAAATTGGTTGATTTGTTGATGTTTGAATTGCTATAAAATCACTTTTGTGTGGTGCCTGGAAATGAATCAAGTACCAGAATGATCAGCACACACTGTCTGTACATTTATACTGAAATACAGTGCTTTGTGTGAAATACCATTTGAGGAATGTTTATGTTTAGCTGCGTCCCATAACTTTACCTAGGCCAGATTTTGGAAGTTGAGAAAAATTCAAGGCAGCAACCAAACCTGCACACACAGTTATCCTTAATCAGGTGTCATCCTTGTGATATGGTCATCAGCTGTTGGTGTTTTCCCTAGGTAACACACAATGTCAACATTGTGAGCACATAGAAACAAAGTTTAGTTGTCTTTCTACATTTTTTCAACGTTCTGAACTTAGAAGGACAAAGTTGTTATCAGGTCGGACCACAACAGCACATTATCTTACAACTTTTTTGTTGTGTGCCAACAACATGGTAAGCACTTAGAAGATTTGTGGTGATTAAATTGGCCAATAGGTGGCTGCAGTAGTACAGAAAATGGTGACCTGTAATAATTTCGTTGTTATGTAATTCAAAGTAGACTTGGCCAAACTAGACTTGGCCAAACATAGCTGAATTTGTTCACAGCTGAACGTACATGTACCGTATATATGCTTACATCGTTTTATCACAATATGTAAAAGACATCTGGTGTGCAAAGATCTACATCCTTACGATGTCAGATTACAACATGCTCACAACGTCCTCATAATGTGCTGAGTACGTGCTTACAACATAGAAAAATGTGCTGAGCATGTGCTCACAACCTTGTACAACATCAAGTTACAACATCAACATCAAGTTACAATGTGCTCAGCACCAAAACACAATGTGCTCACAGGATAAAAAAACGTAAAATTGTTAGTTGGGTCTGTGGCTACTTTCCCAAGACATATTTTTCAAAAGCTGATAGATTTACAGAATTATCATCATCACTAGAAATGGGAGACATTGAACATGAAATGGGTAGTACAAAACTTCCAATTGCAGTGGGAACATGGTGTGACTTTCACCCAGCAAAGTGTCAAAATAGAACATATTCTCCAATTTATATACATATCCAAGAACTAATTTTAGCACCTTCCTGTTATTGAAGAAAAAAATAAAATATATGAAAGTTTGCAGAAATCAGCTTTTCAATGAGATAATCCATTTGTCTCTACATTTAATACATTTCTTGTCACCTGATGTTTTTTCTATTGCAAATTTAGCACATTATCACGTTCTTTGATAGGTTAATATCATTTTTTATGTACCATTATGATTAGAGCAGCTTATTTGGGGTTATTTTCTGAAAATACACATATATTTTATATGTATGAAACTTTAAAAGATTGCATTGGATCAATTTAAAGTCCGTCAATTTTCATCTTTCATACACCTTCCACATTCAAGCTATTTCTAACCAAATTTAGCTTGTTAATAAATCTCGCACACTATTTTCATTTTATTTTCATCATTAAAGTATAATATGTACTTTCCTAATTTAACCAACAATAAGTTGTTATTGTAGATATTATTTCAAAATAGCTCAGCATATCAAAATTTCCTCTAATTTCCTTTGCAGATTAGTCCAAAATTAAAAATTGCTCTAATATTATTAGTTCTGAACGGATTTTGATTAATAAAGACTCTATGAGCTCGTTTTCGAAAGATGCAGATGATTGAATATTGAAATGTATAGTAAAATCCATGAAAATAGGAGTTTCATTTTCAAAGTCATTCAAAGGTCACTTCAATGTCACCGGCAATATTTTATAAAAATAGCCTACAAAAGTCCACATTCAGTCATGTCTCATTTGTGGATGTGTCTCACACAGTAAAAATGTTATATGCCTATGTCTGTCATTTCTACTGGTAAACACTCCTTTCCGTAATGTAACAAGTGAGAAGGATGTATTTATGTATTTAGTTCTATTAACATCACTATGAGGGATGTTTATCTGGTGTTGTCCTTCATTGGGATACATCTATAAAGTACCTTCCTGAATTTTTCACTAATTGAGCAACTATCATAATAAGGAGTTAAGAAGTCAAACATTTGGAAAAATAAAAGATTCTCACATTTATAATGGTTTGTTTTGTACAAAAAATATTTATTATGAGATATGTTTTCCTTGTAATAGTTGCTGAATTTGTGAAAAATAACTAGGAACCTTACAGATGATTCCCTATAAAGGAACACACCAGGAAGACATGATCCCTCATGATAGTTGCTTAATTAGTGAAATATTCAGGAAGGCACAGTTCACAACATCATCTGCCTTCAAAGGTCAGGAATTGCTGAGATTCTTGTGTTTCTTGTCTTGGTGCATATGATATTTGAATAGGTATTGGTATCCTGTATCAGGGATGCACATGCTGTGAGAGGCTACTTTGCATGGCAAGGTAGAGTCCTTACAACCTCCGCAGTTCCTTGCATAGATTTTTTCCGCACATATTAGCATGCAATTACCATACAGTTGGCCAACTGATTGGCTCATGTACATGCTCATGTACAATAACACAACTGTATATGCACTCATGCCCATTTCATATGTTCAAAAGTAATTTATTGATATCAGTAAGTTCACTTACACCGTTATTTCAGTAATTTCATGGTGAGGCCTGACATATTACCTTTGCCCAAGAAGAAATGAAGATTTAATGTCCTCCTCCTCCCTTGAGGATTAAGGGTCCATCCCTTGCTGACTATTTGTGTCTGACTATTTTGGTACACATGTCACTAAAATCTCACTCCTTGTTTTACCACTTTCTTATAATAACAATGCCACCAATTGGCCATGTTTACCCCATGTGACACTCTGGGCACTCATTCAAAGAGTTGAATATATCGTTTACTTGCAAAGTTATGTATAAATCCTTGATCTGCTATGGAGAGAAGTGAGAGGTTTGAAGCTTACAAATATTTAGTGGTTCTCTGTGGGCCTGGCTTGAATGAATTAATTAACTTTTCTGAAATCTTTTTGGAATATTACAACAACAAAACACAAGAAACACGTTTGTTTGGTGAGATGCCCAATTTGACTTAATTCAAATGTTCTATTTTTATCACATCGTGACCACCTGTTACTCTATCGGGGAATCAGTGTGATTCATTATACAGAATCACTTTCAACTCTGCAAGGATTTTGTTTCCAAATATTATTTTTGCATTTGACATCTTATCAATATGACTTTGTTCTGAACTTGACCTATGTACAATGTTATTGTTGCCATGTTGTTTGTTTCAATAAATATATGCTGGTTATGCTGAAATTATAGTCTGATCTTGTTACTCCCCGCAAATATTACAAATTGATTACCTTCAACCTAACTTCAGCTAGAACCGATATAAATATTAGTGACTAGACAAATCCATAGCTGCCACATGACCCTGTTGTCAAATAACATTTTTTTCTCAGTTATTCAATTATTTGTTTCTGTCATTTGTGAGAATATTCAAATTCCTGGATCTTATATGGTAACTCTTGCTGCGAGTGGGGTTGGAGAAGAACAAACACAGTATTATGATAGATCTGAGGTCAACTTAGTTGTATTTGATCTTCTGTCTGAGATAATTACCTCTGCAGTGGTTGTTAGCAACGCTTGGTCAAGACTGATGGTACTGGCTGGTAATACTGAATACTGGCTGGAATACTGAATACTGGCTGATGAATACTGTATATCATAGAGAAAGTATAAGATAGAGGAACATCCCCACTTTAATCCAATTACCTACCAATTAGTGCTGGGCAAGAGCAGCCCAGCTAGCAGTGTGGTGTTACCTCCTTTGTACTATATGTGGGTTGCCAACAGAGAGCTAGTTTGCTATATTTGTTTACTTAATTGGCAGAAATCATTGCTGGCCCTCAAGACCATCTTATCCATCTTATAAACTTATATATGAGTGTCAGTCTATCAAGGACATTTCCTGTGCATGTATTGCTGTTTCCTGAGAAAGTGGAATTTTGTTCCATCTTTCTACGATGATTTTAACCAAATCTGTTGCCCAAAAGTCATCACAAGAATGCAGACAGGTAACCTGTTATAATGTATTCCGCTGATAAATGCTGAAAATGTTATAACAATGATGTGAAAGTGTGCTTTAATGTCATATGAATTACATTGATGGCGGATAGTGGCAGAAAGTTCATAATTGAGTGCAAAGTTGCACCTTCCTGTGGCTCTTGGTTCAGTTTTTGACAGGCATTTGACTGATTGACTAATGGGATGGCCAGTTTATGCTTATGTAGACCATAGAGCTGCCAGCAACCCACAGGGAGCTTATCTGTTAGCCAATTAAGAGCAATTTTTGTCATTGTGAGTCAGTTGTCAGATTGTTTTCACAGCAGTTGTGAGCAACGCACCCTGTACCTTTGAAGTATGTTTGGATGTTCCTCTATCTATATTTTCTCTATGTGTATACTGAGTGTTGAATACTGACTGTTAAGACTGAATACTGGCTGACAGTTATGACTGGAGATCTGGTCAAAACTACAAAAAAAACTATTTGTGGGCTTTATATAAGAATCTTTATTTAAAGCATTCATGAAACCTAACTTTCAGACACATTTTCTTTACATACAATGAATGTTTATACCCTAAACAATTTATTGCCAGGAATATACTTCAGAAGAACATAAGATTATTTTAATATTATTTGAATCAATGAAATAACTGTCATGGTTGTGACAAATATTTTATGGTTGTGACAAATATCATAGGGTTGTGACAAATATGTTATGGTTGTGAAAGATACCGGTATATCATTTATGGGAAAGTATACTATTTATTTAAAAAATATCTTATACATGTGAAAACCTTTCTGTCAAAAAGGGAAGACATGACTCAAATACTGCAAGGAATCACCCTTAACCTAAAGGACCAGATATGGAAAAAGTGACCCTTTGATCACTGGTTTGGCCTTAAATCACAAGGACTTTGAATGGCAAAACTGTGAATGCTGATAATTGGTATTGGTGAAATTTATGATTTGACCCTCTTTGATGAAATTTGGGGTTTTTCACACCACTGAATGGGAAGACATCAAAGGCTGCATGGATTCAACTTTAAAGGATGGGCTGTATAGATTTTTTAAAAACTTATTTTTGCAAACATATATAATATAAAAAATAATGATTTTTCTTCATTTATAACTTCATAAATATTCATCCATCTTTAACAATTTTACCAACAAAAGAAAGCCAAGAAAAGACATGATAAGTGTTATTATCTTCCAATTCATTCTCTAAATAGTGAAAAAATGGCGGAAAATGTGTTGTTCCAATTTTGACAATTGGTAAACAACACCTCCTGTGAGTTTCGGAGCCCTCTGACAGTTCAAAGGTCAAGGTCACACAACACACTACCTGTCCAGCACTGGCAGTACTTGGTGGTCACAAAAGATCATAATTCTCAGAGCAGATGTTCTTTTGTGGATTTCAGACAGATAGCCTGTATGTATGTCAATTTTAAGAACATATATTGTTTTCATATACCTTAAACCACTGAAAATCACCTGGAACCTTCAAGGTTTCATGAATGCTTTAATCAATTTGCACACAAAAGAACAGTTTGTTCCCTTCAAAGTGCCCATGTCTGCACATAGAGCATGCAAATTTCCTGCCCATAAACCGGTTTTACAACATTACCTAAAATGGCTAATTCTTATTCTTTCTTTATGAAACATTTAGTCTGCACACTTCTGCCTCAAAATATAAATTATTAAAGAGGAAAATATAAGTTGTTATAGAGGAAAATACTAGATTTTGTATTTTGAGGAAAATATAAAAATTGACAAATTTTCTGGCACCCACCTGAAACAACATGGTGGGAATAAAACTTGTGGTTCACATCTCCTTTGAGGTAAATATTTACATTTTACATTTTACAAAGACATGACACCTTCTGGGGCCAAAAGTATTCTGGTTACAGAACAAATATATATAAATCGAATTTTAGGAATGTATCATACTCAAACTTTAACCATAACCACACACTCATTGCATCAAAATCGTTTTTCCTTAACAATACCCCCCGTTTTGTAAAATGCATTTAAAATGCATTTTGTTAATTACAACTTCGGATAATATTTCCAAAAATCAACTTCTCATCTAACGCTAAGGCTATGTTCTCACTGATAGGCACCTCATTTTCTGATATCGATTCCACTTGGACTGCGGATTCCACATTGTCGCGGGAACTCTCCAGAGGGGACGCTTCCTGAGCCGGAGGGATCTTGGTGGTCAGATTTGGTGATGCCCGTGTGGTACCAAGCAGTGAAGATGAATTCACTGGGTCCTCTGACAAGGTCTGGTGAATCGACCCTGTACACTTGGTCATGCTAATGGCTGTACCAAGTTGTCATATGATATTGCAAGTCCAAGGTGTCATATGATATTGCCGGTTGGTTGTAAAAGACAGACATGATCTCTCCGCCCCCCAGGAAAAGTTCATCCCCCAGACCTGGAGTGGCCCCCACAGCTGGAATGACTTCCACAGTTGGGATTGTCGGAGTGGCTGAGGAGTTGTCGACAAGTGAATGAAGGGTGGTTGACACCTGGGACGACTTGGGAGTGGACAGCTGGATCAACTTCTGGATGGGAGCTAGGTACTGCTATGGAAGTAGCTGGAACATTTGAGCTCTCTTGGACAAGAGATGCTGCTATCGCGGCTGTAATGGCCGGGGTAACAACAGGATCTGTTTAACCCGGTGCAATGGAGGGCACAGCTGGTCTGGAGATGTAGAGATGTGTATCTTCCATTCGTGACCTCCAAACTCATCCAATACAGACGGAACTCCTGTTGGGCACATCGCACCATGTCCCCACTCCTATCTGGGTCCATTCACTCAGATGGCACATATGGTGATAGGGTATGGTGCAGATGGACCCAAGCCAACTCCACCGACAGCCCGCATTGCTGAGCCCATACAGTGTTCATTCTGCTCAAGGTATGGTGTTGGAGCTTACTTGGGGTAGGTGCCCTAAAGCTACACAAAGTGCAGTAGTGAGGCACACCATCCAACGGGTCTTTAGGACATGCCACACTCTACAGGATCTTGTTGTTTGTGTCCAACACAAATCTTCCTGTAGAATTTAGTAGGGCTAGAATTGGTGGTTCACTTATAGCAGTCTTGAGCTTTTCAATACTCTCAAAGACATTTAAAATTCTATACCTCGTGAATACTGGGTGATTACCGTGGTCTACCCCCACAGAACAATAGAAACCATAACTTTATAAATTTTACAATTGATGAATTTATCTAACCAGTATTATTTCTTCTTGGAAATCTTTGATTCCCAGCATTCCCCGGCTTGGATCTTCAGAGATATTTTGGCTCTTCTCCATAGCATCTTCGAACTGGTCCTCCATCTTCTTCGCCAAGGCTAACTGGAGGTTGAAAAGGACTTGCAGATCCCGCAGAAAATTGGCTGAACTTGCCCATGCAGGTTCTTTCAGCTGCTGTTGAGGGCATTCTTTTTGGAAACTCATCTGGAATGTATGGTTATTGTAATTTTGATTGTCTGACTTTATAAGTACAGTCCCAACAAGTTAGAAGGAACCTTATTCATTAACGTCCAAGGCTTCAGAAGACCAACCCGAATGTGTCAAAGAAGGTTTCAATATTGCCAGTTCAGGGAAACTATATTAACAGTCTGAAAGTATCCCAATTCATAAGAGGATTTGAACTGCACAAGCACACAATAATTTAAATAAACAGTAAACTTTCAATAACACCTGACAAATATGGATATCCTTAGATACCTAATATATAACTTGATAAATCAGCTGAATTTTTATATTTTATGGTTTGTTGACTTATGGTTTTGGCCCACTGAGGCACAAAATCACATTTGTAATGTTTTAACAAGTCATGATGAAGAACACAGGTTTTCTGCTTATCTCTCAGCAGATATGTACAATTTCCCAGCGTCTTGAGGACTACATAGGGACCAATCCAGGGAATTTCCAATATTTTTCCTTATAGGTTGTTGTTGGTATACCAAATTTCCTGGATCTTATTGACTTGTACAGAGCCTGCTGTCATAATCTTGCCTCTGTCTTTCTGCGGCCTGATGTAAACATTTCTGAGCATGTTCAAAACAAGCTTCCATTTTTTTCTTTCAGATCGCATACATATTCAGGGATGTCAATTGTAGTGGACCTATCGTGTGGTAAACAGCAAGTCGACAGGAAGATTCACTTTTCGCCCAAACATGAGAAAGTTGGAAGTATATCCGGTTGAGGGATGTACCGTGATTTCCCCTACTAAAACTTTGAATCATAGTGGCCAGTGAACCATTCTACTAACCCATTAGATGGTAGGGGACCTACAGGTTTTAATGATTCCAAGCAAACAACAGAACACTTTCAAAATTTCTCCCCTGATCAGAATGTAACTCTAAAGGACATCCAATGCGAGCAATAAATTTTTCAACCATAACTTTGGCCACAGTCTCCGCTTGCTGATCTAGTAAAGCATAGGCTTCTGTCCATCGCAAGAACCAGTCCGCTAAGACCACAACATATTTATTTCCGGTCATGACTGGGTTAGGGGTCCTAGTATGTCTATAGCCACTTGATCCATGGAAAATCCAACACGATAATCTTTCAAAATTGTATGGTATTTTTTGGATTCTGATTTCCCTCACACACATGGCACCTGTTCTTTTTGTCCACATTCATACCATACCATTGAATGTGGACAAATTCATGGTCATGGCAGCTGCCAGGTGGCCACCTAGTGGTGAGTCATGACATAACACCATCGTTGGCAACCCATTTTTGTACTAGAAAACCATTCATTCTGGAAATATTTGCCCTATTTAGAAAATATGGGGTGATATTTCTTCTTGGGTATTATGTGGTTTGCCATTGTCTATCCAAAGGTGCAAATATTTTAAATCTTCACATTGGAGTTGCTCTATCTCTTTTACTGAATGGCCGCTCAGCCATGATGAATTGCATGCAGAACCAGATTCCAAACTTTGTCCCCAATGTTAACACGCCTACATAGACGTGTCACATTGTCTACTTCCTGCTTAAACTCTTTCCACTGTATTAATTTTTCAATGATATCAGATTTGGTGCATTACCCACCATCAGGAGGTGGTAATCGTGACATTGCATCTGCATTTCCATGTTTCTTTCCCTGCTGATGCTCAATCACCATGTCCTATTGTTGAATATATTCTAGCCATCTGAGGATCCTTAAATCCCAGCAGCCATTGCAGTGAACTGTGATCTGTCCTTAAAGTGAACTGACGACCAAGTAAGTAATGGCGGTATTGAATGAGGAATACCTCTACTGCCAGTAATTCCCTTCGAGTCACACAATATCGCTGTTGTTTTTTACTTAAAGTCTTGGACCCATACGAGATTACTTTCTCTGTGCCACTCTGATCTTGTGATAAGACTGCACCCACACCAATGTCTGATGCATCAGTGTCCAACACAAATCTTCCTGTAGAATTTGGTAGGGCTAGAATTGGTGGTTCACTTAGAGCAGTCTTCAGCTTTTCAAATGCTGACATGTAGTGCTCCATAAAAATGGTACCTCTTTTTGTTCAATTGAATCAGGGGAAATGCAATATCACTGTGCCCATGTATGAATTTGTGGTAATAGTTGGCCAATCAAAAAAAGAACCAGGAAATAAGAAGAGACCAGGAACTAATTTTTTCTACCAGTGCAGGATTGGGTTTAATACCTTCAGGATTGACCACATGTCCAAGAAACAATACCTCTTCCTGTAAGAAAGAATATTTCGAGGGTTTCAGTTTCAGCCCTGCTTTTTCTAACCGAGACAAAACCTCGTCTAGACAGCAAAAATGCTCATTGTAGTCCTCACCAGAGTAAACGATCAGATCATCCAAATAAATGAGCAAATTCTTCCATTGCAAACCCTGAAAGATTAACTCCATACATCTCTGGAAAGTGCTGGGAGCATTGCATAATCCAAAAGGTAAAACCTGGTATTCAAATAGACCAAACATTAGTAATCACCGCTATCTTCTCCTGGTCTGCTTTATCCATTTTTAGTTGATGATATCTGCTTTGAAGATCCATTATTGAGTACAACCTTGCTGAAGCCAAACTATCAATGCACATATCAATTTTTGGCAATGAGTAGGTATCTTTCCACGTTACTTCATTAACTGTTCTATAATCTCCACAATAGTGAATTTCCCCATCAGCTCACTTCACTAATACTATGCTACTTGCCCATGGTGATTTGGATGGAACAATTACCCCTTTACCTAGAAGTTCTTGAATATGTTTTTCTTCTTTTTCATGAAATTCTCTTGGGGTGCATCTCAAAGTTTGTCTTATTGGGGCTGCTAATCCAGTGTTAATCTTATGTTGTATCAGATCACATTTTCCCAGATCTTATTAATTTTGTGCAAAGGCCATTCTCCTTTTCTTAAGCAAAATCCCTCTTTGATCGTTGAATTTGCTGCCGCATTTGTCATATAAATCTTTCAAGTAATCCTGTAGTAATTTGAAGTTGTTAACTCTGTTTCTTCTGTTTGCAGTTGATTTATGCGAGTGCCAGCTGAGTTTTCTTCCTTTTCTTCAAAACCCCAGTCCCTGGGTATCAATTGTGGGCTGAATTGTAGGCCTTCATAACAACAGGCAAGATCTTTAATAATAATAATATAATAATAATAATAAAAATTTATATAGCGCTGTATCAGACTAAGTCTGCTCTAAGCGCGTCTCGAGATAATGCTTCCTAAATAAATGCGTCTTTAGTTTTTTCTTGAAACTGTCTATAGTTTTACAATTTTTCACTTCAAGGGGCAGGGCATTCCAATTTTTCGGAGCATATACCATGAAAGCCCTGTCACCATATGTTTTCATATTCGTCTTGGGTACTATATATTCATTTTTATTGTTTGATCTTAGTCCCATATCAGATTTCTTACCAGTTAATAATTGGGCAAGGTATTCTGGGGCAAAGCCATTTTGCACCTTCCATGTTAATAGAGAAATTTTAAAGTCAATCCTCGCTTCAACTGGCAACCAATGAAGGTCCATAAGCTTTTGTGTAATGTGATCCCTCTTTTTGAGTTTCCCTACTACTCTTGCTGCAGCATTCTGTAACTTTTGCAGTTTGGCAATTTCACACTTTGGTAAACCAGCTAAAAGTGAATTTCCATAGTCAAGGGTAGAAGTGACAAAAGAGTGAGCAAGAGTGTTTGCTGTTTTCTCATCTAAACAGTTTCTAATGTTTGCTAAATTTTTAACATGAAAATAGCCATTTTTACACATTTTTTTAATTTGCGATTTCATTGATAACTCCTGATCTAGAATAACCCCAAGATCCTTAACTGTTTTTGATCTAGAGATATTAGTCTCACCTACTAAGATTTCATTAGGTACATTGTCTTTTCTGAAATCACAGCTTTTACCACATAAAAGCATTTCTGTTTTCTCATCATTTATCTTCATTTTATTTTCTATCAAAAATTTCCTTATTAATTTAATACATTTTTCCATTTCTCTACAAGACCTATTTCTATCTTCTACAGATTTTGGATCTATTGTAATATATAATTGCGTATCATCAGCATAGATGTGATGTTTGAGACCAAAATCACCAACAATGTCGGACAGAGGCTCCATATATGCTGTGAACAGCAGTGGTCCCAGCACAGAGCCCTGAGGAACCCAATAACTAATCTTCATATTTTCAGATCTCTTACCATCAATTGTTACACATTGTTTTCTATTTGCTAGATATGACCGGAACCACTGTAAGGCTGTGCCCCTAATACCACATCTTTTTTCTATTCAATAATATGTTATGATCAATGGTGTCAAATGCCGCTGATAAATCAAGTAGCACTAACATTACCGTTTTACCACTATCGATATCCATTAAAATGTCATTTTGTACCTTTAACAGTGCAGTCTCAGTGCTATGAAATTCCTTATATGCAGATTGAAATATACATTGAATATCATTTTTAATGAGGTGACCAACAAATTGTGCAGCAATCGCCCTTTCTATTAATTTAGATAAATAAGCAAGATTAGATACCGGTCTGTAATTTTTCTTTATCAGTTCTAGACCCAATTTCTTAATTAATGGTCTAATGATGGCCATCTTTAAGTCATCAGGCATGCTTCCCATCGAAATGGATTTATTTATAATTGCTTTTATTAGCGGTAATAGGGGACCCATACACTCAGCCAGAAGCCAGGTTGGGATGGGATCTAGTTCACACGAATTCTTTGCTGATTCTTTAATTAAATTTGATACATCTACATCATCCAATAGTGCAAATTTTTCCAGGTGAGTACTGAATTTGACTTTTTCAATCATAGGTGGTGATGTTTTATCATTTTTATCCATATTTTCCCTCAAGTTCGAGATTTTTTCCAGAAAAAAATTATTAAATTCTGATGCCAACTCTTTACTATCATTATGCTTGGGGAAGGGAGTGTCCTCTTTAGTGTGTAGTAGTTTATTTAGTATTTTGAACAGCCTTTTTGGATCCGATTTATTTGTATTTATTATTCCTGCATAATAACTGTTTCTAGAATCCTTAATCATATTGTTATATTTATTTCGCTGTAGTTGATATTGAATTTTATCAGAGGAAAGACGACTTTTATCATGTTTTCTTTCAAGTTTCCTTTTTTTCCTTTTTTACTTTTTAATCTCATCAGATAACCACGGAGCTGGTTTCCTATTGGTTATGGTTTTTTCTATGATTGGGGCATGCTTATCAAG
Organism: Amphiduros pacificus; assembly: GCA_949316495.1. Taxonomy (NCBI): domain Eukaryota; kingdom Metazoa; phylum Annelida; class Polychaeta; order Phyllodocida; family Hesionidae; genus Amphiduros; species Amphiduros pacificus. Next base: position 39,073,879 of record OX439000.1, on the reverse strand, counting down.
TATACTTGTTAATTTGCTATATTCAGTTAATAATTCATTGAGGTCCTTTTCATCATATGATTTATTATCACCAAATTTCTCTTCAACGTCATTTATGAAACTTTTAATGTTCATTTTTTTGTAACTTCTGTATGATACCTTTTTCTTGTTCTTTATTCTAGTTTGAAGATTTAAAGTGAGTTTAATAATATTATGATCAGATATTTTCTCTTCAACATTGTGTTCTTTTATTAAATTACTATTTATATTTGTGATTAACAAATCAAGTGTATTACCTAATATATGTGTTGGTTCAGTCACATGGTTTTGTAAATTGTATAAATCTAGGATGTCATTAAATTTAATCACATTTGGCCTCTCTGGTTTATTCATATGAAAATTATAGTCCCCAACGAAAAGTACTTCATGTGTATATGTAGAATAGTAGCTAAGCAAATCACTAAATTCTGGCGTATCCAGGAATAGTCGAACTCAAAATATTTATTTTATTCACTAAGTTCTGGCGTATCCAGGAATAGTCGAACTCAAAATATTTATTTTATTTATAACACTGTTGCAATATTTTCTGGTTTGTGTATTAGTGGTCTCTACTTGATACGCTATTCTAATTTGTAGAAACGTAGACGCAGTCAGAGAGGAACACTTAATGCGGGTTCTTTGTGTACACTGTAGTTTTAGCGGGAGGAAATACTTAATACCTGTTTATTTTTGTTTCGGCTTGAACCTTCCAGGAAAACACAATTATATAACAGAAAATCGATCTATCGGGACCGACACTTGTTATATTGAGACCGACGGTTGTATTATGATAAGTCCTAGGAGGTTTTATACGTGCCTGGTATATATAGGTTTATATATACAATCCCACGCCGTCGTTGTTTTCGTCCTGTTCACGTTGATTTCTTGCTTTAAAGTCCAACAAAAAAATCCTAATTTTCACGAAAAGGTATATTTAGGTTGGTACTCCAGAGATTTGGTATGATTTTCTTGAGAGAAGGTATTTTTTTTATTTGCAATCCTAGCACTAAATACCATCTCATGGTAAGCTGGAAGGGTTACAGGCTAATCCAGCACCACCTGATTTAATCTGTGGTGGCTTGATTTATGCTCCACTGCACAATCTACCCAATTTTCATCAATCAATAATCCTCGCTGAAAATTCACAGTGATGTCATAATAGTCAATAAAGTCAGCTCCCAATAATAGATAATTGTTATCTATATTCTGGCTATCTATGGGGACTTGGGGATCTGTAACTGAGATGGGGATACTCACTTGCTATGAGGTCAGGCCTAACTAGCTGCCTGCATACCTATCAAAGGATGTAAGAATCACTGCAGAGTCAGATATGTGCATGTACAATGATCACTTTTATTGGGGTGCACAGCAACATACATAAAGCAGACTAGACTAGGCATGACATGAGTGAGATACTTGTGTGAGAATATTTTAATTCCTAGGTCTTATAGGGTAACGCTTGCTGTGAGTGGGGTATGAGAAGAACAAAAACAGTATTATGATAGATCTGAGATATATTTATTTACACATTTAAAGGTGAGCAAGCACTTGTGTGGTGCCAGATCAAAATGGACTGCCAGCTCAGCACAGCACTGATTGGTCTTAAGTCAATTTGATTACATCAGGTGAACATACACATGTACATGACAAGATATATAATTTACTTTCAGTTTTTAGCTCAATGTGACCTATTGGAGTGATACTCCAGGAGCCCTTTTTGTCTGATACTTATTCCTGAGATGGTTAACTTATTGTATTTGATTCTCTGTCTGAGATATTTACCTCTGCATTGGTTGTTAGACACAGGCTGATAACACTGTTGTAACACTGGCTGAGAATACTAGCACTGGCTGAGAATACTAGCACTGGCTGTGAATACTGGCACTGGCTGTGAATACTGGCACTGGCTGTGAATACTGGCACTAACACTGGCTGAGAGTACTTCTAGAATATAAACTACTGCTGATATTGTATGTTGAATGCTGGCTGACAGTTTGGAGATCTGGACAGAACTGCTAAAAAAACTATTTGAGGGCTTTATATAGGAATCTTTATTTAATCAATTTGCACACAAAAGAACAGTTTGTTCCCTTCAAAACGCTCACGTCTGCTCACAGGGCCTGCAAATTTCCCGCCGATGTGATGTGTGCAAAATGCCAAAAACCGGTTTCACAACATTACCTAAAATGGCTAATTCTTATTCTTTCTTTATGAAACTGTTAGTCTGCATACTTCTGCCTCAAAATATAAATTATTAAAGAGGAAAATGCTAGGTTTTGGACTTGAAGAAAAATATCACAATTGACTATTTTTACGACATAAACAGTGCCGTTTTCTGGCACCCACCTGAAACAACATGGTGGGAACACAACTCGTGGTTCACTTCTACATTGAGGTAAATATTTACAAAGGCATGACACCTTCTGGGGCCAAAAGCATATTTGCCAAAAGAACAAATATAAAGAAATCAAATTTTTAGAAATGTTATGTTTTAGGCGGAAAAGTCATGCTCAAACTTTAACCAAAGCCACACACTCATAATCTCAAAATCGTTTTTCTTTACAATACCCCCCTTTTTGTAAAATTCATTTTGTCCCCAAAATGGTGTCATTATTTATTTAATATTTCTTACTTTGACTGCAATAAACATTGCTTTTCAAACCAGGCTTAACTACTTGATACCTTATGTACAAATTGATGACTAGTTCTTATTTACAAGTCCAAGATATTCAATCTAAAGGTTTATTTATTTATTTATTTATTCTTTTTAGCTCAGCGGCGAGGATGGTGGTTGTACCCAAAATGTTTGGGGGAGGGGGGTCGCCTCCTCTTGACGCCTTGCCCATTGGGTTGCCGACGGGTCATAGAGTTCTCCTTTTCCATGGAGTTGGCAAGTTCTAACATTGCCATAGCACTGGTAGCGGCATTGTCTGTGGCCAAATTTTGCGGGTGGCCACACAAGCATGGATCTTCTTTAACACTTCATATGAAGAGGATACTGTAAGACTCTGCCGTTCTTGTTGTTCTGCAATTGCCTTAAGCCTACTGTTAGATTTTTCCAGATTTTGGTTGACATAGATCATCTGTTGATGGATCTTCTTCAGCATCGTGGATAGTTCTGGGTCGGGGGCCTGAGTGGTAGTAGAAATGGCCTTCTCACTGCTAGGCACCTCAATTTCTGATGTGGGTTTCACTGGGCCGGCCGATTCCACATTGTCATGGGGACTCTCCAGAGGGGACTCTACCTGAGCCGGAGGGTTCGTGGTGGTAGATGAATCTACTGGATCTTCTGACTCCTGGGCCCCCCTGGGAAGCGTCTCCAGACAAGGACCGCTGAATTGACTCAATCGACTAGGTGAAGCTAAAGGCTGTATCAAGTTGTCTGCCAGGCTGGACAGGTCCAAAGTGTCATATGAGATGCCTGGTTGGTTGGCAAACACAGACAGTATTTCTCTGCCCCCCAGGGCAAGTTCATCCCCCAGACCGGGAGTGGCCACCGCAGCTGGAATGACTGCGACCGGAATTACTTGACTCACAGTCGGGAGTGTTGGAGTAGCTGATGAGTGATCGATAATGGTAATGGCCGAAGTGGAGGAAGGGTGGCTGGCAACTGGGATGACTTGAGAGTGAACAGCTGGATCAATTTGGGGTCTGAGCTAGGTACCACGATGGGAGCAGCTGGACCACTTGAGTTCTCTTTGACAAGAGGTGCTACTATTGAGGCTGGGGTAACAACAGGAGCTGTGGTACCCGGTGCAATAGCTGGCACAGCTGGGCTGGCTTGAACCACCGGAGCTGCAGGTGATGGATATTTTCCATTTGCAACCTCCAGACTCATCCAATATAGGCGGGACTCCTGCCGGGCCCATCGCACCATGTCCCCACTCCTATCCGGGTCTTGTCGCTCGGAGGGCACATATGGTGATAGGGTATGGTGCAGATGGACCCGGGCCAACTCCACCGACAACCCACATTGCTGTGCCCGTACAGTGTGCATTTGACTCAGTGCATGGTGCTGGAGCTCACTTGGAGTCGGTGCCCTAAAGCTACACAAAGTGCAGTAGTGAGGCACACCATCCAACGGGTCTTCAAGACATGCCACACTGTACGGGCTCTTGTATTCCTTACTCCACACCGGCTGCACTCATACACCAACCCTGGTCGACGACTCATACTGAAATATTTTAATTAAATTTTTTTTTTTTTTAAATTTTGAGTTATATTAATTACAGTCACTAATTATCAGTAGTCTTCATATACCTCAGATCTCTATTGGTACCAGCCAGATATTTTCTTTGGATATGAATGATGATTTTGAGACTAACAGGATGTTGGATATTCACCCGGTTCTAGTCATCAGCAATAACAAAAGCACAATACTCTCAAGGATAGTTATGATAGTCATGAATGCTGGGTGATTAACGTGGTCTACCCCCACTGAACAATAGAAACCATAACTTTATATATATTGATCATAATTTCAATTGATGAATTTATCAAACAGTTATTAATTCTTCTCGGAAAGCTGTGATTCCTGGCATCCCCCAGCATCCGGGCTTGAATCTTCCGAGATATTTTGGTTCTTCACAGCATCTTCCACCGCATCTTCAAACTGATCCTCCATCTTCTTCTCCAAGGCCATCTGGAGGTCAAAAAGCACTTGCAGATCACGCAGAAAATCAGCCGCACTAGCCCATGCAGGTTCCTTCAGCTGCTGGGAAGGGCATTCTTTTGGGAGACTCATCTGGAATATATGGTTATTATAATTTTGATTGTCGGACTTTATAATTACAGCCCCAACAAGTTAGAAGTAACCTTCTTCATCTACGTCCAAGGCTTCAGAAGACCACCCAAATGTGTCAAAGAGGGGTTCAATATTGCCAGTTCAGGGTAACTGTGGTAACAGTCTGTGAGTATCCCAATTCATTCGGGGATTTGAACTGCACAAGCCACAATAATTTAGATAAACAATAAACTGTAATGATAACAACAAGAACTTTCAATCATACGTAACAAATATGGATATCCTTAAATACCTAATATATAATTTGATAAACTCGGATTAATTTTTATTTTTTATGGTTTGTTGACTTATGATTTTGGCCCACTGAGGCACAAAATCACATTTGTAAGGCTTTAACAAGTCATGATGAAGAACACAGGTTTTCTTCTTATTTCTCAGCAGATATATACAATCTCCTAGCATCTTGAGGACTACATAGGGACCAATCCAGGGAATTTCCAATTTTTTTCTTATAGGTTGTTGTCGGTATACCAAATCTCCTGGATGATCTTGATTTGTACGGAGCCTGCTGTCATAATCCCGCTTCTGTCTTTCTGCGGCCTGAGGTAAACATTTCCGACCATGTTCATAACAAGCTTCCAAATCTCTTGGAACAGAACACTTTCAAAATTTCTCCCCTGATCAGAGTGTAACTCCAAAGGACATCCCATGCGAGCAATAAATTGTTCCACCATAACTTTGGCCACAGTCTCTGCTTGCTGATCTGGTAAGAATAGGCTTCGGTCCATCGCAAGAACCAGTCCGCTAAAACCACAACATATTTATTTCCAGATCGTGACTGGGGTAGGGGTCCTAATATGTCTATAGCCACTCGATCCATGGGAAATCCTACACGATAATCTTTCAAAATTGTGTGGTATTTCTTTCTTGGATTCCGATTTCCCTCGCACACACTGCACCGGTCTATGTGATTCTTTATGTCCACACTCATACCATACCAATAAAAACGTTCTCGTATTTTGTTCATGGTCTTGGCAGCTGCCAGGTGGCCACCTAGTGGTGAGTCATGACATAATGTCAGGACTTCCTTTCGAAGCACTTTAGGCACCAATAACTGTTGTCTGCTAATTTTGCTCCATCATGGGCAACCCATTTTTGTACTAGAACACCATTCATTCTGGAAATATTGGCCTAATTCAGGAAATATTTCCTAACAGCAGGACTCCGGGGTGATATTTCTTCTCGGGTATCAGGTAGTTTGCCATTGTCGGTCCAAAGGTGCAAATATTTTAAATCTGCATCTTCACGTTGGAGTTGCTCTATCTCTTGTACTGAATGGCCGCTCAGCCACGATGAATTGCATGCAGAACATGATTCCAAACTTCGCCCCCTGGTGTTAACATGCCTACATAGAAGTGTCACATTGTCTACTTCCTGCTTGAACTCGTTCCACTCGGTGGTATGCCGTTCACAGTACTTACACCCTCCACATGGTAATTTTCCAATGATATCAGATTTGGTGCATTCCCCACCATCAGGAGGTGGTAATCGTGACATTGCATCTGCACTTCCATGTTTCTTTCCCTGCCGATGCTCAATCACCATGTCATATTGTTGAATATACTCCAGCCATCTGGCCAATTGACCTTGAGGATCCTTAAATCCCAGCAGCCATCGCAGTGAACTGTGATCTGTCCTTAAAGTGAACTGACGACCAAGTAAGTATTGTTGATATTGCATGAGGAATACCACTACTGCCAATATTTCCCTTCGAGTGACACAATATTGCTGTTGTTCTTTACTTAATGTCTTGGACCCAAAAGAGATTACTTTCTCCGTGCCACAATGATTTTGTGATAAGACTGCACCCACACCCGTGTCTGATGCATCAGTGTCCAACACAAATCTTCCTGTAGAATTTTGTAGGGCTAGAATTGGTGGTTCACTTAAAGCAGTCTTCAGCTTTTCAAATGCTAACTGACATGAAGTGCTCCATACAAATGGTACCTCTTTCTTGGTCAATTGAATCAGGGGGAATGCAATATCACTGTGCCCATGTATGAATTTGCGATAATAGTTAGCCAATCCTAAAAATTGCTGTACTTCTCGCTTATTCTGGGGAAGAGACCAGGAACTAATTTTTTCTACCAGTGCCGGATTGGGTTTAATACCTTCAGGATTGACCACATGTCCCAGATACAATACCTTTTCCTGTAAGAAAGAACATTTCGAGGGTTTACGTTTCAGCCCTGCTTTTTCTAACCAGACAAAACCTTGTCTAGACGGCGAAAATGTTCCGTGTAGTCCTCATCAGAGTAAATGATCAGATCATCCAAATAAATGAGCAAATTCTTCCATTGCAAACCCCGAAAGATCAACTCCATACATCTCTGGAAAGTGCTGGGAGCATTGCATAATCCAAATGGTAAAACCTGGTATTCAAATAGACCAAACTGAGTAATCACCACTGTCTTCTCCTGGTCTGCTTTGTCCATTTTTAGTTGATGATATCCGCTTTAAAGATCCATTATTGAGTACAACCTTGCTGAAGCCAAACTATCAATGCACATATCAATTTTTGGCAATGGATAGGCATCTTTCCGTGTGACTTCATTAGTTCTGCGATAGTCTCAGCAATAGCGAATTTCCCCATCAGCTTGCTTCACTAATATTACGCTACTTGCCCATGGGGATTTGGACGGAACAATTACCCCTTTGTCTAAAAGTTCCTGAATATGTTTTTCTTCTTTTTCATGAAACTCTCTTGGGGTGCATCTCAAAGGTTATCTTATTGGGGCTGCTAATCCAGTGTTAATCTTATGTTGTATCAGATCACATTTTCCCAGATCATATTTATCTTGTGCAAATGCCAGTCTCCTTTTCTTAAGCAAGAGAGCCAATTCCCTCTTTACTTTTGGATCATTGATTTTGCGGCAGCACTTGTCATATAGATCTTTCAAGTAATCTGGAACATCACAATTTGCCGTTAACACTGTTTCTTCTGTTTGCAGTTGATTTATGCCAGTGCCAGCTGAGTATTCTTCCTTCTCTTCAAAACCCCAGTCCCTGGGTATCAATGGTGGGCTGATTTGCAAGTCCTCATAACAACAAGGAGGATCTTTCCACTCTGAAGCATCTGAACTACACCTCTGCACTGAATCCTGGAATTCCTCCTCCGTCAGGTCCAGAGTATCGATGACTTCTGTCACTGGTTCCAATATTCCAAGTAAGTCTCCCTGCTGTAATGTCACAGCAGTAGAACCTAAATTCAGACATCGGACAGGCACGCAAAGTGAATTGACATCCACTAGAACTTTGGCAACAGAAATTTCTGATTCTTTCATGTTCTGTGGTTCAATTACTGCAAAGCTCGCATTGCTGATTTTCTTATTGGCAATCCTAGCACTAAATACCATCTCATGGTTAGCTGGAAGGGTAACAGGCTGATCCAACACCACCTGATTTAATCGGTGATGGCTTGGTTTATGCTCCACTGCACAATCTACCCAATTTTCATCAATCAATAGTCCTCGCCAAAAATTCACAGTGACGTCATAATGGTCAATAAAGTCAGCTCCTAACCATAAATCATCTCCGATAGGAGCCACATACATAGGCCATATGTAGTCCTGCTCATTTAGCCAGAATTTAAAGTCAGCAACACCCCGACTACTTATCTTTCTTTCTTTTTCAGCAACTATCAGCCTGCGAGATGCTTTCCTGATTGGAGGACGCATTTTCTCTGGTAAGTTCTCATACACTCTATCACTTATCACAGTAACCTCTGTCCCAGTATCTACTACTGCTTTTATGGTAGTTCCAAACAAAGTCACTGAAGCCTTCGTTGTCACAGCTCTGACCTGATTAATCATAACTAAGTCATCTTTGGAGTTTGGAATGACCTGACTTGACCTGTCTTGCTTTACATTTTCTGAACAAAACTGATCCTTTTCAACCCCAAAGGATGGTTCTTGTTCTCTTGAACTAATATTATGCATGTTTTTATTCCTGTATTTTCCAGAAGATGCATTATTCATCACACTCCTGACTTCAGAGGATTCTTCAAACTCAATCTGGGACATGTCAGAAGATTTCCACAGAGATCCAGGAAGCGGAGTCTCCGATGTCATGGCCATGCATTCCTGGCCAAGTTCTTCACTCGTGTGAAACTTCTCAATGTTATTTGTTAGTACCTGGTGAGAGTGTCCACTATTCTGTCCAGCCAATTTCCCCTTGGCCACTCCAACAAGGTCACCCTCGGTAGAGTTGAAGTTCTTACCAGCACCCAGGCCCTGCAACCCATCTACACGAGCTTTTAAATTCCTTGTTGGGGAACCCACAGAATATTTCTCCCCCTCACATTTTTTTCTTCCACTTTCCCTTGTGTAAGACAGATTTGATTTTTCTTGTACATAACTTTTTAATAATTTAGAATGGGCTAACTCTTGGCCGTCAGACTTAGCCCCTTCTAGTTTTCCGTCTCATTCATATATATGGCCTCATCCTCTTCCACTTCTGGCTCTTCTAAAATTTCTCGAAGTTGTGCAGAATGAGCTGGTTGTTTGCATTCCCTGGCAAAATGACCAATTTGTCCACATCTGTAGCAGGTCTTTCGCTTGTCTGTGAATGACTTGCGATGGTTTTGCACCTTAACAGGGGATTTCACATCATCGTCTGTCAGGTCCGCGAAATATTTAATTTCATTCAAATTTAGAGCTTGAGCAGTGGTCTGCGAGCTGGATTTTGTGGATTGTTTAATTACTCCAGTGATGGCAGCCACTAATTTTTCTTGAAGCTCAGTACCAAACTGATGAAGACGTTCTTCGTTAACAAATCGCTTTCCCCCTATTCGTCTTACTTCCAAACCATCCATTTCTGGATCCTTTTTGTATTCAGAAATCTGTCGAAGACCAACATTTTTCCGTCGGCTAGTCTGCTTACAGCAATCATACCATTCAATTAAGTTAAGAGCTTCCTCAATTGTTCGTGGCTTCTTAGTGAGAATGTCAAAGACTATGCTGGGGTCCGGTAGTCCGGTAACCAGGTATTCCACTGCAAGAGTACTATACATCTCGGTACCCTCCATCCCAGGGTAGGCATGGGACATAGCTTTTCTAACTCTGGCCTCATATTCCTGTAGAGTTTCTTTGGATTGTTTCTTGATGTTCTGCAAGGTAGCTCGGTGGGTCTCTGGGAGCACATGATCTCCAAATCTGTGATCCAAAGCTCTCTGAAGGAGGGACAATCTTTCTCGAGTGCCTTGTGGGAGTCTGGAAACATAATCCAAAGCCTCTCCATACAAACTGAACATGAGTTTCCTCAGCATGGTATCTTCATTCCACCCAAATTGATCAGCCATTAAGCTAAACTTCATCCAAAATGCAGCAAACTCCCCTTTTCCATTGTACTCTGGAAGACGGGCTCTTGGCTCAGTTTGATCGGAAGACTATAAGTTTAAGACAGAAGTTTGGTCTGTGACTATAAGAATTGGAATTTTGAGCTTGATATGAATGGTCATTTCCTTCCGGTCTCCAACATGTATTCCTCCCAAATTGCTGGGGCCTCTCTGTCAGAGTGGAATTGGTCTGCCAGGGACCTTGGAAGTGGTGTACAGTCGGGTTCATCTGAGAATTTATGTGATGCCCCTCTCCCACAATAGAGAAGGAATCCCCATAATGCCTTGTTGGATATTGCTGTGTTATTCCATCAGAAGATGTTTCCTGGCCCTGGCCGTGGTAGACATCAAGATGACAAGATTTATTTAGGTTTCCTCCTTGTGAAGAGAATGCCAGATTCTGTCCTGCCGTCATGAATTTGTCTGTCACAATTGTTGGGCCACTATCCACTAAATTCTTTCCCTCACCCTGGCCGATTTGAATCCCCTGACCAGTAATTTTATTATTGAGAGTCATTTCAGGTAATGCAATGGTATTTCTCCATTCAGGGGCTCTTTGCACAGTTGAGGAAGTGAGATAATCTGGTATGCTAATCACCTTTGCCTCATTTGGGGAATTTATTGGAACATGGGGGGGCAAATCATTTGACAAAGGCAAGCATTGAACAGGAATTTGTGCAGTGGGGAATCCCCCCTGTCTGGATAATGCTGATCCTTATTTCTTGGTGAGTTTTGGACTGAGGAACAAAATCTATCTGATGAGAGCTCATTGGTCAGAATGGTTGAAGGTTTCTGCCCTGAGCTAACCCTATACTGTGCAGACCATGTAGACCTGACTGGGGTTTGCTGATCAATTGAGGTTGTAAATGAACCTGCCCTCTGGTGAGAAGTAGTGAGCCTCCTATCATTTCCATCTCCCAGCTCATTTGATTTAGTGGATTGTGGTGCCACCTGGTGAGAAGTGGTAGTCACCAATTTATCTGCTTGGGAGATAGTTGGTGGTAGGACATGTATGTTTGTTGAATGAGTATTCCTCAAATGACTCAACCCCTCCATGGACATACCGGATGGTGCTGAGGTAGTCGGCAGATTATTTTGGTCCAATGCGGTCAAATTATCCGGACCCCCCCCCTAGCCTGGGAATTCACCCTATCCAGAGAAATGGCAGGTCTTGGTATTATTTGATTGGTCACCAGATTTCTCCTAGTCTCAAGTTCTCCTGTGGAATGATAGGAACTGCCTCCCTGATTACCAGATCTGGCAGGCAAGTAATGAGGGGGCTGGGAAACGTGGTCAGAAATTCAAGTACAGGGATTGCCCTCCCCATGCATAAATCTTGAGGTCTGCAATACTGCATCCTGTCGTTCCTGAGCATGCATACTGCTCCAATTCTGAGGAGTTGACAATATGACCTGCGAAGGATGTTGTTGGGTGAAAGCTGACCTTGATTGGGAAATTGCTTGTGAAAATGATATAGTGGAAGAGGAGCAAGGAATTATCCCCTGATATTGAGAGGCCTGTACATCACCTACAGGAGCCATGATGGAAGAGGAGAATGCCTGGGATTCATTTGACAGACTGCTCATGGAGGACACTGAGTCATTATCTTCCATCACAGGGTTTATCACTGGATTTTCTCTCTCCACATTTCACTCTCCCACTCTGGAGGATGGAGCATTATTCCGGTTTGTATTAGCAGCCACATTGGGTGATATTTGAGTCTCATCCAATTGCATTTGTTCTTTATCTCCAACCATTTTTCTCTCAGAATAATGTGCTGTTTGTGATCTAGTGACTGGTCGTTTTCTGTTCACACTGTCATATAATCTAATTGACCATACACATACTTTATTTTACTTTAGCCAATAAAAAGAATATTAACTACTTATTGTATCCTGTTATTTTTCCTAAGATAAGTTGTAAATTTGCTACTGATTTGTTCCAATCACATGTATGTTCTTCTCTATCCTCTCACAGCAAGATGATCTTTGTTTGGAAACTATGACCAGGATCCCACCGCTGCCACCATTTGTGAGAATATTTTAATTCCTAGGTCTTATAGGGTAACTCTTGCTGTGAGTGGGGTTGGAGAAGAACAAACATAGCATTATGATAGATCTGAGATATATTTATTTACACATTTAAAGGTGAGCAAGCACTTGTGTGGTGCCAGATCAAAATGGACTGCCAGCTCAGCACAGCACTGATTGGTCTTAAGTCAATTTGATTACATCAGGTGAACATACACATGTACATGACAAGATATATAATTTACTTTCAGTTTTTAGCTCAATGTGACCTATTGGAGTGATACTCCAGGAGCCCTTTTTGTCTGATACTTATTCCTGAGATGGTTAACTTATTGTATTTGATTCTCTGTCTGAGATCATTACCTCTGCATTGGTTGTTAGACACAGGCTGATAACACTGTTGTAACACTGGCTGAGAATACTAGCACTGGCTGTGAATACTGGCACTGGCTGTGAATACTGGCACTAACACTGGCTGAGAGTACTTCTAGAATATAAACTACTGCTGATATTGTATGTTGAATGCTGGCTGACAGTTTGGATATCTGGACAGAACTGCTAAACAAGAAAACGTGGTGCTCCACATGTAACACGGATGGGAAAAAAATAACAAACAAAACAAAAATTACAATAAACAAAACAAAAATTACAACAAACAAAACAAAAATTACAACAAACAAAACAAAAATTTAAATAACAAAAAAATACATTTAAACACAAACAATCATTGCAAACTGATGGGGTTGTTGAAATTATTTTCATTCATCTTTTATAAACATTTAATTTGGTATATGAATGATTTTTTTAGCACAACTGTGTGCAAAGAGGTGCCTTTTCAGGCCCGATTACGTAAGTTGCCCTAATATCGCTCAGGCGCTAACTGCAAATCATCGATCAGACTTTTGCATGTCATCTGACTTCTAATTGTCCGATTTACACCAAATTTGAACTAAACTTACTGATAATTCCTTGTTCTATCGATTGGGAAGCATTTCCAAGCAATTTAAAAAGATAATTTTGTGCAACGATGAACGAACACGACAACATCGTTTTGAACGTTCTGCTTTGTTTACGTCACACACTTCTTTTCTTTTGTTTTACTTGTATATTCATACGCCGAATACCAGACTGGTCCCCTACTGAGTGTCAAGAACAGAGGGCGGCACCAGTCTAATCTATCGCATGCACACGAACGAACACTCCACAGTGGCGTCAGTTGCTTTAACAATAATGACCACAATTTGGTGTATTGAAAGCTTAACCACATATGAACATCATGACAAATTGAAATTATAATAGAGTAACAATATAAGTTGCTATGAGACATAAGGGTTGCACTCCCAGCAGAGGTCTGTCTGCTCGAGCCATAAGCTGCACATGACGGGTAAAGGCTGGTAGCGTAAACTTTGTTTGACCTCAATTGAGGCTCAAAGTAGGGTAGCACTGTTTGACGTCATTCTGGCACTATTCAGAGGTCAATACATTTCATGACATCATTAGTATATGGAAAAACTTGATGTCATTTTACCTATCAGTGCCTCAATGATGACACTCCATATAAAAGTGATGGCAAAAAGAAGTGTGCTTTTATACAGTTCACAACCCTTCTGCTGTTCTTTGAACTGAGTATGTGCAGAACATGAACTTCCTGCTTATACTGGCCGCCATATTGAATTTAAGTCGTTGAACAAAACAGAGAATATTTCAAATGCACATTCAATGGGGAAATGTTCGACATTAAAACATTTTTGTATGTCCCGTTGAGAAAACAAACTATTATTCACAGTTTGCATGTATTATTAATGTCTCTTGGTGATTATTTTACTTGAAAACACAGTTTAAAGGCCTTGTTTACATGGGCGAAAATATGTATAATTGACCGCAACTAACATTACTCCCGGAAGTGGTGAAAAGAAGGTGCTCTCTAGCGTTTGAGCGATAATAGGTGAAAGATCGGCGAACTGTATAAGCAGGCTAGAAAATAGGGTCTTGTTCAAATAGATTTTACAGACAATAATGGGTATGCATTTTTCAACAAGTTTATAGACATGAAAGACAAATACTTTTATCACCAATATGTGAATTTTGAACATTTTTTGCAAAATTGGTGCTTAATCCCTTTAATTCGACTATTCTATTTTTATCACATTGTGACCACCTGCTACTCTGTGGGAGGAATCAGTGATAAAATAAATATATGCTGGATATACTGAAATTATAGACTGATCATGGTTGGTCCCTGCAAATAACAAATATCATTTAGTTATTGAGTACAAATAGATTGCCTTGAGCCTAACTTCAGCTAGAACCCACATAAATATTAGTGATAGGCAGAGAATCACTTCACATTCCTAAAAGAGGTAAACAAAGGAAAAGAAGTGTGTGATGACAGAAAGTTCAACTGATGACAACATCGTCTTTGTGCATCAATATGGGACGTTATCAATTCATATTGCTTGGAAATGTTTTCTAGTCGATAAAGCATGGAATTCTAAGTATGTTTAGTTCAAATTTGGTGTACATGTAAATCAGACAATTAGAACAGAATTGACAATCAAAAGTCTGATTGATGACTTGCGTCAGCGCCTGAGTGATATTATATGCAAGATCTGGTATACTTATAATACAATGTATGTATATATATATATTCATTGTATTATAACTATACCAGAGATAACCATTATATCTGGGATCTATTATAAAAGAATCTAAGCATTTTGATATTTAGGTTGACAGCCCTGAAAAATGTAATTTTTGATATCTACCCACTATAGGGGCATTGAGTTCAGATGCAGCCAATTTGCATGTGCCGGGTCAAACGTCAATGAATATATGTGTACAAGAGTTTGTATTGCATATATGCATTGACGTCTTATTGGTCCCACCCACTCCCCACCCACTCCAGACTCCAGAACTCCAGACTCCAGAACTCTTATAATAGAGAACCGCATTAGCTTCCAGCCTATCATAGCACGTGGACCACTGCACGTACAGGGATACCCACATGCGTACGCAAATATGGTGAATCAAAAATATCAGCAATTCCTCACCTTTTAAAGGCAAATGATGTTGTAATCTGCGCTATCGACTGTTCTTCCTTCAAGTGGGTATCTGGCCATCTTCTAAAATGTATTAGCTTGTGGTCTGTGATTTTAATATTCCAAAAAGATATTAGGAATGTTACTTTATATTGCTAAAGTACATCATATTTGTTTTATGTCATCGCCTCGTGCACGTGCCAACCATTGACATGATGTCATTGACCAGCACGTGCAGTGAGAAAAAAACTGATGCGGTTTTCTCTGGATCGAGGAGCTCACGCAAAAGACCACGGACAGAGCAAGCGCAAGTGATGTCTCCAAGATCAATTTGCATGAATTTTTCCGTTTCCCTCTCGTGACCTCATTTATACATTATATAATACATAATAATATATTATGTAATATATAGGTCACTCAGTGTCAGCTGATGCCTTGAACACACTGTCCGTGCAAAAGACCCATAGGTTGATGACTCAATGTCAGATTTTTACGAAATATTGAATAATTTATGTTAAATTAAAATAGGTCTATATATGGATACTGTGAATAGAATTAGACCTACATGCAGAAATATTGTAAGAGTTGTTGAAAAATACAAAGCTGATCCCCCTTTTTGGGCCTCTGTATTTTCTCATTTGAATATGACGTCATGAGATTATTTACTCAGGTAAACAATGAAAATATGACGTCATACAACACGTACTTCACGTCTGACTGCACATTCTTCGTGAACTGTGCACATATGAGATTCTGAGCATGATGGAATATAGGATATACCTCAGTTTTTGGAAACAAATTATGGTAAGTATTACTTCAAATTTGATCATCATATGAAAAGGTCAAATTGACCTTAATTTATGTGAATCAAGGTAATTTAGATGGATACTTTGTCGCCGCCAAAGATGATGTCGTCAGCCGAGGTCGAAGATGGTCAAGGTCACGCAGATATATTCAAGAATGAATTTCTTTGCACAGATGTCATTTACAGCAAAAATGAAATGTTAACAAATATTAGTCGAATGAATGGTAGAGAGCTTAATAGAAATATAAATGAACGAATTTCAAGATCAGATTTGCCAAAATTATTACAATGCACATTCGACGACAACAAAGCTGCAGACGGTAACAGAACTGCGGTCAGCTGTGCATTTCCATTTTCAAGGCATTTTTGCGCTTACAAAAATATTCTCGTCTGCTTGTTGCCTGACACATGAATGTAACAACAAAGTCAAATTATGTCATAATCATATACATCCCCAATCTCTCGAATGATAAACTGAATCACAGTTTTGTTGAATCTGTTGTCGTTCTGCATTCGGCATCGATGTTGACATTGTTGTTTTCATTGCAGACACAATTGCTTTAGCCTTTCGCTCCAGTATACAGTTCACAACCCTTCTGCTGATCTTTGAACTGAGCATGTGCAGAACATGAACTTCCTGCTTACTGGCCGCCATATTGAATTTAAGTCGTTGAACAAAACAGAGAATATTTCAGATGCACATTTAATAGGGAAATACTTAACATTAAAACATTTTTGTGTGTCCCGTTGAGAAAACAAACTATTATTCACAGTTTGCATGTATTATTAATATCTCTTGATGATTATATTCCTTGAAAAAACAGTTAAAAGGCTTTGTTTACATGGGCGAAAATATGTTTAATTGACTACCCAAACATTACTCCCGGAAGTGGTGAAAAGAGGGCGCTCTCTTGTGTTTGAGCGATAATAGGTGCAAGATCAGTGAACTGTATACAGACATTACTCCCGGAAGTGGTGAAAAGAAGGTGCTCTCTAGCGTTTGAGCGATAATAGGTGAAAGATCGGCGAACTGTATTGTAATTTGTAGGTCATTCTTGAGCAAAGGAGAGTAAAGCACGAGAGATGGCTACGGTATCTATTTTCCTACCCACCTTAACTCAAACCACCAGCCCTAATTATATTCCAAACTTCCGCATTGTCATTGAAACTGTTTTATACGATAACACAAAACGTCAATAAAGTCAGCTTTAAGTTCGCGAAATTGGATACGCTTAGAATAAATTATAATTTGCTTGTTAAACAAGAAAAAGTGGTGCTCCACATGTAACACGGATGGGAAAAAAATAACAAACAAAACAAAACAAAATTTGCAACAAACAAAACAAAAATTAAAATAAACAAAACAAAAATTACAACAAACAAATCAAAAATCAAAATAAACAGCAACAAATATAGCATGGTCTTTTTTTTAATTAGCAATCTTTATTCATCTCTTAAAAACATTTCATTTGGTATATGAACAAATTTTCTAGCACAACTGGGTGCAAAGATGTGCCTTTTCAGGCTCGATTACGTAAGTTGCCCTAATATCGCTCAGGCGCTATTATAACAAAACATACCGAGTCGGGAAGCTGGGTGAGCGGATTCAGTGAGTTGGTGATTGCGGAAGGATACCCTGAGCCGAAGGCGAAGGGTATCCGTCCGCCATCACCAAAGAACTGAATCCGCTCACGCAGCTGACCGACGAGGCATGTTTTGTTTTTATACCTCAGACAACTACTGTATTTTTAAAAAATGATACATGAAACAAGATATTTATCGTTAAAAACATTTGTAAACAAAGCGCACCTCATTTGACCTGTCGGCAATGCTTGTCAAAAAGGAACCATCCGTGTTACAAAAATCAAAATAAAACAAAAAATAAAGATAAAACATCTGCCTACCTACTCTCCTTTGCATCAGGTTCAGTATATAACACCTATATTGAAGAGGCCTAGTAAAGCTGGGTACTGCCTACCTACCTACTCTGGAAAATGTCGACAGCCCTCAAGGTAGAGAATCGAATCGAATACCTCTGTCTAACATTATTGGGCAATGTAAGTGCAAACACAATATTTAAGATTTGGTCTTACTATCATTAGCTATGATATGTGCATGTTGGGGTAAAAGTAAAGAACCAAGCGAAGCTTTTGTGGCATTTAAGTGCCGTGAGAGAGGTTTTCTCCTTCAGGACAGTGTACACCAAATATGGGCCATTTTAGGAATACTTGGAATCTTAAAAAATAATTGCATCTCTAGGGAAAATAACTACTTTTTTATAATAATTAAGGAGCACAAATAAGAAGAGTCAATAAATCAGCTATATGTATTTTATTACAGTAAATAATGTGATAACAATGTGAAAACATTGTGTTACATTACAGGCAATTAGGGTTCTTTCAACATTGCGACACTGTATATCTATTTCCATATAGCTATTATGTATTTTATCTGTACTTGAGCAAAAAGATGGCAATATTAGGTCTTGCACATAGTGCAAATATACAATCGTAACGTTCTGCACATAGTGCAAATAAGCAAGTGAGGTGTTGCACGCGTGGTGCAAATGTACAAAAGTGGAGTTTTGCACAAAAGATATATGGAGGTGAAGTGTTGCACACATGGTGCAAATGTACAAAAGCAAGTTTTGTACAAGGTACATATAAATAATACACAAAAGTAAAGTTTTGCTCAAAGTACAGACATATAACAAATGGGTGATGCACAAATGGTGCAAAGGTGCAAAAGTGAAGTTTTGCACATGGTATATATAAATAACAAAGAAAAATGGAATTCTGGTACATAAATACATAAAAGTGGTACAAATGGTACAAAAGCAAGTTTTGCACATGGTAGTAGTACACACATTTAACTGCACAAAGGTGGAACATGAAGTTATGCACATAGGTAAAATGAAATGACATGATTTTCACACGGAAGTTACATACACATACCATTTCTATCAATAGCACAATGTTGTCAACAGGCAGACCACCATAACATCAGCACATGAAATTTGAAGACATGAATGAAGATAAAAAAATAAACAAGAATACTAATGATAACAAAAACACACAGATGAATGCAATTTGAACAAAGTGGCGTATTCTTGTAACGCACATGGTCTTAAATCGATCATCCTGTGTTGGTTTGGTCTCAAACAATTCAAAACTGACCTTACTTCACACATGACCAGAGCCGAGCTGTACATCACTCAGAGTGACTTAGGTGAAATGCATGTGATAAGCTAGCAATGCTTGACATTAAGAGCTAGTTTTCTGTGACTCTGTAAGACAAAGTCAACAGATAATAACTCGAGTCTCAAAGCTAACCCTTCTTTTATTATTGCTGTAAATTGATGAGAAGAAAATGGGCAGACAGTAGGATGGACATATCCACAGCAATATGCTACCTCAGCCAAACAACTTAATAGGCTGATGGAAAAAATATGGATGAGTTAAAATGCTCCCGCTCGTTTCCAAATAAATCAGAAAATTACTCAACACGATGACAGAAAAATAAACAGCCCTTTGAAACTGTAGTAACAATGAGAAACAATTTCCCACACCCATCATCGCGATCGTAAAATCCATGATCTCAGAGGAAATTTGAAGGATAAAAAAATAACAATTTAAAAAAAAAATCAAACCCAAAAAGCTGAACGGCCAAGATAATTACTGTTGACAGGTCAACTGTCGAACCCACATCAAAAACATGCAAAAAACAGAAATATTTGCCATATGCACCACCCAAGCGTGGGGTAGAATGATATACAATGCTAAACGTTGTGCTCAGTCATGCTACAATGTGATCAGTTTTGGTGTTGAGACCAGGCAGGCGATCCAAACAATTCAAGACCAAATGCTACATTAATTTTTTACATGAAAAAAAGGCTGATATTACCAAAAATGCAGTCATGAATGAAAATTTCTTAAATGGGATGATCAAACCTATCGTACACTGTGCAAATTGTTTCAAAATAGATATGTGTCCTCACATCTGTGAAAAAATACCTGACAAATCAAAATACGTTACGTTCACAACGAACAGCATCGAAATGCTGCAATAAATACTTGTGCAGGATGAGGAATGTTTTTTTTTTTTTTTTTTTTTTTTTTGGTTGACTTGGTTGTTGTGGTATTCTATTTCTCGTTGAGGTAAATAAATATAAATAAAGTATTGAAATGTCATTATTGTGTAGTTCTTAAAACTACTCTGTTGCCCCGGTATGTCTGATGCAGTTGAGCTTCTTGAACATTCTGCGACATTTGGACAGCTTTCTGTAGATGATCTTGAAAGGATTTCTGGTCTTCCTGGAAGCCTCTTTCTCCAGTGCACGTCTCTCGCTCTCAGCGCAAAGGTCAGCCAACTCTTGGTGTCTGCGGCGCCTGTCTTCCATGATCAACTAAAATAAAGAATGAATATTTTATAGTAAATTTGGAACAAATTCTTTTTATGTTTTATAATTCAAATATATCATAAATTGGTTCGGCCTCTACTTTAAGTCAAGCATTTGACTTATTTATAATAAAGTAAAACACTCACGTCAAGAGCGGTTGGTTTTTCGGCCTCGGCATCTGCCTCAGCTGTGCTGGTAGAGGCTTCTGCATGGATTGCATCGACTTTCTTCAGAGCCTGCAAATACAAATACAAATAATAATAATAATTGTTGATCTGTTACATATGTAAACTTTACATGATTGATAACAGCATCAGAGAGTCTGATATTCATTGATAATACTTACCATGTTGAATCTCTTCTCGGCAGCATGTCTCATGTGGAAATCCTTTAACCAAACTGAATCTTTGCAAGGAACTGTCTCCTCTTCTTCAGATTCAGATTCTGTGTCTTCCTCTCCTTTAAATTTATATTCTGTGTATTCCTACAATTTAAAATTATTCAATGATATAATTATGGAACATCATTCTTTTACAATCAAGACAGTAAAAATATAAAGCCATTGAATCTTATTATGGATTTGAAAATATTCAAAGCAAATATATTTAAATGTGGTGAAAAAATTTGTATATAATTTACCAGATCAGAACTAGTGAGGCTTGGGAGATCTTCATCAGAGAAAGAATCGATGCTAGAGACACTCTTATTTCCCTTGGATTGATCGGCATTGGATTCCTACAATTTGATGTGAAACAATGATATAATCATTTAAAAATGACTGTTGGTTATCTTATTTGCCAGTTTTTACCGTAAGAATTACGGTAAGAATTATTTTGAAATCACTCTATGTTGATCTGGATGGAATTGAAATTAAGCTGTAGAATGTCATTAGAAATTTGGAAATATTCAAAGCAAATGTACTTAAATGGGTTGAAAAATGTGTATATATAATACCTCGTCAGAACCAAGGATGCTCTGGAGATCTTCATCAGAAAAGGAATCGATGCTAGAAACTGTCTTCCTTTCCTTGGATGGAACAGCTTTGGATTTCTACAATTTAATGTAAAATAATGAAATAATCATTCAAAAACAACATGATTGTTGAATATCATATTTGAAAGTTTTCAATGAACAATAGTAAGACTTATATTGCAATGACTTTGTGTTCATCTGGATGGTATAGAAATTAAGCTGTATAATATCATTATAAATTGGAAATTATTTAAAGCAAATATGCATAAGTGGGTTGAAAAATGTGTATATATAATACCTCGTCAGAACCTAGGATGCTCTGGAGATCTTCATCAGAGAAAGAATCGATGCTAGAAACTGTCTCCCTTTCCTTGGGTGGGTCAGCTTTGGATTTCTACAATTTGATGTAAAACAATGATATAATAATTCAACAACAACAGGACTGTTGAATATCTTATTTGCAAGTTGTTACCGAACTATAGTAAGAATTATATTGCAATCACTCTTTGTTCATCTGGATGGTTTAGAATTAATCTGCAGAATCTTGTAATAAATTTGAAGATATTCAAAGCAAATATATTTAGATGGGTTGAAAAATGTGTGTATATAATACCTTGCCAGAACCTAGGATCCTCTCGAGGTCTTCATCAAAAAGAGAATCGATGCTAGGAACTTTCTTCTTTTTCTTGGATTGAACAGCTTTGGATTCCTAAATTTGATGGAAAACGATAATGTAATTATTCAAATGTTAGACATGTCACTTGCAAGGAGTTGCATATGTACTGTAAGAATTTTATTGCAATCTCTCCGTGCTCATCTGGATAGTGAAGAAATTGAGCTGTTAAATCCAATTATGAATTTGAAAATACTGTATACCGAGAAAAATTCGCGCCTAGTTATTTTCGCGCCATCGCCGTTTAAGACAGGTTCGCGCCGTTTTATTTTCGCGAATTTTGGATTTCTAGTACATAATATTATCACAAATTACGCTTTGTAGGTCGAGAACAGAACAAAACAAAAAAATTCGAAACACTTTGGAGTGTATCAACTCGCATTGAAATATTAATATATTGCGCAACGATGGATCCCTGGTTTCTCATCGTGTTGCCGCACATCAAATTTACCGTGTTCCGCACATCGAATTTCTGTCCAAGCGGGAAGACACGACTCCGAGCAGTAGAAACAATGACGAAATGCATAATTTGTGATAATATTGGGTAAATACCTTTATTTATCAGATCATTTGAAATGCAATTAACGCTTTGTTTCGACTTTGTTCTCACTGATTCCAATTATCAGCGTTCACAGTTTTGCATTTCGTCTTTGTTTCCACTGCTTTGAGTCGTCTTCCCTTTTTGGCAGAAATGCTTTCACACGTGGATCGATCTAAATTGCGTTTTAAATGATAAATAAAGGTATATACATAATATTATCACAAATTACGCTTTGCAGGTCGAGAACAGAACAAAACCATCCATTATTGCGCAATATATTAACTATCGTTTTCGCGCTAAAACAAGAGCCTCTTCCCGTCACTTCCGCCTTTCAAAATTGCGACCACGTGTTTTGTTGAGTTGTATCTTCCCTTTTTGACAGAAATGCCTTCACACGTGGATCGATTTTAATTGCGTTTTAAATGATAAATAAAGGTATTTACCCAATATTATCACAAATTATGCTTCGCAGGTCGAGAATTTATCCATGAAGTAAAACGTAAATATCATGTACGTGACGTCGCGGTAATTCACGTCCGTAACACGAGGAGAAGCCAGGGATCCATCATTGCGCAATATATTAATATTTCAATGCGTGTTGATAGACTCCAATTGTTTTCGCGTCAAAAATAAGAGCTTGTCCCCGTCACACCCGCTTTTTAACATGACGACCTCATATTGCGTAATGCATCTTCAATTTCGCGTCCATTTAATTTCGCGAATGACGTCCTGGCGCGAATTAACGCGAAAATAAAAAGGTCGCGAAAATTTGTCTGTATACAGTATCCAAAGCAACTATATTTGAATGGGTTGAAAATTGTGTTTTTACCTCATCAGGACCTAGGAGCCTCTCAAGGTCTTCATCAAAAAGAGAATCGATGCTAGGAACTTTCTTCTTTTTCTTGGATTGATCTGCTTTGATTTCCTACAATTTGATGGAAGATAATAATAGAATTAGTTGATCACATTCACTTCCTATTTATGATGATTCTATAAAAATATTACTGTTGGGTTTCCGATTTGCAAATATTGTGTAATTATAGTTGCAATCAATTGCAATCACACAATGATCATCCAAATTATTTTCAAATCAAACTGCAGAATCTGATAAAGTGCATAATAAATATATCAAAATTGTTGAAAAATATTGTCATATTATACCTGGTCAGGATTTGCAAGCCTGGAGAGCTCTTCTTCAAAGAGAGCATTTGCTTCGTCTTCAGCTGTCTGTGCAGCTTTCTTTCCACGACGTTTTGCTTTGCCTGTGCTGATCTGAAAGTAAAGAAAAATTAATTGCTTAACAAAAGCGATGCACTGAAAGGCTTGTCTTGTGGTTTCTTACAGGATGAAAAGCTTTATGTGAATCAACAAATATCCTACCTTGTCAGAAGTTTTCTTGGAAATCTTGTCTTGTCTGTGGCTTTCTTGATTGTAGAGGGCATTGGCCTCTCTGATATCAATCGCTTTTTGCAATTTTTCCTTCTTCTCTATCTTCAGCTTTTCTGCTTTCTCTTTGACCTGAATGTGATAAACTCAATGCCTAACAAATGCGATCCACTGAATAAAATGATGTTTCATTATTTTATTTAGAGAAAAAAGATAACTGAAGAAATGAAATCAAATATCCTACCTCATCAGCTGTTTTTTTCTTCTCCTGCCTAGAAATCTTGTCTTGTCTTTGGCGTTCTTGATTGAAGAGGGCATTTGCCTCTCTGATTTCAATTGCCTTTTGCAATTTCTCTTTCTTTTCAGTCTTCAGCTTTTCTGCTTTCTCTTTGACCTGAATGTGATAAACTCAATGCTTAACAAATTCAGTCCACTGAATAAATGATGCTTTTTTGTATTTAAAAAAAAAATCAAAGTTATTGATGATGAAATGAAATCAAATATCTTACCTCATCAGCTGTTTTCTTCTTCTCCTGCTTAGAAATCTTGTCTTGTCTGCGGCTTTCTTGATTGAAGAGGGCATTGGCCTCTCTGATTTCAAGTGCCTTTTGCAATTTCTCTTTCTTTTCAGTCTTCAGCTTTTCTGCCTTATCTTTGACCTGAATGTGTGAAATTATTTTTTTTTTGTTATCCTCCAATTAATAGAAGATATCGACTGAATCACCAAACATCACATAATTATAACATTTGATTTGATTCAAGAGATAGTCTGAAGTTATTACCTGGTCTCTGTGCATATCTTTCTTCATGAACTTGGAGTCATGTTCGATAGCCTTCCAAAGTCTGTTCCTTTCGGCTTTCTGCATCTTCTTTTCAATCTTCTTTTTGATATCCTCAGCTGTCAGCTCTGGTTTCTCCATTCTGGTGACGGGCCTTGTAGCAGTCACTGGGCCTTGGGATTCGAGTACCCAGGCACAACCATTGTGAGCTACACAAATGTAAACCAACAACAAACTGTATCAACTACTCTTTCTTGTGCACCCGATTTTGTGATGCAGAACTGAATCCGTATCATTTCATAGGATTTTGCACAAAATGTTAAGAGTACAAATCCAACCTTGAAATGGATTAATCAACAGAGATTGTACTCAAAGTATTAAGCATGTTTGCAATAAAATAGGTGAGATCATCGTGTTGTTTGCGTATGTTGATAACTCTACTGTGCTTCACCCTTATCACACTCTATTCTTTTAAACATAACTATTGCAATGTACCTTTGGAGACCTTCTTTGTGGTCATGACGTCCCCGTCTGCGTCCTTTACCTTGACGTTCTTGTCTGGCAGCTGCTTCTTATTA
Source organism: Amphiduros pacificus (assembly GCA_949316495.1). Classification (NCBI taxonomy): domain Eukaryota; kingdom Metazoa; phylum Annelida; class Polychaeta; order Phyllodocida; family Hesionidae; genus Amphiduros; species Amphiduros pacificus. Next base: position 39,048,521 of record OX439000.1, on the reverse strand, counting down.
ACTGGGAGAGGAGTCTATGGAAAACACAAAATTCATTGCTAATTGGCCGTTGAAACTAATGGCAAAAACAAGGGAGGCTAGGTGAAACAAGACACATATCAAAACATGCTTCCTAAGAAAAACCAACATAACTTCAGATAAGATATATTATAACTGACTTATTATTGCTCTCAGATTGTAAGGATAAATGTTTATGTTTGCGTCAAGTTTATACGTGTAAACTATAATAATTAAGGATAACTAAATCAACTAAATACAACCACAAAACCCTGGTTATCTAGTGAAAAAAATAATCTGGAAATTCTTAATGGAATTTTGAACAGGTAATAATTTATGAATAACAGTGAAGTCGGCCCCAAAGTGAAGTCGGTCCCGCTGTGGGTAGGTGAACTCAGCCCCCAAGAGAAGCCGGCCCCAGTCACTCTGTACCAGCTCAAAACTCATGAAATCTCCTTCGAGAAGGCTATTTGGCCATAAGGACATTAACTAACCCTAGGGACCCTCGGTAGCCGGTAACTTGATAATCTAGCCACCTAAATCTGCGGACCGACTTCACTTAGGGACCGACTTCACTTGTTACCATAATTTATTCATTGTTGTATATGTTATCAATGAACTTGAGGGAGAGGCGGCATTCAAGTACACAGGAACTTCAGACTTGTCATGGTTTTCTTCTGTTTTAGAATACAACAGGCATATTCACTTAAAACCTGCGTGCAACCTTGTTTTATATCATTTTCATACTTAAATGAATTAATTAACTGAATTAATGGTTGTAACAATAGAACCAGTGAAGCCCTTTCACTCCAACACACAGATTTGCGGGATTTTCATACACACTGCCCGCAACCCGCAACCCGCGCAAGTCTAAGAGTGGCTAAACCAATCAGATGCAAGTGCGTGATCACGTGAACCTATTGTTATCCTCGCAACCCGCAACCCGCGCAAGTCTAAGAGTGGCTAAACCAATCAGATGCAAGCGCGTGATCACGTGAACCTATTGTTATCCTCGCAGAAGCTTAGATGCCCATCCACAACAGAAATGTTAGAATACTACTTTATACCACTTATGGGTCTTAACAAATCTTGGTTCTTGTTCTCGCCAATAACACTTTGGTTGGTTTGCTTAATTTCATTAGCAGCGTATGCACAGAACCTGGGTCACCATAAAACACATATTTTCTAACTATGCCAAGGACCATACATATCCTTTCTAAATGTTTAATCTTTCTGTAGAAATGTCTTGGATAGTCCTTCAGGCTCAGCACACCATGGGATACCTTTCTCTTACCTGTTATGCACATTTTATAGGTTTAAGTTTAGAAGACGAACACTGCGGTCACTAACAGCGCCATTTGGGGACCTAGAGGCCTCACTTAAGGATCCAGCAGTTTGAAGAAGTTTAGAGAGCAGAAACTTTCTAGTGTTTTAAAAGAGCGTTTCACAGATAATGTACATCGTATTTCAGGGTGCCTTTGAGTTGTGGGTTGTGCTATAAATCTGTATAAATTCCAAACAAAAAACTAAGCAGAAGCGGGTTTCACTATTTCTAATACTGCTGTTTTCATTTCTCAAAAGGCACTGAGACACTACTCGACCTGGCCTTCAAATACAACTAAATAATACTTTCTTGGTTTGTTTGTCGGTAAAGTTACAAAACTAAAGATAAGCTATTTTCAGAGAGATGGATTTGATTATAGAGTTGTGGAACATGCATATGTGTAGCATGAGATTCATTAGTCCCTCAAAAGACGCTAAAACAATCACCATTCTCTGAAGCTGAAATAAAACGGGTGAACACAATCATTTATCCTTCCTCCCCCTTTGCAAGATATATTGGGTTAAGATAAAGTGTGAAATATTTTTATTTACCTCGTCCCAGATGGCAGCAAGGCTAGGGATGGCTGTTCTAGTCAGCTTGCTAAGGTCCATGGGTGGCAGTTTGACGCCTGGGATCCCCACGGCGATGTCCTCGGTGGGGGAGGGAGACTTGCGACGTGCGACTTTCTCCTTCTTGCGTCTGCGCTGCTGTACCCCGGCCGGCTTGCGGGCGGCAATGCCTTGGGCCTCCATGCGGCGCTCATTCTTGCGAGGGTGGGCCGCCTTGGGTCTGTCTCTGAAGCTGCTGTTCTTGACAGCATCTTCCATTTGTGTAATGATGACCTCTTGGTCATTTTTTTGTTGGCGGAGGGCCTCCTCTAAACGCTCCTTCCTCCTCCGGGGGTGGGCCGCCATGGGCCTATCACTGATGTTGCGCGTGGCATTTTCATCAGCTTTTTTGTCTTGAATGTCAACATTCTTGACATCATCATCAAAACTGGCATTCATACCTGCGATAGATGTCTCGCTGGTTGTCTGAACATGTGCTTGTCGGCATGACAATGTGTCCAGCGTGAATCCACCAATTTTTTTTCTAAGATACTCCATGATTATGAAAACGTGTCTTCATCAGAACTGTGCGCGGTTTGTTGTGATGAGCGCAACCGTGCGTTGCTGGGGGATGGAACAATAGTCAGTCACGTGACTTTGATCATCTACAGAGAGGCTGCGTAGCGCCCCCCGTGGGCCGTCGCAGATTCAGAGGGTTACTTTGCTGATCAGCCGATTATCATTTCTATATGAATTCTTTTTCAAACTGGTGCGCAAGTTCAACCGAGTCGCAAGTATTCTCTCACGTGGTTGTTATCAAGTATTTTAAAAGACAATCGTAGTTTATAATCCTATCGCAGATATAGTTAATGAAATGAAAATAAGGAGAATAGACAGTTACAGTACAGAAGTATTGGAAGCGCAAAAATCCAAAATATTTGACAAAAACAATATAGATTATAATGCATGTGGTGGTGATTGTGATTGTGGTGGTGAAAATCTAGTTAAAAGGTAGAGTTTGTAATATTGCCACGAGAGCGGAGGTCGGTAGACATTCTATCAGTGGCCAAGCAATCACTCAGGTCAAATAAATTTGGCTAAAAGTCTTTGCAAAATCCATTCTACATGATGTATATTTGTGTAATCATGAAGAGATGTATGTTGGCAACACAACTGCGTGGTTAACAAAACTACACAATATTGTTCTTAGCGACCTGGGAGCTCATTTCTTGTGGAAAAAATTATGGTTCAGTTAGCAGAGAAAATAAATATACCAAAAAATAAATTCCGAAATGAAAATCATTTTCACCGGGAAATTATTCCAAAAAGAAATGGAAGATCAGGGTATATATACATGTATATTAATACCAAATATTTCAGTTATGAAAACAATTTTGGTTGTGATGCAATTATTTTTAAACAGAAAGAACTGTGAAAAGATAAGAATTAGTGTCCATTCACCACTCACTGGAGATCGAAATGCATTTTATGATAAAATGTGAAAGATATGAATCAGAACGGAAACTGATATACGGTAAAAATTTTGTAAAACATTTTCTCCTGATGAAAATCTGAAGAAAATGATGTTTCTATGCTAATAGCGGAATATCTTTTTTTAAAGGAGGCGTGGTTTTGGAAATCTTTTTTTTTTACATTTGAGTAATAATTCATTTACAATTTTGTTGTATAGTATTCTTAACTTATTAATATATCATATAAATATTTAGTAATTGGAATGTAGTTAGAATATGATCTTTTTTTTGGTTGAGTTCCGTGTTATATATTGTGTTTCCAATATTCTGTGTTTTAAGTTTGACATTACTATTTTAAAGCTGAACCTTAAATCGTCTGATAATAAGACCAATCTTTTTTGGGGGGCTCAGAACTGTATTTGTGAAAAAAAAAAACATAACATTTTCTTGTTTTAGAACTCTCTCAAATGTTTTTCCCGAGTTCGTTGACGATTGGTGGATGCGCTTTGATACATATACAGTTCCGGGTGATAGACTGGTGCCGTCCTCTGTGTATCCACGATGTTCTACACTCGGTGGGGGACCAGTCTATTCCGGGTGACTACACATACATATATTGGGATATGGTACTGTACTGTCCCCTGAATGAACTTCTTGCATTCATGAGGGGTTGCCGGTCATCTTTTAATCACACCGAGAACATGGTAATCAGGTTTCCATTTATTTTGACTTGTTACCCTTAAAACAAGTTGGTCTTACCTTAGAGTGGTATATTACTCTAAGGTCTTACATATATGTTGGACTATTCTAATGCTTCCCAGACACGTGTCCACTCTTTCCTGGTCATTGTACTGGTCAACCTCAAAATGCTGAGATTTAACAGATATATTTTGACTGTTAACTTCCCCTGTGAACCTATTCATGCTGTGAGGGTCCATACCTTTCTTGAAGGAGGGGGCTGTAACTCAGTCAAACAGATATGTAGAAAGCACATGATTTTGTTTATCATCATCGCTTTTAAATGATTAGGACAGGATATGAAATGGATATCAATTTGATCATTCCAAACCTTTGCATTTGACCAAATTGTGTTTGAAGAAGGAAAACTTATTACGAAACATTATATATAAATTGCAATGTACACTGCATAGCGAGGTAAAGTCACACTCTACCTCCACAAACCCATCACAATTCAACCTTCCAAATTGAAAAAAAAAGAAATAGTCAATATTTTGAGAATATTACAAGGTTTCTCCAAGTATGTTCTTGGGCGTTAACAACAGGTTTCTGAATAGCTTTTACACTTCACCTAAAATATTACAGACAATTATATTTGGGATGGTATGAAAATTATGACAATAGATTACTGGAGGTAAATAAATCGTATTTATTTTCTATTTCACAAATCTGAAACACCATTTTTCTTGTTTACCATTTATATATAAGTATATTAGCTCAACGTGGCACCATATAAGATTGGAGGGGGAAGTTTATTTTGTACTCCATAAATACAATGCACACATTTAACTTGAATTGGAATCATCTGAAGATCAGACAAAGAATGTCAGTGATGCAAATGATGTTGCAGTCTTGGTGTGTTTGTGAAATAAATCCTGCCTTTTCATTGGCTTCAAACCAGGAAGGGAATTCACATACAGTATGCCCCAGTGATTTTGTGTGTCACACGAAGAGAATTTATTTGTGAACACAATGACTAAGTCTTTCATATCGTGCCAATATAAAGATCTTGTGTTGTGAAAATACGCTTAAAGAGAGTATATATAGTATATAAAGATGGCCGATGAGCAATACACTGATCTAAACTTTGACAGCATGGACAAGGGACAGTATGAAAACGGCGATAGAAGAAATTATGAAAGTTTACGAAGTGGAGATATAACAAGTTTTCATAACAATAAAGGTAAATATATATTATGGATAAAGCTACTACATATATATATATATGTAGTAGCTTTATATATATATATATATATATATATATTATATATATATATATATTTAGTACCTCATATCTGTACCAGCTTATAAATATATATATATATGGCGCAGTTGGTTAGAGCGCCAGCTTAGTAGCACCAGTTCCTCTGTTGTGATCCAAAGGTTGTGGGTTCGATCCCCGGCCATGCCGAGATGTATATATATATATATATATATATATATATATATATATATATATATATATATATATATATATATATATATATATATATATATATATATATATAGATCTTTCATGTCTTATAAATAATAAATATATTATTGGAATAGATTAAGATAAATATATATATATATATATATATATATATATATATATATATATATATATATATATATATATATATATATATATATATATATATATAGATAGTCCAAAGTAAAAAGGTAGTTGTATACAGAGTATACAGGGTTTCAGGTTTTGTCCGGAAGGCTGACTTTCATCACTGTGTACATGACACATGTGAAGATTTCTCATTTCTTAGTAATCGTCGTCTTGTTCCCACGATTTTAGGGCCATTGGAATCATTGGTATAATTGGAGATATTTATAAAACTCGTTCTATTTACAACTTATCAAATGAAATCTATTCTAATCTTTTTGATGATTTATCTTAATCTATTCCAATAATATATTCTAATTCAATCTAATCTAATCTGATATTCTAAATTATTGTCGTCTTTTCCAATCTATTCTAATCTAGTGTAATCTAATCTAATATATTGTATTCTAATTGATTTTAATCTAATCTAATCTATTCTTATCGATTCTTATCTGGTTTTATCTATTCTGATCCATTCTAATACAATTTATTCTGATACCATCCATTCAAATATAATCTGTTCTAAAACAATCTATTCTAATCCTAGCGATACCTATCTATATCAAATTTTTTTTAAAAATCACATCTAAACGAGATTATGAAGGAAAAGCAAAAATCTCAGACCTCTCTTAATTACAGGTGAAACAGAGGAACAGTCATACAGTACAATAAAAGATGATGATCAGATATACATAGAAGTAACAGATCTACCCTCCAAGACCATTAAGCCAGAGCATGCCACATCTCAACACGCTTCCTGTGTCCCAACCTGGGGCAAAACAGTTATAGTTGCGGTGGTTAGCGCCTTGGTGGCAGCAGCATTAACCGCCGTCATCATACTTATGGTTGTTGGACCAAATGACCAAACAGGTTAATATAATTATATACATACTTATATATATATATATATATATATATATATATATATATATATATATATATATATATATATATATATATATATATATATATATATATATATGTATGTATATATATATATATATATATATATATATATATATATATATATATATATATATATATATATATATATATATATATATATATATATATATATATATATATGTATATATATATATATGTATATATATATATATATGTATATATATATATAAAATCAGAATTGCCTCTGGACAAAGCATTCGTCATATATTATGCATATAATGTTAATCCATCTGTAAATCTTGTTACGTGTATGGCCCACGAGAGTTTTTGAGGCAAGGTTTAGCCTTTACTTTCAACCATCATGGTTTCAGTACTTTTCCAGTTTGACAAAAAAAAAACCAAAAAAAAACCACTCAACTGAATTTACCCCCAACACAATACCTGTGAGTGCACTTTCGACATCACATTTTAAACTTCTGTTCCCATCCCTCTAATGGATTTTACCTTCCAGTCAGTTTGGTCTCTCTTAAATCAGGGATTTTACAATTAGAAAAAATCTGATTACTTTTTTTTCTTGTCACATTCATGCTTCAATTTCAATAATATCAATACACTAATTATATATATATATATATAATGACTCTCAATGTGAAAGAACTACAGACATCTGAAAGTGTCATTATTAAATGAGAAAAATAATTAAAATGACGAAATATAAAAAAAATATACTGGCGTTTTTGATCATATTTACTAGAGTGGAAAATGCCAAAATATTCCCAGTACATTATCTTTGTCAGCGTGAGTGATGTGCCCCCATTGATCCATGACGTGGGGTTTTTTTTTCATAAAGAAATATACCTGACTTCGGTGGGGAAACACTGGAGTAAGGAACAGTTTGTGGGGTTAAAAGTTGAATAGGGCGGAGTATTCGCCCCTTTTGTGGTTGCGTCAAATGATTTGTGAAACCTGTAGCCAAGATGTGAAAAAACCGAAACCAAGATGGCTAACAGTTGGTCGAAGATTGCATCGAAATCTCTTAAAGGGCCTAATCAGAGACATTTAAATATCTCTGGCCTAATGGAGAGTTCAAATGCCAAATCTTAAGAGATTCTCCCTGTTTTTGTTTCTATAAATCCCATACATATATGCTCATTTATAGCAATAACTGCCAATGAGAAATGTCTTGATATACATGTCATAAATTTGATTTGCTAATACTGGTCCGATTGTCATGCTTTTTTTTATCAAAATGTCACATTTTTCACATTCTTCCCAATCAAGGCACCAATTCTAAAATCTAAAATTTTAACTTCGATATTTAGCTCCATTTCTTTTTATTTAAAAATGAAGTAAATGCAGAGATATTGTATTAAATGTCTGGTAAATGAAAGTTCCCCTTTAAAATGAAACATTCCATATTGGCAATACCGTCTAATTAGTCTTGACAAACTCCAAATGCATGATGTACACATGTTAAAATTCGTCTTAATGAGTGTTAACCCATTACAGACATAAGTGGTCAAGAATCTTCAACAGCGACACCTGGAAATCAAGACCAAAGTGCTCATCAAACACCAACTCAAAGTTTGATGACAGCGGGAACTACAGATATAATGTCCTTGACAACTGAAGGTTGGTTTTAAAATGATTGAATCTATTTCTTTATTTACTACCCCAAGGCTTAAATTCGTTATTGAGAACTTAACCATCACTGCTGCCGTCATGAATAATTTTAACACATTTCAACGTCATCCGATCCATCCCTAACCAAAAACATGTTTCTAGTCATTTTCCACCCTTTAACTATAAACGAATAACAAAATATCAACAAATTCATAATGACATAACATATGCTGGATTATCCTTGCAATAACTGTCAAGTGATAACAAAATTATGAAAGTGAACACAAATTATTATTGATATTCAAACAAGAAAATATGTTCATCGACTATTTAATGGGCAACTTTCACTTTTTATGCACACTCTCGCAGTATGGAGGAGAATTGTAACTCACATTGATCCGTGGGGTCTTATAGTATGATTGCACAAGGAAAACGATTTTTGGTGAAGTTCTTAATGAATGGGTAGCAGAATGATACCTCGAGGGCTTCATACCACTATGACGTCGTTCACATTAACTACAACAAATGGTCATATTTCATGGGTGTTGCAAGATTGTTTTTAAAAGTACGTTTGTGTTTCCATGGTTACTGACATGTCTTTTTTTATTGAACAATTTCAATGTATTCGCACGTCTGTTCCCAAATAAAGAAACTCTATGTCCTCCATATCCCTTATCTGTGACAACCACCCTAAAATATGTTCTCCCTTTTCCAACTGTGTCTACCACCCTAATCTATGTCCTCCCTGTCCCTTATTCATGTCTACCACCCTAATCTATGTCCTCCCCATCCCTTATTGATGTCTACCACCCTAATCTATGTCTTCCCTATCCCTTATTCATGTCTACCACCGTATGTCCTCCCTGTCCCTTATTCATGTCTACCATCCTAATCTATGTCCTCCCCATCCCTTATTGATGTCTACCACCCTAATCTATGTCTTCCCTATCCCTTATTCATGTCTACCACCGTATGTCCTCCCTGTCCCTTATTCATGTCTACCATCCTAATCTATGTCCTCCCTATCCCTTATTCATGTCTACCACCGTATGTCCTCCCTATCCCTTATTCATGTCTACCACCCTAATCTATGTCCTCCCTATCCCTTATAGATGTCTACCACCCTAAGCTTATCCTCCCTATCCCTTATTGATGTCTACCACCCTAATCTATGTCCTCCCTATCCCTTATTGATGTCTACCAGCCTAATATATGTCCTCCCTATCCCTTATTCATGTCTACCACCCTAATCTATGTCCTCCCTATCCCTTATTGATGTCTACCACCCTAATCTATGTCCTCCCTATCCCTTATTGATGTCTACCACCCTAATATATGTCCTCCCTATCCGTTATTCATGTCTACCACTGTATGTCCTCCTTATCCCTTATTCATGTCTACCACCCTAATCTATGTCCTCCCTATCCCTTATTGATGTCTACCACCCTAATCTATGTCCTCCCTATCCCTTATTGATGTCTACCACCCTAATATATGTCCTCCCTATCCGTTATTCATGTCTACCACCGTATGTCCTCCCTATCCCTTATTCATGTCTACCACCCTAATCTATGTCCTCCCTATCCCTTATAGATGTCTACCACCCTAAGCTTATCCTCCCTATCCCTTATTGATGTCTACCACCCTAATCTATGTCCTCCCTATCCCTTATTGATGTCTACCACCCTAATCTATGTCCTCCCTATCCCTTATAGATGTCTACCACCCTAAGCTTATCCTCCCTATCCCTTATTGATGTCTACCACCCTAATCTATGTCCTCCCTATCCCTTATTGATGTCTACCACCCTAATCTATGTCCTCCCTATCCCTTATTGATGTCTACCACCTTAATCTATGTCCTCCCTATCCCTTATTGATGTCTACCACCCTAATATATGTCCTCCCTGTTCCTTATCCCTGTCTAAAATACACCAATACATAGTAAATTAGAAAAGATAAAAGATATGGTTTTTACTGTAATTTCCCTCCCCAAATCATGTTTAATGACATTGGGGAACAAATCATATACAGGTCCTGTTCGTTTTGGTTTAAGGTGGCCTGTCATTTAGAATTTAGGAAGTATTATAATAATCAAAAGGATATTGTTGATATTATCCGGTACATCGCAAATTGTGTTTATTCACAGTATATTTAGACTGTTAACCTACATTTGAATCAGTAACATCCCTCCCAAAAGGTTACATTTGAAAATTGCGTGGTGAAAATAGCGAAAAATAAAAAAATAAAATAAATAAAAAAAACCAGAAACAAACAAACAAAATTATAAAAACAATCAAATACCACATATATTTAACGTATTAATGTATAATCATTTTCTTTCTTTTTTTTCGACAGGGATTTCAGTCCCGACGCTTGCCATCATTGGGGGGACATGGAATAGCACATTTTCGTCAAGAGTTGACTTGTTCTCCATCATCGATGGTGAAGTGGTTTACAAGCAGAGAGGGGCAGATCTACCTTTTCCTTATTGCTGTGGAGCGACTGCTGTGAGAGGAAATGAGGTCTACGTCATTGGAGGTCAATACAAACAAGGGACCACTAATGCCATCCGATACAACGCCCTTATTGATACATGGGAGACCCTACCCTCCTTGACTGACAGGTGCTGTGAGCCCTCAGTGTCCATACTCGGTGATAGGCTGTACGTCGCTGGGGGGACGTGGAGTTCCACGGTGGTGCAGTACCTGGACTTGGAGGACGTGAGTGCGGGGTGGCAATCAGAGGAAACTCATCTACCAGAACTGAACTGGCAACTAGGGAGTGTAGCGGTGAACAATAAGATCTATATATCTGGAGGGTATGCAGGGGGTCTGAGCAACATAGTCAGACCTCCAACTCTGATTGAGTGGTCCATCGGCTCAACCGAATGGACATACCTCGCTGACATGAGCATATCTAGAAGTGACCACTGCATGGTGAGTGATGGAAAGGACAGGATTTGGGTCGTCGGATGGTGTCACCCTTGCAGCAATCCCCCTGTTGAACAGTACACCATATCAACCAACACATGGAGAACTATAACAGATTGTCCTAAAGAAGTGAACTTCCGCCTTTGTACATACTGGGATCAGTATATCATCATCAAAAGTTCCGAAGACAGCGAAGAAAATGGTTTATTTCATTTATACAATGTGGAAAAAGACGCATGGACGTCATCCACAACAGTCCCCATGCATAATCCTGGACGCCCAATGATAGCTTTAATATCAACAAACTAAGCCTTCCAATTCTTTGAATGGAACATTATCCCAACAGGCTACACTGTTTGAAATAACACGAATTTCAGGTTCTGTCGTGGTTAAATGGTGGTATATGCAAAACCATTTCCTCATAAAAAAAAATAAAAAAATACGTGAGGTTAATTTCTAGATGCGGGTTCAATAGGATACCTTTATGCTAACTGTCAAGGGATGTCTCAGTGAAATTGATTACCAGATGGCGCCACATTAAACATTTTAGATTATTAATATTTGTAAACCAAACATATAGCATTTCAGTTTAAAAACATACACAGATTTATTTCTAAGAACCAATTATTTTATGAGAGGTAATAAGAGTAATCAAACTGATACATGCATGTAAATTTCTAGGTGAATTTTTTGGTGAGGATTCATAAGATAGTAGTTATTTATACATTTTAAAATGGTTCACTTGTAACTGCTATAGTATGAATATTGAAAAACAACACAATGTGTCTGATCATTCGATCATATCTATATTTACCATTTTTAAAGATTGGGATTTATTTAGGATGACATTTGATTTCTGAAATTCACATCTTAACCGTGTCATAAACATTTGTGCGCAAATGTTTTTATATCCTCAAGTCATATCTTAACCAGGCCATAAACCCAGAAATTCACGTCGTGGAAATCACGTCTTTAACCATGTCACAAACTGGAGCAAAATTCGCGTCTTGAAAGTGAGGTCAATAAGACGTGGTTATCTGGGTGTCCACTGGTCTCTAAGATTCCAACCAAAAAACGTCACTCGGTTCTGACGTGACGTGTCGGCTGGGATGGTTGTGCTAATTCCATGTTGCAGGTAAAGGATTTGAAGTCATACGAATCGGTACGGTTCATACTTCACAGAACAGTTTTAGTGTATTTCTACCATTTATTTTGAAATTAAAACATTACCAATGTAGATTTTTTAATATATGGATTTGAACTCAAGCAAGGCAATTTCATTAAAAAGAGAAATATTAACGTATATTTCGTCATATTGCATATAAAAATACAAAGGGGTTATTTAGATATAATTCTAAATAATGATATTATGTTCACAACTGGCATCTCATTGACAAAATCAAGGATAAATACATAATGGCGCATATAGTGTTCATGTTCACTAAAACTTTCGCCAAATGCTGTTGGTCCAAACATCTTTCAGGTTTCTGGGTTTTTTTTATACTATTTGCCTACCAGCTGCTTTCGAATCATACCAAAGTATTTAATTTGGTTTTTATGTCCTGAAATCATGTTTTGAAATAATGTCTTAACATATATGAAAGAAATACAACGATGGATTTGTGTTAAATTTAATTATTGCATTGCATTACATTATATTGTAAATCATTTAATGTCATTTACAAATGAGACAATGTTTACAACCAAAAATTATGACCACAATTTATGATATCTATATAACTGTATAGAGCCAGAAAACAGAAAGGTTCCATTGAAATGTTGAGTGATACATGTCTTCTATGTCTCTGCTATTTTTAATTTAGAACACATAACTCCCACCATGCTATGGTGAGAACAACTTCGCTTAAAATAGCACTCACCTATGTACAATCGTCAAAATAATATTTTTTATATACTTTTTAAGACTAGTTTTATTTATTCGTTATTGAAGGCAATCCATATTTGATGACAACAAATATTAAAATGCTTTGGTCTTGTGAATCAGTGAATTACAGAGAGTGCCCCTGGCATACTGACGCAATATGCAATATTTATCCTTCATGCTACCATTTGTATTTGCCAAAATACAAATATGGTTCAGTTGGGAAAGATGTCTTCAGATAGGTCACCAATTCAACCAAGCGCACATCATCAAATTACACGGCCAAGAGTCAAACATTTCCAAAATAATACATCCAAAATACGCTGTAGCCTTGGACCCCAGAGCCCATCTCTAACCGTCAACTCAACCCTCTAAATCCCAAGACACCGCTTGCTTGCTTGCTTCAACCTGTTGCTTGAATAGATTGGGGCTAAATATATATATATATATATATATATATATATATATATATATATATATATATATATATATATATATATATATATATATATATATATATTAAGGCAAGAACATGTGAGTGCAGTGTTCAGGGAGACAGATCTCTCAAGTCTCTCGGACTCTTGAGAGAGATCTGTCTCCCTGAACGCTGCACAAACTCATGTTCTCTTGTCTTTATCTCATACTTTTCCACTGCAGATAGATGGGGTTTGCAATCAACTTTATCCTCAAAGCAAAGCAGTGAAAACATGGTAATAAGTACAGAACTATGTTGTGTGTGGCTCAAGTGGCACTTTCCGCCAGACCAATCGTGTGTAAACGGCGAGTCCATCTGCCGCCATGTTCGCCAGCCCGCCATAGAGTTGGCGGACCGCTGCTTTCGCCGGCGGGCAAAACCGCCACAGATTTGGCGGAAACTGCCGGCTTCAATCGTGTGCACCCTCATTTAAGTTCTCAGCTCATTTACATAATGTAATCAATTTTATATTACTACATGCAATGAAGCTAGGCCACCTATAAAGCACTATATGAAATGGGTGTAATTCTGTCTTAACTGGGTGAATAGTCATCAGTTTCGAGATTCCCACAAACGGTTGCAGTCTCTGCCAACAGGGGTCCCACCTGTCTGTGTTTCAAGGTCCCCATGACCCAAATCTGAAATGTCTGCTCCAGGTCAAAACAAACCCAGACAGTCATCATGTTCATTTCAGAGAAATTAACGCATGATTTGTTGAAGACTAGCCTTAGACATGATACACATATTGACAAATTTTATGACATTTGTACACAAACATATTTAAACAAGCATTTTATTCATTTCAAAAGTATTTAAATATGAAAAGAATCTTTGAAAAAGATAAAAGGAAAGTAGTTCGGCAGAGGGGTGATCTGTGAAAGTAGTTTGGCAGAGGGGTGATCTGCAAAAAATATCTCATAGGTGCAGAACATTCTCTTGAGGCACCAAGTATGAGATAAAATGCATAATGGCAGGGGAAATGGCCGAATATAGATGGATTTGGGGGCCGAGACAGAACTAAAGAAAGTGAGGGACTGAGATATAACCCATCATCTCTTGTGTTCTGTTTTTTACCCAGTCCCCAAACCTTTTGATGTACATTTGGCATTGTCACGGCAGACCTCCCTTGAAATCTCATGAGATATCTCCGAATGCAAAAGTTTAAATTGCGTTACTGGCAGGGTAAACATTTGTTGTGTTCAAAATCATGAGTTCTTCAAATATGAAAAATCAACATACGATGTGAAGTATTAGCCTGAGAAAAAAAATGTATCATATATTTTGAAAGTTTAGATTTTTTATATTTCCTTTCAAATATTTGGTTATGTCAAATTGGATTAATATAACAACAACTATTTCTGTAGATATTAGAGTTTTATAATATGATCATGGTTTACAGTACAAATATGTGTTATATGACAGTAATGTATATTTTAGATACAGTAGAAATTGCTGTAAAAATACAGCAAATGTTGCTGTATATTTACAGTTACTTACTTCAAACAGTGTGCGTCAGGTAATTATCTTGTTATTTATGATTTAGGTGTCCCTTCTCAGGGAACATATAGATTCCCATGCTAAACCCCCTGCGACTTTTTTTCCGTTTGAAAGTACAACCAAAGGTGTCCTGAACGATTCCTTCGGCTCTCGCCTCCCTCCAAGCCCGCCCGAGGCCCTTTTCCATCTCGGGCACTCCTGGCGCCGGGAAGTCATCAAACACCACGACGTTGTGTTTGGGATTTGCCAAGGTTTGCATATTAACAAGGTCCTTTTTGGCTATATCATAGTTGTGGCCTCCGTCAATCACCAGCAGATCACAAGCCCCTTGGAGTGTGTTGTAAGCCTTGGGCACAGTCTCAGTGGAATCTCCATATAATATGCTGAACCTCCCGGGAAAATTTTCCTGGAGATAGTTTGCCATTATTTCTGTGTGTGCATGCTTGTTTATATCAAAAGAAACAACTGACGCATTCGGGTTAGCTGCCAACCACACAAATGTACTGTGCCCAGCATTGAAACCAATTTCACATATTCTTTTCACAAATGGTAACCTTGCAAGCACATAATACGACCTGGTCTGCTGTTCCAACTCTCCACTGTGCCCATCAGTAAGAAATGCTGTGTTATATTTGATGACCTGTCTTGCTTTTTCCTCAAATTTCTTCCTCATTTTGATATAATTATCAGACCCCATGTAAAAGTCATGGTTGTTGATATTGTTGAAAAGTAGATCGCAATAGTTGATTGAGGTGGGGAAGATTTGATTAAGAAGGCCCTGAACTGTAGTCCTTGAGGTCAGTGGGTCATGAAGTGACACCTGGTGGGACGCCGGGTGCAGGAGGAGGAGCCCAGAGGTAGCCAATAGGAAAGCAATTAGAACACGTGCCAGGTCACATGGTGATGATATCAGTAATACCACTGTCCTTTTTGCCATGGAGGTCATTCTGCAGGTTATTTTCATGACATATTGCTAAAATTACAGAGAAAATCAATGTGGTGTTTGAGTTTCAATTTTAGCTTGCACTATTTTGCTATTTTTTCTGATTACGAAAATCACGTCACAAATATATTGAGGTTATACTTTCACAAATAACAAAAATGATTTTAAAGAATTGAGAGTTTATAAACTAACTAGATTAAAAGGTTTATATTCTAGTATATTTACTACAATTGGGCCCTCCCCTTTTAGAATTTAGAATGACATAGTAGATGTACATAGCAAAAAATGCAGACCTGTGAAACCTGTTATAAAATTAAAACTGTATCCAAGTCATAATTATTTAGGCAATACTTTGCTTCCTTCTCAGGTTGTTCATGGATGTTCTTTGAAAACATTCAACTACAATGAGATTTTGGAAACCTTCACCATGAAAGCAATACATATTTAATACTAGCTCTTCAGATAAGGTAAGTCTCAGCCAAAATAAGATAGTGAATACTTTCTCACCTGTTTTTCACCATAAGCTCAGTAAGCAGTACTTGACACTGATAACTTTATGGTTTTATACATTATATTGTTGTAAAGTAGTCCGGTAAGTATCAATCATTATCTCCCATATCTAAAAGGCAAATCATTTGCCTTAGGCTAAAAACTACAACAGCCACTAAGAATTAGTTTAATGTGCAATGTGCATGGTAGAATAGCTCCAAGGTAATTAAGAGGTCAAGTCAAGTTGTTTTACGTATAAAAATGTATTCTTAATTAAGTTAATAATTAGAAGACACAAAATCATAAAATTGCCAGAAAAGCATTATATATTCTGATTTTTCATGGTAATTTGGGTCAACCTGATCTATAATACTATGAAGATGTGGGGGAAAATTAATTAACACCATATTTAATAAAATAACATGCATCCTTCTTTCTGCACTGCAAAGCTTCAATATTATCTTGCCCCGGACTCACGGTCATATCTGACAGGCAAATCCTACCTTGGTAGAAATTATTTTCTCTAGGGGATCAATGGTAGGTTAGATATATCAATATGATTTAATTTGAATAAGATAAATGACAAAGGGCCAGAGTTTTCCATATTTATCCAGTTGAAATAAGACAATCTGCATATGAGCTGAATAATGTTGATTAAATTACTGTTTATATTACCATTATGAACGGATAGTAATCGTTTGTTGCCGAAATATAAGACATCAAATTCAGCATTTTAACGTCAGTCATGTAAAGGGAAAAAGCATAAATGAACTACATGTACGTTAGCTGAAATGCATAAGTTTAACTAAGTAAACTAACAAATGCATTAAGCTGGTGATATATGGTCCTAGTAGAATTTGAAAATCAAATCTTACACAAAAATATAAGCTACCTACAATGTACAAGTCCTCATTCAAAAGTTGGACAGATTATTATGCCCAGGCCATTGTGCTCAGGTCATAGGTCACACATGGAAAACAGTACAATCTTAAAATATTTTTAAGTGTTTAGGCTAACTCTTATCATTGTAAAATGAGAACTGCTAAAGTTATCTAAGATATGGGAAAACCAAAAAATGTTATGTGGCTCAGCTTATACATTTTGGTATCAGAACAAAAGATACACATTCTGTAAAACAGTGATAACATTTATTCATGAAAGCTCATACAATCATCCTAGCTGGATAAATCTGTGCAGATTGGTAACAAAATATGTACCATAACCAAATAAGTGTTTAAGGTTTGAACAATAGGCAATAAGCTTATTCCACATAAAATGCCCCAAAAACATTTATCTTTAAAAAAAAATTGTCAGTACCATATATTACTCTATTTACAATCCATTCCATCATGTTAGCTCTTAAGAAGACATTAATTATGGACAACAACAAAAAAAATCTCATTAACATTACTGGAGGAGATAAAAAAACCTAGGAGTTATCTACATTGAGATTAGGCCACAGTATTACTAACATAAATAAGGGCGGCAATAAGTTGTAATTAAACTTTGGCTAAAGTAACATACATCTTCACATGCAAGTTTTGAAAGCGGATAAATATACGAATGTCATATATATTCATAACCACGAATAACATTCTAGAGATTATTCAATGCCCTGGTTGCTTACAAAAGAATATATATTAGTGAAGTGCCTAACCTTAATCTTGCCAAATGTTACTCATATGTTACATGTTATCGTAATAGGAAATAAGATATACTTTAAATCACTAAACCGGCTATGCTGTTCTAACGTTCAGCAATTTTAATTTAATTTTGGCATAGATTATCATCAGTGAAGAGTTGACTTGAGATATCCTTACAAACTTATGTAATTCTCTACACTTTGTATCTCCACATATTTAATTTAATTGGTAGCAAAAGTTGAGTGAATGTCTACTTTAGTTTCTTGAGCTCTGCCACTCCGGGAAAGTAGAAATATGTAGATGAGACACATTTTGTGAGCCTCATGATATCATCCGAGTGTCCGTCGGTATCCTTGCCAACCATGCGCTTCAGCATGTATTCAAAGTTTTCTGGAGACTCTGCATATGCAATAAAGAAGAGACCTGAGTCACCATTCAGGGTACCGTAGGGCTGAGACTGGCGAACGATGCGGAACTGCTTGGCTTGCTCAAAATTGGCACCTGTAATTCAAGATAATACATATATAGAGGTTTAATGAGGTTAAAGCTATAATACATATATAGAAGTTCATTTAGGTTAAACCTATAATACATATATAGAGGTTAATTTAGGTTAAACCTATAATACATATATAGAGGTTAATTTATGTTAAACCTATAATACATAGGTATATAAATCTAAAGAGGATTCTGTCATCTCACATTTGATTTTATAATTGTGTTTATGTGATCAAAAGGCCAAAGTTTCTACTTGAAGTCCACAGGATTATTGGAAACATAACCCCATGGGTTGATAGCTCTGCTGACTTGAATGAAAACACATGAACTGAGATAAAGTGCAATAAACAACCAGGTTATGATTTTCCATACAAGATCCCAATTCAGTTTTGATGAGATATTCATTAATAATTTGCAAATCATTATCATGTTACCAATGCAATATTTCATGCACAAAATTTGTGATTTTTTCAAAAATCTAATAGCTATCACTAAGTTGTCAAGGGGGCTGCCATTTTGAATAACATAGCCAATGAGAATCAAGATAACAAGTTGGGGCCAAATTTGATATGTAACATGCATTTTGATTGGTCAAAATCACTATCTGCTCAATTCTGCTCTTGAAAAGGATTTAAATGATCATTTAGGAAGAAATGTTCAAAAACATTACAAAAAAGCAATGATATGCACAGTTCAAAGGCCATTGATATATGTTTATTCACTTTTGATGGTTGTGAGATTTTGCAAGTATACAAATTTTGAATTGAAGGTCAATGTGTCAAGGTTAAAGGTCACATGACTAAGAAATTATAATGAGGCATAGCTATGACCTATGACATTTCTGTATACCAAGTTTTACTTTCCTCTAATAAGTGGTTGCTAAGATATGCTCCGTACAAAATTTGTCACTGCACTAAGGTCACTGCACTAAGGTCATTGGTGACATCACTAAGATTTGAAGGAATCTGAACCTTCACCTCAATATCTACCTCTGTATAAAACTTGAAACATATATTACTGGTAGTTTTGGAGAAGATTTTTTTTAAACATAGTGTTGATACATAACAGATATTTAGTATTTCCAGTTCATCGTTCATGAGTTATGGCCTGCACAATAATACAAAGGTCAAAGTCACAGAATCAAGGTCAAGGGTCAAATCTGTATAAAATGTATATGGTGTTTAAAAGAGTGTTGATTTATAGCAGATATGAACTAGATTTTATTCACTTTTAATGCTTGAGATGTTGCATGTTCACAAATTTTGAATTCAAGGTCAATGTGTCAAGGTCAAAGGTCACATGACTAAGAAAGTACGAGGCACGGCTATGACCTAAGACATTCCTGTATGCCAAGATTTAATTTCTTTTTGTAAGTGGTTGCTGAGATATGCTCCTTACAAAATTTGTGACATCAAGGTCACTGCACTAAGGCCAATGGTGACATCACTGAGAATTGAAGGTATCTAAATCTTCAACTCTCTATCTAGCTTTGTATAAAATAGTGTTGGTATATATTATATAAATATATGAAGTGCATTTAATTCACTTCTAATGGTTATGATGTGGCATGCTCACAAATCTTGAATTCAAGGTCAATGTGTCAAGGTCAAAGGTCACATGACTAAGAAAATATGATGAGGCACGGCTATGACCTAAGACATTTCTGTATACCAAGTTTTAATTTCTTCTTATAAATAGTTGCTGAGATATACTTCTTACAATATTTGTGACATCAAGGTCACTGCATTAAGGTCAATGGTGACATCACTGAGAATTGAAGGAATCTAAATCTTCAACTCTCTATCTAGCCCTGTATAAAATAGTGTTGGTATATAAAAGATATGAAGTGCATTTAATTCACTTCTAATGGTTATGATGTGGAATGTTCACAAATTTTGAATTCAAGGTCAATGTGTCAAGGTCAAAGGTCACATGACTAAGAAAGTATGATGAGGCACGGCTATGACCAAAGACATTTCTGTATACCAAGTTTTAATTTCTTCTTATAAATAGTTGCTGAGATATACTTCTTACAAAATTTGTGACATCAAGGTCACTGCATTAAGGTCAATGGTGACATCACTAAGATTTGAAGGAATCTGAATCTTCAACTCTCTATCTACCTCTGTATTAAATATGAAACAAATATTACTGGTAGTTTTGGAGAAGATTTTTAAACATAGTGTTAGTATATAACAGATATGAAGTGTTTTTTATTCACTTCTGATGGTTGTGATGTGGCATGTTCACAAATTTTGAATTCAAGGTCAATGTGTCAAGGTCAAAGGTCACATGACTAAAATTGTATGACAAGGCACAGCTTTAACAT
Source organism: Amphiduros pacificus (assembly GCA_949316495.1). Classification (NCBI taxonomy): domain Eukaryota; kingdom Metazoa; phylum Annelida; class Polychaeta; order Phyllodocida; family Hesionidae; genus Amphiduros; species Amphiduros pacificus. The sequence continues at coordinate 39,027,625 of OX439000.1, read as the reverse complement.
ACGACATTTCTGCATGGCAACTTTTAATATCCTGTAATAAGTGGTTGCTGAGATATGCTCAGTACAAAATTTGTGACCTCAAGGTCACTGCACTAAGGTCAATGGTGACATCACTAAGATTTGAAGGAATCTGAAACTTCAACTATATATCTACCTCTATATAAAATATGAAAGATGTAGTACTGGTAGTTTTGGAGAAGAAGATTTTTTTTTAAATGTTGACAGACGGACGGACAGACGGACAGACAGACATTTTCCCCCTCCTAAAGCTCTGCGAGCTAAAGTCTCAGCAGAGCTAAAAAGCAGATGGATAGAAAGATGAAAACAGCAATATCATTTCTCTATTAATTTTTTTTTTTTTTGCTGAGGAGTAAATAAATCCAATGATAATATGAGCAAAGCTTACCACCAGTCATTCTAGCTACGTGAGATGTGATAGATTTGTTCTTCAACTCGGTGCTGTCCTCTATGGCACGGCCAACCCAAGCCTCCTTTTGTGCATCTGAAATCATGTATAATATTCATAAATATATAAGAAATTATAAATGGAAATGCAATTTAAAATGAAAATATCAAAAGGTTTTTATCACAAACGTTTAAATGCAGATTTGATTCTGAAAATTATAAATATAAAAAATATAATGAAAGTATTTATATAAATAAATTGCATTTGTGTACTCGAGATACATTGTATGATTTCTGCAAAGATATAATTCAGAAATAAAAATTATAATACCAGCAACTACTAAAACTAATATAAATACCTAAAAGCTGTTCAGACTTATTATTTTTGTAATGTTTGTGGACATTTCCTGGAAATGCCTACAATTTACTTGGGTACTTGGTTTTCAAGCACTTTTTCCTTGCATAATGTTTATACCCAAAACTTTGCAATCAAAAGTAATCACCGATCATATTTCCCCTCCATATATGTCTGTGCCATTTGAAAGTGGACAAGTCTTCTGCTAAATCCAAATCATCCATTGGACACTTGACAAGCGATCTGGTGCAAACACCAGCTTAGTAAAGTTTTGATAACTCTTGACCATCTTCAAATTGGGACGATGGAGTGATTTGGCTCACATAGGCCTGTTTGTCCATTAATGTTTGTCCATTGGTATAGGCCTTACACCCGGACAGACCAAAATAGGTGTCACATGCTTGTATACATGTGACCACCTGGTGGTCAAAAGAGTACAGCCAGTACTTTCAGTAAAACACAATAACCATGGTCGTTATACTTTGGTTGATTTTAGTGAGATAGCTTGCTTGTATCACAGTTTCGTGGCCACATATCATTTAACCATACCCCAAAACTCTGTAAAACTGCCTGTGACTTCTGTGGTTTCATGTCTATAACACTATAATAAAGTCTATAACACTATAATAAAGCATAATCAAATTAACCTTTTGTTGAATTGATGACATCATGCCTGTGTATCCACTTCATGGCAATCTAGAATATAAACATTCAGGGAATGAATGTATCTTTATGTAATTTTTACTATTTTTTATATAATTTTGAATTACACAGTGAACATAATCAAAATATTTGTACTCTTTCTAACATTTCAATAATAATTTTTGCTTCCAATACAATATTGAATGAAAACAAGTATAACATTTGCAAAAGTTTCCTCTTATTTCAATCATATAAATTTTGCTGATCAATGCTATACTGAAATTAAGGAATATATTTTTTAAAAACAAGACAATATTAACTTACTGTGTAACTTCCTCCAGTGGACTTTTCTACTGCTACATCATGTCTTTCTTCATCATCTGCTGGGTTCTCGGTACCTGCAAGTTAACACATCATGATTAAAAACAATGCGATTATGTTAGGAGATTTCAATGACTGCACACACACACACACATTCCTTGATTGAAGCTTTTTTATTTCAAGTTTGAAGATAAGATATTTTTCTGATGTAATTAAATTTTACAAACAAAACAACTAGTCTCTGCTTGAATCAAGGATTATAGCACAGAATATTACCATCAATGAATCCTGAGAGATCTCGTCCACCTTTGAAGACCCACCCATAGATATCTTCGAACCTGTCCACACTGTCAGCAGGCAGCTGGCTGAGAATGCGCTGGGCCAGCTCAAACAACTTGCTGCGACTGTGGCTCTTGGCATGGATAAAGATATCACCTCCTGAAATGATGGAGAAAGAATTATGCAAGAGATAATTTCTCCAAAAAACAAAAGAAGAACAATGATACAGATTAATTTCTAATCTGTATAATTGTTCTTCTTATCTTTTTGGTTTATTAATCTTATTATTATCATTTTCACTAATTATTTTATTAAATTTGTTTTGAAGCTGATAAACAGTATGTTTTAAACAGTGCGTTTTAAGCTGGGAGGGAAAACTGCACAATTTACCTTGAACAAAGTTAAAAGAATCATAACCCATTGTCAGTAGTTATAGTTTTATTTCTAAAAATACTTGAATGTTCTTAGTTACATATGAATCCTTCAGAAAACTGTTGTACCTGTACTGGGCATCTCCCCAAGTGCACCGGCATGGTGCGAGAATTTGTAATCCTTCTTTGGCTTTCCAACGGCCTGCAAGAAATAGCAATTACTTTCATACAGAGAGTATTTCTTTAAATAATTTTTGTATGTAAATCCAACATTTTTTCTTTAATTATGCATGATGCACATGCAAACTAGAGTTACAGCTATATATTCTGGCACAATTAGCTTCGGATATATGACTATATGGTTATAAAGAGAATGTGAAGCACACAGTTGCAGCTATAGACATAATAATAAAATAATTCTATTCCATTTAATAAAAAGATATAAAAATAACAAAACAAAATAACAGATGTGACACTGTGAATGATCCAATAAAGTATAAAAACAAATATATATTATAAATGTGAGAACCACAAGAAAGATGGCTAGAAATAAGGATCTACTCTAATGCAGGGATAAAAATGAATGAACTTTTGAAATTAACTGAACAAAAGTTTTGGACAGAAGCAAAATAAAATACTACTAAAATATACAATGCATGAATATTATCAATCTATCATAAATAACAAAAATATAATTTCAAACAAATCAGATGCATCAGTAGAAATTATCTTTAAGAAGAAGACAATGAAAGATGAAGATATAGATTTTGTTTGCCTTAAGTGAGCAATTAAAACGTTTGAAGAATTTGTGACAACACAGAAAAGATTTGTAATCTATAGAGCTAAATTACCATGCATGCCACTAAATATGTAATTATAGATTTATATGGGTTTATATATCGAGACTTGGAAAAAAAATATCCATAATCAATGATGGAATACTCTTTGCAAATAATTTAAAATGATTAACAAAATATACAGGGGAAGGGTAGAGTGATTAACCTTCACTTTTATTCTCATAACTTGACTCAAATATGCTCCTTATCCTCTGCAAGTTAGGTTCTTTTTAATCTATAGGGAACAGCATGAGTATCTTAATCGGAACCTGGGCGGAAATTGGTAAGACTGTAAGCGTAAAAATATTCCATGTTTGATTAGATAATCCTGATCAGAAATATTTATAATTCAATTATTTTTCTATCCTTGATATTGTGTTTTTTTATCCTTGATATCGTGAAAGGAACCAAAAGTATATGAATCCTATTGAAGAGCATGGCTAATCAGCAGCTTCTGTCAGAGACATTTAAAACAGATATTGGAAACAAGCTGAAGTTCTGCATTATTGCTCAAGTGAACCAATCTCGTGGCGGTGCCACTGTCGCCACTTCCTGTTTCCCACATATGGCCGTTTGGCCCGCTTGTCCAGGGAATTTTCGCTGTTTTTTGTACAAATGGACCATGATATCGTCTTTGGATCATCATATTGACATTAAGTGGATACAGTAGATGATAGAGGTACTGTTTTATAGCATTTAGATGGAGAACTGTATTGTAATTTGTGCAAAAACCACTGCGTGAGAACATGTGAGAGTTGGATGGTGCAACGCACTGACACCTAGTGGCAGACCTGCTCTTTCAAATCTCTGTTTAAATATCTCTGCTTCTGTGTTGTATGAATATCTCAACACCACCATGGATTTATGGAATACATACCACTATCTGGGCCATATAGATTGCTGAAGTTCAGGCCCTTGTGGTGCTTATTACTGTCTGTGGCACAAATTTTCATCATCATCACCTAATACATTTTCATATATTGATATGTATGTATTGATTGCTAGAGGACAAATGCATTGTATGAGGCAAGTCTCCTTATAAACCAGTGTTAGGTGATCTATATTATATAGGAGTTGTTAATATGTTTAGGCTTGGAGTTAACGATATTCAGGTGTGTTATTAATCAAGTTAGTTTATATTCAATGGATCCTCTTGAATGTTTGTTTTAAATATTGCATTGAAGATCTTCCACAGTGCCTCACCTGGTAGAGACCAAAGTAGTTGGTTGAGAATACCTTGGAATAGAACTCAGGACCAAACCCTACTCCAGCGAGCACTTCATCACTCTCATCCCTGAGGTCTGGGGGACACACCCCATCCACATGGGCAGGTAGGTTGGCTACCACTCGGGCACAGGCCTTGGCATCAGCTCCTGGCCGCAGGTGGATCACCAGGTACAGGGCATGCTCCTTTGTCTCTGAGATTACCTAAGTGTTAGACAAAACTTGCATTAAATCAGTTTCTTTTCTATTGCTATCTTTGCATTCTGTTTATTCGTTTTCCTTCTGTCTTGGTTGAAAAGCTGTATATTCTAAACATGGTTAAACTGATATATGATTTGCATTTTTTTTATCAGAAGATATCAAAAATAGAAAAGTAAATTCAATAATCTTTATTATTGCGAACAGCAGAGCAGTTGTGGTAAGTTACCCACAGAACTCTATTTAAAACAAATATTATATGTCCACAATATATTCATATAAATGACGACAAAATGAAATTATGAAAACCCCACATTTCTTGCACACGACTTACGGATGCCTGATGTTCTGGAGCAGTGGCAGCATGAGCCACGGGGATGACCTGCCTGCTGTTGGTGTAGTTGTAGATGCCCACGGCCCCGGCCAGGGCTGTACCTCCCAGCAGCAGGGGCCTGAGGGCCGCATACCCGGTCCCTGCCTGCTTGGCGCTGAACCCACGACGTGGGGCTGCAACATAAATGACACTAACATAGAACCATACAACAAATGGCTGTTTATGCAAAACTGTATACTTTTGTGACAGCAATGGTGGTACAATGTTTGGGCTCAAGGTGGCAGCACTATGTGTAACATTATGTCGTTGCTTGCTTCCAAGACTATAAGGTCTTCTTGCAGGGTGATAAGCAAGCAAAAAACTGTTTGTAGTAATTTCCATATGGTGGTATAAAGTAAACCTCAATGTGTTTCAACAAATCAGTTGACCAAGCTTGCATTAATTTTGAGCAATATTATAGAATTCTCTTGAGGGGATGGGAGGGAGGTGTACACAGTCTTTAACCCCTAAAGGACTAGGCTATCTAAATTTTGTTGATTGGCTGGACTAACCAATTTTTGTCTGGACTAGTACATCCACATACTATATTTATAATTCAAAAGTTCATGATCCAGTCAGTCTGACGTCATTATCATGATTACATTGTAACAGGTTGCAGCCCTTCAGAATGTTACAAATGATATCATCAAGCCAGAACAATGGGGACGTCAACATCCCTCCCGTCCGTTACCGATGGTGGACATTGCCGTCCTTCTCGTCCGTTAGGGGTTAAGGAGAGAAGCAATAATAAGTTATAATGCTCTCAGCTTAGAGGTACAATCAATGTGGCACCATCTATTGAATCTTTCTTAATTCACCACCTATTTGACTGTTATTATCCAACTAGCACCTTTTTATGCTGCCTGGGTCCCAGGTGGTGTGAAGATGAAGCCTGAAACTCAAGCTTTCACCAATTTTGAAATTTATACCAATTTCTATCATATTCACTGAACACTTTAAAGTTTGTAAGCTGGTATTTTCCTGACACAACTTACTTATTAACCTCACTTATTAACCTACTTATTGACCTCATGAAAAATATAAGCATAACAGAATAAATACAGCTACCCAGTCTCAGTGTCAACATTGTTATCATTGTTATACTGTTAACAATGATATGTAACATTTTCATCACACTGTTATAGGCGCAGTCCAGAGTCCACCACAATCAAACTAATCCTGATTTATATCAGAAGCTATATATGTAAGCCCACATTTATATAATAAACTGACTTTAGGCCATATTCTTCTTCACTTGAAACTTTTTCCTAAAGTTAATTTTCAAATATTTGTTTTTCCTTTTTCAAAGTGGTTAACTTCCATATGCATGCATATCATCCATCACAAAAAAATTACATGATACACATTTTTTGCCTGGGAGTTTTGCTCTGCTTAACTCTAAACACTATACATATTACATTGAAATGTGACCAATTGGCAGTTATCATGGTTATTATAACAAAACAAACAAAAATTGATTCATTAACATATGAGTGCAAGAATTTTACATATGTAAGGTTTGGATAAGCTGTCTTCAAACGTGAATTCTGATAATCATGATTTATTTGAATATTTAGATTATTTATCTCTCTATTAATAGCCGAGCAATATTGGAACAGATAACAATCTACGTTGTAGCATAAGATGTCACCTGCGTGAGACCTGCCATGTATTTTCACAGGCTTCCTTCACACATAACCCTTCAGTGCCCCACCAAAGTTAAGATATATGGTACACAAAGACATTATATAAATAGAGCCTGAATGAGAGGCCCAAAATGGGAGGCATCTATCTGCCTGTCTTCCAATCCAGCTGCCCTACACACTTGAAGGTTATCAGCCAACATGGAGGTCATTTGTGGTGTTTCACAAGGAAAATCATGTTTGATTCCATACTCAGATAACTTTTTTGAAGGTTAATTTTTTTTTTTACAGTATTTCAATTTGAAGTATGTGCTCAGATCCCAATTTCATGCTGAAATTTGAGGTTTTTCAGATGCGATGTTTCCATCATGCTTGATTCTGAGATTTTACTTTGTTTACTTAGTTTACTTAGTTTTTTTTCCATTGTGCTCAGACCTGTTTTATGCTGAGATTGATGAAATGAAAATGAACTTGACTACAAACTCCGAGTCAATTATGGGTTCTAAAATAATCGCATAAAACAAAAAAAATATATGCATAATCATATGCCCATTTGACCACCTCAAGTATATTTTATTTTCATTTTGAGAGTTTAAAATAGCTTAATACTGAAATTCTGGGACAGAGTTTTGGTAGGTCAGTTGTGCCTTGTTTGCATGCTCCATGTCCTTCATTGTTGGTTTGACCCGGCTTGCTCCCATTTTATAATATGCTATATGACATTGCACCACAGCACCATGGTGCCACACAGAGCACAATATAAAAGATTGTCAATGTAGGGTCAGGTAAAGGTCTTAAGGGCCAAATGACCTTTACAGAGGAGATTGCATGAACTTCTAGAATTACTGACAAACAACTACATGCACATGTAAATGTGATGTTTGCGCGTGGTATATATGCGCCATGGTGCTGTGGCGCTGCACCATGTGGCGTAAAATGGGAGCAAGCCATCTGACCTTCATGTATTCTTCTCTGACCAAATCGTGGCAAACTGCTCTTCATTCCTTGTAAATTATCATATCACAGCTAGTTGACAATAGTCATTTAAATCAGTTTGCTATGTAATAAGCTTATAGAGGTTCTCATGTGGGTAGATTGACATGGATTGTTGTTTGTGGCATAACATTGTTTCTTTTGTCCCAAATTATGCCCCCATAGAAGAGATTTTACCTCCAAGTTTCAACCCTCTTGGATCCTATATTTTGCAATATGTTGTCAGAAATATACTTTGAAGGAGTTAAGATTGACCTTGTATAAGTGTTGTTTTATGTATTTTGTTTTAGTCTTTCATACAATATCATCCAAGATTTTCTTTTGAAATGATAAAAATCATCATCTTGAATTCCAGGCCTCCAGTTTACATGACATGCATGTCTGACTTTGTATATTTTGTAATTTTTGTATTTTTTGTAATTTGTTGAAAATGCTGAAATCATGGCTTGTTTTAATTGTTATAGGATTAATATGACTCTCACAGCACAGTGATCCCGTTATGTAAATTATATGACGCTGTTATGTAAAAAGGTTCTCATGTGGGCATATTGACATGGACACATTCTTTTCACCATGAAATTGCTTTTTCATCCTAAATGAAACTACTTGGTTATATTTGAGCTCACACATAGGTGCAAGTCTTCCAGTTTATGTTGTATTTATTTTTTAAATTTGAGTCATTTTATGTTCTAACTTGTCAAATTTACATTTTCTTTTACGCAAATTAAAATAATCAATGAAGGTTGAATATCACTGATGACTTAAACTGTTTGGAAATCAGCACAAAGTAAGTATGGGTGAACCCGTTCCTATTTGAATACCTCTACAGTTCAGACAGAAAATTATCTGACAGAAAATGATGTACAAACATGAATTGTTTAAAATGATATGTGCGAGTGTAGAAATTGGTTGGCCATGGTGGAATATTGGAAGATCAAAATGTAAGTAAATGGGCAAAATCAAAAGAATCTGGAATGAATTGTCTGGCAGTCATTTAAAAACTGATAGCTCCATATGTATATGTGAATGTGGTATAATACCAGATATAAAGAGATAACAAGAGAAAGAAATTAATTATGGCAGCTGGTCAGAGAGAAAGGTGTAAATGGTATTTTCAGGGGTATGGACCACATGAATGCAGTGGAGGACAGTTTTTTTATATACACATATTTTAATGCAGTGGTTGTTATTGATTAGATAGAGGCATATGAAGCTGTATTAGAATTTATTAATGACATGAGCACATTGTGGAGAGAGAACATGGATGATGATGGGAGCAGTGTGGTTAACAAGATACACACACAAACTGCAAGATACACACACAAACTGCAAGTCAAGTTGATATATGAATGCAATAAGTGTAGCCTTATTCAAAGCAAGATGCTAATGGATGGCGATGGGTACCAATGGATCGAGAGATGTTCATCCGTATAGAAATATTTTTTTGCATGCCATTATCCAAATCTTTATTTAAATCGTTCATATATGTTGTTTGCGAAATGTTATATGTTATAAGTAAATGTATAATATGTAATTCTGATCTGAAATTGATAGCGATAAAAGTATATCATAATAATAGGGCTAACAATCTTTCTTCTATGCTGAAAGATAATAATTTATATAATGATCAGCTGACTTACACATATTTGAAGAGAAGATTGAGTTGTCAATGATATAAATAACCTGACAGAGCAGGGCCAAATTGTATATTTTGGTAGCAAGCTGGTACTTACGCATGTGCACATTATGACAAAATTGGGGTCAAAGGGTCCACTTTTCATAACAATTTATTTACACCATTCAAATCAACTCTTTTGTGTAAAAAAATTCAATGTTCTATTTGTTTTACGTATACAAGACAATTTCCTTATTTATCAGGCAATATTATAATTGCACAAACTCTATGGTAGTTAGCTTTAATAATAATAATGTGACACAATGGTCACAAGACACAGAGAAGGGCCCAGTGTTCCTGGTTCATCCAAGTCAAACCTTTTTTGTTTATTTTTTGTTTGTTTGAGGCTGTGTGTCATTTTCAACATCATTTTTGATATTTTATGACAAGACTTACTTGCAGCAGATAATCTGCCAGATATAGTATTGCCTCACTCAATTGTCATATGACAGGTCCTTATCATTGACAGGACAATCAATGACATGATAGTCACAGTCACAGATTTAGAAGGACATTGGGTTAGCCCTTCAGCCAAGGGCCTCAACTCATGTGAGAAATTGTAGGTCTATTATGAATGCAATTTATGCATGGCTGGGCACTGAACACACGACCCTTGAGGAACTGATGCTACTAACCTGAGAGCAATATAATTTGTATGGACAAACCATAAATGCTAACTTATAATTAGCTTGTGCTCTGACCAAATGCGCCATGACCTGTAACTCTCCCTGTCAAGTGTCATGGTTAATGCCCAAGCCAACCCCTGTTTTTATGGAAGCAGCTAATGTTTGCCTGCTATACCGTGTGTGACACACTTTAAAATACCTCAATATTGGTGATAATAATAATAATTATAATAAAAATTTATATAGCGCTGTATCAGACTAAGTCTGCTCTGTATCAGACTAAGTCTGCTCTAAGCGCGATGTAACGGTATGTCTGCTCTATAAGCGTGATGTATGTTTTATAAATGTCTCTGGTGTGTTTGAAGACGGTGCTTCAGTTCTTCATACTCATAAATAAAGCAGACTCTAAAAGCATACCTTGTCGCAGGGCAGCTCTTGCAGATGCAGCCTGCCTGAGCAGCTGAGTTCCGTTTCTCATGGCCATCTTGGTGACACCGGGCGTTCCTGTCTGTGTGTGGCGGGTCCGAGCTGAGTAGCTGCAATGATCTCACACCTGAGAGTGATTATGGCAGGGCGCGATAGTGGACTGTGTCCCGCTGTCCGAAGGTTGCCACCGGTGGCCTACTGACACAAATAATTGCGTATGTGATGCTCCAAATATCATGACCCACTTCCCAGGATTGTTAATACCAACCTGAAACACGAGATGGCAGTGCATGGCCCGGCTCCCTCTGTGTGCTTCTTTCCACCAGGGATTGGGAATCTTAAAAGGAGTGCACCCAGAGCTGAGAGCAATAATATTATATTGCTCTCAGTTTATAGTTGCTTGGTGATCGTCTGTATTGTAATTTTTTGGAATATTGACTGTTACCATCCCTTATGAACCTTTTCATACTGTGAGGATCCATGAGGAGGGGGCTAGAAACTCAGTCAAGCATTGAATTTGAAGGTGACAAAAAAAACAACAGTAAAATATAGGAAACAATAAAAAAAATGTTACTGTTCATGGATCAACATTGACTGAGTTTCATGACCCCTCCTCACATGGACCCTCACAACACGAACAAGTGAAAAGGTTCATAAGGGACAGTAAAAGTCAAGAATTACCAAGATATTTTATCTGTCTGGTTTTCGGCTTGACTGAATTTTACTCCCCTCCTTCACAGACCTTCACAGCATCAAAAGGTCCATCAGGGATGGAAATAATTTTTTTAGAATCACAAACACACGCACGCACACACACACACACACACACACACACACACACACACAAACCCAAACCCCAAAACAAAAACAAAAACAAAAAAAAACCTCTTCCCATTCAAGAGCAGGTTTCAGACATCTGAATTTTTTCACAATTATTAAGAACCCTTCTTTTAGCTAAGATATAGACTTCCCCAACAATTTATATTGAGTTAAGATATTTTTTTGTAACACTGATTAGCACGTGCTCATAATGTTGTACCACAATGTGCTGATCTACGTCCATACAACGTCAGGTTACAACGTGCTAAACACCAAAACGCAACATGCTCACAAAATAGATAAAAAAATGTAAAATGGTTAGCTGGGTTCACTCCCTCCATCACAGATGTGCCTAAGCCCTCATGGCATAAAAACCTTTATGAGGGATGGAAACAGTAAAAAACAAAGAAAACATAAATTGCCCCATTCAAACAGGATTATGACAAATATTTTTATTGAACAAACCAAAAGATAAAGAAACAACACAAAATCAAATTGAAACAGAACACAAATGAAATCAAATAAAACCAGTACACAAAGAGAATAAAAGCTTAACAAACACAACAAATCTTTTACAATTATACCTAGCTCTGCCCAGATATTTCTGGGCAGGGCTAGCTAAATGTAAATTGTAGACACCTATATATTGAACATCAATAATGCAAATTCTGAGTTAAAAACAAACATGAAATGATAGGTCTATATTTTATGCTCTTAAGTTTTAAGAGACATTTTGTCAGGTTTTTTTATTTCATAGAAATTGGTATAACACTTTAAACTGATCATGATTCACCAGTAACACATATTTTTTTCATCAAAACCACTCATATCAATATTGAAAAAACAACACGATATGCCTTCCACAATTCTGCCAACAGGGGGACTCTCAGTATGCTAAGCTTGACCAGTGCATGAGTAAAAAAATAAATGTCATACATTTGTGATCAAATGATTTTTATGTCTTTAAAATTGCGTCCACCCAGCTTTACTGAACCCGATGCAAAGGAGAGTAAATTATGTCCCAACCACGTGATAAACTAGACTAGAAAATCAGGTGTTGAAAATCACGTCACCAGGAGGTAGTTATGTGAGTTTACGAGATGTCAACCAGAAATCCATGTGGTTTTCATATGTAGTGCCTGCTGGGTTATTTCATGTTCACGATCGAGCCTCAGTTATCTCGAAATATCTCACATCTTCTTATCAATATTTATGGAATTTGTCCATAGCTGATTGAACGATGAGACCCACACGCTTGCCTCCCCGAGATGAACAAGATGCTTATACCCATTTGATGGTTTGTATGAGATAAAATGCAAATAATAAACTGGAAAAAGTTTGAATAAATATTAAAAATCATTAGGTTGATAGATATATCGCTTAAAGTGGCGATTCTAGAAGTGCAAAAGAATATATCAGTTGTGACACAGCCTAGGAACAGATCGAGGTCTTATATATCTTTGGTTGTTTTTTTAGCGTTGATTCATAATAGATAATTACCAACATTCATAAGCATGCCAACCTAACTATTATCACACCTTTATTTCAGATCGGTAACTATATTACCACCCACAGACAATAACATCCAGTTTACAACCCCAATAGGATAAAATCATTGATTTTGTCCAACAAAATCCATTTATTTGAAATATAAATATAAAATGAATTATGTCCATCAATTGTGCTTCAAAATGGCAAGAAAAACGATATACCACCTGAAGTAAAAATAAATATACTACTTTAGGGTTCGCCTCCATCTTTCAAAGGGGTTTTTCCAAAATATTAAATATTTGTACCTAAAAGAGGCCCTAACTTGGAACTACTTTTTAGGGGGTCCACTGGCTAATAAGGGGATTTCAAATATGTTAAATAAATATATAACGATTAATAATAAAAATATTTCCTGTTAATAATAATATTTCATGCTAATAATGATCCTAATATATTTGTGCAATGTGATTTATTGTTTCCTTATGAGAAATTGACAATATAATAAATCACAATATGAACAATATGAACACCCAAATTGATTATTAGAGATATTGAAAAATTATTCATACAGAAAAGTTGCTCTCGCGTTTTTACTCATAACTTTTTGACTATTTATCCAATTTAGCTACTAGTACCTTTACCACCAAAAGAAAGCCAAGGAAATTCTCTATTACACCTGTCTGCTGTGTAAAGCAGTAAAAAAATTGCCGTTTTTAATATCATATGTATATACAAAAAGGGGAGTAAATCTTGATGGAATGATAAAATCATGACAGTTATTTCTTCATCTGTATTCTGAGACTATTCATGTAAAAACACTGCAGGGTTCTGATAAAATGTCCAAGTGTATGATTAAACCATCAAGAGTGTTACACAATATATATGTGAACAAGCTGTATAGTATATGACTTGGTTCAGCCACGCACACAGATGAGGCCTGACTTTTAGTAATTTCTGTCCTAGATTAATAACATGGAAACAGGGAACTCGGTATTTAACAAATATAACAAATAAAATAACAAATATTGACACATAGATTGACAACACATGTTGGAGTGAAACTAATACGTTGGAGGTTTCCGAATTCAGGGATACAATTAAAACCTTGTTGGGTCTTATTTACTTTGGATTATTTGAAAAATTAGGGGAACGTAAATCAAGGAAGTGAAATTGCTATATGTATCAATGTTTCATTAACCTATTTTAATTTGACATAAAAATATGGAGGATAAGGTCTCAAACAACCAAACATTCAGTAAGTGTAACCGATATATAACATTTATGACAAAATAATGATTGTATGATAAATGGAAATATTTCTATTATTTAGCGTACTATATATTATATTTATGTAAAACATGTTTTGGTACATCCTAAAGAACATCCTTTTCATTATAATCAGATTATGGGACTGATCTGTAAAAGGTATAAACATAAATGACAGGTCTTCAACAGGCATTATCATTTTTTCTAGTTGTACATTTATTTTGTTAAATATATATATATATATATATATATATATATATATATATATATATATATATATATATATATATATATATATATATATAAATGGCAAGATCAATGATAAATTACAAATCTTTGAACATCTATAAGACTCATGGTAACATATTTTCTACTCGAATATCCTACTCAAAATAACTTCTTTGTATTATTTCAAAATAATCTGACAGATAGATATATAAGATTTAACCAAGAAATAAAACAATGAGTCATCATTAGAAATTGGTGACATTGAACATGAAATGGATAGTACAAGAGTTCTTATTGCAACGGTTGTATATCGTCACTTTTACCCAAAACAAAAGGCACCAAAAAGAGAACAAATTGTCTATTATTTATTTATGGAACTTTATAAGCATCTTCCCATATTGTAGGGAAAAAAATAAATACACGAAAATTTGCAGGAAGATATCAGCTATTAAATGAAGTGGTCCATTTGTATATTCCTTCAATCCATTTGTTGTCATCACAGTTTTTGTTCTGCAAATTGGATTCATTTGATTAGAAATTTCCTTTATTTTAAGTTTCTTATTGCTTTTTCTTGTATTATCATAAATAAAACAGCATATTAGAGGTTGTTTTCTGAAATAACATTAATAATGTCTATATTTGAAACTTTAAAAGATTACCTGGGATCTCAGTTTTCATCTTTTGTAAACCATGTTTAAACTATTTAAAAAAATCAAATTTAGTCTCTCAAATAATCCTAAAATTGACGCTTTATTCAGTATTAACGTTCTTTTCTATGCAGTGTAATATTTACTTCATACACTAACCAATTACAGATATTATTTCAAAATAACTCAGCAAGTCATTTTTCCTCTAAAGTTCCTTGCAAATTAATCCAAAATCTATAGATTGCCCGAATATTGCATAACACTTTCTTTTCTTTCAATATATGATCTTGGTAGATTATGGACTTTTCTAAGAATCGCTAACCTTCCATTGCTTTTTGAGTGACGAATATATCTTGTATATAATAACAATACCCTAATATCTTTATTATCCATCTTTTGAAATAAAAGGCCTAGGGTTTTAATCGCCTTTCACAGCTTATAAAATTTTGGGTGTCAAATCACACTAGACTCTGAACAGGATGAAAACGCCATTCAATAAATCATTGGCTGTAGACCCGAGTTGAAGCTCTCTAAGTCGTGTTTCTCTGTAGATATTATATCATACCTAACCTTCTAAACATTCACAACAGGAGGACTAATTAACACCCCTTGTTTTGTTGGCTACAGGTATCACAGTAGATGGCGGGTTTGTACTTCATCAGCTGGTGGAGGCCATCATAGGAATAGCAAGTATCATCGGGAATGGCTTGGTCTTGTTCATAGTCTTACAGCACAAGCCTTTTCGTCAGGCCACCAACTGCCTCATTGCCAGTCTGTCTCTGGCGGACTTCCTGATTGGTCTTGTTGGTATTCCATGCGTGATCATCAACAACACAGGTGTCCCACGCCACTTCTATGGCTGTCTGTTCATGCACTGTGTCATCATCATGCTCACAACTGTGTCTATATTCAACATGGCACTCATCACTCTCGAGAGGTTCATAGCCATTAGGCATCCCCTGGGACATCACACAAGGATGACCTTCCCATTGGCAGCTGGATCATGTGTGTTAGCTTGGGTGGCTGGCTGCACTGTTGGGGTTATCCCTATGTTTGGTTGGCACCAAGGGCAGGAGCATTTCCATTTGTGTCAGTTTTTACTAGTTGTAGACATGGAATACATGGTTTATGTCAATTTCTTGAGTGTGTTTTTTTGCCCAATGCTATTTGTATATGGGGCATATTTCTACATATTCTGTGTGATTAAGGCCAGACCACAAGTTAGCAGTATGTCACAGGACAATGACAGAGATAAGGAGAAGCTGCAGAGAGAGTTCAAAGTGGCATGGAAGACATTCATGGTGGTGATAGCATTCACGCTGTGCTGGCTTCCCTTGCATATAGCTAACTGTGTGATACTCCACGCTGGCAAAGCTGATAAAACAACTGTCGTGACAGCAGTGATTCTCAGTCACTGTCACAGCATCATCAACCCTATCATCTACACTCATGGCCACTCAAGCTTCAGAACTGCTCTCAAGAAAACACTGCGCAGTCAAAGTGCTAATAAAGTCAGCAGTAGTTCTGCCTCAGTGTAAATTCAAAGAGATATTAAACTATGTTTATCGTGAAGATTAATGTGAAAAAGTTAGAAGTACATTGTATTCTGTAAGGTTGAGATTAAAGGTGATATACAATGGTCATGGTCAATGTTGGATTGTCAAACATATTAAGATATGTGGAAACAACCAAACATAATTTGACCACTGGTGATGAAATATCAACATTCAGAGGAAACCCCATTCAACGACCATATATAGCAACCATGAACAACATGGAATCATTAGGTAAGATGAAATTGAGTCTTGATTCTCATCACTACCATAATAAAAATGTGGGTTAAGAACAGGAAAAAGGCTCCTTTGAGATGATGGTTGCTATGGTGACAATAGTAAAGAAAATATTTTGCCATATGTGGAATTATAATTTCATTTTAATAAAGTTGGAAAGATTATGTAGTTAATATAAATATTTCAGGCAATATGACCATATGTTGGTTTGTTGCCATGCCAACGATGTTTTTCGAGATATCACATTTAAATCATGCAATATCCAAGAAGACACATATAGAAAGGTTATGGCACCATATGGGGCTATTTCAGCTAAAATCAACATTGTCATGGTTACCAGAAATTAAATCGTGATAATGTGTATTTCTCAGACACCTTCAACTTTATCAAAATGAATGAGCTGTGACGCTTTTATCTATGAGTCATGTAATTTTGACAGATTTTAAAGATATAAATTTTTACTCAATGAAGTTGAAGGGATTGGAAAGATTATGAAGCTGTATGTGTGAATATTTCTGTCAATAGGATCACTTGTTGGTTATTTTTCAAGATAACTCATTTAAATCATGCAATATCCAAGAAATCGCACATAGAAAGGTTATGTTACTCATTGGGGCTGATTCAGCTAAAATAAAATCTGTTATGATGAAATAAATCTATATTTGTCAATTTTCATTATTTCTGAGAAATGCATTGGTTGTCATGGAAATATTATTCCTAAGATACCTTCAACCACACTAGAAGGAAATGAACTGTGTATTTGTTTTATAAGGATAAAGGTGGATTTTATTGGGCTCTGAACTTTGATAAATAATTGTGTGCCCCCTGAAGATAACCATCATAATGAGTATTACCATGGTAACCTGAGGCCCATGCCAAAGGGTTAACCCATTGTCCTTGTAAATCTGTGACTGGATGAGTTGTCATGTCAAGGACCTGTGACATGGCAATTCAGTGAGTGAGAACTATATCTGCTACAAGTAGGTCTCATCACGAAATGACTGAAATAATGTTCCAAGTGATGTAAAACCCCAAACAAACAAACAAACAAACATATGTAGATATGCTTTTTACACACGAAATTACAGATTTAATGCTACCTTTAAGACCTAGTATAAAAGGTAAGACCAGTTTACTGAATTTGTGCTTTCCAAGCTATTTTGGTTGGTAAAATACAAGAATCTGGTATTGAAGGTTTGCCAAATGATTGGTAATTCAATTTCATTTTCAATATTTTTTCTTTATATTTTAAATACATATGAATAGCAAAGATGCATTAAAATATTTGTATGTATATTAACATGTGACAAAATTAACTTGGTGGCCATTTACTGTTTGCATTATTGGATTAAAAATATGAGAAATTAGTGTACATCATCACCACAATGTCATTACCTGTTATTCATTGTACATGTCAATTGATTAAATCAAACAAGATTTTATACTTAAAAATACATTTCCATTATGTGTTCACAGATATGTTATTGTTTAATACAATCATGATAAGCATTAAACAAGACACAATCAGCAGATTTATCAATCTTATCCACTAAGAATATATATTTTAATAATTTAAATGTTAACTTGAAAATCATAACTTGTAACATTAATACTTAAAAAATACAATTGCAAAGTCAATATCACAGAATCCTTATACTGCATGTCAAGATTTATCATATATATTTGGAATATAATTGACTTGTGAATTGGAATCTATTGCTGCATATGTTTGTTCACCAGTGCAATGCAAATCACATGCCACCAAGTATTGTCAATATAATTTAACATATATCACAGAAAGAGATAAGTCAGGGTATACATGGTGTTCTACTTTTCATGGGATCAACGGAAGGTGTCCTCTGTTTGAGGACATTGTCATCTACAATTCCACCAGGGGGCGTTGAGTGTGGCAAACGTAGAATCCTGTTGTGATTTGTTGGCTGTCCAGTTTCCGGACCTGGGGTTAAGCATTGAGTCTAGATGCAGCCAGATGGCATGCGCCGTGTCAATTGTCAATTATATATATATAACAAATATTATATAATATACATTGACCGGCGTCATATTGGCCCCACCCACTCCCCACAAATTTGTTGCTTCTGGACTCAGTGGGGTTAAGGTGATAAATAAAATAGGATGACCTCAGCTATGACCTTGACTTGGTCAAAGGCTTTAATTTTTTTACATTTTACTGTAAGTTACTATATCTTAAAGGCACTGGCCTACTGACCTACCGATAATTAAGATGCCTGCTTTCCCACTCCTTGTCTACAACAAATGGGCGTGTGGCTCTCATCATGCATTCATCAGGTCACATTTATTCCAATTGCGAACATTTGTTCCAATTTCTCAAAAGGTGCTGAGATGATGAGATGATGGATTTTTTTTCCTGTCACCCAGGACTTTATTGGCAGATGAAGTTTACTTTTAAAAATGACTATTTGAAATAGTTGTATTAACTGTGAATTAGTGTAAATAATGCATTGATTGCATAATTTCTAATAAATCATGTATCCATTTACACACATATAATTACAAAAATCGGGATGTTTGGATCCTTGGAAAAATAAATTGGTGGCCCAAACGAACAATAATAATAATAATAAAATATAAAAAAAATCGGCAAATTATTTTTCCTCCACCCCCCCTGAATGGATTATGGTCCGTCCCTAAGTGAGCGATAACTCTGCATATATGTGAGAAAACTGTGCGAGAGAGAGAGAGAAAGAGAGAGAGAGCTGCACAAGTGAAAGCTGAGTGCACTTGTGTTACATAAAAATATATTTAAAAAAGTTTGAACGTGATCAGAGAGGAAGTGTGCTGATATTTAGAGAGAAAACATTGCTGTACAATCGAGGGAAGACATATCATTTTTGTTTCCCCACAAGTGGAATTTGGTGAGGCTAGAGGCTCTATTAAGGCTTACCCTATTAAGTACCAGTTCTCACTTCAATTTTATTTTGTTGATTTAGGCGCAATACACTTATTATGAAAAGTGTTTATCTAATTTTTTATTTGTCAGAATATGTCTTTATTTAACTAACATTTCTGTGCGAGGACTTCGTCTAGAATCATTGGGAATTGTATATGTCTCGCAAAACGTCTTACTATTATCAGTTGAGGTCCAAAGCGGCCTTTACCATGTTTAGTGGTGCAGGGACAGATTTCAACAATTGGGGTAGGTGAGAGAAGTAAGAGATGACAGATAACAAGAGTGAGAGGAGGAATATGATTGAGATATGGAAATGCGAATGAAGACATATACGTTTGTAAGTGAAAAACAGGCTAATTATGTGCTGCCACCTGGTGTTTGGAAATGATCCTTATTTATTGAAAGAAACAAAAACAACTGCCAAATTCCACATTGGAAGTGTTGAATAATATTTTATCATGAGAGGCTGGATTTGGTACAAAACATTTTTTGGACATCTGAAATAATTTTTTACAGATATTGAGCTTTTTATCTGTGTTGATTATGTCAGGGAGTGGCAGAATTTCTGTTCTCCTCTGAAATTACTGGATGGAGTTCCTAGCCATCTGTAGGTAAGATGCTGTATTTTCTGGGGACCAGTTCTATCTATTTACCATGAATCTTAGATTTAAAAAAAAATTATAATTTTTAAAACAAATTCAATAGCCATCACTGACATATCAAATATGCAATACAGTGGCTCTGCATTGGCATTGAAAATTTCAAACTACTGGAAAATCCAGTGCCTCATTTTTGTAATCTAATAAAAGCCTCAATTTGAGACTTTCCGAAAAAGGAATGTGGTGGTGAGTGAGTGTTCAAACTTTTTTGGCACATGCATATAAACTTGAAATATCTGGCCTCAACCTGCAAAGCTTGGTAGCTACTTTTTAAATAATCATTATTATAGATAGTTGCCTGCATTTCAAAGCAAATATTCACAAACATTGCAAAAATGGTTACCACATCTCTGTGTTAATACAAACTTGCCATTAGTTTTAAGCTGGATTCATAGTACAACATATAAGACACAGATCTTCTGTAATTGTTATGTTTTCTGCAACATAACTGAACTGTTATAGACAGTAATATCATCTCATAGTAATAATGAATACACACACAAAGATTGATGACATAAAGCAAAGCGCAGAACTGGCATTAGCGACATTGTCAACTCAACCACTAAACACACCATGGGTTATCAACACCAAAATGAGGCAATTTGATGTGGCTGTGGAATGCCATATAGATCTATTAACCTTCAAGAAAGTGGGCAATCACCGAATATTGTTCTGCTTAGGTGATGTTACAACACAAGTCAGATTTTGTTATGTTGTTCTCATCAGTCAACTGCAAGTTGTACAATGGGAAAGATACAGATGTCTGCTGTCTTTTTTGATGGTTGTCCAGAAATAAGCTGTGTCTATGTGTCTGTCACATCAGATATCAAAACAGAACTCATATCATGTCATAAATCTATATACAGATCATCATACTCTTTGATTAATCATCTCAATTTATCCAGGTTTCTCAAAATCTAAAATGTCAATTGTAGGTAAAAGGTTTTCCAATGTTTAATGTCCATACTGAACTAATATGAATATTTATATATATATATACACCTAGATGGCTTAATATTATGTTGCCATGACATTAAAATAAGATTATACATGTTTCAGGTCTTAGCATATGGAGCTGACAGTTTTCTCTCACCCACAGAACTTGTCCATCTGCAGCTTTGTGCCAGCTGTAATTTGATCTATACCCATGTGATCTGCACCCTCCAGACATGAGATTCAAAAAGTATTTTGACAGCTTTAATTTGATCTGCAGCCATGAGATCTGCACCCTCCAGATATGAGATTCAAAAAGTATTGTGACAGCTGCAATTTTATCTGTACCCATGTGATCTGCACCCTCCAGACATGAGATTCTTATAACATTGAAACAGTTTTAATTTGATGCTCAATTAAGACATCGACACACACGGGTAAGTAAAAAAATTTCTAACAGACCCTTTGTATTTATTCAAAACATCAATAATGTGCTAACTTGGCAAACTAACTTTCTCTTGATATATATATATATAAGATAAAACTTGCATGTCTGATGAGATATTTGATATTGACAAAGATATCTTATTTACTTTGTTTTTATATACCATGATTCATATTCATGTTTTATTCACATTGTAAATGACCTCAAAAGTATGGAATCTCGCATTTGCGATCAATACACAAATATATATACATATAGAATATGAAAATGCCAATATTCCATAGCCTTAAATGCCAATATTCCATAGTTAGTAGTGAGTTGCTGATAGTTGTTCACACAGGATGTTGTAAGAGTTGTGAGTTGAGGAGAGGGAGGTGCCCTGACTGCAGCATGTGCTGGCAGATGATAAGATTCCAATCTTTCTGATATGTCTATCAGTCTGCATCTAACCTTAGTGCCCCACAGCATGGCATTAAGTTTCTATGTAAATCAAAACAAACAAACATGAACCATGTATATATTGTATTTTACAAATAAAATGATGACCAAGGTTTAATTTTATATATAAAAGTAAACCTCAGTCATCATTTTATTTGTGAAATATATATGTGTGTGTGTGTGGTTGTGTGTGTGTGTCTCATTTGTATGATTTAGTAGATTAGTAATTATAAAATTATAATCCTGTATAATATTTGTAATATTCCTCATGGATCATTCATTGTCACATCCTATGTTCAAAATAACACCTTTAACCAATGCTCAAAATAATACCTTCAACTTAATAGGCTGTGAAATAAACACAGTTGTTGCTGATGGAGAGATTAACGCCAGAATGAATATCCATAGATAACATCATAAGTAAATACAAATAGTCCTTTTTAATAGCCCATTGTAAATGATAAGTAAAAAGATGTAAGGATTGTAATATGATGACGACAGACAGGACCACAAGCCATGGATGGAAGGAAAATTAACATCCCCATTGCTCTGACTAAATAACGTCATTTTGTAACGTTCTTCTGGGCTGCAGTTTGTTCCATTATAATCATGGTTAAGATGTCAGGCTGCTTGGACCATTATCATTACAAATAACCATGGATGAATTACTATTTGTGGCTCTAAAGAATCATTTTTAAAAAGAGTTGCCCTTACAAAAACTCTGCTGTGAAGCTTATGGGTTCCCCAGATAATAGTTTCAATTATCAGATAGCAACCTGGGGACAATTATTTTTATCTCATAACGATGTTGCTGCTATATATATCTTGAAAACATTGAGAATATTTGTTGAACTCCATAAAGGGCCATGGTAAAAAATATTTCTTCCTAAAAAAATATCAAGAGAACTTGAATTGGCAAATTTTGAAATTGTTTGTGTTCTGAAAATAACCACAGCCTGAATATTTAACTTCAACATATTTTCCGGAAAATGATATCTGGAAAAAGAGAATGATTTTCATGCATTATGGAAACAGTTTATCCTGACTATAAAAACGAGGACTGTTGTAGAAAATAATTGTGCTTTATTCAGTAGATCTTCATACCCACTTTCTTAAAGAAGCTTTCCTTCATAATATTCCTTCTTACTTTATTGCCTTCAGAGTAACATCACATTAATTTAGATATACATTAAGGGAAATATTCATTTGGTTTTGTTGTGGTTATTTCCCCTCATGGATTAAGGATGGTAATCAAAAATGGGGGAAATGAGATTGGAATTAGAGATGTGTCCCACAGGTGACATTCACAATGTCCCTGGTTAGAGATTTTCTATATTGTTTATGGTGGGGATGGAAGAATGCTTTATTTTGGACATAATTCATCAAGATGTGTTAAGATTTTATTGATCCTGTCACTAGTGTGCGGCTCTCTTATTTGATTTATAAATTACTAGACGTTCAGATTTTCTCAGCGAGATATTAGTCACTTGTCTTCAGTGTTGCTAATAGGGAAATAATATTTATGGATAACAAGAAGCTGCTATCAGAAAAAAAGGATATTTATAAATATAAACAAACCATGATTGAAAGACATATATTCTGTTCTAGACTGCACATCAATATATTGGTGTGTTTTCAGTTGATTTTTTTCTAGATGCATTAATATGATATATTTGCCTCCTCGAAAAATATAATGGCTGCACATGATTGGCACCCGCCGTCTCGCTATTGGTGCCGGGCATTGGCGAGAGGGGTAGCTTGCCGGATCCTCCATTTTGACCTGCCGAATTTGGCGAGGGTTTTCAGAGAGCAGAGGACGGTGTCCACCACCTTCCGCCACCAGCACCTGCTGGCGCAATCACGGAGAAATGGCATAAATGTCTGGAGGGTGCAGGCTAACTCACCTGACCCAATCATGTGGAGCCATTAAAATGTACAGTGCAGACCCAGTACTCTGCGTGCTCAAGAACTCATAAACTGATGACATCTTCACAAATCCTCCAGATACTCAGACCTTGATATGAAAACATCATATTTAAGAGCTTTTAAATATTTGAATCAAACAGGGCACATTATGGTGCTGCCTGCAAAGGTGTGAGAATATGTCCCATACTTACATATATGTGTGTTCAATATAAGGCAATTTGCACATTTTCTCAACTAGTGCCCTGTTGCCGAACCATTTCATCAAAATATGAGCTTCAATTATTTATCAGGCAACATAATTCTACCAGTATTAGGAATCTATTAAGAGAACGAGATCACACCTGTGACATATCAGCATATGGGCCTATTTTTTGTTTGACATATTTCACCATCTCTGGATCATGCTGGGGTTTTCTTAAGAACAACCAATCTAGAGTAAGACCCTGCTCAGATAGATCAAGGTCTGTAATGCTATTCATTGAGATCTTTTGGTTATATATCTGCATTTGCTGTGAGACACATCTGGAATATACTATCCGCAATCAGTTCTGTCATTTTCAATGCTGAGGCCATATGTTTAGAGAGATTGAAGAGATGTTAGAATAAAATAACCTGTCTCCTTTGTGACTGCATTTAAGAAGCAGACTCAGTAACACCTGCAAGATGCATCAGAGTGGAGAGATTGTGGACAGTTTAATATTGGCCATGACTGAGCCTAATGACAAAGCATTCATAACAGATATTCTATGTAAGAATCAGGTGCTCGCTCTGCCTAACTCCCACCAATATGTTGTGCGACAGGTCCGTGTGCTGTGTTATTGACCTTGGCCAGGTGTGTATGGACCCGATTCAAAGTCAGGATGATGAGGTGGGAAATAAGGCTGTAGTTTTTGACAGATTGAGATAGAGGCTCTTGGAGTTCTTATGACAGGTGCAGTGTCCAGTGAGATAGGCAACCCAAGAACAATGTGGAACCCCTGACAGGGGGCAGCACTTCATCACCTGGAAGGTCATCACCATAGTAATCACAGATTAAAGTTGTAGAATTAAAGGCCCATTTCTGATTGTCCTTGAAATCTAAATATTGTTAATTCAAGTATAATCAGTGAATAGCATTCAAACCAATATACCCATTTATACCACTAGTGCCATTTTAAAAATAGGAATACATAAAATAAAATCTTATATATCATTAAGCCACGAACACTTTTAAATCACATACACTGTGATTTACACAGAAATGAAGGAAGCTTGAAGCTTGTATAGAGACTCTTATGTCCCCTTTAAAAATTTGACAAGTGTAGTATGAAGAAGTAAGCAGTCATTAACTTTCACAAATCATGTTTTTTGTCTGACTTTACTTTGCAAATAACACTAGTTTACTCTTCTTCACTGAAAGGAGCTTTATTCATCATTTACATCTCCGGGTATGTGCTAAAGGCATACATGCACAGGTGTCTTAGACTCTGTTTGTGGTCTTTTTATTGGCCTTTATCTCCTTGTAACAGCATTTACTGTACAGTAAAATGACCCTGAAATCTCTTTGTGTTGTTTGCAAGGGTAAGTGTGATATGGCATTCACTTAAAGGCCTGACACACCAGGGCTGTTTCCAAATTACATCGTTGCTGCATCAAAAAAAGCATGAGAGGCACCCACAGGCTCAGTGAGGTCTATAAGAACTCCTCGAGGACTTAGTGGGCACTCCAAAGTGAGGGCTGTCAGCACAGAGTGAGTGGTTTCATCCCAAAGAGAGTGCTTTCAGCCCAATGCAAGGGATGTCAGCACAGAGGGGGTGCTTTCAGCACAAATTGAGGGCTGTCAGCACAGAGTGAATGCTTTCAGCACAAAGCGAGGGTTGTCAGCACAGAGTGAATGCTTTCAGCACAAATTGAGGGCAGTCAGCACAAAGGGAGTGATTTCAGCACAGAGAGAATGCTTTCAGCCCAAAGTGAGGGCTGTCAGCACAGAGTGAATGCTTTCAGCACAAAGCGCGGGCTGTCAGCACAGAGTGAATGCTTTCAGCACAAAGCGCGGGCTGTCAGCACAGAGGGAGTGCTTTCAGCACAAAGCGAGGGCTGTCAGCACAGAGTGTATACTTTCAGCACAAAGCGAGGGCGGTCAGCACAGAGTGAATGCTTTCAGCACAAAGCGAGGGCTGTCAGCACAGAGTGAATGCTTTCAGCACAAATTGAGGACAGTCAGCACAAAGGGTGTGCTTTCAGCACAGAGTGAATGCTTTCAGCCCAAAGTGAGGGCTGTCAGCACAGAGTGAATGCTTTCAGCACAAAGCGAGGGCTGTCAGCACAGAGTGAATGCTTTCAGCACAAAGCGAGGGCAGTCAGCACAAAGGGAGTGCTTTCAGCACAGAGTGAATGCTTTCAGCCCAAAACGAGGGCTGTCAGCACAGAGGGAATGTTTTCAGCACAAAGTGAGGGCTGTCAGCACAAAGGGTGTGCATTCAGCATAGAATGAATGCTGTCAGCACAAAGTGAGGGCTGTCAGAACAGAGTGAGTGCTTTCAACACAGAGTGAATGCTTTCAGCACAAAGTGAGGGCTGTCAGCACAAAGGGAGTGCTTTCAGCACAAAGTGAGGGCTGTCAGCACAAAGGGAGTGCTTTCAGCACAGAGTGAATGCTTTCAGCACAAAGTGAGGGCTGTCAGCACAGAGTGAATGCTCTCAGCACAAAGTGAATGCTTCCAGCCCAAAGTGAGGGCTGTCAGCATAGAGTGAATGCTTTCAGTACAAAGTGAGGGCTGTCAGCACAGAGTGAAGGCTGTCAGCACAAAGTGAATGTTTCCAGCCCAAAGCGAGGGATGTCAGCATAGAGTGAATGCTTTCAGCCCAAAGTGAGGGCTGTCAGCATAGAGTGAATGCTTTCAGCACAAAGTGAGGGCTGTCAGCACCGAGTGAAGGCTGTCAGCACAGAATGAATGCTTTCAGCCCAAAGTAAGGGATGTCAGCATAGAGTGAATGCGTTCAGCATAGAGTGAGGGCTGTCAGCACAAAGTGAGGGCTGTCAGCACAGAGTGAATGCTTTCAGCCCATAGCGAGGGACGTCAGCACAGAGGGAGTGGTTTCAGCACAAAGTGAGGGCTGTCAGCATAGAGTGAATGCTTTCAGCACAGAGTGAGGGCTGTCAGCACAGAGGGAGTACTTTAATTCAGCACAAAGCGAGAGTTGTCGGCACAGAGGGAGTGGTTTCAGCCCAAAGTGAGGGCTATCAGCACAGAGGAATTGCTTTCAGCACAAAGTGAGGGCTGTCAATATAAAGCGAGGGCCATCAGCACAAGTTGAGGGCAGTCAGCATTAAGGCCCAGTCACTTTTCATGAGACAACAGTCGGCATTTTGTCATATATTCTTCAGCACAGTCAACTCTGACTGACACATTCCTGTATTGATAGGGCCTTCCAACATGAAGGCAATATCAAATCTTATAAAATAGTCATCACATATTCCTCACATCTGTTGGTGTTGCTTTCCACATTCATGTATTTTGCAGTATATGTTTGAATTTTGTCTTCATCAGCCAATAAACAATTCTGAAGGAAAAAAGGCACGCAGTAGAAACAGAAAGTTTTGATTTACAAGTCTGTTTTTTTTATCAAACCAGAAAGGACATTCAGATAAATGTCTTAAAGAAAGATTTAAATAAGCTTTTTCATTTTTATCATCTCTTTATGCTTTACTTATATTGTTCTGTAAAACATATTCAGGTGCAAAATTGAGACATGTCTAAGTGAAATACTCCTGTGGTTGTCTAAACCTCATTCAGTTGATTCATGATATCTTATGTTTATATGATGACCTGATAATGTTGTCCTCTTTGCTAAACAAGGATTTGTAAACAAACACCCAGCTCGAAATGCATCTACACTAAACTTCAGAAGCTTGAGCTACCTACTTTGACATTTATCTGTCCATTACTAAGAAGATTAACTATGCAACATTGAGACACTATTTTTTGCGTTTCGGAGCTTAGACTATTGTTTCAAAGATCAAGAATAGAATGATAAACAAATCTCAGACTAGTTTAGTTAACAACAAAAAGCATGCCTCAAAGACCTCACTTATGGTTGCATATACCATGTTTCCAAGTAGATCACACACTATCATGCAATGCCTTATAAATGCCTCACATGAAAGGTCTATTGTTGGTCTGAGTACGCATTCTGTCAGCAGTCAGGATTCCCCGTATTCAATACTGATTTCCATTTCCATTGCTTGTGATATGACTTTTATTGGTCGGAACAAAACATCCTTTTATGTCATTATCTTTAATAAAGCAGAGAAGTAATAAATGTAAATTTCCTCATTGGTATCGCCCCTCTGAGTTATCCGTACGTCTTCACTAATATATTGAAATCCAATATGCTGCCCCGGCAAAACAACTCTATCTGGTGCCTAATGGGTATTTTTGTGGTGCTGCCATCTCTTTCTCATTAACTTTCCTTCCCATAATGCAGATGGAGCCATCACCTTTCACCTGTGTTCTCTCCGTGTTATCGTGCAGAATTGTTGTCCTGCATGGAAGAGACTGAAAGGCCGACGACTCTCATTGGAAAATGGCTGCACCTTGTCCGGTCAGATTCAAACAAGGAGATGTAAATAACGACCTCGCATCTAATATAATTGCACGGAGAAGGCTCCTAGCATCTTGCGAGTAGGATTCCGAGTCAAATTTGATTAAGATTTTGTCATGGTTGTTGCATAGGTGGCCTGACAGCATTGATGTGTAAAAGCAGGGCTTAGGGCATGTGTCTCATCCTATTAAGGCAGAGTTGGTACTTCTGCGATCTTCTCCATTACACAAGCCTCCTCATGACACAAAACCTGTTAAGCTCCATCTCAACAAAACATCTCCTTCTCCAAAAGTAACAAACGCTTGTTATTTATCACAGAACAAGGCAAATTGTTAGTGTAGGTTTATTTTTTATTTTTTGCTCCAATATTCATCATTAGACGCTTTTGAGGTTCACGTTTTATCAATGTTTACAAGAACACATCCTCTCTAGGCCTGCCACACAAAACAAATCCTTTTCCTCACAAAATCTTGAATATTATGACAAGTCTCCCTTTCATCTGCAGATTTAAGTTTTTATTCATGGAAATGAATTTTTAAAAGTGCTAATTATAAGGCAGAACAAGTTCATTAATCAGCCGGGATAATTACCACTGTGGACTTGGTGGTTATGTTGACAATTTTCTTCATCATTTTAATCTCACAAGCTTCTCCTTTAATGTTAAAAGTTCATTAAACTCAAATTCATAAAGCACTCAAATTTTGCTATTTGTTTGTGATAGATGCATAATATTGGTGTGTTTTGATTGATTCTTGTATTGAGGCAGGTTATGTCATAAATATCTGGATCAATGGACAAGACCATCTGTTGGCGTTCTAAGATTTCTCCCAATAAATAATTCATGAACTGAAAGTATTATATTATTTCCTCAAATTTGATGACAACTTCATTAAGATCTTGTGCTATTCATGCCAGTATATTGTGTATATTTGCATGAAAACCCCCAAATTCGGCTCTCGTAGACAACATAACATTTCTGGTCATGCACACTTATTTGTACAGCAGGAGCACAACGAAGATTCTGCAAAGTACCTGCAGATAAATCTCTATCATCATCACACTTATTTTCCATGGTTTGTCTACCCCCATACAACATGGATCACCAGTACTTCAGATGAATGTTGGTAGTTTTGCATTTGAGAATTAAATCATACTTCAAATATCTCACAACTACTTCTAGATTTTTGAAATTTTGAAAAGTAGACAGCTCTTGTTCACCATCTCCAGCCGTCGTTACTGTGGTCAATTCTTGTGACCAAAGACCTATTACAAATATGTTGAAAGCCTGATTTCAAAATGTGGTATCAATTCGATGTCAATTTACAAATTTCAAAGCAGTAAAATAGTTGTGTACCGTAGTTACTATTTCTGTTGTGTGCTATCTTATTTAAATGTGGCATGTGTTGATGAGGATTCAATAAAAATTCAATAAATTGAGTATTATAGAAACATTGAATGGAAAGATTTTCCATTAAAACTTAAATGTACAAAAATTATATTACCAATTTTACAAGTGAAGTTATCAGCCTTGGCTAATAGTAAGTTATTATTTTTCTGAAGTCACCATGTTTTACATTAAAAAGCATTCCATTGTTCGAATAACTGAATTATGTTTTTCAGCATAACAATTCTTGTGTATCATTTGCAACTTTTTTTTGGTTCAGTGGCAAAAAAAAAACAATCCTTGATTGGTCTTTTTCCCAGAGAACTTCCCACGAAAAGATGTCTGTCAATCCTACCACATGCAGAGAGTGAGATTGAATATTCAGCCCACATGAGGTGGGTCAATCTAATTCCAACCTCCGACATTGTCTCATAAGGTGTGCTGTATGGTAGAGACATTCTCCACACAAATGACATTGTTGTTCTGATGTTGGGATTGATGTCCAATCTCCGGCAACATCACCCTCTCCAAACTGTCACTCACGCCAAGACTGGTCTGCAACCACTTCCTCGCGAATATCAAGTCTGCGGCAGTCTATTTCCCATTTATTTGAGCGTCACAAGCAGTTCATTCATAATGAAGCACAAATGGGCTATTTCTTCTGGAACCAAGACCCAAAATTAACGTAAAGATGAAATTGGTGATACATTAATGAATAATTAAACAGGGCGTTTGTCTTGTGACAAGGAAGCACTAATCTGGGTCATTGTTTTTCTTATTTGTGAGTTTCTCACCAAACCCATGTTTGTAATATCATCTTTGCATCTTTTATGCATGAGCGTAATTGGGTGGATTAAAACATGTCATTTCTACCATGTCTTCACCAGGCTTGGTTGGCTAAAGTGATTACAATGACAGAAACGCGATCAACAAGTTTGCCTGACTCTGAGCAACAATGTTATGGACCACAAAAAACATCACCATAGTAACAGTTAGTGAATTTGCAGTCTATTATGTGGGAAGGCCCTGGCGTCGCAATAAGTTTGCATTTCTGTTCTGTCTCTGTCGCTGCATGGATAGGGTTTGTCCTTTAGTTTGGCCTTGTGCAGATAAAATGAGGTTTGAGAAGTCAAGGTTGTGCCTTATGTTGGCATGGTCTGGGATTGACAGGAAGAGAAAGGTGCAGTGGCAAAGCGTAGAAAACTGTAATGGCTTGCTGCAAAGTGAATGGGCCAGGTTGTCTCCCAATGACCCAATCTTCTGTTTAGTAGGCCGCACCAGTGTGTACTCTGCACTGTTGGCATTTCGCACACCACTTTTCATATTATTTTTAAAATTAATTTTTATACTTCCATTTAGATTTGTATTCTTTTTTTTCTCCATATTGTGTTCAAGATCAACATATTTAAATCTATAGATACAGAATGATAAAACTATAGGTACACACAAATATCTGTACTCAGATATATGGGATATAAGACAGCACAATAAGTACAAAGCTTAGCATTAGTTGACTGATTGGATTATATATCCCGAGGCTCGGTATAAAGACATTACTGATATTAAGCAGAATCTTAAATGTAAATCTGCCAGTTTACGGAAATGTGGGTAATTATTGTTTCTGAGGAAATTAAAGTGACAAGCTTTTCCTGAAGAAGACTTCTACATATTTGATGATCACAAATAGCATTTTAAAATGGGAGCCAAATGAATGCATCATTAACAGGGTGACGCAAGTAAATTGGATTGCCATTCTTTCACAGGTGTTGCCGACTGGCACAGCTTGAATGGTGCATTCTGGGAAAGGACATTGGGTGCGGATGTCTCCTTGAGAATAACATCCAGGAAGTGCAACAAGGGTTAGATTAGGCGAGAACTCGGTCTACTTAGCAGAAGATATAGAGGATGAAGGAAATAGGACACGAGGCCAAGAATATGACAGGCTGATCTGTAGGAAACCTTACCGATTGCAGTACTCAGGAAAGATAAGACACCGATACGCTCACCTTGCCATGAAAACCTTTAAGGAATGATAAGATAGGATTTATAAGCTGTCAACCACATAACATTCAGAGACAATTTAAGTCTTTTAATTCAGTAGGTTTCCAGACTG
Organism: Amphiduros pacificus; assembly: GCA_949316495.1. Classification (NCBI taxonomy): domain Eukaryota; kingdom Metazoa; phylum Annelida; class Polychaeta; order Phyllodocida; family Hesionidae; genus Amphiduros; species Amphiduros pacificus. The sequence continues at coordinate 38,995,603 of OX439000.1, read as the reverse complement.
ATTTTACTTGTCATTCAGTTGATTATCAATAAAGTTTGTTATGATAAAAAGTGATCTAGTTCTTTGCCAACTTTCTTAGTAATGGGTTTTGCTAATATTAGGTGAGTTAATTGAAGATTGCTTTATTAATCACAGCATCAGAATAATGGAGTCTCCCTGGAAGTTATAAGTTTATTTTTAATTAAGTAGATAGCAATAAATTATACCTGAGGAAGGTATTGTCAATATCTAAACCTATAATATCTGAACATAGACATGCTGACATCAAACAACCATGAAATGGTGATGTGCTCTGATTTCTGCCTTAACTTGATATATCAATGAAAAACAAACATGTTGATGCCGTTGTCTGACCCAGAGCCCTCCTGGGCATTGCCAACCTGCAAACAAATGATAAAAAATAAAACCCTACTGCTGCTATATCTGTTGTATTATGTATCAGAAATGATATATATGAGACAAAGCAGTCAATGATTCTTGGCGAGCAAAAAAAAAACCGATCAGTCTGGAAATGGCAAAAATGAAAATATGGTTCGGAAGGGTACTTTTCGTGTTGTTTTCTCCGAGGCTAAGTTTAAATTATATATGCTCTGAATGATGAACTGGTATTTTCTTATGCATCAATGAGCAAAAACAAGGCAATACTATTTTGGCCCATATTACATTTGTCTTATATTGAGTACATTATCTTAGCTTTTTAGATTCCCCAGTCCTCATTGTATGTAGAAATTATGATGATATATTTTTACTTTGTAGAATCGAGTTTGATATTGTTTTGATGTTCCAAACAGTCAATTATTTCTTGTATAATGATAAGGAACACTGAGTATGATGTATTTTTGTCATATCAAAGACCCATGAAGCCTTTTCCTTTAAACAGTATTCTTAGTATCCTTTGCTATTGGCATCATATAAAAAATCCTGAATACTTTGTAATTGCAATTGATTTGAACCACAAAAAATGGTTGGACCCATTTGACCACCTTGTTTGACTCCCAAAGATCTCTCCTCTATGATCAACGTTTTTTGGCCCCTTTGAAGATGTTGATGTCTGAGCGTTGATGGTCAGCAAATCAATTTTAGTGCTGGCTAGTATTCCTAACCATGTGTCCAGCTATAACCTCTCCACAGTTTCCAGTATGGGCTGCTTGCGACCTATCCACAGAGATTTCTATGGGGAATTGATCTCTTAGACATAGGTGTGAACAACACATCAAAAAATCGTCGAAAACTCACCTAGTTCTGGATGTCATAAGTACATGTACAAGCTAATTTTGCTGCAGCCAGAGCCATGTTTGGAGTGACTCTCTAAAATGCCAGCCAACCTCCACCTGTGGGTGACAAGTGGAAAACAGCATGGGCGAGAAGTAGGTTTTAGAGAGGGACACAATAGAAAGAACTTTAAATGCCATCACATGTTTGTGTCTGTGCCAGAAAAAAAGTAAAAGGTTTAAGATAAAATGAAAAAAGAAATTTCACTCATTGTACCAGGCAACTGTATTTATTTTGTTGGACCAATATTTGGATATTTGCTTTTTTTTAAAAGTTAGTAATGCAAGTGCCAAGATTGATTTTTGATTTTGCTCTTTTTGAGTGGAAGCAGTCAATTTGTCAATGGATGGAAGTTTGTTGCTGTGAGTTAAGGGGCAGGAGTTATATCCCACAGATCAATTGTCACAGCAAGAAGCCCACAATGAAATTGTCTTGTCACTGATAACATGCATATTCAATCTTGTAAACGAGCCGCCAAAATTGGACTTGGTGGTTAAGCATCAGATAAGGTAGACTGACTGTCATGATGGCCAAAATGGGCGAGAATATTGACGAGCGGAGAGCACCTTAATAGACACGTTCAGGCCTTGCCGTGTAGACCACAGCAAATATCTGCCAAGCAGCAAGGTGTGGTACGGATGTCTGCTTTAAGAATTGACTGGCATCACTGGCTCAAGACAGCTTCATAAGCCTGTAGTTATTAGTACTCACTAGTACTCCAAAGTGGCAGATGTAAAGTATTGTGTTTGTTGGTGTGAGTAGTTGTGAGCAGGATGAGGGGAGCAGCTGTGAGTAGTAGACTTGTGACTGATCACTCCCTGCAGACCTGTATCATGCCAACTCTTCTAAGTTAATAACCCGCCTCCCTCCGACACTCAGGGCTGGTGGCCGGACCGTGGAGCTGCTACTCCACAGAAACTGCGACAGGACACACACGTCAGAATGCACAGCGCAGTCAACACACGGATCATACACTAGCAATCTGCCGGGGCAATTATTTACCCTCCGCTCTCGCCCACTGGGAGATGTTAAGGGGGCAAATGGCAACATGAGGAGGCTGAGAGTAGCGCCTCTTATTGGCTGGGTGACCATTGTCTCGGCTTAGCAACGACCACTCACGCCTCGCCTCACAGACTATTGTCCCCCTTCGTGGCCGTGTTCGAGAGGATTGAACTGAGCAGTGTAGCCAGGACTATGTAAACATACACTCATATCTGGCCACATAAGCGATCTCCTGCACCTGTATGTAATGGAAGCAACTTCCTGCCAAAAAAAAACCTAGCTACTTACTCTTGTGGTAGCAAACAAAGATTCACCACAGGATTTGGCTGGATTAATAGACTCAAATGATATAACAAGGATTTAAAATTAATCATGAGAATTTAAAAAGGATTTTTATATTAAACATGGCAATATTTTACTGTTTGATTACATGTTACGTGAAGAATCGTTGTTCTGAGAGCTGATAGCTGTTATTATTCACACTCAGGCAAGTGCATATTGGCAAGGAAGAACAATGTGGCCCACATGTAACCAAGTGTGGGAGACTTTCTGCTTTCTTGTGATTTTCATCAAAATCTCAGTGACGTCTAACAGTTACCAAGCTGGGTACTGTCAAGTGTATAGTTACAATATCAACCACAGAGCCTCTGGTGTTGAAGAGAAACATTTTTTTGTATGCTGTAACAACATGGATGAGAAATCCTGCCAAGGTTTTACGTATCAAAAACCCTCCAGAACTGAATGTAAGTCAGAGTTTTTGTTTATCAGAGTGGAAAATAGTTCTCTGTTTATCTATAATATTAGTGGACATAACAAAAATGTTTATTATTTTTAGCACAACAGCTTTTTTTTTCTTTTTATAACATATTATATATTGCTTGAGAAGGTCTTGGTTTCTGAGCATGATTATTAAAGATTGGTGCCACAAAAGTGTCTGTATCTAGAGGAACATGGCAGGTTTGGTCCTCAAGGTTAGATGTCTTTGTTATAAAGAGTTCCCCTATAATCAGGTCAGTCAATGAGGGAGCGCACTTTCTGAGCCTTCCCTGCTCTCTCATCTGCCGGTCTTGGTGCGAGGGCTGTAATCTATATGAAAATGACAATCCACATCAACCTGTGAACAAAGGCAATCTAAAACCTGCTCTGGAGAATGTGAAATGATTACTTTACATTTTATAGATAAAACCCAGTCAGATCTTACTGGAGTCATCTGTCCAAATCTTATGTTGCTCTCTCCAATGTCTGTTAAAGTAAAACATAAAATGCTTTTTCATTGTAAAAGTAATCCCAAGCACGGGATGCATCATGAACTGTTTATATATTTTGGCATATGGTGTCCATTTAGAAAATCATGATGTCTTTAACTTGAATGACATTTGGTCATACTTACTGCAGGGCATTATTTGGTGTCCCTACTGCAGGGCATTATTTGGTAACCTACTGCAGGGCATTATTTGATCACATCTACTGCAGGGCATTATTTGGTCACATCTACTGCAGGGCATTATTTGGTAACCTACTGCAGGGCATTATTTGATCACATCTACTGCAGGGCATTATTTGGTCACATCTACTGCAGGGCATTATTTGGTGTCACCTACTGCAGGGCATTATTTGGTCACATCTACTGCAGGGCATTATTTGGTCACACTTACTGCAGGGCATTATTTGGTGTCCCTACTGCAGGGCATTATTTGGTCACATCTACTGCAGGGCATTATTTGGTCACATCTACTGCAGGGCATTATTTGGTCACATCTACTGCAGGGCATTATTTGGTGTCCCCTACTGCAGGGCATTATTTGGTAACCTACTGCAGGGCATTATTTGATCACATCTACTGCAGGGCATTATTTGGTGTCCCCTACTGCAGGGCATTCTTTGGTAACCTACTGCAGGGCATTATTTGGTCACATCTACTGCAGGGCATTATTTGGTAACCTACTGCAGGGCATTATTTGGTCACATCTACTGCAGGGCATTATTTGGTAACACCTACTGCAGGGCATTATTTGGTCACACCTACTGCAGGGCATTATTTGATCACATCTACTGCAGGGCATTATTTGGTGTCCCCTACTGCAGGGCATTATTTGGTAACACCTACTGCAGGGCATTATTTGGTCACATCTACTGCAGGGCATCATTTGGTCACACCTACTGCAGGGCATTATTTGATCACATCTACTGCAGGACATTATTTGGTGTCCCCTACTGCAGGGCATTCTTTGGTAATCTACTGCAGGGCATTATTTGATCACATCTACTGCAGGGCATTATTTGGTAACCTACTGCAGGGCATTATTTGATCACATCTACTGCAGGGCATTATTTGGTCACATCTACTGCAGGGCATTATTTGGTGTCCCCTACTGCAGGGCATTATTTGGTCACATCTACTGCAGGGCATTATTTGGTCACATCTACTGCAGGGCATTATTTGGTGTCCCCTACTGCAGGGCATTCTTTGGTAACCTACTGCAGGGCATTATTTGGTCACATCTACTGCAGGGCATTATTTGGTAACCTACTGCAGGGCATTATTTGGTCACATCTACTGCAGGGCATTATTTGGTAACACCTACTGCAGGGCATTATTTGGTCACACCTACTGCAGGGCATTATTTGATCACATCTACTGCAGGGCATTATTTGGTGTCCCCTACTGCAGGGCATTATTTGGTAACACCTACTGCAGGGCATTATTTGGTCACATCTACTGCAGGGCATCATTTGGTCACACCTACTGCAGGGCATTATTTGATCACATCTACTGCAGGACATTATTTGGTGTCCCCTACTGCAGGGCATTCTTTGGTAATCTACTGCAGGGCATTATTTGATCACATCTACTGCAGGGCATTATTTGGTAACCTACTGCAGGGCATTATTTGATCACATCTACTGCAGGGCATTATTTGGTCACATCTACTGCAGGGCATTATTTGGTGTCCCCTACTGCAGGGCATTATTTGGTCACATCTACTGCAGGGCATTATTTGGTCACATCTACTGCAGGGCATTATTTGGTGTCCCCTACTGCAGGGCATTATTTGGTAACCTACTGCAGGGCATTATTTGGTCACATCTACTGCAGGGCATTATTTGGTAACCTACTGCAGGGCATTATTTGATCACATCTACTGCAAGGCATTATTTGGTCACATCTACTGCAGGACATTATTTGGTCACACCTACTGCAGGGCATTATTTGGTCACATCTACTGCAGGGCATTATTTGGTCACACGTACTGCAGGGCATTATTTGGTCACACCTACTGCAGGGCATTATTTGGTCACATCTACTGCAGGACATTATTTGGTCACATACTACAGGGCATTATTTGGTCACACTTACTGCAGGGCATTCATATCACATCACAGGTCATTCATATCACAGAATGGTCACAGAATGGCACTGAATGACATGATATGGTCACATTCATGTGTGACCAAATAGATGTTGGGCTCCAAATTATTATATTGTTTCTATCATAATAGCAGTAGATATCATAATTTATCTTGTTGTATTGTGATATAAGATACACAAATTAAAAGAAAGTATTGTTCAATTTGAAATTGACATTGTTCTCAAAAAGTTACAGAATTAGCTCATAAACTACTTTAATAACTTTTCAGTCTTTTTTTTTGACTATTTGAAACACCTTAAAAAAGGATTCCTCAATTTCAAACTGCCATGAACGCCTTAAAGCTTACAGCTTTGCAAGGCAGAAACACAATGAAAAAGGTGTTAGGATTTGATATAAATGCTCATGGGAGAATTAAGATTTCATCATTTCTGTAACCAATTAACAATCGATTGTCCGAGAAAGCAAATAAATGATTTAGCCCCAAACACCATCTTTAGTTCAGCAAATCAGATATATGTTTGTGAATGGGATGGAAATTACTCATTGTTGGTTTTTTTTGCCTGTCAATATAGCCAATTGTACTTGTAAGAAAATGCAAACAGTCAGGTGCATTTTATCTATTAACAACAGTAGAAAAAGGTTTCCATTAAACCTGGCTCAATCAATAAAAATACAACACTTTAAACAGTAAACAGCAGATATTTAGTCTCTCACTTGAGGATAGAACCATCTAAATGAAAATGTGACACCTCTCAAAGGCAGTATTTTGGCACTGGCACTTTTCTGAAAGACTCGTGTGGAGTAGTTTGAGGGAATTTTGACACAATTCGGGAAGCATAATTAATCTCGCCTGCAGATAGACACCATGCCACTGGCGATTTTCTTGTTGTAATCTCAGATTTTAATAAAGATCCGACGACTTTGGCAAAGTGTCATTTTTCTCGCATGTGAAAAGTAGGATGACTATACAAACTATCGCCATGGGAATCAGTCTGTGCCCCATTTTATAGATGAAGAACTGGCTGCAACTAGATTGAGAATTAATTACTATATTTAGCATAGAAGCCCTTGTGTTTCATTTACACCATCGCAATGCATCCCAGAGTAGCAGTGAATTAAACATGAAATGGACTTATTGATAAGCTTTGGCATTATTTCCTGTCGAAATCAACAAGGGTGGCTGATTGTTCTTGGTATTCATTTCCCTTAAACACCAGATTATTTATCTATATCTAGATTTATATCTAGATTTATAGCCATATTCATATTTACATCTATATCTACATCTATATTCATATCTGTATCTATTCAAATTTTTATCTATATCTATATTCATATCCATATCTATATTCATATCTTTATCTATAGCCATCTTGCTATCAGTACTTTCACAGTTTGGCTACCAAAATCACAATGATTTTGTCCCAAACACAATACCTGTAAATGCACTCTTGATTCAACACTATTCAATACTTTTTAATCCTCCATGACTATTCCTAACTTTGATGTTTTACCTCGAAAGTCAGGTATATTCTCTTAAGAGAAAGACATGTCTAGTATTTGCCATTCCTGTGAGTCACTCTTACATTCTTTTCCAACCAGATCTCATTCATTCCTCTAAGCTTTACATATTAGGCATCTTTATTTGGTCATATAGACGCTTTACATATTAGGCATCTTTATTTGGTCATATAGAGGCTTTACATATTAGGCATCTTTATTTGGTCATATAGAGGCTTTACATATTAGGCATCTTTATTTGGTCATATAGACGCTTTACATATTAGGCATCTTTATTTGGTCATATAGAGTCTTTACATATTAGGCATCTTTATTTGGTCATATAGAAGCTTTACATATTAGGCATCTTTATTTGGTCATATAGAAGCTTTACATATTAGGCATCTTTATTTGGTCATATAGAAGCTTTACATATTAGGCATCTTTATTTGGTCATATAGAAGCTTTACATATTAGGCATCTTTATTTGGTCATATAGAGTCTTTACATATTAGGCATCTTTATTTGGTCATTTTAGAAGCTTTACATATTAGGCATCTTTATTTGGTCATATAGAAGCTTTACATATTAGGCATCTTTATTTGGTCATATAGAAGCTTTACATATTAGGCATCTTTATTTGGTCATATAGAAGCTTTACATATTATACCCAAAGACATCGGCAAAATAGACTTGAAATCCACTGTTTCTAGAAACACAATGCACTGCCCATCATATTGAAGTTTCCCCAGTAACTCGACTTCCGGCGATTGACTGTTGCAGTTCTGATCCATGTCATCGTCTTTCCCAGTCATAATATCTATAATTGCAAATCTGTGAGCTTTCTGTAGTGTTTTTTCTCCAGTTTTTTACCCGATATTAAACCTGACAACGTGAAATGACATTTAGAAGAGTCCAAGTGATGACGTCATGGAAATGCAAAGGGAGAATCTTCATATGACGTCAGAAGGACCACAACGTTGTGGAGTTTCCAGATTGTTGCTGTCACTCCCGTGAATAAACTGACCCACTTTCACGTCATTGCGCAAACTCGTAAACAATGGCGAAACTTTGCTGAGATCAAGAAAACACAAAGAAATATTTTCAAACAGGACTGACATCTTATGTTGACATAAAAGGGACATAATTGTTTGATTGTTAGTTGCCGGAAGTCGAGTTCTTACAGAGTCGGGACTTAAATTGGATGGGCAGTGCATGGTATTTCTAAAATCAGAGGATTTCAAGTCCATTTTGACGATGGCTTTGGGTATAGGCATCTTTATTTGGTCATATAGAGGCTTTACATATTAGGCATCTTTATTTGGTCATATAGACGCTTTACATATTAGGCATCTTTATTTGGTCATATAGAAGCTTTACATATTAGGCATCTTTATTTGGTCATATAGAAGCTTTATCATATAGAAGCTTTACATATTAGGCATCTTTATTTGGTCATATAGAAGCTTTACATATTAGGCATCTTTATTTGGTCATATAGAGGCTTTACATATTAGGCAGCTTTATTTGGTCATATAGAGGCTTTACATATTAGGCATCTTTATTTGGTCATATATGTTTTGCCTTAGTAATCTGATATTAGAAACATGATTTTAATATCTTCATTATTGTTTTATCTGTCTGTTTTATCACCTATAAGAATGGAAGAAGGAAAAAAGACTATATTTAATATATAACAGAATCTGCCAGAAGAAAATGAATCACTTTCCCATGATACATTAATGAAAAATATCCATCAATAATTTGGGACTTATAATGAAATTTCGTTTGATAATTGATGGCAATTTTGAAGTCTCCCACTCTTCAGGGATTAGCCAGAGCTTTGTGCACTTGAGTAATGATTCAATCATGTTTATGATATTTCATTGTTTTGCCATTGACGATCGCATTATGTCTGTTTTATGTATCGTGGTTTAATCTTTCTCCCAAGTAATTGATAAGTGCAGGAATTCTATATTACTTTTGTCAGTTAATTCTTCAGAGCTGATGTCATTCTCAACAGGCAAATACAGATTGTAATGATTTTGTAAAACTTTAATTTAATCCTGAAATATTGAGCAACTTAACGTGTTTGGAATACAGATATGATCTATTGATCTTTATACCATGAGTGGAAGAAACAACAGTGTAGCTTTGTATCAATAAATATTCATAGATAACTTAGTTAAAGCAAATTGAGTGCGATTCGGCAACATTGATACATTACATAAATCCGTCTCAGTCATTAATATATGCCCAGTTGTGAGATGTGATGCGACTCCTACTTATCAGATATCCTCCCAAATCAATATCAATGTATATATACTGTGTGGATGTCAGAGAGATTATTGGATTTATAGTTTTGAGGAAAGAGTTAATAGGTAAAGGAAGCATACCTTGGGTGAGACAGGAGGTCAGTGTTATTTGTGAAAGTTAATGACACATGAGCAATAGGGTTGATCTTTGTGGTCCATAAAATGACTGATGAGGAAGTTGTACACTCTAATATCTGGAATGGTCAAAGGAAACTAGAGCCCAGGTTGGACTCGTCAGATTATTTTTTACAATCATCTTTCCCATTTCGATGTTCAGATAATATACTGAGTGAGATAAAATTATCATTGAGGAATTCATAAACTTGTGTGAAAGAAAGAAACGAGTGGTACTCTCTAAAGTCAGGGACTGAGTTGGAGGTCAAGCTATTTACACAGAATTATAGAGCATGCCGCACTCCGGGTCGCGCATTAAAGGCTCGATCACAGAGACAAAGTGATGGAGGTTAATGAGGGGCAAAACATCACACAGACCAAATACCCAGGAGTCGCAGCTTAATGTCTTCAATTTTGAGCAAAGTATGATGCTGATGCTGGTAAATATTTGATGTAGGTCTGGGTCATATGAATATTATCATTACATGAGAATGCCGAGAAGATTAGTGTTTGGTGTCCATCAAGAACCTACTAGGAGAAATGTATATTTGTAAAAGGCAGTAATATGAGGAAGAAGCTGAGGCAAGAAAAAACAGCTTTTTAAGACATTATCAATATGAAAAAGAATTGTGAACATCTAATATTTTCAAATTTAATATTTTCAAAGGAAAGTTGTGCAAGACCTCAAGGCAAAATTGGGAATTTAATCGTTAGTTGTAGGATTGAATTCTAAGGAGATCTGAATGTTGAATCAAAGAAACAAGTTTATAGCAAAGAATTTAGTAGAAAAGAAAATAGGTTATGGCAAATGGAAATCTGCCATTAAACCAATAATAACTTTCCTTTTTGGTGATTAGTTTGTTTGCTGATTATTTACTCAAAATAATGAGTAAGATTATGCTACATTAGTAGAAAATTAATTTGAATTTATGCCAGGGTCAATTAAAAACTTTTATGACATTTAAAATCCCATAGGACGTTCTATGAATATTGTTTTTGATAAGAGCTATGCAGGACAAATTAAGTAGTACTATTGAATAATAATAACTTGAAAAAATTCTTCGAGACATGAATAACATGCATCTCATCTGAAAAAGTTAATTGATTCCAAATGATTTGGAGTAAATTTAGCATGAAAGAAAGCAGTAAAGTGGAAAAAAAGGACTTAAAAAAAAAGTGGAGTGGATGGATGATGCGGAGGGAGACATTAGTCCCAGGTGTGTGATTAGTCACCGGGAAGACGGATGGGAAGTGCAATCTTAAAGGATAGAAACACAATTTGTAACATGAAAACAGGTTGATTAAATATGAGCAGAACAGGGAAGTTTCTCACAATTGTTGTCACATTGTTGATGAGCTTTTTGAAATTTGTGAAAACCTGTGTTAGAGGATGTCTTCCAAATACGTTGATACGACGGCTTAGGACAAAAACGCGGAACAAGTGAGAAGCAAATGAATTATGGTGACAGGAAGATGAACACTCATTGCCAACATTTAATTTGATATTAAATGAGAATTTATAAAATAAATGCTCTGAAATCATGAAACTTAAAATGCAAATAAGTAGAAGAAATCGCATCGGAAATATAACATGGAGTTGTCCTGGAATATTGAAGTATTTATTGTTATGCATAATTCACACATTAGTATAGCTCTTCACGTGTGGATAGCAGTTATTTGTCATGCAATAAGGACAAGTTGTCATGCAAAACGAAAGAGTTTGCATTCACAAAAATCAAATAATTCAACTTCCAAAAACATCCAGTTGATAATCATTGCTAATAGTCAGGCAAGAATTATGAGATCTTTTTATTATTGTTGTTTTGATGTCAATTAATTCATCAAACTGTGGTTTATTAATGTACGCAATAAATTCGCTGAAAAAATGAGCCTTCAAATTTTGATTATATATAATCAGTATGTAGGAGTTTTTTTATCATACTGAACACTGAGAAATGTTTACACTCCAATCTTAAAGCTGAACAATAAATATGCAGTGTGCCTGCCTGTGCAAGAAAGTTCCTGATTCAGGTAATATATTGTTAGAATCTTGTTACCAGGCTTTCTCGCTATCCGTTATGACCTTTTCGAAGCCCTGCAATGGAGGAGGGAAGAGCTGCTTGGTCATAAATCTGTGAAAAATGGTGGGTGAATATGAATCCCATCTTGTGTCCACAGTTAGCCTTATAGAGAAAAATTGGACTCACCCCATGAGGCATCACAGAGGAAGAGGTATGTGAGCAGAGGCGATTGTCACATGTCCTTCTCGTCAGCTTGAAGTGATGTACAGAATGGCCAGTCACACTCTCAATGTGTCAGCATGAGCCTATTGACAATGGTGGTTGTTTACTTGTTCTGACCTTGTATCGCCAAAAATGTGCTTAAAGGTCATAGATACCAAATTATCAAATGCCCACTGTACACAATGGCTATTCACTCATTATGTGTGTCATTATGGGGCCATGTACATTTGTGTGTCAGTATGGGGCCATGTACAGAGAAGGTTATTCACCCACTTAGTGTGTCAACATGGGGCTTTATACAATATAAAGCTACCGTATTCACCCATTCTATTTGTCAGCATGAAGCTATGTACAGATAAGGCTATTCACCCATTCTGAGTGTCAGCATGAAGCTATCTACAGATAAGGCTATTCACCCATTCTGAGTGTCAGCATGAAGCTATGTACAGATAAGGCTATTCACCCATTCTGAGTGTCAGCATGAAGCTATCTACAGATAAGGCTATTCACCCATTCTGAGTGTCAGCATGAAGCTATGTACAGATAAGGCTATTCACCCATTCTGAGTGTCAGCATGAAGCTAGACTATTCACCCATTCTGTGTGTCAGCATGAAGCTATGTACAGATAAGGCTATTCACCCATTCTGAGTGTCAGCATGAAGCTAGACTATTCACCCATTCTGTGTGTCAGCATGAAGCTAGGCTATTCACCCATTCTGAGTGTCAGCATGAAGCTAGGCTATTCACCCATTCTGAGTGTCAGCATGAAGCTAGACTATTCACCCATTCTGAGTGTCAGCATGAAGCTATGTACAGATAAGGCTATTCACCCATTCTGAGTGTCAGCATGAAGCTAGACTATTCACCCATTCTGAGTGTCAGCATGAAGCTAGACTATTCACCCATTCTGAGTGTCAGCATGAAGCTAGACTATTCACCCATTCTGAGTGTCAGCATGAAGCTAGACTATTCACCCATTCTGAGTGTCAGCATGAAGCTAGACTATTCACCCATTCCGAGTGTCAGCATGAAGCTAGACTATTCACCCATTCTGTGTGTCAGCATGAAGCTAGACTATTCACCCATTCTGTGTGTCAGCATGAAGCTAGACTATTCACCCATTCTGTGTGTCAGCATGAAGCTAGACTATTCACCCATTCTGAGTGTCAGCATGAAGCTAGGCTATTCACCCATTCTGAGTGTCAGCATGAAGCTAGGCTATTCACCCATTCTGAGTGTCAGCATGAAGCTAGGCTATTCACCCATTCTGAGTGTCAGCATGAAGCTAGGCTATTCACCCATTCTGAGTGTCAGCATGATGCTAGGCTATTTACCCATTCTGAGTGTCAGCATGAAGCTAGGCTATTCACCCATTCTGAGTGTCAGCATGATGCTAGGCTATTCACCCATTCTGAGTGTCAGCATGAAGCTAGACTATTCACCCATTCTGAGTGTCAGCATGAAGCTAGACTATTCACCCATTCTGAGTGTCAGCATGAAGCTAGACTATTCACCCATTCTGAATGTCAGCATGAAGCTAGACTATTCACCCATTCTGAGTGTCAGCATGAAGCTAGACCATTCACCCATTCTGAGTGTCAGCATGAAGCTAGACTATTCACCCATTCTGAGTGTCAGCATGAAGCTAGACTATTCACCCATTCTGAGTGTCAGCATGAAGCTAGACTATTCACCCATTCTGTGTGTCAGCATGAAGCTAGGCTATTCACCCATTCTGAGTGTCAGCATGATGCTAGGCTATTTACCCATTCTGAGTGTCAGCATGAAGCTAGACTATTCACCCATTCTGAGTGTCAGCATGAAGCTAGACTATTCACCCATTCTGTGTGTCAGCATGAAGCTAGGCTATTCACCCATTCTGAGTGTCAGCATGAAGCTAGTCTATTCACCCATTCCGAGTGTCAGCATGAAGCTAGACTATTCACCCATTCTGTGTGTCAGCATGAAGCTAGACCATTCACCCATTCTGAGTGTCAGCATGAAGCTAGACTATTCACCCATTCTGAGTGTCAGCATGAAGATAGACTATTCACCCATTCTGAGTGTCAGCATGAAGCTAGACTATTCACCCATTCTGAGTGTCAGCATGAAGCTAGACTATTCACCCATTCTGAGTGTCAGCATGAAGCTAGTCTATTCACCCATTCTGAGTGTCAGCATGAAGCTAGACTATTCACCCATTCTGAGTGTCAGCATGATGCTAGGCTATTCACCCATTCTGAGTGTCAGCATGAAGCTAGACTATTCACCCATTCTGAGTGTCAGCATGAAGCTAGTCTATTCACCCATTCTGAGTGTCAGCATGAAGCTAGACTATTCACCCATTCTGAGTGTCAGCATGAAGCTAGTCTATTCACCCATTCTGAGTGTCAGCATGAAGCTAGACTATTCACCCATTCTGAGTGTCAGCATGATGCTAGGCTATTCACCCATTCTGAGTGTCAGCATGAAGCTAGACTATTCACCCATTCTGAGTGTCAGCATGAAGCTAGACTATTCACCCATTCTGAGTGTCAGCATGAAGCTAGTCTATTCACCCATTCTGAGTGTCAGCATGAAGCTAGACTATTCACCCATTCTGAGTGTCAGCATGATGCTAGGCTATTCACCCATTCTGAGTGTCAGCATGAAGCTAGACTATTCACCCATTCTGAGTGTCAGCATGAAGCTAGTCTATTCACCCATTCTGAGTGTCAGCATGAAGCTAGACTATTCACCCATTCTGTGTGTCAGCATGAAGCTAGACTATTCACCCATTCTGAGTGTCAGCACGAAGCTAGACTATTCACCCATTCTGAGTGTCAGCATAAGGCAGAGAGAGGATGCAGGATCCAGTCCCATGTGTCAGCATTAAGCCACAGAGGGGATATGCACCTCTATCCTCGGCTATTGAGGGGTTTAATATGTCATGTTCAGGATGATGGATCTCCACAGAAGATGGCCACATCCTTGGATCTAATCTCTAATAAGATCAATGTTAGAAGGGTCAGTCTGACATACAGAGATGCATTCATAACCCCATTGGGACCCTTTCCTCCCACCGGAATGCCCCAACATTCTCATCAGCTGCCTTGTTTGCCTCTTAAAGATGCCTTCAATTTTGATATTTTATTTGCTGAATGTTTTCCCTCCAACTATTAACAAAAGTTTTGGTCAATATATTTTTTTTATTTGATACCATTTCAATTGGAATGGATAACAAGAAAAGAAATTACTGATAATGGGAAAACTTGTTTTGAGGCACATTCACCTCGAGGAAACTACTTGCCATGGAAATGTTGAAAGGTCAGAGGAACACAAGGCTTTGGTCTTGTTAGCCAGCGGGCCATTGATCCCCAGCAAGCAAATAATGGCTCACATTACTGTACCACACTATCTCAAATCAATGCATGGATACAATATTAATATAGTATGACTTGTTTTTAATAAGGTCAGGAATCTTTGAATTGTCAAATTCAACATCAAGTCTTTTAGATGATACCCAGATTAAATTGGCTATAGATAATTCCACTTATTGGGTTGAAAAGTAAATATTGGTCATTTATGTGAGCGGCTAAAGTTGTTTTTTTTAATTCTGAGATAGACATTGTGTCATGGCGGTGATAGCCATGTCCTGTAACCTGGTGATCTGCTGTCAATGTTTTCTGCAAGAATGATTGTTTAGGTACAAGATGCTTTGCCAGGTCAAACAAAGTGCACATACAATCAAAAAGTCGAAAACAAGAGTTGTGTCTACAAGATACCATATTTTTCATCTAATATCTTGGTTCCCACACATCCATCAAACATCCATAAAAAAATATTATCATCTATAAAAAATGTTATCAGCTCAGAAATATCTGCTTATTTTATTACCTTGTGGCAGTGAGGCAAATGCAAAAGAATAATTTTCCGCTTAACCCCTTAAAGTCGAGCCAATTAAAGTTTTGCTGTTTGGCAGGACAAACCCATTTTTTTATAAGTGCATCATGAATTGATAAAATTTATATCATGGTTATTCAATATGCCCAAAGAAGTAATAGGCTAAAAGTTTATGATCCAAGCATTTTGACGTCATTATCATGATTACATTGTATCAAGTAGCAGCCCTAGAGAAAGTTACAAAATGACGTCATCAAGGCAAAACAATGACGATGTTAAAATCCTTCCTTAATATCATGTTATTGGTGGATACTGACATCCTTCCTGTCCAGTAGGAGTTAAGATGATATATACCTGTTGTTTGTTTGTTTGGGGTTTTACATCACTTTCAACATTATTTCAGTCATTTCGTGATGAGACCTGCTTGTAGCAGATATAGTGCTGCCTCACTGAATTGTCATGTCGCAGGTCCTTGATATGACATCCCACCCGGTCACAGATTTACAAGGACAACAGCTTAACCCTTTGGCACGGGCCTCAGCTCATGTGGGAAATTGTATCATGAGTTCAATCTCGGCACGGCCAGGGTTCGAACCCACGACCTTTGGATCACCACAGAGGAACTGGTGCTAATAAGCTGGCGCTCTAACCAACTGCGCCATGGCCCGTGGCCTCATAGACCTGTTGAGGACTATACATTATATAATAAGTGTCAACATCAGCATATAAAGGTATTAAGCAATAATCCTGTAATTTGTTGTATTAAAAGCATATCTACATATGAACACTATGACATATTGAAATTTAGAGTTATAAGCTAAGACACAGAAATAACTCTATAAGCTGAATTCTTTCTGAGCCATCAGTTGCACGTGAAGGGTAAACGCTGGTAGAATGAACCTTTTTTTTTTACCTCAGATAAGGTGCAAAGTAGGGTAGCACTGTCTGACCTCTCTCTGGCACTATTCAAAGGACAATACCTTTCATGATGTCATAAGCATATTGCCATACTCTCATAATGTCATTTCACCTTTCAGTGCCTCTATAACTCTCCACATAAAAATGACGCCAAGAAATTTTTTTGACTAAGTTCATGTTTAAATATGGTTACAAACACTTCCCTGAGTGCTTTTACCCAAAAAGGTAATTTATATATGATTTGTATACTTATTTTTCCAAATCAGAGCACAATTCCAATAGAGGAATTTTTCATTAAGTGTAAAATAATATTTTCGGAAGAATTTTTATTTTTCTTCAAGATTTGCAAATTACTTAAAATTTGGACACACACATAAACAATATTGCCTGAATGCAAATAACATGCTACTTTCAATCTAATTAGTTTTTTAATGTGCATTATCAGTCTGAAAGGGATCTAATTGCCTTCTTTATGACATTTATTTTATTCAATGTTATTCAAACATCCAAATGATTTAATCAATTAAAAGTAAATGAAGAAGAAGTGATTGGTAGTTATTAAAAAAAAACAATTTGCTGCTGCTAATTAGTGGAGCTTAGAGAAATAACTTTGTTCCGAAATAAATAATCGATTTGAAAAGATTGCAATTATTACATGGGGAGTGTTTTCTGTGGTTTTTGCATGAGGATGTATGAGCATTGTGTACTCTAATATATGGAATGACTTTACCACTCGTTCCATACAAAATGAACCCAAAATGTAAATGTAAAACAAATGTAGCCTAAAAACACCTACAATGAATGGACCATATATCACTTGACTGTTCTAAAGCAAATGGACTGAACACAGCTAGTCATCTCCTACAGCAGTGAGACATGTGACATCAGTCTTATCTGTCATTGGATATAAAAACGAGAAAGAGAGAGAGCCACTGTCTTTTAGTGCATGTGACATAAGATAGAAAAAGACTTAAGGACATGAGCCACCATCTTCTAGTGCATGTGACATAAAATAGAGACTTGAGGAAGTGAGGCACCATCTTCTAGTGCATGTGACATAAGATAGAGACTTGAGGACGTGAGCCACCATCTTCTAGTGCATGTGACATAAGATAGAGAGACTTGAGGAAGTGAGGCACCATCTTCTAGTGCATGTGACATAAGATAGAGACTTGAGGAAGTGAGGCACCATCTTCTAGTGCATGTGACATAAGATAGAGAGACTTGAGGACGTGAGGCACCATCTTCTAGTGCATGTGACATAAAATAGAGACTTGAGAAAGTGAGGCACCATCTTCTAGCGCATGTGACATAAGATAGAGAGACTTGAGAAAGTGAGGCACCATCTTCTAGTGCATGTGGCATAAGATAGAGAGACTTGAGGACGTGAGGCACCATCTTCTAGCGCATGTGACATAAGATAGAGAGACTTGAGGACGTGAGGCACCATCTTCTAGTGCATGTGACAAAAGATAGCAACATGTCAGAAAGTGTAATATAGGACATGAATGTTGAGGAAGTGAGACACAGGGGGTTCTGTCCCCTCCCACTAATGTACACCGCCCTGTGATATATCATTGTAGTAATCATGCAGCTCATATTAAATCTTGCGGAAGTGCCATGTTTGGCTGCTGGTGGTCTCTGTGGGAGAACAGAGTCCTGACCCTTAAATACCCAATTTTGACAGCAGTGACAATACTGGCAAAATTAACCGCTACAAAGCTTAAATGGAGTCGTTAATGGGTTGAGAATCTTCAAAGCTAAACTGGCCGGAAACCAAAATACAGCTTTCAACTCACAGCAAATAAGAAAGGCAAGAACTTGCAATGGAAAAACCAATAAGCTGGCGTAAAATAAAGCAGACATTTCCTATGTCTTGTAATGTTGTAAGAAATCCTCATGTAAAATCCAATGGGGACCCCATTTAACTTTTTCCAGTGGGCAAAATAGATGTCCTGGAGCATCTTGAATCCCTCTTCCCATTAGTCTGTCACCTAGCTAATCTGGCTTCCATCAAGGGGGGATTGGTGTGGTAGAGTCTCCTCACCTCTACCCACCATAGCGTTCCAGGTATTGTCTTATGTGGATCCCCTGGCAGCGTGCACAGATTCAGGGCTGATCTTATAATGCCATTAAGCAGGTCCTGCTGTGCCATTAGGCAACTTGGCCTTTGCTCTCGCTGCAAGTCTCACCAATCCTTCTTTTGTGATTCAGTCTCGCCTTCCATGATTTAACATTTCTACTCAAATAGACACACTCAATCTAATACCAAACCTCCCCACGGCACTCTTGTGTTGCTTCCTCAATTCCATTTGGGCATTTGATTGATATAATGAGGGTGTAATCACTAAAATGTCACAGGATTCTCTCTCCTATTTGTTTTTCTTTTCCATAATTATAAGGATTAGATATGTGCATGTCACTGTTCAATTTAAGTTGATGCTCTCGCTGGACGGATTCTGTATTACTCTGGATTACACTAGTTGAATCAAAATTGTTTTATTTATTGGATTAAGATTAAGGTGCATCTGCTCTTTGGATTTATATAAACTAGGTTGATCTGCTGTCTGTTTTGATCTGCTATCTGGGTCGATCTGTTCTGTTGTTTTGCATCTGCTCTATGGATTTACATAAACTAGGTTCATCTGCTGTCTGTTTTGATCTGCTGTCTGGGGTGATCTGCTCTATGGATTTATATAAACTAGGTTGATCTGCTGTCTGGAGTGATCTGCTGTCTGGAGTGATCTGCTGTATGGATTTGTATAAACTAGGTTGATTTGCTGTCTGTTTTGATCTGCTATCTGGGTCGATCTGCTCTGTGGATTCATATATTATCAAGGTCGATCTGCTATCTGGGTCGATCTGCTATCTGGGTCGATCTGTTCTGTGGATTCATATATTATCAAGGTTGAGATGCTCTCTGTTTTGATCTGCTATCTAGGTATCTAGGTTGATTTGATATCAGGGTAAATGTGCAATATGAATTAAATTGTTTGTAAAAAATTCTAATTCATAATATGGAAAGCATTATACACACCAGCAAGTTATGTGAATCATAGCATTTTCTTAACATGAAAAGCACCAGCTAGTTACAGTATGTGAATCATAGAATATTCATAATAGGGAAAGTATTATACACACCAGCAAGTTATGTGAATCATAGAATATCAGTAACATAACAGTCTTTTGAAGCCAGAGTTTTAGGACCAGCTATATTCATGTGTCATACCTCAGGCACAGTCATCTACAAAAGTAGAAAGCCGTGTTCTGTCATTAATCTACTGCCACTGGTCATGTATAACTGACAAAGTCATCATATGTATTAATTAGGAACTCAGACTCTGTGACCTTGAAAACTCATCAGACAAATGCACTGCGTTTCTTTGCTCTTGTGGCCATGGTGACAGCAACCCATCTAATCAGGCAAAAATATCTGATTTAAATGTACTTTGGACAAATTCTGCTGCCTTGCCTAATGTTTTATCACCTTAATGTGTTTCCAGCGTGTGATTTAAGGCTCTTTGGGTGGGTTGTTATGTCAAGAGCCTGCGACATGACAATTCAGTGAGGAAGCACTATATCTGCTACAAGTAGGTCTCACCATGATATGACTGAAATAATGTTGAAAGCAATATAAAACCCAAAACAGCCAAACAAAAATAGATGGATACATAAACAATCAATATAGCAATAGTTTTGCTACAAATGGTATTGCTAAGATGATGAATTGTTGCCATGACAAAATATTGATTGAAACTGACTAAGATGGGCCAAGAACTCATTTGTCAACAGACGTCAAATGCTTTTTTTCAGAGTGAATGTGCATTCATCAGGGATTTGTCTGGTGTTAAGTTTCTTTTGAAATACATCACCATTCATGTGAATAGATCGGTTCTATCAAACTTGGCCACTCACTTGGTATATTCTGTTAAAGCTGACCTTTCCATTGCTGTCTTTTTATCATATTTATGGTGACTTGTCTGAGCTCTATTTTTATTCTGTTAAAGCTGACCTGTCTGTTATTTTCTTCTAATTCCATTAAAGCTGACTTGTCTATTAATGTCTTCCAATTCCATTAAAGCTGACCTGTCTATTAATGTCTTCCAATTCCATTAAAGCTGACCTGTCTATTAATGTCTTCCAATTCCATTAAAGCTGACCTGTCTATTACAATGTCTTCCAATTCTATTAAAGCTGACCTGTCTATTAATGTCTTCCAATTCTGTCACAACTGATCTGTCTATCAATATATTCCAATTCTATTAAAGTTGACCTATAAATGTCTTCCAATTCTATTAAAGTTGACCTATAAATGTCTTTCAATTCTATTACACCTGACCTGTCCATTAATGTCTTCCAATTCTATCAAAGTTGACCTTTCTCCTATTGCCTATCAATTCTATTACAATGACCTGTCCATGGTTGATGCAGAATTCTCTCAGGCACCTGGATATCTCCCAGAGACAGTTATTTAACTGGAAGCCAGTAATTGAGACATTCTTGGAGAATACAACCAATGTTTTAAGAAAACAAGCACCATTTCATTATCTCATGAGAAATTTGCTGAGATATTACAGACTTTCCCTATATAAGTATCATTTAAGGTTTTTGTATTTTATATTTATATATTATTGTAGAAATCTTTGAGGAATGGACAGAAAGGTGACATTTACATTTACTTCATATATGCAGAATGAAAGGCATGAACATGTCCATTTTTTTCAATGAATGTATAATACACCCCTAAATATTAGGTGAAATTGCTCAACGCTGCCTGGCAAAAAGCACAACCAAAGCACCTATAAATGAAAAATTCAAAGTTAATATATATACTTTGTACATAAGTTTATGAAAATATCACTATGTATATTACATATCTACAAATAGACATATTTGCACAAATTGTGTACAAGTCATATATATTTGCTTGCATAGTTGGTGAGTATTTGAGTAAGGAAGGACTGGCTGCAGTTGATATGGGCTGTGGTGCAGAGCTCTTATATGTACACTGCTGTGTAGGGATGCCAGGCAAAATAACGAGGTGTCCACGAAAGATGAACCACAACAAGAAAAAATGGACACAAGCTGCACAAATCTGACTATTATTCTTTTATTGAGGCACCAAGGATACGATGGATCTATCTTTAAGCACTGGTGTCAGTTTCAGGCAAATCCAGGTGAATTGATGGAAAGCGACGGCAATATAAAAGCCACAAACTTCGTCCACTCGGATGGGTTGAAAAAGGTTTAGGACATGACCTAGCATAAAAACGGCTTTAGTCCATGTCTGAAGCAACTTCCGCTTTCGACATATTGCAGGTAGACAGAATGGCAACCTTTGTGATATGGCCGGATGCGCTAATTCCAATCTTATATGTATAAAAAGGGGGACTTTTTCAAAATCCTGCAGGGTATAATGTGGGTTTTTTTCTCCATCAGAGAGGCACTTTCTATTTTACCTGAGCATGGCTGTATTCAAACAAGATTGATCTTGCACTCTTTTTGTTCATGGTCTTTCTGTCATATTTCTATCACCTTATAGATTTCTCTTTCTTGTTTTATTTTGTAGGTCAATACCCACTTTCACAACAACACAGACTATATAAAAAAAACTCAATTCTGGCTGAGGCCAGGTCTCAACATCAGCTTTGCTTACTGCCTAAATATCCACAGTTTTTTTTGTTCCGTAGTCTGCCAGACCTAGTTGAGTTGTAATAGATGTGTGTGTATCATCAGTATCTCAAGCTACCAGTGGCCATGTTTGCTTTCCCAACCGGGGTCAATATCTGCAGCTCCGTTACATTTCACCATGGCCTGAGGCTCGCACCATTGTTCAGACTGCCATGTTAGACGTGCCATTGAGGTTTTGCCGGCATATCTGAAGTCTCACACCACCTCATCCAAAGGCTATGGCATAAAACATTTGACTTTGCTTTCAGATATCTCGTTGAAATATGTTTAATGAAAACCACCAGTATATAAAATATATTCTATTAAAATGTTGTTTCATATCCCATGTCATATTCAAGAAATATCCTCTCCTAACATTACAGGTCAGAGTTTATTTATTGGCACTGTGAACTTAATATAAAGGTGAAGTAGTGAGAACCAACTTGTCCTGTATACACAACTCTGCCTTATCGACCTAATTGATCCCCCAATCATTGATGCATTATGCCTAATTTGCATGTATTATGTAAATTTGAGTACACTTTACCCACTTCACCCACTTGAGTTTCACTTCCCTCACAGAAGAGACTGAGATATTGAGTAGTCCCAGAGAGAAATTCCAGCTGGTCTTTGTCTTTTTTATATTTTGTTTGTGGTTTTGAGACCACTTTCAACATTAATTCAGTTATTTCATGACAAGACCGACTTGGAGCAGTTATAGTACTGGCTCATTGAATTGTCATGTTGCAGGTCTATGACAAAAGAATCCACCCACTCACAGATTTATGTGGACACAGACCACAGCTCATATAAGAAATTGTTTCATGAACTGGATGCTGACTCACCTGGAAATAAAACCCACGACCTTTGGATCACCACAGAAGAAATGGTGCTAATAAGCTTGCACTTTGACCAACTGCGCCACGGCCCATGGCCTCCAGTTGGTCATTGATATTCATATATACAAGACACATGCTGATAAATGCCAAACAAAAGGTGTGGGACCAGTGAGAAGATATGGGGTGAGACAGCAGACAGGTTTATTGTCACACCTTTTGGTGAGAACAATAGGCACTGCCATACGACACCAAGGTTCCTTTGTTTTAGTAGCTTGCTTTACTGACATTGATAGTTTGTGAATGTGAACTAGGATAGGATTTGGAAGTGTGTAAAAATGGTAAAATTTTGAATACTATTCCAGTCCCTTTATGGATCCTTACAGCAAAAAAAAAGGTTCAAAAGGGATGATGACAGTCAATTTATCCACCAGCTTATAGTCAACCAATTTTCCACAGAGGTTTAGAAACTATTACAGTGACATAAATTTTCACCTCAAGTCACTTTCCAAATAGCAGGATATTGTTATCAGATGTCATTTTGTCATTATGGTGTGGTCAGGTCCATTGTTGTCAGATGTCATTTGTCATTATGGTGTGGTTAGGTCCATTTTCATCAGATGTCATTCAACATCTGGGCAATTCTGACAGATGTTTTCCCCCAGTTTAGTAAGACCATATTGAAAATGTTGTCAAATGTTATTCATCAATATGATGAGACCATTTCGACAATGTTGTGAGATGTTATTGATCAGAATGGTAATATCAGGAACCACATTTGTTATTCATTATATTAAGACCGTGCCACAAATGTTGTTAATTTGGTTAAGCTGCCAGTTTCATTAACTTAACTTGGGCATTTTAAATGTCACATTTGTGAGTAATAAAACCAGCCTTGGTGTTTAAAAATAATTAATTTGTGAAACACAATATGTCACAATATTTGTGAAATTCAGCTGTTATGGAAATACAAGTAATCAAGTAACTTATTAATGTAAGGTATACACTGCATTTTCACTAGCAGTATTCATTAATGTTGTCATTCAAGTAAGAGGATTTGAATTTAATGTAAGTCGTGCTACAATGCTAAACACAATTTTGGAATATATATTTTTGGTGGTTAGTCAGTTTGGATCTTAGATTGTGTTGGGCAGGGATCCAGTTTCACAAACATTGAATCCTAACTGTGTAAGTTTTCTTGTTTTCAATTTAGTTGGCAATCTACAAGGCAGCATCTTTATTTTGTTTGGATGGCTTCCATTAAACAACGGCAAGCTAGGTCTTTCCCTGTGGATTAACTTTGTTCAGCTTTCACTCAGGTAGGGCCTGAATCAAACCTTGATTCGAAATTTATAGACAAACTGTCTTAAATGCAATTTTGTGAAGATCTCAGGGTAAATTACTGAATTGGCCAAAAGTTTCTCTCTGGATATAGAACCAGCAGATATTTAAACAATTCTTAGTTGGAAATTATCTAAAAATACAGTGACCATTAACAGGAAGATATTCTGGTTTGTGACTGCATTTCCTAGTTTCACATAAATCAGAATAACTTCAGAAATAATGACAATTGTATTTTTAAATTTTAGTACACAGTAATAGAACTTTCATTACACACTGTTAAATTCTCATATAAATTACCTCAAATAACTGTGGTAAGACTAATTTACAAAATGATTTATGAGGGTGTTTCATTTTACCGGTACCTACTTTCACAAACCAGAGATATTTTTCATTGACAATTATTTTTATGTTTTTGAAACATTGTAATGCAGTTTTGTTACACCTCATCAATTTGGCTCTATTCTGATTATTATTTTCATCCAATTATCTTTTTAAAGTCTACCTTTATATTCCTTGGTGCTTTTCTGTGATATCATCACGGAATATTCACATTTGCTCTTATTTTGTAGCATACAAAGTGAATACTTCCACAGTTATTTCTGTTTTTGTTTAATTAGCTTTTTATCAAACCAAGATTCATCATCAAAAATGACATTTGCTGCAATCATTTTTAAACTGGATTTTTGTATTGCAGATGTAAAAATTAAGTTAGAATGTTGTTCTTAGAATAAAACATGCCATTATTTCTTGATTATGGAACATTATTGTAGAACAGAACATGCCCCAAACCTTTGTTGAATTGGGTTTCCATCTGAAAATGTTAGGAAGATAGGCTAGTGTAAGAAAGTGAAAATACCACACACCAAGCTTGTTTTCTGTTCTTTTTTGTTTGTTTGAGAACAAGATAGGATAATTACATGTGGCATAATAACATAAAATATAAATGACCTTTCAAAGTCATGGATTTGAGTGACCTCTGAAATGACAGGAACATGACTGGGGCAAGATTTGACCAACTCATCCGATACAAAGCTGTGTTTTGACAGGAGGGTAATCTACTTTTACAGAACTGCATGGAGAATTCTCTATTACGTATTTTGACACTCCAAAACATGAGACTCTTGGTGCGTCAATGCCCTTCTCATGTCTTCCACAAACATGAGCACAGTGCAGATATGTTCTCATATTTCCAGTCACTGCTATGATAATTTGAATAGATCTCTGTGGTGCTATTATTCACTGGTATCATATCACCTCTTGCCTTTTTTTGTTTTTTTGTTTTTTGTTTTACTACCAAATATTACCAGACTGATGATATTAAATTACTAAGGGCTTGTGAAGAGCAGTTCTATTTCAATATTGAAGTAATTATGCAAAATGAAAATATCAGATATTTTCAGAAATAGTTTATTCATGGTGTGAGGCACACTATAAATTTGTGAGGAGTTTGGGTTGCATCAGAGTTTTATTGCACAGATAGCATTTCTGTAGGTGGAATAGATCCTGTCAATAGAACACAGAGCTACACCTAGAGACTGTAAAAAGATCAGCTTCACATAAATACTTGCTTGGTTGCATCTGGAGCAAAACAACAATGAGATTGTCTGGTGTTAAATTTAATTTGTTTTTTTCCTCTAGTGCCAGGCAGGCGAAGTTTGTGTTTTGCATTCAGTTCATCTTTCCATTTACACACACCATTGGAGTGAGTTACCCACAAAAAGCTATCAGTCTGGAGTGTGCAGTCATTCCAGTTCTTAAAGTGAATGCTGGATGGAGTGTTCTGTTACTCTGATCCATGTAATGAATGCTGGATGGAGTGTACATTAATCCTCATTCAAAAGTGTATGCTGGATGGAGTGTGCATTAATTTCCATTCAGGTAGTAAATCTGGTTAGCGTATAAAAATCATATAAATTGCAGACAGGTATTCATCTAATCAAAATGTTAACTTGATCTCACACCGACATTGAATATCAAATTTCAGTTTGAGTATCACTGATTATAAAACAATTTGATTTTTTTTAAATCACTACACATTTGTGCAATGAAATTATGCAAAGATTTATCAATTTAGATTTCAAACATTTTACACTCATACAAGTGAAAAAGTTCAAAATGGCTGAAAGAGCATTTTGATTTTCTGTCTACATCTACATCTATAAGTTTATTTGGCAAAACCAATTGGCATCCCGCCATCCTCTATGACAAGACGTATGAGCTGTCCTGATGTTAAAGGGAGGCTGGAAAATGGGAGTCTCCTGAAAAAGCAAATGTCACCATAATAGCACAGATAGAGACGTATGACACAGCAAAATGGCAGCCACAAAGACACTGAAAAGCCAAGCAAAAAGACAAAATGGGTAATTTGGCTTAATAAATCTTCCCAAAAATCATTTTATGGCACTTTCAACTGGGTGCCTCTGACATTATATAAGGCAGGCCAGAACATCAATATCGACACGGCAATAAAACTTCATACTGCCATTTTTTTTTCTTGAGCTATATGATTTCACATGTGGAGCTTTAAGCAAACATATTCATATTCACAGCAAGATAGGCCTTTTATTTGCTTTTTTGTTCCTCTTATTCTGGTGTCTGTAAGATGTTCTTCTTATTTGCATTTATTCTTTGTGTCAATATTTGGAGCTTGGTTATAAATAGATTTATTATCACTGCCCTGAGATATTCATGGCTTGGGTAATATTATGAGGTAAATCTGACCTTTTCCCTTTATAATTTGGGTTGAGTGAGAAGAGAGGCAGCACATCAGACATTACAACGATCCATTCATCATATCATTAGTAGGCAGGCAGCCTTACTTAATCGAGTAACAAGGTAGAGGATATTCAACAAAACCTGTCAATTTGCACACTTGCTTTTAGAGCACAAGCAGCTAATGCTACCACTAAAGAAAGCAACTTCATTTTTTTTCTAAATCAGTCGAACCAATTGCTATTTGTAAATTGCAAAGAATTACTTTGATTACAATATCAGTCACTTGATTGATATAAATATATATATATATATATATATATATATATATATATATATATATATATATATATATATATATATATTGTTGCAAGGGTAAGGCTGCAGTTAGTGTGCAAGCTTATTAGCACCAACTCTTCTGTGATGATCAAAAGGTCTGTGGTTTGATTCTCCTCCATGTCGGCATTGAATTTGTGTCACAGTTTCTCATATGAGCTAAAGTCGGAGCCTGAAGGGTAAACCTGTTGACATGACAATTCAGTGAGGCAGCACTATATCTGCAACAAGTAGGTCTCGTCATGAAATGAATAAAAGGAAAGTAAAACTACAAACAAGCAAACAAGCAATAACCCTATAAGTATTTGCAGGCTTGTGGCTGTGGAGAATGTTGGCCCTGTCCACTAGTTGACTGGTTCAATCTTTTGTTTTTCCAGCACACATCACTGACTCATATTGACCTTTACCAAAATCTGTGAATCATGTTGTAACTGTGGGACAGCACCTTTAATTAATCACAAAATATTTGTATAATGCGAGGCAATGATATTTTACTCTGCATCACATACTAGGTAGTATTCAATTACTACCTCTGCAGTCATTGCAGTCATTTGATTCCATTCTAGATTTGGAATTCCCTGAGTTATAAATACTTGCCTTGCTCATAAAAATATCATCAAATCTGAATTTACCAACATCAGGTCATAAACTGTAATCAGGTGTCTGACACATAAACTGACCAATCAGTACAGCTGCTGACACACAACACAAATCTATTTATATTCTTTCACCAATGAGTTGACAGCCAGATTTTTATGAATATTGATGACTTGCGGTCAATTCTGTGTGCACCTTTATACCTTTTGTGGCAGGGACTGATATAATAGAGAACTCCTGCTATGAAGGGTATGATATTTATGAAGTGTAGCATAATCTTATTAATCATGGTCACTGTTTTTAGGATAATTAGGATAATTATTCAAAATACAACTCTTTCTTGGCCAAAAATAGGTAATGTGATATTGCCCTAATCATTTAAGTTGCATACAATCATAAATAGTTTTTTATATTCAGGTTCAGATACTTTAATAACAAACATATGCACAGTATTTAACACAATTCTAGCAAAATGATACAAATATTATAGGTCAAATCATGACCTGTTAATTTCTTGTAAAAGTTTTACTTCATTACTTCAGCTGTTTTAGGCAATGTATATGAGAGTATAGAAGTAATCTTTCAAAAGATAATTTTCATGACAAAACCATGACCAAATAAAATATAAAGTCACCTTGATATGACATGCTCGGAAATTTAAACAAGTCCTAAACTGACCTGGAAAATATGGGGGTTGCCCTGGAAGTGTGTTAAGCACTATTTGAAATTATGAGACTTACAACATGCTAATAAAGGCTTTGGAGCTCATAAACACATGACACCTTAGCTTTACTCTGTATTTTATCCATTTAAAGTATGTGTATAAAAGCTATTTTCACATGTGTTAGGTCCAGTTAAAGAAATGGCGCTAAAACGTCAGGGACATGGCCAGCAGACTTGTGTCAAGGCTGAGGGTGATGTGAGACTCAGTGCTGTGTCGTGATTGTCATGGTATCTCCAGCCTATAGGGAGTGATCACTTTCTCTGACCAACACCTTCCCTACACAACACTAAAGTGGTGGCTCTTATTTGGTGGACCTTGGGGATGCCATCTTGGACTCAGATGACAGTTTTAAACCACATGGCGTGTGACACAATCGTCTGAATGATATATTTGAGCCACTCTTATTTGTTTGAGAACTGATGTGTATATACATATAAATGTATGTGTGTATATATATGTGAGAAAGATAATATATATATATGAGAAAGAGAATATATATATGAGAAAGAGAATACACCGGTTTTTCTCAAAAATGTCAAGTTGAAACCCAACACTCATAATTAAATATAGAAGAAAACAAGCTATTTTACTGGTGTTATGTTATTATAGGATTTCTGGCACTATCAAACTATAATATTCAAAACATGAAGTTTAATGACACTTTTACTTCTCTTTCTATGTTGTCCATTATCTTTTGTGGTGACACAATTCCAATTCAATGCATGTGGGATATCTTACATATGTTTTATTCATCACTTCACTGCAGCGTTTGCGATTTGAATTTTCCTGGTTTTATTTTCTTGATGTCCCTTGAACGTATTATGCTTGGATCTTTTTTTATTTGATTTATTGCATTAACTATAACACCATTTTTGTTTCATTGGATATGTTGCTTTAACTCCACAAAAATTATATGCCATGAAAGATAAAAACACATTGTCACAATCCTACAGCAATTCCACATACTGAGCCCAAAAGTATGTGTGATTACTTGTAACTGGGAGTAATTCATAATTACTGCCTTTCTTTTTGAATTGACATGAATTTATCTGAGTGCTGCTGCCTTTCTTTGTGATTTGACATGAATTTATCTGAGTGCTGCTGCCTTTCTTTGACATGAATTTATCAGAGAGCTGCCATTTTGTGAAATGATGCATAATTATCCGTGTGCTGGTACCTGTAAAATAAAGTGAATTAATCAAAGTGCTGCCCCTTTCTGGAAATTGAAGTGAATTTATCTGAGCAATTGCTTATGTTTGAAGCAATATTTGTCCAACCAGGTGAAACTTGATTTCAAAGTGTCATTTAAGAAAATCATTCACCTGCATGCAACACCTTACTTTGTGAATATGTAACTATTAGTCTGGGAATTCACAACCCATAATGCATCATAACTATTCATTAGTGGTGAGTAATAAATAACAGCATCAAACAGGGGGCCAGCCATCAAAATAATATACAATTTGAACTTTTTGGTGCAAGGAAGTTGTGCATATGTTATATAAAGCATATATGAGTATATGAATAATATTCCTTGGCTCCCCACATGTGATGTTCACGTCATGCTCCATGGCAACCAAAGTTACAGCTCATCTACATAGAGAGTAACATGACCATTATGTGTCATATTGTTCCCAACATATCAGTGATGTTACAATTCATGTTACTTTTTTCTGCTGTAATCTTGATAACCTACTAAATATCGAGAAAAAAACAAAGAATAAGAAGCGATAAAATAAATGCAAAACAGACTGCATGCCCCATAATTAGATCTTATATAATGGCCTCATAATGATTGCTTATCCATCTTGTCCTTTAGTCTATTTTGGAATGACCTGTGGAGGCCTGAACGTTACATGTTATGCCCTTAAGAGATCTTGATGCAATCTTCGACCAACTTTCAGCCATCTTGGTTTCGCAGCTGGAAGGCTCTGACTCATAACTGGTTCATTTAAGCTCCAAACAGGCCAGCAGAGCTTTTGATGTAAACCAGTTAACACAAGAAATGAAAAAAGTATACATATTCCTGAATTTGTGAAAATTTGTTCTATATCACGAAAGATATTTACTGTAAGGTAAATATACAATATTTCGCGTAAGAGGTCTGCGGAGACTCTCTCATCTTACAGTTATTGTCAATGAGCTTTTAAAATAAACAGAAGAGATTTTCTGTAAAAAATGGAAGATCTTGGCTGTTGGAGAAATGGGAAACTTAGGTGTGAGAAAAATGGAAGAATTTTAGATTAACTAAAAAGGAAGCTTTTTACTGTAATATGAATAGAAAAATATAGCATGAAGGAAAATAAAGAAATCAACTGTAAGGGAAATAAATGGAGATAAATACTTTGAAGAGTTTTAGGATGTGACAGTAACTTGACTACTGTGCATGCGTCCAGAAGAGTGAAGAACCTGACAACTAATGTGGCAAAAACCCATGCAGCAATGAGAGACTCCCTGATCTTATATATAATGCTTCACATATATGTCACTGGGTATTATGGCTGTGGATTTTTGTCCTCTTTAGATTACTTACGTTACACATGGCATCAAGGTGATTTCAAGGAATAAAGTATCGAAGATTAACAGTCATTGATCCTGTGCTTGAAAGCTGACACATTTCACGATATATAGCAGTAATGGAGAGAGCTGGAGATAACATTTCACCTATTATATTTAATATGTACTTTCAGTCTTGAAATATTTGATAATAAAGTCTTTCTGGAGTTTATAATATCAGGTGCTGTTATCATTACTGATATGAAAGGTGAATCATGCTTGATACAAGAGAGAGAGATAGATAGAGAGAGATAGAGATAGATAGAGAGAGATAGAGATAGATAGAGATAGTTAGAGAGAGATAGATATAGAGATAGAGATAGACAGAGAGAGATAGAGCTTTTGAGATATGTGCGTATATGGAGGTGAAAAATAGTAAAACATTAGAAATCTAAACTTAAGACACCTATTCACGAAGCATTATATCCAAAAGGGTTATAGAGATACAGATACAGATAAAGAGAGAGATAGAGACAGATATGAGAGATAGACAGAGATAGAGAGATAGAAATAGAGAGATAGAGATAGATAGAGAGATATAGATAGAGAGATAGAGATAGATAGAGATAGAGAGATAGAGATAGAGAGAGTTATTTAAGCCTCCAGCTTTGACACCTATCACATATCTGCATTTTAATTCCATACAAGACATTATTTTGAACAAAGTGTTCTTATTTTTATTAAACATATCCTTACATTTTAATCATGAAATCATGATGAAAATTTCTTATTAGTGGCACTGCATCAGGTATTAGTGGGAGTGGTAATTGCATGTCATACTGAAGAACTGTGGCATCATATTTGGCTTCTGGCATCATTTTCACTCCAAAAATGGAATTATTCAGGTGGTGTAGTGCAAATACCATTGTCTTGTCATGGCAGAATTTGTAAATACCAAAGGAAAAAAACTTGTAGATTTGAGATGAATTATCATATGATAGCTGTATATTTATTGTGAGTAATTTCACAAAAATAATAAGAAGATGTCATAATAATGTTTCTATACATTCGTTATAGATTTCAGATATTCATGAGGCCACAGGCCTTGGCGCAGATGGTGAGAGTGAAAACTTGTTAGCACCAGTTTTTCTGGAGTGGTTCAAAGGTGGTGGGTTCGATTCCTGGCCATGTCATCATCAATTCATGTTATAATTTCCCACATGAGCTGAGGCCCATGCCTGAAAGATCCACAGGTCTGGGGTTTTATTTCCCTCCATATCAGCATTGCATTCATGTCACAATTTCTCATATGAGCTGCAGTTGGTGCCTGAAGGGTTCACTCATTGTCCTGGTAAATCTGTGACCGGATTGGTTGTCATGTCAAGGACCTGTTACATGACAATTCCGTGAGGGAGTACTAGATCTGCATTAAGAAAGTCTCCTCGTGAAATGAATAAAATAATGTTGAAAGCAAAGTAAAACTACAAACAAGCAAACAAGCAAAAACCTGCTTTTGAATGCAGTGCCCCCTGGCAGACAAATAACTCAAAGAAAGACAATCAACTCTGATTTGTAATGAAATAAAAAACACCATTGCAACTTGCATGTTGTGGTTGACCCTATAATCTCTGAAAATCTTTGAAATGTGATAAGTTCACAACAAAGCATTTAGAGAATTGTTTCAACCACAATGTTATAAATCACCTTGGAAATGGAAAAGGCCAAATTCTCAGTGATTGTTTTAGGCAGCCATGGGGTCTGCTGTCTGGGACAGGTATTTCTTTAGTCAAGAGTTCTTTTCATTTGAAACACATATTTAATCAATGAAACTAAGATATTAATTAAGTTAGAATAAAACAACATAAGTATGCTTTATTAATGTTTATGAGGAAAATACAAAGTAACTTATCTGTTGATGTTAGAAAACAGACAAAGCACAATCTTTTATCTCTTGATGTTTATTTTATTGAGACGATAAATTCAGCATCCTTTTATTTGCTTGTAAACCTGTCTTGTTATTTCCTTTAGAGCATTCAGACATAGGGGCACCCTCATACAAGTTTAGGGACACCTTTAGAATATATTTGAAATTGACAAGATCCCTAGAGTTCAGTATTTTGTGTTAAAAAAACATGTCATGTTGATACAGACACATTGGTATAGAAATAAGACTGAGCAGTAGTAAGCCTGGCGAGATGAAGAGGCCATCTGACACAGGCATTGCAGTAGCAGCCAGCTGGCAAGAATGCGGGTTGTTGGGAGGCTGGCTTTTAGTGACATCAAGTTTTGACTGGTGGGCCAATGTTGGGTGTCAGGCTACATAGAGTATATGTCCGGCAGCGGTGGCAGTGGGCAGAGTTTAGGAAGCGGGTCAGTTGGTGGCACCTTTTAGGCTGCCAGGAAAGCTGTGTGTGATCTGGTAATGGCCAGTGTTTCTGTAAGGTGACCTCGGGAGTAGCACTGGGGGATTGTGATCCCCTTTCTGGGAAGCTACCCAACAAATAGAATGTGACAGTGTCACGGTGATTGTGCAGTTGGGCATCCCTCGTATCTTTACCACTGGCTCAAACCACTTAGTGGCATCTGTTTTTTTTTCTAACCGTCTTATCTTATTAAATTAAATTTGTAGATACTATTTTATAGGATTCAGATAAATCAAAGCATCTGTAAAAGTGGATTCACTATATTTTACTTGATACGTAGAATCATGCTAAATTGGCATCATCTTTGTTCTATTGTGAAACTCTTCATTGTTAGAAAACAAAAAAAACTAAAATCAATGCTCCTATTTAAAAAAAGTTTGGAGTTTCTTGAAGTATTGCTAATGTGGCAGATGCAAAGTGGAAGAATACAAAAGCATCATGCCTAAAAACCATCACATAAAAAAGGTGTGAGAAGAACATTGCAAGTAGATCTCTTTCGGTGATGTATATTACGACGCAACAATGGGAAGAGTGTGAAGAATGTAGGTCTGAGAGGTCCACCAGGTGGCGTCGGTTGTGTACATCATTGACTCAGTGAAAGGGGCCCAATATTAAGGCAGCATCAAAGCATAGTGTGTCAGAGGCAGGTGTCGCATGTTGTGACCAAAACATTGAGTTATACGACAGCTTGGCATTAATGATTATTCTACTTCCTGTCCTAGAATCCTCTACCCAACCCTCTGTATCACAACTTCCTGCCATCAATTGTCTGCCCCTAAAAAGCTCAATAACAATTTAGAAATATACAATTAAAATTTCATATTAAACATTCATGAACATTTTGCTATTCTCCTTCCATTTATCATACAACAGTGAATGATTCTATTGAGGAAGAAATTGGTTTTTTTTTAGACATAGCAGAATATCTCAGATGTCTATCTGGTTTCTATCAGCAACTGGATTTGTAGTACTGGAGCATAGGGCACCAGCACAGCAGATTTCCCAGGCTTACTTTATCCAGGAGGTCTGCAGAGCTTGTGTGACCTGCATGGCCTATCAGGGCATCATTAGAAGTCAATTTACACGGGTGGATGTCAGGTTACTGAGGTTGGAGGAATCCATCACTGGGTAGCCATGACCACGCTTCCTTCCTCCCACACCTTAGGATCACATTAATCCTCCCTGCTCAGATGCCCTTCTTCTTCTTCTTCTCTGGCCCTGCAGTCCAGGCACAGTTAACATATCATCACCTCCATTTGCCCCTATTTCACAGTGCAGACATGGTCAAGATTTCAACACCTGTCTCTATTTTACACTGCAGTTTCAAAACCTCTCAATCGTATTATGATTGATTTTGACATATTCTTATCAGAGTATGGCACAGCATTTGTGTGTAATGATATTCTGGCACCACAATTCAGATTTATATAGAGGAGGATGCTGAGGTGTATAAAGTAAAAGTAAATCGGATCTCAAATGTGAACTTAAACATTTACTAGATTTGCTGGTAATTTGACTAATCTGCAGAAATTAGGCTTAAATTGTTCCATGCTTGTTTGAGCTGTTGAGATATCAGTATTTGACAAAGTTTACACCTGACTGTGGGTCTTTCTCTTTTCAGTCGTAGTTTAATCTTGCAGGCTGTGATGTATGTAATGTATCTCCCTGTGTATAAATGGTGTATCAGTGTCAAAGCATCCCTCACAACATTTTTCTCTTGCCTCATTAAAAGCATACTCTGTTTAAATGCCAATGCAGTAAAAAGGGAAAATCTATTATATGCACATAACTTTGGTAAAAGAATTTATCTGATTATTTTAATACACATTTCGCTTTGTGTAAATACATGCTTTTCTTTCAAAAGCAACGCAGATATACACAAACAATGGCCATATGGGGAAACATCAATTTTTTACATGGCTCAGTGAAACTTTTGCCTCATAATTGTTGCTTTTGTTTTTTGCACAGTGAACATATGCATCATAATATTTCTTCAATTTTATTTCCCTGAGTTATACCATGAAAGCCATGGATCCTTTTTCAGCTTTGACATGTTACATTGTTTGGCTGGTTTTATGCCGTTTTACATGTGGCGGTTGGGTTGTGTGGTTTCTCCCATCGTGGCCATGTGAAATGTTGCTTATGAGTGACATTGTCAATTAGTTAGATACTTGTATTCCTTTATGATTCAAGTACTCATTGAGATACCACGGAATCCTCTCTGAATGGAGTCTGAGTCGGCGTCCATGCCATAATGAGTTTCTTGTTAGCGTGGCAGCTTGCCGTAGAGCATACCACGCTTCTTATTCTGACACTGGGGATTTCTCCAAAAGGAGAGGCATTGACAGGGTTCGCAAAATGCCATTAAAATGCCCATCATTGTGTAATAGGGTTGTCTGCCACTAACAAGGTCACTTAGGGCCCACACTATCCTTGCACCAGCTTACTGCAAATTTTAGTCTGCTTACGGACAGGTGGCTTGGACGAGTAGCACCCAAAGTCGCCACTAATAGACTTACCCAAAACCATTAATTTCCGTCATATGGTATACGCGTGCACTATATATCTATTTTTATGTTAATGATATAATGGTGTTTGTTTTTTTTTCTCTCAAATAGCACTAATATTCTTATCTTTTCCATTTGTACAAGCCAAGCATTAAATATATTAAGATAAGGCAATTTATTTAAATGTCATCCTTAACTAGCTTAGCGAAATATGGTGTTACATATAGATGAAAACTTGTAAACCTTTCAAATATAGCTTGGATGCAAATATCAAATCTTTTTTTTCATATTTTAAAAAATGCTTTTAAAAATGCTTAAGATATTAAAGCAATGCTTTTTGGGTTGCCCATGTGCAAATACATTTGATTTGGGCTTAGTGATCAAAGGACACATGCATAATCAGTGGTGATAAACAGAACATTTTATATTCAATATTCAAGGGAGACTACCATCCATTTTAGAGGAATTTAAGGTGGAAAATACACTTAAGAATGTGTGTCTTGTTCATTGGAGGAATGTCTGAGTCTTGAATAGCAAGATGATAGAGCATAACAACACAATGGGCTTTAGGATTTGGGGCTGTAGGGAGCTGTGGTGTGTTTTATAGACTGCTGGAACAAGCATTTATGTTTCTTACATGAGCTTTGTTTTCCTATTCATCAAATAACATCTAAAATAGACTTATGTGTTGTTCTGGGTGCCTGTTTAACACCAAATCTTACAGGTTCTAGGTATAGGTTTAAACCTTATACCTTATTTGTTTGACAACTCACACTCGATTGGAACTTTTCACTCAAAATGAGTATATTAAGTTCAGTGTCCCCAGATGAGAGTTCAGCCAACTCGAAACAATTGTAGGAAAGCTGCCCAACCATTTCTGCTCGATCCCGACTCAGTTTCCATATACTTATACCTTATTTGAGTGGCTTAAACCAAATCTTGTTAGAGGAAGAACAATCATTAGGCTTATGTCTCAGAGGTTCAGTGTCCAAATGCAGGTTGATATTTTTTTAAAGGTGCTAAACTAAATTTCATGTGAAAATAGGAGGAAAATGATTAATTTTGTAAAATATCAAAAGTGTATTTGCTATAATTATCATAATGATCTCCTCATATGCATACCCTTATTATACTGATGGCCTGAGTGACATGGATGAAATTTTTAAGCCATAAGCATTGACATAGATCCAAACAAAGATTATTAATACTTTTCTTGCCTTAATGAGAAGTAGCTTGAGTTCTATCATCAAAGGTTTAGAACCGATTGCCCGCACTTTGTGAAATGAATATTCATTGAAAGACAAGCCCGTGTCTTCCCATCTAGATTACCACCTTTTAGGAGATCTCGGATGACTTCTTATCAAAAACAACCACTGCTGCCCCATATTAGTTAAAAGCAACTCATATCTTAAGTACTAAATGATCAATCCCTCTTTTTTTTGAGAATTATTCATGGCAGTGCAGTGTTTCTCTGAACATAGCTCATGCTTTAAGTGAAAAGGGCTTGTTAGAGAAGGGCTTAAACCTAGCTCTCTACTTCACTTGTGTGAACACGATCACTGGTATGGAAAAGAGAATCGCTCAAATCCTCACCGTGTCAGGGGGTTGCTGATTTAAGAAGAAAGATCGCAGGGATCTTGGTATGCATCTCAGGCGCTTTCCACTCAATGTCTGATAATTGGCATCATTCCTGAAACTTCAAATTCCCTGCACAAGATCTATGCACTAAAGGTTTTAGAGTTTTGTTTAATCAGAAAAAATATTGAAACATACTTTATTATAAAATTATATTTTTTTTTATTTTTTGTGAACATTAACAATTTGAAAGGACTTTTTTTTCTATTTGTTTTGGAAGAAATATGGTCTTTAATAATGCGAGCATGTTGGCAGATCGTGTCACTCATATTGCTGATGGAGCTCTCTAAAATGGAGAGGCACAAAAGGCAACTCCTTGTCAGCAGAATGTCTCTCCACTCCCAACACATGCTTATTTGTGGCCATGAAAGGTTTGATGGCAAGAATTCGAACAAGTGGTGTCTCCACTCATGTGTGATCAAGTATAAGGTCATGTGCCTCTGTCACAACCACGGCTCTTGGATGCTTCATCAAACTCACTCGTTCTGCTTATAAATTCATTGCTTTGGCCTGATTCCCT
Organism: Amphiduros pacificus; assembly: GCA_949316495.1. Taxonomy (NCBI): domain Eukaryota; kingdom Metazoa; phylum Annelida; class Polychaeta; order Phyllodocida; family Hesionidae; genus Amphiduros; species Amphiduros pacificus. Next base: position 38,957,185 of record OX439000.1, on the reverse strand, counting down.
GAGTTTAGGCTGCACGACTTGGTCCTGTATTCATACGAGAGAGATATTCTGGAGCTTGTTCGTCAAATACGACGGCAGCTTTGACCAGTGCTCATGTACTCTGCGTAAGTAATAATCTTTCTTACATATTGTGTGTATGTAGCACTGCTCTTCTTGTAGACTTAGGGCACAAGCAATTTGTTCTATTTGATATCACCATATGTAGTTTCTCTTTGTGAAGTGTTTTGTGTCTGACATTGGATGAGAATATTTACTGATGATATGTCTTTAGAATGCAAGGCATTCGGTCTTGCTGAACCTTTAACTGGCAGGATCATATTCACACAGTCACATAGACCTATCATGTGTGTATTTTAGATGAGGCAGGGAGGAAACGCTCACCAACATAGATGGTAGCTGATTTTTTTATGATGAGTGGAGGATGAGTGGTTATGGGTTTGTATCCCACTACTAACCAGTGTTACTTTCCAACTGATATAATAGGCTTGAAAGTAGGCTTAAGAGGGCCTTTGTTGATGAATAGGTCTGAAAAACATCTATTTGATATATTATATACATGGATATCAGTTACTCTCTTGACTCAAATTACTTTTATCAGCAGTTTGTCTTGTTGTCGAGTAATGAAAATTCTCTAAATCCTGTTTATTGTATCACACAATAAAAAAATGCTTGACTATATTTCATGTAATATGAATGAAAAATGTGTGTTTTTTTTTAAAAGATGATTGATCATGATGGTATGCCTCCATTGGTTGTAGGCATTATTGTTATTATAATAACATATATATGCAAGTAATGCCATTGTTAGTATTGGTCTTGGGAGCATTTCAGTTCTCAAAAGTAGAAATGTCCTTTTATTCTAGCTTAGTTTGATCATTCTTCGTGTAACAAAAATAAAAGAGATGGAAGCAAATGAGATGATAACATGCACATTTGCTGTATGTTCTCTGATGCGTTTTCTGCACAGTTACTAAGGGGTCTGACAGGGAGGGAGTTACTGAGACTGTCACAAGACATGCAAGCAAAGATCCTCAGTAATATTGGTCCTGTCACGGTCTCTGTCACTGATGACATGAAACAGACCATCTTGCAACACAGAAAAAAAAGACAGTTTGGCATATCACATAGACAAACTTTTTATATCACAGGGTTAGTTGATATAATGTACTGTAAGTTGTTAGAGTAAGACAATACTACTGCTAAGAGGTATTACATTACAGTCTGACACTATACGAACATGTTAATATTACCATGTTCTGCCATATTTTATCAACACATGCCCCCCCCCCCCCCCCCCCCCCCCAACACACACCCACACACATACACGGATATATTTCATATTTTAAAGTAATATATTTGCAAAATATGATTGTGGCATGGTGACATTACATTACAAGATATCACTTTACCAGTATAAACTGTTTTATCATGGTGTAAAACACAGAAATGAAATATATTTGGAGTATCTATGTGGCCTTTTGTAATCTCAGGATAATGCCAGTATTCAGGTATTGTGTTGCACTGAAGGCTGCTATGTGATCCAGGAGTTACTCAGTGGGGAAATGAAATGTCACTTGAGTAACTCTAGAACCTCAAGCCTTGGACGACTCTACGTCTCTTTAGGTGAGCAGTGTAACCCGTTCGCAAATGTATTTATCTCAAAGAAAAAATATGATAAGCTTGTTAGAATTCTTTGTATTTATATTTGACTTTAAGGAAAGAGAAATAGATGAGAAAATGACAATGAAAAGTATGTAGAGAAATGTAAAGCTCATTCTTGAATTGATATGAAATGGTTTAGGATGGATTAACCAATAAAGTCACCTTTCTTTAAATTTTGCAGTGGAAGTATTTGATAATCTTTGATTTAAATATTGAAAAGGCCTTTTTGCTTTTAGGGGTCAATGAAAATCTAGAGGAATATCTTTTAATGGGAGATGGAAGTGAGATAATAATGTGCAAATGAAATGAATTTATAAAATATAAATTTGAGGGAAATGTTTTCGCTGAATGTTGCAATATCACAGGAAAAGGCTTAACTGAATGTTATGGGGAAAGGTTCAACTTGAATGTTTTCTGAAATGGTTTCATTATTATGGAATAGGTAGATTCAATTTTGATATGCATTATCTATATAATTCAATTTTGATATGCATTATATATATAATTCAATTTTGATATGCATTATCTATATAAATCAATTTTGATATGCATTATATATATATATAATTCAATTTTGATATGCATTATATATATAATTCAATTTTGATATGCATTATATATATAATTCAATTTTAATATGCATTATCTATATAATTCAATTTTGATATGCATTATCTATATAATTTTTTTAATGTCACATATATCCAAAACCAATATGTGAATTTTCAGGTATATGATATAGTAGTATGATATACCATGAGAAATATATGAATAAAAAGAACCTATTTTGGCTTGAATTCTATTTATTTAATCAACAGCAGTAATCAAATGTTATCGGGGCACATGGTTATAAATTGTGCATTGATTTTTAGTGTAAAAAATACAGGAAGTAGAACTGAAACAAAGTTTTAAGGTTAGGTGAAATACAAATCAACATAGGTGAGATTGTGATGTTATTGTGTTACTCGCGATAAATCCATCCAATATACTACTGCCATATTTTATTTTTTGCTAATATGAATGAAACATGAGTTCTGCTATGCAATAAAACTAAAATAACATTAACTACCAGGATGCACAAGACGCCCTGTGCAAATTCATTTATATTTGTCTCAGACTTTATCACATTTCTTAGACTTTTTCATATTTCTCAGAAAATCTTCAAGTAGATAGCAGCCCAGGGGTGAATGATAATGACCCACACATGCCTAGATTAAGGGTCAGGGTTGTTATCCTGGCTGTGTTAATCTGATCAGCATCAAGTGTCTGCATAATGCAAAGCTAATGCCACAAAAGTATCTATCAGCAAACATCTGAGCAAAGTGACAGTGAGATATTGATAGAACTACTAGTATTAGGTCGTTTGCCTAATCAAAGGCCCCTTTGGGTCCGAATGAATGGCACTGTGGTTCCCACTAAATGCACAACCCACTTGATTTAATCATCATGTCCAGTAATCCTTTGACTCCCATAATTTCTTTAAGTGAAGTATTTGTTATTCAGGTTCAAAAGCAAATGGAGGCGTAGTTTTACTTTAAAAAGATATTACACAAGACAGGGACATTTATATAGAAATTTGATCTCTGGGATTCAGCCATTCTGTTATGGCACAAATTCTCTCTCTCTATATATATGTACCATGTACAGAACGTGTGGCACTTGCATTTAAGAGTGATGAGCATTTAAGGAAAATTGTTTGTGACAATGGGCTGACCGATTGAGGTGGAAGTGGTCAAATGGGAGTGATCAGTCACAAGATAAAAGCCCTCATTCATCACAGATCTACTTACCTCATGTCAAACATTGTTTATCAATCTTATATTGCATTATACAAATTTCGTGGTCATTACATTTCTCACTCCATTTGCATTTTGATACCACCAAAGCTGTCCCTTATTGTCCACGTAAACCACATACATCTTGTGCATACTTTGTGGTATTAGAATTTATCAGTAAGATGTAATTATAAGCAGCTGTTTGTTGGTGCAGTTTATTGGTCAGTTTTTAATAATTCACTGATGTTGGTTGTTTCAGTTTTTAATTCATTAAAATTTCTAAATAGAAGATGACGAAATGATGTTCAAATTTTATATGCGTTTGAATTATTTTATTCAAAAAATGCATTTAAAAGACCTGAATTGGGTTTCAAATAAATGTACGGAGCATGATTTATTTAGTGGGAGAAAATACTTCAGAAGACACTTTTTCCTCTAACCTTAATAAAAATTTAGTCATACAAACGTAGTCATACAAATATAGTCATACAAATGTAGTCATACAAATGAAGTCATACAAATGTAGTCAAACAAATGCAGTCATACAAATGCAGTCATACAAATGAAGTCATACAAATGCAGTCATACAAATGCAGTCATGTACCTGGACTAAATAGTGCAGTGTACTTGGATTAATGGTATCTTGCAATGATCTTTTTGTAAAAATAAATCACCTCTAGATTTTATCATCTATGCCAGACTCTAAACTATAAGGGTTGAAGAAATCATTTAATTTATTTGTTTATATTAAAAATGTGTTTGTAAACATGGTATAAATAAAGTGAGGAAGTATCAATCACAAAGTATTTAGGATCCGATGTAAAGAGGAAGCGCACAGATAAAACCCATGGTTAAAGATAGTGCAGCGGCCTCTTCTTCCGATCAGCATAATGGCAGCCTATAAGCACACATTTTACACTATTGAGGCAGGAAGCTTAAACACGCATGCATGTGTTTGAATGAACTAGGTTGGTTAGTCTGATTTGTACCAAATTTGTACACAATTCCTGTGACAAGATGCAATGCAGTCAAAAGGCGGAAATAGATAAAAGGCCTACATTTCATGAGAGTGAAGAAAGGCTATGTATTCTGTCTATTGCAGGTACAAAATCACACTTTGTATTCTTGTGAGATCAGATGTGTAGCATTCAGTCAGCTCTCATCATATCACATTGCAGAGGATATCTCTGGCATAGTTTCCAAACAACACAACCAAGGAGCATTTGATTATTGTCTTTAACAGGTTATTGTTTATGAAAAAAAAAAAAACAATCCACAGCATAATTTTCCTATTTGCATTTGCCGAGAAACATGACACTTCTTTCATCAGAAACCACCTGAATCAAGAAAATCAAATAACATTTTGTGAGAAATTCTGATTATTTTCACTTTAAATCATTGAGGAGTCATAATGAATGAATAAGCATTTCAAAAGGAGTTTTTGAACAGAGAATAAACCTAAAAAGCAGTTGAACTTACATGAAGGAGATCTGTTGTGAACAATGATATGGCAATCTCTGTTTGTTACAATCTCTGTTTACTATAATATCTGTTTATTACACTGTTTATTAGTTTGTTTATTACACTCTGTTTATTCCAAACTGTGCATTACAATTTCTGTTAATTCCAATCTTTGTTTATTACATTCCACTATCTGTTTATTCCAATATCTTTTTATTACACTCCACACTGTTTATCATAATCTTTGTTTATTTTATTCAGTGTTTATTAATCTGTTTACTACAATCTCTGTTTATTACAATCTGTTTATTACAGTCTCTATTTATTAGTACTAATATCTATTCCAATCTCTGTTTATTCCAACCAATATCTGTTTATTACAACCTCTGTTTATTACACTCCATTTTCTGTTTTTTTTTTATAATATCTTTTTATTACACTCCACTCTGTTTATTACACACTGATTATTATAATCCATGTTTATTTTACTGTGTGTTTATTAGTCTGTTCACTACAATCTCTGTTTATTCTTGTAGCTGGTCGTGGGTTTGATTCCCAGCTATGCTGAGATTGAATTCATGTTACAATTTCTCATATGAGCTGAGGCCCATGCTGAAGGTTAAGCTGCTGTCCTTGTAAATCTGTGACTGGATGGTTTATCATGTTTAGGTCCTACAACATGACAATTCAAAGAGGCAGCACTATATTTGCTACAAGAATTATGAAATAATGTTTTTACGACCCTTTCAGCAACTATGGCCATTTCAGGTCGACTTAAAAACCTTTTAAAAATTATGAAAGTAACACTGCCGGCAGTGGGAGTCAAACCCACCACCTCTTATCCTCCACTTATTTAACCATCAAAGGCACATATCCTATGCTCTACCAACTGTGCCTGTGGGGCCAGTATATATCTGCTACAAGTAGGTCTCATCAAGAAATGAATCAAGAGATGAATGAAATAATGTTGTTGAAATTGATGTAAAACAAACAAACAAAAAAGTTTCAATAAGAAATTCAAAGTTTCCTTCGCCAGTACATAGTACAAGCAAAGGTAGTTTGTAATATTCTTTTGATCATGATATTCTGTTTGATCTCAAAATTGAGCATCTCTGAGCCACTTCAAATATTTGAGATATTTTTCAGTACAAAGTGAATATTCAAGTATAAGGTCGGTTTGGTGATGTTTCCTCTTTGTCTTATGCTGTGAGGGAATAAAGAAAATAGAGTTATTTGCTTTGTTTAATAATGTAGCATTTGGTTTCGTTGTCAAATATAGATTGGTCTAAGAATAGTTTGTCACTTCAAAGGTTGAGACCTTGAGGACGTCCTGAAGGTTAACAAAGAAGTGCCTGAGGTTGAAAAGATATCAAAAGTTGCCTCACATCCAGAGCCAAAACTTAAGATGGGAGAAAGGCCACATTGGATTGCCTTTTCCGATGATGAGCAAATTTTGTTTGTAAAGAACGGGAGGAGGTGGATCAGACGGCCGAGACCACGCAATCAACACACGTGGCAGATTACCATCTGTCAGCCTGACCACCAATATCAATTATACGCTAACGAAGGAACCAGCGACGGTCTGGACATTTCCCAGGTGCAGGGCTAACAGACATAAGGCACGGTAGCCCAGGGCCTGCATCGCAAAGGTCGCTGACAGACCATTAGATCTGAACAAACCCACAGGGCAATCATCATGTGCCCATCATGATTGCTATACCAGACATCCAATTTTCCTTACTTCAGAAAGCACCTGTCAATTAATATGTGGATGATGGCCTTTAAAAAGTCAGGGGACCCTTGTCAAAGTGTACAGACCTTCTTGCTCCTGTTAAAGAAGCATGCCTGACCAAATTGACCTACGTTTCTGTCTTGGGGATTGTCTTTTTTTATCTCATTATGGAAATATCTCTTCCTTCTTTGCATGTATCTTCATGAAAACACATTAAATAAAAGCCCAATGAATTATGAAATATCTGGCAAATCCCAATTAATGGTCGTATCTTTTATATATGACATGTAACTAGTGGCAGTGTTTCAAGTAAATCATCCGATCTCGGAGTGTTTATGAATAGCTTTATGGGCAAATCTGCAAGATAACATGTCATTCTCAAGGCATACTAGGATTACAAAGCCTGCGCACATTTTATGGTCGTCATTTGTGTGACATTTGGCTACTGATTTACTAGGATGTTACATGGGTGCCCAATTAGGAAGTTGCATCAGGAAGTATAACGCATGGCTCGGGGGGGAAGCAGCGGCGGTGGGATTTGTAAAGCGCAGAACTTCACAGCCGGCTCTCTTCACAAGTAATCCATCATTGCTATCATTTGACTGTATTTAATGCTCGGTCACTGATCCCAAAGTGCAGGTCATTGTGTACATTATTTTGCAATAAGATAGCGGATGTGAGATTTCCAGATGATAGCGGATGTGAGATTTCCGGATGGTCAGAGTCATCCAGTGCATATGCCAAAAGCAGTGCTATTTTTTTTTAATTCACACCCATATCACATCCATCAATCTTTTTAATGTTAAGGCCATCTATATTAATCCTGAAAGTATAAGCTCTATTGGTCTATTAGTCACCTAGGTTATCCCATATCTAATATAGAAGTGGTATGACAAAACCTATTGTCATACGCACTTAGAATGTTGTGTTTAAACTTGGTTAATTCAGAACCAGTTCATGGCATACTTCCTAAATAAAATTTTATAATTTATATGATTTTCGTAGAGTTTTGCCATTAACTTGTGGACATCACCATCTATCCAGATTAAACACCCTGCGTTTCATGTGTAGACATCTTCATTGTATCAAACCAAAATGTTTAATAACAAAATGTACCTTTATGTGAAACACAATGGGGTCAATATATATTCTCAGTGTCACTTGCTGTCATATATGAAGATAAAGTGAATAAATTCAAATACTTCATGTAAATCATGTGAGATTCACTGCACTCACTTCTGCCGAGTGATCCGGGAAGTTGGGGCTGTATCTTGACTTGATCTGAGCAGTTTGCCACCCATCATAGGACTTTATCGTGGTCCATCGTGGAGACCAGACTAGACATGAGAAGATCAGCTGCATGATTGGTCACCAGCTTATACACCCAGCAAATTGTGTTCTGATTGTGTAAGAGGGTGTCCATTCTATTTCATAAGGGGTTCCCATTCATCAAATTATGAAAATAGTCTACAAATGCAGTTAGCTGAGCTGTATTGGAGAGAAAATGAACCCCCGCATAATAATAATGCAGGTAAATTAATATCCCAAAAGAGCCTATATTTAATGTTTTACTCTCATTAGGGCCATCCTAATTCAGACTAATCTGTCTTCTTAATGAAAATTAAGGTGGATAATGTCCTTGATAGCCTACAGATTCTTAATGCAAGACAGTTTGGTAGGATTAATATTCATGGTACCTCATCACAGGTAATAAAAGGATGTGGTCAGTATTCATGGTACCTCATCACAGGTAATAAAAAGGATGTGGTCAATATTCATGGTACCTCACAGGTAGGAGGAGAATAGGGTCGGTATTCATGGTACCTCACAGGTAGGAGGAGAATAGGGTCAGTATTCATGATACCTCACAGGTAGGAGGAGGATAGGGTCAGTATTCATGGTACCTCACAGGTAGGAGGAGAATAGGGTCAGTATTCATGGTACCTCACAGGTAGGAGGAGGATAGGGTCAGTATTCATGGTATCTCACAGGTAGGAGGAGAATAGGGTCAGTATTCATGATACCTCACAGGTAGGAGGAGGATAAGGTCAGTATTCATGGTACCTCACAGGTAGGAGGAGAATAGGGTCAGTATTCATGGTACCTCACAGGTAGGAGGAGGATAAGGTCAGTATTCATGGTATCTCACAGGTAGGAGGAGAATAGGGTCAGTATTCATGGTACCTCACAGGTAGGAGGAGAATAGGGTCAGTATTCATGGTACCTCACAGGTAGGAGGAGAATAGGGTCAGTATTCATGGTACCTAAAAGGTAGGAGGAGAATAGGGTCAGTATTCATGATACCTCACAGGTAGGAGGAGAATAGGGTCAGTATTCATGGTACCTAAAAGGTAGGAGGAGAATAGGGTCAGTATTCATGGTACCTCACAGGTAGGAGGAGGATAGGGTCAGTATTCATGGTACCTCACAGGTAGGAGAACAGGGTCAGTATTCATGGTATCTCACAGGTAGGAGGACATGTATGGTCTCTTGGCAATTATAGATGGGAAATCTGAGATCTGCAATCATAAATGTCAATTGTTTTGTTTCTGTCAATGTTAATGGATTTCATAATATGCCAGCTTTGCATATGGGCAGATATAGCAGGATTACGCAGCAATCTTCTCCTCGGGTCAGCATACAGGCACAGACTCAGGATGATTTATGATCTTGTTGAGTGGCAAATCTTCCTTCTTTCCTTGCAAGATATTGTCCTCATATTCTGCAGTGAAAAATATGACATTTATGTCGCCGCCATCATTTGTCAGTTTCTATCTATGTTTAATCATGATGAAAAGAGATGAGGCAATTTTAAGCCAATCAGGATGGGTGAATCAGTCGCAAATTGTGTAATTTCCCTCCGAAATACTCCATTCTGCCTAAGCCCAACTTTGTTGTAGGCTCCCTCCGTGGCAAGAGAAAGTAATGGCTGAGATGACCTATAGCTGGCACTGGTAGTTTCTGCATTCTACAATATCACGATGGACGAGGTTGATGTCTCTCACTGAACATAATTAGTAGAGAATCGGGTCACAATTACAGCAACTAATTTGCTTTATTGGAGAGCCTTTGAATTTTGATGAATAAATCAAACCAATTTGGATATGGACTTGGTGATGTTTGTTGATGGAATTAACTATAAAGCAACCTACATCAACATGGATATTTCCTGTGGATAACAGTTTGATTACTGCTCTGTCTGTCTCTTTGAGAGAACATGGTATTTTCAATTGCCTGGCTTTATCCCTTTGTCATTCTTAAATGGCATAGGGCTAGAGTCGATTGATTTGGCTGATGATTTCAGGGGTATTTTCTCAAGTACATAAAATTATTTATCTTGTGATGCATTGGCTGTGGTCTGGAGTACATTGAATTATCTTTCTGATGATGCATTGGAATGGTCTGGATTGCAAATCACAGGGGAAAGAGAAGAGCAAGATATGCTCAGGATTATTAAAGCATTGTTGATGGCATTAATGTTTACATATGATGTTGACAAGCCTTTTACTTTGTTGAGTTATACAAATGCACAAATCTTTTAAAAAATAAAAGGTCCTGTTGTCTGGTCCAAGGTTATCGAATTTTGCTTGGAAGTCTGAGATGCCTCTCAGGTCAATTTGGTAAATAAAAGTCGAAGCAGAAAAGCTTGACTGATCCTGCTCATCCATATAAAGTCAAGCTCACCAGAAGACACAATTGCTGAAATTGACCCGAAACAAACCTGCAGTTGAGCACAAAAGAAATCTATCAAAGACCAGAGAGAGAGCAAGAGATGTCTATTGTTAATACCTATCTTCGGTTCTCTCACAAAGTGCATGTGCTAGTGGACCACATGATTGCTGTCCAGGGAACATCAGAATAAGAAGTGTCCATTTCAGTAATCAATACCACCTGGTTGTACATTTTACTTTCCCGTGACAAATACACTGTCGTTGATTGCTCTGCACTTGACCTGAGTGGACACAGAGGGCGCTGTTTGAGCTTTGTGAGATTTGCGTGGGCTATTGACCTGGTTGAGGTTCTCACTAAGTTACTCTCAGAACACCTCACAAAGCTCCATTTTGTCGCTTTATTTCTAAAATAATCATGCATTTGCCCTGTTTGATTTATATTTTAAGGTACATGAGGATTTTATACCAGTGGTGGTACTTATTTCTCTGTTGGAAGGTGTTCAACAAGACAGATCAACGCAATGTAGTTTGTTTGTTTGTTTGTTTGGGGTTTTACATCACTTTCAACATTATTTCAGTCATTTCGGGCTGAGACCTACTTGTAGCAGATATAGTGCTGCCTCACTGAATTGTCATGTCGTAGTTCCTTGACATGACAGCCAACCCGGTCACAGATTTACAAGGACAACGGGTTAACCCTTTAGGCACGGGCCTCAGCTCATATGGGAAATTGTATCATGAGTTCAATCTCGGCACAGCCAGGGTTCGAACCCACGACCTTTGGATCACCACAGAGGAACTGGTGCTAGTAAGTTGGCGCTCTAACCAACTGCGCCACGGCCCGTGGCACGCAATGTAGTACCATGGAAAGTACCCATTTGTGAAAAGTTAAAGATAGTTTACAAAGACTCACATTTGAAAGCTAAAATTATGAAACTTAATCACAGTATATTCCTTAATTTTAATTTCCTGCTTTTGTGTTGATTAATAGCTGATGATCATAATTTAAATATATATATAGAGTTAATTGGAATCATTGTAATATCATATATGCCAATAATCTAAAATTAATAGGAAGTTCATAATGTGACTTACCAAATAATATCACTGAAATGAGGATATGTTCACTGAGCTTCAGTTCCCTCATGGGAGGTGTGGACTGTATTATGGACCCTCACAGAATAACAAGGTCCATAAGGGATGATAACAAGCAAGAACAGTTTGTGATTGGGAAAAAACGTCTAATAGGTCAAATATGGTAAGTGGTCATATATATATATATATATATATATATATATATATATATATATATATATATATATATATATATATATATATATATATATATATATATATATATATATATATATATATATATATATATATATATATATATATATATATATATATATATATATATATATATATATATATATATATATATATGTGTGCTAAGGTTGAAGGTGATTGGAAGAGAAAACGTCTATTAGGTCAAATATGGTAAGGGGTCATATGTGTGTGTGTGTGTGTGTGTGTGTGTGTGTGTGTGTGCTAAGGTTGAAGGTGATTGGAAGGGAAATGTCTAATAGGTCAAATATGGTAAGGGGTTATATCTATGTGTTAAGTGGGTGTGATTTTGTCTTCAATAAGACATAGGTGGTGTCTTGGTAGAAGCTTGGCTGATATGAGGTATGGGTTATTCAATATACTCCTCCCCTCCAACCCAGGCTCACTGCACATCACTTGAAACCTGGTAACCAGCTCACTATTCTTCTCAGAGACATTTCTTGGTTAAATAAACACCAATTTATGAAATGTAGACATTTTGATTTGAAATGATTTATGATTAAACATAAAAATACAGGGTCACAGGGGTATGCCAAGCCATACTTGCCAGGCATGTCATGTGATATTTGCATTTACAAGGACATGGAGAAGAAGGGCAAGGGTGGCCTTTCATCATTGACGTATTCTTGCAAGCAATGGGTTACTGAGAAGTGTTATTCAGTAGGATGTGAAATGAGGTGGAAGTGCAATGCGCAATAATCAATCCTGTATGCAATATCCAGCCAAAACCTTACAATATAAACACAACACATTCTATGTTAATGCTGACACACTGATGCACACCCCAAGAGCCAAACATGCTTTGTGATGGCCACAGCTTTTAATGTCTTGTATCTCTTGAATGCAAAACATTAAACATCAGCTGCCATACATAGCGTATATCACACCAATTTTCCTAATTACCTTAATGTGTATTAAATCTGTGCAATGTATATTTAAGAGGATTGGATGTAATGAGATGTTTAACGTCATTGATAACCTTATAAAGCAAAAAGCTTCTCAGAGTTAGACATTGTCTTGAGCTGAGACATAATCACATATATTTTGTTTGTTTCACGTTGCGCAAAAAAAACAAAAACAATATATTTTGGCAGAATTTTGTCTCGATGTTTGATATGGAGAAGGCTCCAGAGACAACTAATGATGAGTGCACGCTATCTTGTCTTGTCCACAATGTTTGAGACAAAGTGAAACAGAGTGCACATGGTCCAAGGTTGTCTTGGCAGATGCTTGAAGATGTGTGCCTAATGACACATCTGAATATCATTTGTTGACAGCACCACATATCACATGAGACAGGCCTTGTAAAAATACTGGTCTCTTCACCTCATAATAGAAAAAAAGCATTAGTTCTGACTTTCACAATATTTGTAAATATGCAGAAGACAAATAAGAAAGGTAGGTCTAGAGAATAAATAATCAATGAAAGCATTGACTTATTTTGGACCAGAAAGAATCATTTTCAGTACGCAATTCTTGAAACTGTAAAAAATACGCTCAAATGATTAAGTTGTTAATTAGATATTATAACTGTAAATTATATTGTAATGCGTCCAAAAAGTACAAAATTCTAATTGATGACATGAATTTATAAGGTAAATTTGGTTTGAATGGGTACTTATAGATATATTTAGAAGGTACATTTGGCAATTGTCATGTTCTTATTTAAGGGCATCATACTTTTATGAAGTGTGGTATGTCTCGGAGGGACAAACAGCTCCCTGTTACCATGTGCAACATGCATAAAACAATTTCTGAGAAGAGATTAAATTCCTGAGGGTATAACAGTTGTCTCTGAATGAATATAATAAAAAGCTGAGTGATTTATAAAAGGTAACTATATATATCTATATATATTTTTGATATATGAGATGCTTTTCTGACCACAAAAACTGTAACCTCTGCAGATAAACCCAGTCTCCACACAATCAAAATTGAAGAACAGATATTATAGCTCGAGGACAAACCCAACCCTCTCGAGTTATTTGTAGGTTTCTGTGCACAATTGATGTCACTTTTGGGTATAATAAAGAATCAGGCAGATGAGTCCGGAGGCCTGGACAAACCCCCATGTGATATCACAAAATAAGACAAAGAAGCTGCAACAAGCAGTCTAAAGGCCTAAAATGCGTTACATCATGTCGACAAAAATTGAGGCAGTTAGAGCTACAGATGATCTCTGATGAATCAAGTCAGTCCCAGGACTGGCTCTCTCCAGCAGAAATCTTCATGGCTTGGAAACTTGTACAACACTGCTGTCAAGTATTTTCTAGATTTCTGTCATCTATTTTTGATTAAGAATGGCAGGAGATAAAACTAAGATGACATTTTGTTCATAAATGTATGAAACAATTTAGGAGCAGGGAGAAAAGTAAGATTTAGTAGATCACCAATGTTTACTCTAAAGATAACAGTGATTAATTGAATATCCTTAAAGACCTGGCTTTGACTTGACTGTTGTTTATATTAGTTAAAAGTGTCATTAAGATGACCCTCACTTATTCTTTTATACCCACATACATTTATATTTGTCAATAAATTATTTTTACCTGCTTTCCTTCATTCATTTTGACAATAATCCTATGATGTCCGTATGCACATCCAGTTTGCTGACCAATCACAGCAGTCGAGACAGTGGTGGGAAACAATGGCAATTATTTAGACCAATGATAGAGCAGCTAACAAATGATTAACAGAAGTGTCCATAGTAACAATGGCAGGAAGCGGCGATCACCAGGTGTCTACATTTCAGCATTGCTTTAAAACAACTGACGAAAATATTGTTCGAATTAACTGGCATCTAGGTCATTTGGGACAACTACGGATAGTCTAGAATATTATACACATGTTTACCTCTATTTGTAATGGCATACATTGTGTTTATCTTATCAATGAAACAGATTAATATCAATTGAACAGACAATCCAGATTTTTATATCAAGTTAATGTGTTAAGTGAAGAAACATTAAAGGAGGAAAAAGATTTTTCATTCTAATATCCGTCATTATACCACATCAATTAAAAACTATTTCAAACATTAAAACATTTTGACTGTTACCTTCCCTTATGAACGTTTTTTATGCTGTGAGGGTCCATACAGCCCTTTCTGTAATTCAGGCAATAAAAAAAAATTTTAAATGTCAAAATTTGTGAATACTTCTATATCTATCTATATATATAGTAGTCACTGAGTAAGACATAGTTGAATCTACATAGAGTTCAGTGGAGCTGTTAGTTGCAGTTACACCTCAAGAATAGAACGTAGGTGAAGGTCAAATGTCGAAATTCGGGAAAATGCATCAAATGAACCATGTGGAGTGGGCCCAAAGGCACTTTGCCTTTCTTTCCCAACCATGATTTATAGTCACCAAAAAGGATTGTTTGTGTCTCTACAGTCTGGCTTATGGGTAGGAACAAAAAGCAGCCAGATGGATAGCAACTGTGTGGTTTCTCTTCACGTCCGAGGTAGCCAATAAGCCATGTTTGTGTTATCAGAAAGGATGTGTCACAACCGGGACAAGATAAATTTCTATTTGATTAGAGCTGTGACGTGTATCATGTGAGTGGTTTGCGACACGTGGTAGACATTCTTTTTCACACAAGGAATCTGACAGCTTGATTTACTGCTCTGATGTGTTGTAATTTTGCTTCATGCTCAACTGAGAAGGTTTTTTTCTTTCCCCGTAGTCTGGAGAACTCATCAGTATTCATGCCTTGGTCACCCGTTAGCCGCAGCCCTGAAAGTGGTGAGATTTCTATTTTCAGCGGAAACCTCTCCCTAGCACTCTCTACTCTTGGTTCCATGACCATACAAAGCCCATCAACTGGCTTTCACTGCGGGATATTTGCTCAACATTCCTGCAGCAAGAGATAAGAAAGCCATGTCATTGGACGAAAAGCCACGCCAACAAGCATATACCCGCTTAGTAGCCCTCGGAGTAGATGCGGTATTGAGGCCTGACCAGTGTGATGCATTCTCCAGTGCAGAAAGCTCGGGGGCCATCTATTAAACTGTCATCAAGACGCAATTTTCCTTGATATTCAAAAGGAATTGAACTTTCCACCAAGAAACTTTGATGGCTTTTAGCATTGTTGCGCCCAACAAAGGCATTGTGTTAGACACAGAAGCAAGACTAATAACGTTCAATCCAGGTTATCGTCAACAGCTTAGATACCCTAAACTCGGCACAGCAGAGCGACCGTTCTCACATACAATCCTGTAAGCCAGAACTGAAACCATTCACACTCTGTCTTTGTGAGGGACAGAAAGTAATGTTCTTTTAACGTGCAGGCAATTACCGCATTTCTCAAATTGGTATTTAGATTAGACAGATGCCGCAGCAAAGAATTTGGCATTGCATAGAAACACTGTGATTGCTTTATACTGTGCTCATGTCCACGGATGTCTCAAGACAAAGCTGTCTATTCTGAGTTAATTAAAATTCCAAACCTCAGCTACATGTTGCTTTCAAATATTTCAATTTTGATTTAATTACCTTTTCTTTAGAATCTTTGGAATGTGTATGTACACTTTTATTGAAAACAATTTCTCAGATATCAACAAGAGCATATCATTTCAGATATTTTTCCCCATTATACATAAATCATTGTCAGTATTGTTACATAAACATATTATTGTAGATTTCAAAACCAGGAATGAAGGATGTCAAATTGCTTGACTTTTTATTTTATCAAAAGACATCAAATTCCCAAGAAGAGAATGTTTGACCTTTATCAGTAGATATTCTTGCCATGGCAAGAAGCTGTAAATAGTTCTGATATCAAAGCGACACAGTTTCCTTTCCACCTTGTTAGTTTTCCTCTATATTCTCTCATCATAGTAAACTCCAAGCAAAGGAGAATACACAGTTCTGAAATGTTGCTGGTTTCAAGGTGTTGTCAATACAGGGAAACTTTGTGGTTATTTTCTATCGAATCCTTTGTGATTTTTGCCTTCCAATATTACTGCCACCACTACAAATGTGAGACCACAGCTCAGATCCATATCATTGATATATTTCTTATAGCAGAATCCTCAGTCAATCCATTTCTCATTGCAGACAACAGTTTCTCAACAAACTACAAAGATTAATACATCTTTCTGTCAAAAGCGAATAGTGGCACAACTATAGATATGACCCGCGAGAGAGATGGCGAAATGAGATAAGAGATAGGAAACAAAATGGCACGTTGTAGGCTAGCAAGATATAATAGGATGGAAGAGGTGAGGGGCGAATTTATGGGAAGAACTGCATGAGTGTGAGAAAAGGGTGCAAGATAAATCAATATAATATAAGATAAGGAGCCGAAACTGCAAGAAAAAACATCAAAATAGTTTATTGATCAATATTTTTGTGGAGCTTCTGCAAAATATTTTTTCAAGTGGTAGTTTGTGTAAGCTGCGAATAAGCTGTGAGGAGAATCATTGGTACATGAAATACAATGTCTAGAATAGCAATTCTCTCACTGAACAATCTGCAGACCAATTTAAAGACAATATGCAATCTCCTTAAATATATCTGTATAGAGACATAAGAAAACAATATAATATAACTCTACGTTTACAGTTCTGCTTGTTTTGATACATAAAGGGATTGAATGAACTGTTTGTAAATATTACCGAGTCTCCCAGGGGGGAAACTATTGGCAAAGGGAGAGAGTAAATAGGATGGAAGATCATATCAACATAACATATCATTGTGGTTTGGCATCATATGAATTTCTATGGTAATCTGAGAGTTTGTATTGCATTTTCGTGCAGTGCAGGAGCCAGAGGACCGTTTATGCTTGTATAGAAATGTTCAGGAAATGGAGATCAGTATAAGGGAATATTCTGTTTCCATTTCATTTTCTAAAATATCCTCATTGAGAAATCAGTAATGTATATTTTTACTGACCTACAGGAATATGAAATCCTTGTGGTCTATAAAGTATCTGTAATATCGGGAGTCTAGATTTGGAATGGTTGCCTTATTGCAAACAGAGTCCTGCTGAATCTTGTTTACATTTGTATATGTATCCACTCTTTTTGACAGGATTCTGTGTGATTTATCCTTCATCTGCCATTGTATATGTTTAATAAGCATAAAACATAAATCAAATGGAGTGATAAAGAAATACTATGATGTGATTTTTTTACCTAGTTCTATGGATCAAATTTCAGCGACAAAATGTAGTTTAAATGTTTTTTGCGATTTGTGAAGAATGGTAGCGATACATCAAGTATTGACATCTTTTTATGTATAGTTATGTATGTGCATATATTGTCAAATATGAATGTCATACAAAATCATGAAACAGAACAGGATGTAAAAGGTGCCCTCTAGTGATGATTTATAGCAGCTGATATTGGCTTCTCCAGAAGGGCCGACCTCATGTTTGTGAGGCAGAAAATTGAGAACAGTCTCCATTTGCCTGATATCCCTGGTGTGGAAAAACTTTCTGATCAAGGATGTAAAAAACTGCTGACCTACTGACTGACTTCTGTTCACTTCATTTCAGCCAACTCCACCACAACAATTAGAAATATAATCCGAAATCAATGGCTCTTTTTTAATTGATAATATGACTCAATAAATCAAATATAAAAAGAATTTTACCATAAAAAATCTCTAAAAACAATTCTCAAAAGTTTCAAGACAGATCCTCTGACTTTATCTCATAATATACCCCACAGACTCTTGATTAAAGATATGAAGAAAATGAATCTGTCATATAGAGTCTGTTCTGTATCTGTGAGAAGAACCATCCCAACCGACACATTTGCTAATAGAAAAAGCCCAGAGACATTCTGCCTCAGAGGCCTCCACCAAATCCATCACTCAGGTCCACTGAAGGTCCAGACATTCAAAATATGGTCCAAAATATCACAGTAGATGAGCATCTCTGGCACTAACAGGCAGCTTAGGCACAAATGTCTGAAATAGCCATAAAAAGATAACCACGAGATTTAATCTGGTCACCATGGAATCTAATAAATGGTACAGAGACACTTCATGGCAGGAGATAGACGACATAAATATGATTTTCTTTGAACTCTGTGATTTCTGTTCAAATCTAGTTTATGGAATTTAGAGGCACATTCATGTGAACCGTTTTGCCAGTTTATATAGAACATTCTATCAAGTGGCACATCTGAGTCATTCATTTGGTCATAAAAGCCATCCAGTCTTATGGAAAGGTCGTCTTGTAACATTAGGATGAGGGAAAATTGTCACATTTGTTCATTACATGCTGGAGTCAAGTTCCATGTCTCCTGAGTACCATGGACACTGTACACTACCTATTTCTGGCAGATACAAGTATGATATTACTTCAGCGAAAAGTGCTGACTCATTGGTTAGTTCTGTAATGAAAATGCCAAGTTAATTAGCATCTCCCACCAGCTTATACATATTAAGATTTGCAATGTTATTAAACAATAATCTAATATTCTCTCTTTAACTTTTACCAGAAACCATGCCTTTTCATTACTGCAGCCTTTTATAAGACTAATGCTTTTTCTTTCTTTTTTTCGGGGGAGTGGGATAATTTGTGAGGAATCCATCTTGATATAAATGATATGGTGCAAATTTTGTAGAAATGAAAAAAAAGCTTGGTGCTACTGCGGGGTCATTTTGGTAAATAAATATGACACAAAATCAAATACTTATTTGATCGAAATTGGGATTTATTCGGATTTGCTGATGGTGCAAAACTGTGTCAAGCGATGTCAGACTTGATGAAGAGTGCTGTATTTTCACAAGGTATGACACACTGGTTTATGCCAGAGGGACTTGTTGTGCCCTACGCCTGCCATTGATTACAGAAACTGCCCCAGATTAGATTGGGAGCCTCCAAATTGGTGGCTATCTCGATCCATAGTTAGTTATAGGGCTGTGGCTTTGGCAAACACGGCTGCGGTGGAATCGACCGCACGCATTGACGAGTGATGAAGACCTCTTGTGAAAATTGCCAATATTTCTACATGGAATGATATCAACTGCAATTGTTAAGATCAGATTCAATTGTCTGATGAGCTCCACAGGGAGTTTGAATTGAAATGTCTTCTCGCAGAGTTTGCAGTTCCCTGCATTGGTCACAGTAGGGAATGAGAAACGCAAATCACATTAGGGGCAAATAGGCAGTGAACCTACACCACCCTCCCGTTTCCCGTCACTAGCTTCCCACTTATCAACAGATAATCAGAAATTCAGCAGAAAAGGCCAAGTTCGGCTGTTCCGCAGGGCTTGCCAAAACTCCCAGGCATTGTTGTATAATAGCTCCAAAGAGTGCATGGAGATAGAATTTTGCTTTGCAAGGCGTATTAAGAGTTATGGCAAATTGCAGAAAGTCCCCCGCGGACCTGCAAAATTGTCCAAGAATCACACTGCTGGCTGGCCAGAATTCTTACCCCAAATCTGTAGGCCTAAAGGTCTTACTTTGATTTTTCTCATGGGAAATGTTTTGAGGTTCTTTTCCGAACACATGAAAGCGAAAGGTAAATTGATTTGGAAGAAAGGTGTCTGTGTAGTTGACGGTTTATATGTGGTACGTTTCCTGTGGCAAGTAAAAATCTCTATTCTGAAAGGTTCTTGGCATGTTCTCGATGCAGGTATTCTGACAACTTTTGTGTTTTTAGTAGAATGACATTCTTGTGATAATGGACATGATATCAGAATCCAAATATGAAAGAATAGGTACCCTAAAAACACCAAGAATAGTAACTAAATCTTTCATGGAAAGGATTACAACGCTACTTTATCACTTGATTCTTCTGTATTTAAGATAAAATGAAATGATGCCCTGTCACACCAGACCTGTGACCAGACTGTGTTGGTTTATGTCAAACTTATTTTACCTATGCTGACTATGTCAGTGGGTGCAGTAAAAGTGCCGTGGGAATGCCATGCATGCATTATAACAAATTTGGTTTTTCATTTCTGGAAACATTTTTTAGTCAGACATCATGTGAAACCACTACATTTTGCAAAATATTTTACACATTTGGTTCCTACCATTTTAATCATTTAAATATGTAAACCAAGAATTTCATATATCTTAGGTTCAAGTTGAACTTTGGCTCTGGTTTATGGGAAAAGATCTGATAGAGAATGTGATGGTTGCCATGGTCTCTCCAGAAAAGGCATGCAATTCAAACAAAGCTTTGTGTCTGAGGAAAGCATTAATGACAACATAATATAATGACTATTTGTCACCAGGTGGCAGCACATTTCCCATGTGACAACATCAGAGAAAGTGGCCTTTGTTCCAAGACACGCAAGAAATTCATCCTTTCCTTCCTGATCAGTCTTTGCCCTTGACCTTCAAAGTCTCCATCATACCTTAAGATTTACAAGTTATGCCTTAAAGCTCATTTCATCTCTACATGTATGATTACATGTTGGTTTTCTGGAATTACCTATAATTAGCAAAAACTTTCTTTGTGTATGATCATGATCACCATGACAACTTCGTGGGTTCTTATTTAAGTGAGATGTGAATAAAGATGAGGTGAGACAGGCAAACACGTCAGAGTCATGAGCACTTTTGTAAAGCAGTCGATTAATGCCACGTGGACAAAGAGGAAGATTCTCAATTATCGGCCTGTGTCCTGTTTATATGGAAATAGGAAGCCAAACTGTCTCAATTATCAGAATGGGTTTTCTTAAATAATCTTTGTGTGTGTGGATGAAAAGGGTAAAACTTGTGGTTATTGTCTGTCAGGGAAACTGATCAATCAGAAGGCAACTTTTGTGTTGTCATACTACCGCTGGATGAAAGAATCAAGGGGACTGATTTTTCCAACTTTTCACAGTGATATGCCATCCTGTCTTTGTTCCCCTCACATGTCATAGAAATATTAGCAGAGGCATTGCTTGTATGCTTCTTTTAAAATGCTCTTTCATGTATGCAGATCATATTTTATATTGGTTTATTATATCAATAAGTTATTCCAAACAGAACAGGACAGGATTTGGTTGAATAATTAAATATTAAAGATTACTAAAGTCTTTGTCAAGGAAAGGAAAGGTAGCCAGCCTAGGGCACTCCTTGCACCATCCCTGCTATATCTCTGGTGGAATAGAAAAAATGTCGCACAATCTTTTTTCTCGTTCATATCACACATGGTGGAAGAGAGCAACTAACCCCAGAATGGTTTAAAATTATCAGTCTGCTTTATACTCAAATATATTACTAAAGGGATAAATGTTAAAATCCATCTTCCTTAGTAATTCATGTGTATAAACTTTTTCAAGGTTACAACATATATATATATATATATATATATATATATATATATATATATAACAATAATATCTATTGAGAGCCAGTTTCACAACCATGCCTCACACATTGAGATGTTGACCATGTTTTTCTGATATAGCACATCCAAATTGTTATAGAATAGTACAGAGTGACAAACTCAAGGCTTTGTGCCGGCAATCAAGATTCAGGCAGAATTTGTCACGTGCGTTCAAGTGTGAAGTGATGATCACTCCCAATGAACTGAGAAGTTGACAAATCGATGTTGTGAGGGAAAGTGGCATTAATTTGGTCATTGTGTATTGGAGCAAGGTGTCAATCTGAAGGACTTCATTAGCACACGAGTCCCACAAATGGGACAGGATTGATTTATTAAAGACTAATGCCTGGAAGTCTCTCAACTTACATACTGATAATGATGTGTTATGTTTGATGATCAATATCCAGCAATTTTTTGCATTAGTTAAATAAGATTCTTGCATTTTTTGTATCATATCTATTAAATTGATCCTTTGTTTGCATTTTGAAAAAAAGAGTTGGTGTTTATTGATTATATTTTAAATTATGAAGATTCTTAACTATCAAAATTGATTTTTGCATAAGTTAAATATGATTCTTACATTTCTCGGTCCTTTTCTGACAGAAGTGAGACTTTGTTTTTTTTGTTTTTTTTAAGAGTTGGTTTTTATTGATTATATTTTAAAATATGAGGCTTCTGAACTGTCAATTTTGACTTTTGTAGGTATGAAGTTTGATAATATTACAAAAATAAAATTCTCAATTGGTAAACATTTATATGAAAATACTGCCTCATTTGTACATCTTGTTCAATAAGGTCAGTATGAAATGTAGATCAGTGTTAACATATTGTACTTAGATGGATGAAAACAGTACATGAATTAAATAATTAACATTTACAGAAGTCAAACCATGTTTATCTTTGATGTTTTGAGTTTCATTTGCAAATCTCTGCATTTGCTTCACTACATATATATTCCGTAATGATTTGGTTGCGCGACTCCGAGCAGCTCCTGCTTTCATCTAGTCCCTGATTTTATTGCATACTGTACACAGAGCTGAGCAAAGAACCCGCCCAGATGAAATGTCTGTCAAAACCACTCTGGCCAGCCGACAGCTGAATGCCTCGCTCGTTCTTAGCCATTCCACTGCTCTGCTGTGATAACAAAGGAATGTGCTGATTACATCCAAATTCCTACATGCAATGTAATGATATAAGCTCATTTAAACCAGCCTTTGATATGAATCATCAATGCCAATGGTAAAGATTGTAGATTCAATGTGCCATGCTGATATTTAGAAGATGATGGCTTTAAATCACTTGGGAGGTAACTTGATGTGGTCTGATCCAGATTTCACACCATTTCATTATGATATAAGCATCTGTACTTGACTCATGGATTCTTCTCATAAAATTTATTATTTTAAAAAATAAAAGTATGTGTCTCAATAGCAAAATGTGAGATTTAGGAGTGGTGTAGAATTATTGAAGACATTTGCACAATGTGAACACAAATCTGAATACAAAATTGCAACATGTGCTTTTGTCTCTGACAAAATAGAAACATGAAAAAATATTGAAATACAATACTTTTATTATGATATTCTTTTGCATACTTTTAACTTATATAGTAAGCTACCAAATATACTTTGGACAAAATTCTGTCCAAGTTCAGCATTTCCTTAATTATATATGACAGAGTGAAATATAGCACTGCATTAAAATTCTGGGAAAAATCATATTTCACTGACTGATGATATTTGGTGTCTACATGTATATGTGGCTCTGATACTAGAGCCATTAATCTACTGGTACCAGTGTCTACGTGGCACTGATACTAGAGCCATTAATCTACTGGTACCATGGTGTCTACGTGGCTCTGATACTAGAGCCATTAATCTACTGGTACCATGGTGTCTACGTGGCTCTGATACTAGAGCCATTAATCTACTGGTACCATGGTGTCTACGTGGCTCTGATACTAGAGCCATTAATCTACTGGTACCATGGTGTCTACGTGGCTCTGATACTAGAGCCATTAATCTACTGGTACCATGGTGTCAATGTGGCTCTGATACTAGAGCCATCAATCTACTGGTACCACAGTGTCTATGTGGTTCCGATACTAGAGCCATTACTCTACTGGTACCAGTATCTACGTGGCACTGATACTAGAGCCATTATCTACTGGTACCATGGTGTCTACGTGGCTCTGATACTATAGCCATTAATCTACTGGTACCATGGTGTCTACATGGCTCTGATACTAGAGCCATTAATCTACTGGTACCATGGTGTCAATGTGGCTCTGATACTAGATCTCGAGCCATTAATCTACTGGTACCATGGTGTCAATGTGGCTCTGATACTAGAGCCATTAATCTACTGGTACCATGGTGTCTACGTGGCTCTGATACTAGAGCCATTAATCTACTGGTACCATGGTGTCAATGTGGCTCTGATACTAGAGCCATTAATCTACTGGTACCATGGTGTCTATGTGGCTCTGATACTAGAGCCATTAATCTACTGGTACCACAGTGTCTACGTGGCTCTGATACTAGAGCCATTAATCTACTGGTACCATGGTGTCTACGTGGCTCTGATACTAGAGCCATTATTTACTGGTACCATGGTGTCTACGTGGCTCTGATACTAGAGCCATTAATCTACTGGTACCATGGTGTCTACGTGGCTCTGATACTAGAGCCATTAATCTACTGGTACCATGGTGTCTATTACAACCTAAATAAGATCAGTGAAAAGTGAATGGTGGGGTGTGACCGATTCAGCAAAACTAAGTATTGAAAAATCTTGTGACTGGCTCCCAAAACTATGTTAAAATTGAAAACTTAATCAAGGCTTAGGAAAGATTGCCCAAGCTTGATTTTTTTTTAAATCACCACTGATTTGTTTATGCATAATTAGTAAATGGGTAAATGGGTGGAGTATGAATAGCCTTAACACATTCTCAATGTAAGTGTTTTTTTTTTCTATTTGCAGCTTTCTGCAGCGGGCAAGTGATACAGAGAGAAGGAAGTCACTGGACTCAGATGGAAACAAGTGCTTTTCCTGAAAACGGACGTTTTTACTGCGGCGGATGTTGTGGGCAACATTTGGCTTGGGATACGTGCAACCAGAAGTTAAAGGGCAAATGGGAAGGCTGCACAAATTGGGTGCAGTGTTTTCAGAGAGAGTGTAGAGTAAGTCAGCCTTTGAAATTATGAATTTATGAAATTATATACATAAAGAAATTTTATAGGTTTCATGGAAATATTTCTGAGACTTTTTAGAGTTTATAGATGTCACTTTTTTGCCATAATTCATAAATTTTGCATTACGACAAATATCATTATAATTTTATTTTTATCACATTGATCCAGTGTGATTCCATATACACAACCATGGCACTGTGGACTTTGCTGTCACAATAGATCTCTGTAGTTTCGCTAAAGTATATGCTGATAGATTAGGATATTTATTGAAATTTTTCTACTGCATTTTTGTTATCCAGAATTTGTATAAGGAGTAGTCTGGCCAAAGATGTCCCATCTCTTAAGAAAAAAATATCAGTTTCTGATATGCAAATATATTGGGAAACATACGTTATGTCTAAAATGGCTCTTTGTATTTTGATTGGGACAAAGTTCTTGAAGTGTGCCTACTGTACAAGACAAACAGTCACCAAGTGCCAAATTATATGTTATTTCATCTTATCTTCAAGAGCATGATCTGCACCTCACATTTTTGCTAATATCCAAAAACTGTTTTTTTGACTGAATGTCATTATAACCAAATGATCACATCAGATATTGTGGTATTCATGTCATTAATGCATAATTTCTCAAAATATCAAACTTCGGAAGTGTTTTATTAAGAAGTTCACAGAATGATTTTCTCTGCTTTCTGATCAGGCCAAATAAATAGAATGAAATCATTGAGAGATTTTCTTAATTTCTCACTTTCTGTTTTTCAATCAACTCTGAATTGAATGTAATTTCAATGCATGTTGTTATCCTCGAAACAAAACTAAAGTGTTAATGTTATTAAGTTGTTATTCCATTATATCTTGTGTGTTTATGAATGTTTAACATATTTTTTATCTTATGCTTGATATCATCAACACCTATGCAATGCAATATACAAGTTGTCTAGAACAGTTTACCTAGCTTTACTGGGCATTCTCTCTTTTATTACTGGCATAACAGTAATGGTTGATATCAGTGTTCAAATTGACTGCTCATTAATTATTCTGTCAGTTGAATCTTCCCTTTGTCATGGCAACAGTCTTTACCGTATCACGACCTAATTTAAAGCCATGCCCTCAGTCCTGCCTCATTTTATTGACCAATAAGAGTCACTTAATAAAGCATGACGTCATTTTATAGGTCATGCTCCATCTACAAAAAATACTTTGCAAATTTCATATGATCAGGCTAAAGTAATCGCATAATCGGAGAGGGTGTTTTAGTGAGCCTGAACAGTTGAGAAAAGGGAGAGATTTTGAGGAGGATATTTTATGTACATGTAGACATATGCATCTATGTGATTTGAGCCTGTTTGTTACCGGCAGCATTACTGGATAAATATTTGTGTAAAAAAACCCAGGAAACCTTTGTCACACACAATCCTCCTCCTGTTTATTATTGTTTGAAGAAGACATTAAACAATGTGACATCTGCGTACAGCGTTACACAGCAGGAAAAGCCTGTCTGGAATCTTAATACTAATAGGCTTGTGCCATAAACTCTGACGAGCTGTGAAACCTTATGCACTCAATCTTTACATGTATCAGCCCCTTGTCAGCCAATCACATCGCAGTATTGTTAATGAAGCATGAGGTTGATTAGAGCTCAGTGCAGGTGTACTTCATAAACAACATTGAAAGCCTCTGGATAAGCAGTGGGCACAACATTGGTCCTCAGAAACTCTGAGTGACACCAGTATGCCATCTGGGTTTTTTTGTTCTAGTATGCCATCTGGGGTTCTTCATCAAAGTTTGACAAAAGAATAAATTCATGGATTCTCGCATTATATTCCCTGACATACCAAAAAGTTTATCTGAAAAATCAGATTAAAGTATAAATTATAACAAAACATTAACATTTTCAGCGACAAGTTTTGGATATGTTTGTGACATATTCATTTCCACCGACAGAATACTAGGATTGATGTCAGTATTAAATTGATTTTCATCTGCAATGTGACCAGCTGCTTAACCCCACATACATGAATGAGTTATTCAATACATACATATATATATATATATAATGGTTGGTATCAGTGTTCAAATTGACTGCTCATTAATTATTCTGTCAGTAATGCTATAATATAACTTATATATTATATAAGTTATATTATAGCATTACATGTAGTTTGTAGCCAACTCTTATGATGGTAAAACATCTTTTCCTATTTAACACATGCAACATCACAAATTTTGAGAGAAAATTCATCAGTTTGGTCAAAGAATAGAGATGCTAACACAAGGAGCGCAGGGAGTGAGTGGAATATGGCGTGCACCGGGACCAGACACAAGAGGCATGGCCTCATGTAAGCCTCGCCTCATCTCCTCCATGCATTATATTCAATATGCGCACTAATAGACAAACATGTGTTGTGGTGGGTCTCATGTGACCCTGCGCATCACTTTGTGAAGGTCAGAGGTCAGGAGATGTGCTCACCTCTGATTCAGACTCAATATACATTCAGCTTGGCACGCACCATAGTTGGACAGCATGGTCGATGAAGGATATGGCAAAATATATTGTGATACATAAAGGTCAAATCAGTGTATTGTTATTGAGTGCACCCATCGCCTGTATGACCATTTCATATCACTCTGATCATGTTTTTGGAGTGATATAAGTTATATTATGTCTTTTAAATCACTAAATCGAAACAAATATACTTCACCCAATCATCCAAGAGAACCAGTGAGATTCTTTTTTCCAATAGTAATGTGCACAAAAGTTAGTCAAGGGAAAAAGCCATCTGTGTTTGATAGCAGCCTATCAAATATATATTAAGATGCACCTTTCTTAATGAATACATCTTGAAATGGCCACTGTTTGGAGAGTTCAGTTAAGGAGGGCTATCGTATGGCAACGAGAGAGAAATGTTGAAAAAGACATAAATGTTGATTGTTATGGAGGACAATTTCTTGATGATGACAGTGACACCTCCAAGGATCTTGGGATTGGCCAATTTCTTAGATTGCTGACCCGAGAGGATGGACAGTTTGCAGTGATTTTCCCCATAAATTGTCCTCTAACACTGGCTCAGGGCAGAGCAGTCATAGGGTCAATACTAAAGTAAGGCACCAATTGAATTCTGATGGCATCATTAGGCATGCAGGCCATACAAATAGTTTGTGTGCAATGCCTAGCAGATGACCAATTTTGCTCAAATTTCACACGACATTGCCCCTCCACTGAAGCCTTGTTATTCCAAAGGTGTGCTGCCTTCTTGTTTTTCCCCCCTGCAGAGTGAATTGCTATCAAGCCTGGGGCAGTTGATATTATGCATAAAATAGATTATAAAGTTGGCAGATGATTATATGATTATGCTTACAGCATTGGTTTGGTCAAAAATTAAACATTGTTCAAAAGGTTCTTTTAGTTGAATGTTATCTTGTCTTGAATATTTTTCTGTATTGTGAGGGACCATCCCATTTTCAGGGGTAGATTAAAATGTAAACATGCAACAAGTTTCATACAAGTGTATCACTTTTAATCTCTGCTATTGTCTCAATCATCCTAAAATCATCTGTGTAAATCTGAGTACAGCACAACGATAACTTCATACCCTACTATCATACTGCATCAAGTATTCTTCCTTGCAATCAACTGATAACATTTGTTTGTTTTTTAAACTGCAGAGAGAGAGAGAGATAGAGAGAGAGTTTTGAATGGAAACAAGATAGGACTTGAGTTTGAATGGAAACAAAATAGAACTTGATAATTTTCAAAAGTAGCCAAATCAGAGCTAGATCAGTACAGCTTGCTGGTGTTAGGTGCGTTATTGATCTGGTCCTTTGAGTGTCCTGAATATATCGGACAGCATGTTCATTTTCACAGATATTTTCACAGTTTCCGGTAATTCATCACAAAAATCTTTATGCTGGTCTGAGTGCAAAGGAAACTGGGTGCATGTTGATAACTCTGGTGGCCTTGGTGCATATGTTACTCCTGTGGTGCAGACATGGCAAAGGCCTTGGTACATATAAACTTTTCTGCGGTACAAACATGACAAAGGCCTTGGTACATAGGTTACTCCTGTGGTGCAGACATGGCAAAGGCCTTGGTACATAGAAACTTTTCTGTGGTACAAACATGACAAAGGCCTTGGTACATACCCGGTAGGTTACTCCTGTGGTGCAGACATGGCAAAGGCCTTGGTACATATAAACTTTTCTGCGGTACAAACATGACAAAGGCCTTGGTACATAGGTTACTCCTGTGGTGCAGACATGACAAAGGCCTTGGTGCATAGAAACCTTTCTGGGGTGCAGACATGACAAAGGCCTTGGTACATACCCGGTAGGTTACTCCTGTGGTGCAGACATGGCAAAGGCCTTGTTGCATAGAAACCTTTCTGTGGTACAAACATGACAAAGGCCTTGGTACATAGGTACCGGTAACTCTGAGGGTATGCCTCACCTCAAGAGTGCAGCCAAAGTGGGCAGTTGACAACTTGATAACTTAAACACTAAATCAGCAAGGGACATTCAACAAAATAGTTGTTTATTGAGAATCAACAGATAATTTAACTTTTTTGACTCTTCGTTACAGAACGTAGTTGCAGCGGTTTTAGCTAATCAACCACTCAGGTGTTCCCTCCCTCCACCTCCTCATCCAAAGGTAAGAATTAGTTTTTCTCATCAACCAAATACATATACTGTAACTTTTAAAAGAAAAAATACTCAGGCTTATTGATTTATAAATAGAGGATTATATTTTCAGGGAATCCTTTTACATTGATTAACATTCACATTCATGCACATGATCACATTTAAACACATCTGTAAAAATTACAGCATTTTAGACAAGAACCACGCACACTTCCTGCCAATTTGACGATAGACCTGACGACAGTCAGTCCAACACCTTTAGTGCAGCCCATGGCTTCCCAGGATAATACAACATGCACCGCGGACTGGTGCAAGGGCATTGACATGCAGCAACGGTGTCGCCTTCACTGCTGCCAAAAGTTCTGCTGCCTGCCAGTAAGTATGATAAACTCGTATCATGTCTTGTTAAATTGACAGGTATACCTGCAATATATCTACAATATACCTGTACTATGTATGCTGAACCAGTATGTCCTTCAGTAGGTAGGCTGAACCAATATGTCCTTTCAGTAGGTAGGCTGAACCAGTATGTCCTTTCAGTAGGTAGGCTGAACCAGTATGTCCTTCCAGTAGGTAGGCTGAACCAGTATGTCCTTTCAGTAGGTAGGCTGAACCAGTATGTCCTTCAGTAGGTAGGCTGAACCAGTATGTCCTTCAGTAGGTAGGCTGAACCAGTATGTCCTTTCAGTAGGTAGGCTGAACCAGTATGTCCTTCAGTAGGTAGGCTGAACCAGTATGTCCTTCAGTAGGAAGGCTGAACCAGTATGTCCTTCAGTAGGTAGGCTGAACCAGTATGTCCTTTCAGTAGGTAGGCTGAACCAGTATGTCCTTCAGTAGGTAGGCTGAACCAGTATGTCCTTCAGTAGGTAGGCTGAACCAGTATGTCCTTCAGTAGGTATGCTGAACCAGTATGTCCTCCAGTAGGTAGGCTGAACCAGTATGTCCTCCAGTAGGTAGGCTGAACCAGTATGTCCTTCAGTAGGTAGGCTGAACCAGTATGTCTTCAGTAGGTAGGCTGAACCAGTATGTCCTCCAGTAGGTAGGCTGAACCAGTATGTCCTTCAGTAGGTAGGCTGAACCAGTATGTCTTCAGTAGGTAGGCTGAACCAGTATGTCCTTCCAGTAGGTAGGCTGAACCAGTATGTCCTTCAGTAGGTAGGCTGAACCAGTATATCCTTCCAGTAGGTAGGCTGAACCAGTATGTCCTTCAGTAGGTAGGCTGAACCAGTATGTCCTTCAGTAGGTAGGCTGAACCAGTATATCCTTCCAGTAGGTAGGCTGAACCAGTATGTCCTTCAGTAGGTAGGCTGAACCAGTATGTCCTTCAGTAGGTAGGCTGAACCAGTATGTCCTTCAGTAGGTAGGCTGAACCAGTATGTCCTTCAGTAGGTAGGCTGAACCAGTATGTCCTTCAGTAGGTAGGCTGAACCAGTATGTCCTTCAGTAGGTAGGCTGAACCAGTATGCCTTCTAATAGGTACGTTGTACCAGTATGTCCTTCCAGTAGGTAGGCTGAACCAGTATGTCCTTCAGTAGGTATGCTGAACCAGTATGCCTTCTAATAGGTACGTTGTACCAGTATGTCCTTCCAGTAGGTAGGCTGAACCAGGATGTCCTTCAGTAGGTAGGCTGAACCAGTATATCCTTCCAGTAGGTAGGCTGAACCAGTATGTCCTTCAGTAGGTAGGCTGAACCAGTATGTCCTTCAGTAGGTAGGCTGAACCAGTATATCCTTCCAGTAGGTAGGCTGAACCAGTATGTCCTTCAGTAGGTAGGCTGAACCAGTATGTCCTTCAGTAGGTAGGCTGAACCAGTATGTCCTTCAGTAGGTAGGCTGAACCAGTATGTCCTTCAGTAGGTAGGCTGAACCAGTATGTCCTTCAGTAGGTAGGCTGAACCAGTATGTCCTTCAGTAGGTATGCTGAACCAGTATGTCCTTCAGTAGGTAGGCTGAACCAGTATGCCTTCTAATAGGTACGTTGTACCAGTATGTCCTTCCAGTAGGTAGGCTGAACCAGGATGTCCTTCCAGTAGGTATGCTGAACCAGTATGTCCTTCAGTAGGTAGGCTGAACCAGTATGTCCTTCAGTAGGTATGCTGAACCAGTATGTCCTTCAGTAGGTAGGCTGAACCAGTATGTCCTTCCAGTAGATAGGCTGAACCAGTATGTCCTTCAGTAGGTAGGCTGAACCAGTATGTCCTTCAGTAGGTAGGCTGAACCAGTATGTCCTTCAGTAGGTATGCTGAACCAGTATGTCCTTCAGTAGGTAGGCTGAACCAGTATGTCCTTCCAGTAGGTATGCTGAACCAGTATGTCCTTCAGTAGGTAGGCTGAACCAGTATGTCCTTCAGTAGGTATGCTGAACCAGTATGTCCTTCAGTAGGTAGGCTGAACCAGTATGTCCTTCCAGTAGATAGGCTGAACCAGTATGTCCTTCAGTAGGTAGGCTGAACCAGGATGTCCTTCCAGTAGGTATGCTGAACCAGTATGTCCTTCCAGTAGGTAGGCTGAACCAGTATGTCCTTCAGTAGGTAGGCTGAACCAGTATGTCCTTTCAGTAGGTAGGCTGAACCAGTATGTCCTTCAGTAGGTATGCTGAACCAGTATGTCCTTCAGTAGGTAGGCTGAACCAGTATGTCCTTCCAGTAGATAGGCTGAACCAGTATGTCCTTCAGTAGGTAGGCTGAACCAGTATGTCCTTCCAGTAGATAGGCTGAACCAGTATGTCCTTCAGTAGGTAGGCTGAACCAGTATGTCCTTCAGTAGGTAGGCTGAACCAGGATGTCCTTCAGTAGGTAGGCTGAACCAGTATGTCCTTCAGTAGGTAGGCTGAACCAGTATGTCCTTCAGTAGGTAGGCTGAACCAGTATGTCCTTCCAGTAGGTAGGCTGAACCAGTATATCCTTCTAATAGGTACAATGTTGTGTCAGTATGTGCTGGATGTCTACTATTATGTGTCATGTTGTGTGCAACTATGTACCATGTTGTGTCAGTATATGTCATGTTGTTTGCCAGTATGTGCCATGTTGGCTGCCAGTATTTGTTATGTTGTTTTCCAGTATTTGTTATGTTGTGTGCAACTATGTACCATGTTGTGTCAGTATGTGCCATGTTGTGCCATGTTGTTTACCAGTATGTGCCATGTTGTTTACCAGTATGTGCCATGTTGTTTGCCAGTATGTGCCGTGTTGTTTGTCAGTATGTGCCATGTTGTTTGCCAGTATGTGCCATGTTGTTTGTCAGTATTTATTATGTTGTTTGACATTATGTGCCATGTTGTGTCAGTATGTGCCATGTTGTGCCAGCATGTGCCATGTTGTGCCAGCATGTGCCATGTTGTTTACCAGTATGTGCCATGTTGTATCAGTATGTGCCATGTTGTGCCAGCATGTGCCATGTTGTTTACCAGTATGTGCCATGTTGTGTCAGTATGTGCCATGTTGTGCCAGTATGTGCCATGTTGTGCCAGCATGTGCCATGTGGTGTCAGTATGTGCCATGTTGTTTACCAGTATGTGCCATGTTGTGTCAGTATGTGCCGTGTTGCTTGCCAGTATGTGCCATGTTGTGCCAGTATGTGCCATGTGGTGTCAGTATGTGCCATGTTGTTTACCAGTATGTGCCATGTTGTGTCAGTATGTGCCATGTTGTGTCAGTATGTGCCATGTTGTGTCAGTATGTGCCATGTTGTGTCAGTATGTGCCATGTTGCTTGCCAGTATGTGCTATATATATAGTGTCTGACAGTATGTACCACTTTGTCTAACTTCATTAGGCATCTTGTCTGCTAGTTTGTACCACATTCCTAACCAGATGTTATGTAAGACAATCAAACGATTTCTGTTCTAAGTTGTGAGAATCTGCATACATCTAAACATTTCACATCTGCAGACCTACACATACCTGTGATCCCAGGTTTCTTTCTCTGGTTTAAACAAACAAACAAACAAACAAAAGATAAAACAAAGGCATTGCTTATTGTTTGTGTTTCAGGACGGGCCTCAGCTGTACACGCCGTCGGCCTCCCTGATGTGGGGGATGACCACGGTGCAGGTGGTAGGTATCTGCATCGGCTCCCTGGCGCTCCTCGCCGCCTTCGTGGCCATCATTCTGCTGCTGATGAGGAGGTGCATCCCGGGATGCCACAGCTTCAAACTGCCCTCTAATGACACACAGATCCTTGTCATAGACGGACATGATGACCTTGACAGTGACCCTGAGAGTGGCTAATCTTCTCTGTCTCCAAAAACATAAATGTCCGTTATTTTCAAAGAAATCTTATTATTTTGAAATCTGAGGTTTTATCACAGGAATGATCATCTCTGATCTGGATGATAAATACAAATATCACAGTCGACAAAAGTTTATTCTAATGAGGAATAAACACCTTATTGGCATCATATTTATCAAAAAAAGTGACATTGCTGAACTGAGAATGGTTTCAAATTTAAACCTAAAAGCTGCAAATGTGAAAAGGTTGGAGACTAAGAACTATGTTAATTAGAGTTATTATTTATACACAGATTTTAGATACACAGTAATTTTATTGATATTCTTCATGGTAAAATATTGGCGGGACATTAATATGACGATATTCTCTTCAATGAAAGGTATATTTTTATTCCATACAATAACAGTTTATAAAAGACTATGTATATATATAGTTACATAATGTGGGAAGATTTCCTGCAGGAACTGGAGATACATACATGAAATATTGTATTTGGGATGTTATTTCAGAATGCCTAGATGTATATTCACCATTGAGATGAATATTACAGGTAGTGTAAGCAAGGAAATTGAATAAAAGAATTCTCATTTATGAAGGAGGCGGAATACTCTAATATGTATCCAGTACATCAATATTTCACCCGAAGGTATCAAAAGAGGGGTGTATGGGTGATTCATTAATTAAAGACAATTGCATTTGACAGTTGCTCATTAGATATAAAGATGAAATTGGGTATAGTATTGGGTAAAGTATGCATTGGGTATAGTAGGAGATATACGTGTTAGATGTCAATGGAAAGTTTATATGCAGAATGATTGGCTATATTGGTAGAACCCTTCTGTTGAACATGTTGAATACTGATAGTGCTATGGTTATAGGGGTATGCCAGTAAGAAGGATACAACATATTTGGAGGAACAGAGAATGGAAAATGTACACAATGATCCATCATACATTTGTTCATAAATCTGGCAACAGTTTTTTTTTGTGGCTGGAATGATAAATTGTAACTTATTATCATCATTTTGTTAAACAATTCTTTGCTGATTGAATTAAAAACACAGGTGACTCTTGTTAAGAATAAACATGATTCTTTATGATACTTAATATAAAATATTATGTGTACCATCAATTTTGTTGAGTAATAATGTCAAACTATAGGTTTTGAATTATTTTCTATTTTTTATTGTGCTGTGATATCTATGCACATGTTAAAGCTTTTTAAACACATTGCTATTGTAAGAGTAAATTAACCTTCTGTTAACAACACATGTAATATGTGGTATCTTGATTTGATGTTTAGCTTCTGCTCAATACACTCGTCAAATCTTGTCCTTATGATTATAAATCTGTGTTTTATATACATAGCTTGAATATGATATGCTATTTGAAATACCATATCAAATATATATCATGTACTGGTCATCAGGTATGGCATTTGCTGGTCATCAGATATGTCATTTGCTGGTCATCAGATATGCCATTTGCTGGTCATCAGATAAGTCATTTGCTGGTCATCAAATATGTCATTTGCTGGTCATCAGATATGCTATTTGCTGGTCATCAGGTATGTCATTTGCTGGTCATCAAATATGTCATTTGTTGGTCATCAGATATGCTATTTGCTGGTCATCAGGTATGTCATTTGCTGGTCATCAAATTTGTCATTTGTTGGTCATCAGATATGCTATTTGCTGGTCATCAGATAAGTCATTTGCTGGTCATCAAATATGTCATTTGCTGGTCATCAGATATGCTATTTGCTGGTCATCAGGTATGTCATTTGCTGGTCATCAAATATGTCATTTGCTGGTCATCAGATATGCTATTTGCTGGTCATCTTTTGAGGAAAACAATAGACTTGTAAGTTTTGCCTGAATTACCCAGCATGTAAGAATGTGATTTGTTAAGAAAGTAACCAGTAATTCCATTGAAGTACCTTTATTCATTTCTTTTAATTGAGTTGGGATCGATATAGCCACAGAAAAATGCTACTTTTGCTAGTAAGAGAGTATCATTTGCTAATATTTCATTGATAAAATGAAACTGATAAATAACTTCATCCAAAAAAAGAGAGATTATTTTGTAAATCATTTTACACTTTGGTATTTATTTCTTTTGTGTTTAATTAAACTTAATAATTATTCAATCAAATCCTGTTCTGTTTTCTTTTGAATAAATTATTCATGTTCTGTTACTAAACAGCAGATGTTATAAACTAATACAAATTAGGATATACATACGGTATGTGAAAGAGCCATGTAAAACCTCGAGATTAGGAAACTGGAGTGATTTGGCTTACAAAGGATTGTTCATCCATTGGTTTTTGTCTATTGGAACAGGCCTAACACCCTTACAGACCGCAGCTGTGGTCACATGCTTGTACACGTATATGAGCACATAGTTATGGTATTTATGTGTGAAAGAAGATCAGCAAAACAGTAATCCTGGCAGGTTTATTTTGGTTGATTTCAGGGAGATAGCTTGTTTATATCACAGTATCATGACCACATATCATTTAAACATCCCCAAATGTCTGTAAAATTACTTGTGACCTCCATGATTTTATAACTTACATTTTGAAATATAGTTATCATTTTGTGTGAAGATTCACCGGCAGGCCAAATAATCCAGAAGAATTTGCTGAAGTGAGACTTTTATATTTGCTTAAATATTGAATTATTTTTTCAGATATAGAATTGTAGTAAAATTAATGAAGACTATTAATATTAATATAAGAATTAATTGCCAATATATTGTTTTGTTCAGAAACTTTTATTCTTCATCAGGTCTTAACTGATGGTATGTTGTATATTTCCATCTATTACCGGTATATCCCATTTATTTCAACTTGGCACATTTCAAAGGATACACTCATAATTAGATTGTGGTTGATATCTGACCTCATGGAAAACAGCATACCAGAAGTGTACAAAAAATCAAACTTCACCAAAAAAGTAAACTCTCAAAAATCCAATCATTAAAAAGAAGATGGCATGCTATGAAGTAGGTACGTGTACTAGCTATAGCTGGTCATTGCACACAACAGGATGCCAAGCAGGACTACCAGCCTCATTGAGAAACTCATTTTATTGAAAAAGAGTATATAAAATTGTGAATCAACATTAAAGGGAAGGCATTTTATGGTTAATATATATTCACTAAATGTCCATTAACCAAGTGAAGACTGAAAACTGTATGAGGAGAATTGTTCATTGGGTGGTTAAGAAACAACAGTTTGCAGATATATTCATTAAATGGCTCTGTTTATAATTCACAAAAGA
The DNA here is from genome assembly GCA_949316495.1 of Amphiduros pacificus. NCBI lineage: Eukaryota > Metazoa > Annelida > Polychaeta > Phyllodocida > Hesionidae > Amphiduros > Amphiduros pacificus. The sequence goes on along the minus strand of OX439000.1, from coordinate 38,919,909 downwards.
TGATAAAAAGTGCTTTTGTATTGCCAAGGACTGTTGATGTGTTTGGTCAATTAAACTCTTTTGTTCCTTTTGATTTGACACAATATATTAAGGTTTAATTGGTTGTGGGACATCAACTATTGTGCAGACATTTGTCCCCCTAGTGGATACTGAACAACAACCCTGGCCACCTGGTGACCAACAATGACACTCACACAAAGAAAATAATCTACCTGTAAATGATATTCAGTTACTGTAGTTTCAATTATATCACTTTTTGGTACTTTGACAAACTGTTATTCTATTTCTTGTGTTTGTATTATTCTTACAGATATTAAAATATTATAGGGATTTGAAACATTTTTGGGAATTTTAGATCAAATTATTTTTCTAAAAAAGACAAGAAAATTTGGTTTCACAACGTCCAGTTCAAGCTTTTCTGTTTTAAAATAAGAAATCCTTTAATGGGTGTTTTTAGCAAAAAATATTATTTCTATGAAATATTTTTTCAAATAGTCACATGTAATAAGCAGATCAAAAAGAAAATTAGAAAAAGTTTAGATGTGGTAAATGGTTTGCATCATTTTTTTATATATTAAGACTCATAACAGGGAAAATATTATTGATGTGATGTATGTCAATACTGTAAAATATCAGTAAAAGAAACTACTATTACTTAATTCATATCACATAAAAATGATGCTGAAATATTGTGTTTCAAAAAGACAAATCTTCAGAAACAATGAATAATATATGAGATGTATTGCATTATGTTTTTAAAAAGTAATTAAATAAAATTTGTAAGGACAGTATGTACTAAGTGCCCATTGAAGGATTGTTAGGAATTTCTTAAATTTCTATAAAAAAAATTCTCAATAATTTCATATTTAGGAAGCATTTGATAATTTTTAGTCAATGATTAACTGCTGATTTAAATAGCTAAGAATACAAACAAAAATGCTTCTTATAAAGATCCCAAAAATCCTCATGGCAATCACAGTTTGTTTACAATAAGATGTATTGACTGTTACAATCCCCACAGGACCTAGCATTAAATTTGTATGTTAGATAATAATCCATATAATAATATGGATGGGAATGACCTCATAATGACCTGATATATAAACAGAGTTGTGTTGACCCTTGATTTTTTAAAAAGTTTGTCAACATTTCCTCCTCTGGAGCCTTCCTGATCTATAGTGATATCATAATGTCAAAACCTTTTGCTTTGATGTCTAAGCTGGAAACGGGGACATTTTTAAAGAGCTTTGATCTGATGCTGCCACCTGGTGAGGTATTTGGGAAGTAAAACTTTTTTTGGAATTTTATAGAATGCTCTTCTGACCCGGTGTTGCATGATTCACAGAAGAATTGCATCCTTTTTCGCTCGCGTTTGTTTTGCCTTTAGGGCTAGATGTTTGAGGTTTTGACTGATTAAGCTGTAAGTCTATGGAGCATACCCCGATTATCGGTCCATGGCAGCCATGTTTTGGCTAAATAATTCTGCTTACACCGTCAGATGTCGCTTTTGTTTGAGAACTGATTTGTGAGTGCGTGGTAGAGTAAGAAGATTTTTGTTGGATTTTGTCTTGGGATTTTGCAAACTTACGCGAGCTTGATTTTTTTAAATCAACACTTGTTACCATGTGACAGAAAATTTATGATTCAAAAGTAGGTCAGTAGGTTGGTCAGCTGCTAGATGGCAGCTTCCACTTCACAAACAAGAATCGAATATATGAATAATCAGAAACTGTGTTGCATGGTTAGCAGAGGAATGACATTATTAAGGCTAATCATGCCATATAATAAACACATGAAAACACATCAACTGATCATACTTGCTTTGGGTTTTGATACAAAGTCATATCTAGTAAACAACTTTCTCAGTATGGTGCTGTTCAATAACCAACCAATAAGGAAATCAGCTACTGTTTCAACTTCACTCAATCACATGTTCAGTCAAAATATAGTATTAAGATGATTCATATTAAATTATGTGCAGCTACATTGTGCCAAGCACTTCTCATAAATAAAGCATTTATATCCAAAAAATAATGTGGTGGAAAAGCAGCAATGAGTCTGACAGTGTGCAGTTCAGGCAATGTCTACCTTCAGTGGCAATGCATCAATTACTTATTAACATAGGCCAATAGAAGAAAAGCCATAGAGCTACGCTGATCATTATTTTTTTGTTATGTTTTGACATTTCTTCTGTGATTGTTATTGGCTTCGCCTTTCAATACCAGTAGCAGGAGCTAAGTCAGAAGCTATTTTTAGCACTGATGGGTCAAATGTAGGTCAATAGGTCTACAGCTTTGCCATAACACAAGCCTACACATAACACAAGCTTACCAGCCCACTTTCCCAAAGAACGAAGGCCAACTGGGACCACATGCTGTCCTGTACCCAACCCTGAGTAGTAAAATATACTTTAAACCTGTTCATTAAATGGTCTGCATATCAAATGCCTCTGTATTTCCATCAAAATGGGTTAATATGTCACTCTATTTTCTATTATAAATCCAGTTGTTTTGTATTTCTATCAAATTATGTATCCATTGCCTTCTTTATCCACTGGTCATTCTCAAATTTAACCAAATGGGTTTTATATAGCAATTGGTTATGGATATTGATTAATATCATATATATATAAATTTGCTTATCAAAAATATGATTTAATCAGGCTGAGCCAAGCTATCAAATCAAATCATTCCTGGAGTATAGCATTAGACTTGATGGGCATGGAAAAGTTGGAAGTGAGGCAGTAGGGTAGTTATGAACATAATCAGCATAGCTAAAAATGGCCCCAGTTCCAGTGTGGCCTGTATTTGCTTGTATCTTTCAGGAAACTATACTCCAGCTGTATTGAAGGTAACACTATTTGTTCTCTGTTTTGGAATAAAATGGCATTTCCAGGCCGTGGCGCAGTTGGTTAGAGTGCCAGCTTACTAGCACCAGTTCCTCTGTGGTGATCCAAAGGTCATGAGTTCGATCTCTTCGGCCGTGCCGAGATTGAATTCATGATACAATTTCACATGAGCTGATGCCCGTGCCTAAAGGGTTAACCTGTTGTCCTTGTAAATCTGTGACCGGGAGGGTTGTCATGTCAAGGACCTGCGACATGACAATTTAGTGGGGCAGCACTGTATCTGCTACAAGTAGGTCATCACTTTCAACATTATTTCGGTCATTTCGTGATGAGACCTACTTGTAGCAGATATAGTGCTGCCTCACTGAATTGTCACGTCGTAGGTCCTTGACATGACAACCCACCCGGTCACAGATTTACAAGGACAACGGGTTAACCCTTCGCACACGGGCCTCAGCTCATGTGTGAAATTGTATCATGAATTCAACCTCGCCACAGCCGGGGATCGAACCCACGACCTTTGGATCACCACAGAGGAACTGGTGCTAATAAACTGGCACTCTAACCAACTGCGCCACGGCCCGTGGCCTACTGACTTGAATGAAAACACATGAACTGAGATAAAGTGCAATAAGCAACCAGGTTATGATTTTCCATACAAGACCCCAATTCAGTTTTGATGAGATATTCATTAATATTTTGCAAATCATTATCATGTTACCAATGCAATATTTCATGCACAAAATTTGTGATTTTTTTTCAAAAATCTAATAGCTATCACTAAGTTGTCAAGGGGGCTGCCATTTTGAATAACATAGCCAATGAGAATCAAGATAACAAGTTGGGGCCAAATTTGATATGTAACATGCATTTTGATTGGTCAAAATCACTATCTGCTCAATTCTGCTCTTGAAAAGGATTTAAATGATCATTTAGGAAGAAATGTTCAAAAACATTACAAAAAAGCAATGATATGCATAGGTCAAAGGCCATTGATATATGTTTATTCACTTTTGATGGTTGTGAGATTTTGCAAGTATACAAATTTTGAATTGAAGGTCAATGTGTCAAGGTCAAAGGTCACATGACTAAGAAATTATAACGAGGCACAGCTATGACCTAAGACATTTCTATATACCAAGTTTTAATTTCCTCTAATAAGTGGTTGCTAAGATATGCTCCGTAAAAAATTTGTGACCTCGAGGTCACTGCACTAAGGTCATTGGTGACATCACTAAGATTTGAAGGAATCTGAACCTTCACCTCAATATCTACCTCTGTATAAAACTTGAAACATATATTACGGGTAGTTTTGGAGAATATTTTTTTTAAACATAGTGTTGATACATAACAGCATGTTCACAAATTTTGAATTCAAGGTCAATGTGTCAAGGTCAAAGGTCACATGACTAAGAAAGTATGATGAGGCACGGCTATGACCTAAGACATTCCAATATACCAAGATTTAATTTCTTTTTGTAAGTGGTTGCTGAGATATGCTCCTTACAAAATTTGTGACATCAAGGTCACGTGTACTGCACTAAGGCCAATGGTGACATCACTGAGAATTGAAGGTATCTAAATCTTCAACTCTCTATCTAGCTCTGTATAAAATAGTGTTGGTATATAACAGATATGAAGTGCATTTAATTCACTTCTAATGGTTATGATGTGGCATGTTCACAAATTTTGAATTCAAGGTCAATGTGTCAAGGTCAAAGGTCACACGACTAAGAAAGTATGATGAGGCATGGCTATGACCTAATACATTTCTGTATACCAAGTTTTAATTTCTTCTTATAAGTAGTTGCTGAGATATACTCCTTACAAAATTTGTGACATCAAGGTCACTGCATTAAGGTCAATGGTGACGTCACTAAGATTTGAAGGAATCTGAATCTTCAACTCTCTATCTACCTCTGTATTAAATATGAAACAAATATTACTGGTAGTTTTGGAGGAGAAGATTTTTAAACATAGTGTTAGTATATAACAGATATGAAGTGTTTTTTATTCACTTCTGATGGTTGTGATGTGGCATGTTCACAAATTTTGAATTCAAGGTCAATGTGTCAAGGTTAAAGGTCACATGACTAAAATTGTTTGACAAGGCACAGCTTTAACATAAGACATTCCTGTATACCAAGATTTAATTTCTTCTTGTAAGTGGTTGCTGAGATATGCTCCTTACAAAATTTGTGACGTCAAGGTCACTGCACTAAGGTCAATGGTGACATCACTGATAATTGAAGGGATCTAAATCTTCAACTCTCTATCTAGCCCTGTATAAAATATGAAAGATGTAGTACTGGTAGTTTTGGAGAAGAAGATTTTTAAAGAAATGTTGACAGACGGACAGACAGATGGACAGACATTTTCCCCCTCCTAAAGCTCTGCGAGCTAAAGTCTCAGCAGAGCTAAAAAAAACAATATTTATCATATTCAACTATTATTAAAAAACCCATTCTTATAAAATTTGGAAAACCAATGATATTGGATTGATAATAAAACAAGAATCATATTATTTCAACTTACCCCAATGGAGCGCTTTTAATATTTTATTACATTTTTTTAATATATGTCACATATACCTTTGAATACAAATATTCATCTGAAGTGCTGCTTAATTATACACGCTTTATAAATTAGTAAATACCAATTTATCAGTTAATTCAGACTGCATGACATAAAATTTCATTTTGTCAGGGATACTGCTAATTGATTAGGTCCATAAATGTGTGTTGACGTGAATATACAAACCTTTCATCTCCACCAAATACATAATTCATACATAACATATTGATAATATAGAGCTCATCATTTTGCTTTTTTATGTTTCTGTTTGATTGAGTACACTATATTTTTACTGAAAGCATACTTTTACAACATATAAAGCATTTGAACACAAAATGCTGAATGTTTTGGTGCGGTAGACTTGTAAAATGGTTGCAGTTCCAACTTTTGACAAATTGAAAGCCTTAAATACCTTGACAAATAATTTATTTCAATTGGAAAGCACATTAAAATTTATGAATTATAATGCAAATTAATCACAAAGAATACAAATAAAGCAAACAAACATACCATGACCTATAAATTACCAATCACTGATGTAATAATATATAATAATAATTATAATTTCACTCATCAGAAGGGGTTTGTTTTCTTTTGTGATCAATCAGAACTGCAATTGTTCCAAATCCAAATTTTATCACCACAAAACCATGAAAGGCAGATTTTATTTGAAGGGCTGCCACCTGGTGTACTAATAGTGAATGCATGTGGCCATATCAAGCTGAAAGATTTGAGAGATTGTAACAACCACCACCTTTCCAGTTTTGCTGACACTAGATTCTCAAGTGCAGTATATTTTGGCTTTCGGTGCACCCTTCAAATGTACAGATGCATGATGCCCTGGTTTCAAGTCAAATGTTAGATCTATATCTTTAATGTGTATTACACCAATCTTTCTAAAAGTTACTTGAACCAGTTTATATTGACCAATACGTGACATGTGTTATATTACTTGAATCCTCTATCAACTAGATTCCAGAATATTCCTTGTGTTTTTTACATTTGTGTATTATACAAAAAAATGCATACCCTCTGAGTTGTTTCTCCAAACTGTTAACAACTAAACACAGTCTACATATTCTGAACAATGGAACATGTCACAAATTCTTTTTCTGAATAACTATACTGAAATGCAGAAATATATATTCCTGTTTAATTTCTGTTTAATAGATCCAACATTGAATTTACTTTTTCAGAATGTGAAAAACATGATTCCAAACTAAGAATTGTACACTTAAATATTTGTACTATATACATGTATTTTGCAACCAGCAAATAAACATTACCCTTTGAAACAGAGGTAGTCAATTCTTTACCTACCTTCACCTCCAAAGCCATCTGATTGTTTTCACAAGGGATATGAAAAGATCTAGGAAATCATAAAATATGCAGATAGGTTCCTCCTTCAATGCACATCATCAGACAAACAGGTACCATAGTATATCTATGATTTATCAACATGTTGACACTGACAGGCCAAACACAGCTTGGTATGTTCGTGAGAAATACTATCCTCATTAATTGTTGATATAGTTGTAACTATTTAATTTTGGTCTGATCACTGACAAGCAGGAGGCAGGAAGAACAGCTGCAATTAGTGGACACTTTCAAACAAGATAATCTTATGATGCTATGAATATTCATTTTTCTTGATAATATGAATATTCATAATTGCCAGCCAGTGGTGGCCGCAAGTTAGGGGTTCAGAGGCAGTGGTAGGTGGAGGATTGACTACCTCTATTTAGCAAAGTAATAAACATCTGTTAATCAAAATAAATAAAGGGAAAATAAACAAATCAAAAACACTCTCCACACATGGAATCCCTACCCCATGATTGCATTGCTATGCCTGTTGGGTTATATTTCAGATAAATACTTGCACACATTCAAATACACACCTCTACATTATACATTCTATCACATACTCAGAGTATCATATATATCACACAAGACAAATACAGAGAAAAATATTGGACTATGACTATATTACTGTAGTCTTGTATCATCTTTGCTTGTAATCAAGTCTATTAATAGATCATAAATGAGGAGTTATGATAGATCTATGATAGTGAAGTTATCTTTGTGTTAGTTCTCATTTTACTGATGTACAATTTACGAGATCTCCTCAGTTTTACACACAATTGATGGCACAACCTTTTGAAAACACAATCAAATTAGTGCAAAACCAAATACTCTTTACACTGTACTCTCTTGATCTGACCTTCGATATTTATTTGCTGCAATAAACTTCACAAAGATATGAAAGGTGAAAGTGAAAATGGACTTACTCAGGTTTACATAGATCCTTATTTTGTAATCAGGATTGGAAATTATTCAACCTGTCACAATTGACTGCTTATAATATTACTGATATACATATAATCATATTTTGTCTCTTTCTATTTTATTTTTGTGAACAACAAAATAACAGAGAATGCAAGCCTTCAAGAAAAAAAAAAAAAAAAATAAAAATAGCTGGGCATATAATTTTAATTTACGTTTACGTTCAGTCTACTGAGGATGTTGACAATAACATTTGGGCATACCTGGAATGTTTTGCCATCTTTTATCCTTTTCATGATAGTTATCATCTTGCCTGCAAGCTTTCAAATCAACCAATATTCTCCCAATACCACAGTGGCAATCTATCTATAGCAGATTTATCAATTCAATATGTTTAAAGCAAACCACAATTCACTACAATTTCAGGGGAATTTCACTTTGGTGCTCCTGTACATGGCTATATTGTGCAAAACAAAGTATTTTTATGAGCAGGATATTTTTGTAGACTTTAAAATTTACTTTATATTTGTAAAAATAAACTGATTTGAATTTTCTTTTTTTAATAAGACTGATTTTTATGAGCTCAGATATTGGATTTTTCCCTAAAGTTTAATGAAACAAATGAAATATTATTGAGAAAATATCCTGACACAAAAACAATTGCAAACACATTATGACTATTGGGAACATTGTGAATAGCCCAATTATGACACAAACTTAATATCATTTAGATATTAGATGGACAGTGACCAATGTTTTACTTACCAACAAAACAACTCATGAAATATATAGTATATGGTTTCAGGGCAGATTTCAAGTTTTGTATTTTTGTATGTTCAGTAAAAAGAAAAAATATTTCCATTGTAAAAGTTCCTTATGCTTGCATTGTGACATGTTTTCAAGACAGGTGGCAGCACCTTCCAGATTATATCAAAATGGATACCAAGCTCCAATGGCTTCTACTGATCACGAAAGGACTGGCATGGCAATGCCAAACTTTACATGGAAGGCTGGTTCAAGATGAGCGAAGATTTTAGTATTTTTTTTTATCTGTTATGCTGAATCATAGTATCCTACTACTGCAAGACAAAACAAATACATGCATCTTGCTTGTATCTGTTTACACATTAGGATCAGTCAATTTATTTTTTAAATATAGGCAGTCCTTCTCAGTGCAAATCTAATCCAACCTCAAGCTAATTTTGATAATAATAATAAGGTACAGAGTGCTACTGATTCCATTCTTGTAGGTTAAGCATCAATCCTTCCACCACTTGCAAAAATGGAACATGATGCCATAGTAGCTTGAGTTGATAAAATCTTTTTTCTTCAAAAATCCAATTTAAAACACATGAAAATGAAAATTGGTCCCTATCATAACTATTGTATTGAGAAAGTATGAATTATAAAACTAATGACTGTTTTGAGCAGAATCCTGCCTCCCCTGGTTTTGTGAAACAAATCATTATCATGGCACAGTATAGTTGAATAAATTACTTGAAAATTGTGGGGTAAGTGCGCTGTCCGGCAGCTTTGTATATTCAGACCTGACTATTTGGTTTACATCATTGGGATTTGTCCAATTTGCCATTTATGAGTATTATCATACCACAATTCTTCTATTTTATGATTAGTGTGCAAAGCAGAGAAGGGATAAGCAATTAACCATATGATATTTAATGAGCAGTTTTGTTGGTAAAAATAATACATCATAGGATCTCTTAGCTCAAGGTCAAGGTCGAACAAGTTATCTTCTCCATTAACCCATACTTTCAATTTTCTCATTAATAATATCATTACATGTGATTGCATGTTTCATTACCGTTATGAAAACACAATGTTTTTATGACTATTACAATCAATAATTATCAATAATAATAATTTGTTATATATGAAGTGAAAAAAAATGTAAATCACACAAAAATGTTGTACAAGAAATATTGTCTGACAATGGCCATGACACTTATAAGGTTAAGAAATAAATATAATCAATGAACAAATAAATGTTAGTAAAATTGTTAGTAAAGTGCATCTTTGTCAACTTTTCTGGAAAAAAAAATCCTTATCCAAGAAAATTGCCGACACTGATCAAAGACTAAGTTTATCTTTTTGAATTTAAAATGAATGTTTTTCTCCAAACATGGTTGACATCCAAATGGCAACATCATTCCACTTTATGCTGGGATGTGTAGTTTTTCTTTTGAACTCTGTTTGCACCTATGACTAACATACTCTTTTTAGATTCACCTCACTGCATTTGAATCATCCATTTTACTCGCTGAATGTGGTCCTACAGATAGTGGAGTTCAGAGCTCTCACTTGGGGTTACAAAAAAATTTATCATATATTACCAAATTAGATTATACAGAACAAGCTAGAACTGCCACACTGGGTTGTGGATGACCAGAGTTGGTAGTGAAGACAACTTACATAGACTTGTGTATGACCAGATGGGATCACCAAGGCCTGTCAAAAAGGGTCTCCTGTGACCAGACAGAATGATCAATAACTCTCACAAAGGGCCAAGTGTGACCAGATTGGTTTGTGCAGAAAACTCTGAGGATCACATGTGACCAATCTTATGTAAAAAATTAAAACAAATTAAATTATTCTATTCTTTCATATCCAGACAGAGGGATGTGTGTGAACAGATTGTACGAACCTGTGCACTCATATAGAGTACTAAACAGATATCTAATTCCATTTACATAAATTTTAACACTTTTTAATGGGAAAGGTTCTTGATCCCAGTGAATAACCTCAGGACTGTGTCTGATCAAGTCTGCTTCACACTTTCTATCTGCATTCAGTCAATACCATCCTCTCCTAGACTCATATACCACACATGAAGTTTCATTTCAACACAATCAGGACTGCGTAGTGACAATATCTATCCTGCCTGTACTAATCCTGGTGCAAATAGTCACAAAACTTCCTGCTTGTCTGCTTGAGAGCTCCTCACATTCAACTGCCCTGCCATCTACTATCCTAGATTGTTCAAACACATCAAAAGGCCAGCCAAGTTTTATGTTTCTAAACACAATCTTAACCATTTTACAACAAGGAAACATTTCACACAAAGCAAATAAAGAGAGCCTCGATATATTTACATTTCTATACATGGGTAACATTTCGCTATACTGGTAATTATCAAGCATATTATTGTATTTAGTTTGTGGTACATGGTTCTGATTCTAAGTACACATCGTACATTAAATGTTGTTGCATGGCCAGCATACATATTTTCATCATATCTTATCAAAAAATTTACCAGTATGGTACATATCATTCCCACCCACTGCTGATTCAGGCGAGATTGACTAAGTAAATCTTATAATGGCATTGGTGTAATCCTGAAATAAAACTAAACACTGCACATGCCATGAACTGTTTCTATGTACACAGTATGTTAAAGGACCATGTAAATGTATATTTACCAACAAATTGTAGGGCTTGGATATTTTAGGCTATATAAGAAAGTGTTGCTTGTAATTACTCATGACAGTTATGACCCTTAGAAAGCAATTGTCAGTTTCATACCAGACCCAGACCAAATTATGTCACATGGTCGTGATGTGATCTGATGTCAAATTGGCCACAGTCACCCCTATCACATAAAGGGGTTGGTTGGTGGTGCGTTGTCAGTTGATACTGGTGTGTCACCAGATGGCGCCAGCCTCCTGTGCACGGGTCCATATGGCATGATGCGGAGGTGACCCTGTAAGAGTCCTTGGTAACGACAACCAGTGTCAGAACATTGCTGAAAATATCACAGATAATCAGCTCTTCTATTGCCATCCATGGCATATTCTTGCCCTCCTTCAAAATTACCCCTTCCATTTTTGAGATGATGTCGATCAATAGCATATGTGAATTCTATTCGCATATGTGTGTGCATAAATTCACTTGTGAACATTGATGTTTGAGTAGTCGGCAGTCAATCTTCACCTTTCTGCTCAACTGCTGCTATTACACAAATAAATGAGAACATTTCCCATCATACTCTGATTTACCATATCCCATAATTCCTGTATCCATAGCAACCAACAATCCCAGTAGTTTTTGGTGCTATTTTTCTCATTACACTGACACTTTCAAAATGGGATAGCATCAAGTCAGAGCTTAGGTGATTAATTTACATGGCTATATATACACAATATAATACATGAGACCAGTAGCTCCCCCTTGTGGCAGGGGGCATGAGTCAGTTGGTCTCATAGGTGGTCAGTAAAGCTGCGTCCACAGGTTCCATACAGGATGGACATGTAAATGAGCGCATCAGCCAATCATCAATACACTCGCGGTGGTAAGTGTGCATACAGGGCAGATAGCGTAGAGCGTCTCCCATCACAAACTCTCCCATACAGATCACACATCTGAAACACACCAAATTATACATTCAATAGCTTCATTTTACAAAAATATATATCATGATCAACATCTCGTGGTTAAACTAAGACATAATGAAAAAATGCAACTACATTAATCAATTCATTGTGACAGAAGATAAGGAATATTCTCTGTAAAAATAGTGAACCGATGCTACACGGGTCTAACTATAAATTTATCGATTACATAAACCTGAAAAATTAATTTACTGTCACAGCAGAATAAAGTATTAAAGCTTATGGAAAGTCATTTAAAAGGCATAGTTTAACAATATTAGTTACTTATGTCAAAAACAAACAGACTTTTAAAGTAAACAGAATCATGACTGCCTTCACGCTTGACCAAAAAAAATTGACCATATCTTTGCAAGTTGAAAAGCAACAGAGAGCACTTTTACCATTTCATATTAAGGACACATATTTAATGGCACATTATAATGATGTGTGTCATGCCCTTTAAGCATGGAAGATACCATGATAATAAGTTACTTTGCATGTAAAGCACACCTCCCAGCAGACCATCACTGAGACCAGCTGCCATTCACAGCAATCAATACACTGTGGTGTGACAAAAAAATGGCAGCATGGGAGCATGTTGGTAATCTGCCAATATCATATCAGTGCTTGACCAGGCGATGTGGTCTCATACATCAGATGCAGTGCAGGCCTCCCAGGTCACCCTCCACACAGAGGAGATCAGGCCTGCACCTCTTCCCACAAGCTCATAATCAATTATTTCCTTCACATTCTAGACCACTGAGCCCAGACTTAAAGAATAAAATTTTGATAGAGATATTCTTGTTAGACTTGACAATTTTTGCAGGGAAGGGAAATGAAAAAAAAAATGATTGGAACAAGACTTGTTGCAAATTAATCAGTTGATGAATCTCATTAAAGTTTCTGTCATTTTTCCTGCTACAATTTTGTTTTGCGAAGACTATGTCAATTGTGATACATCTGCACTTCATATCAATTTAAGCAATTTGAATGTATCACAGTTGCCAGAGATGAGACCACCCTGACTACAGAATGGCTGGGATGCTTTTTTCATCTGCCTCACAAATAGGGAAAAGTGGTTGGGATATTGTGACTTTATTTTATCAATTTCTTTGGTGTGGCTGAAAAAAATAATCAGATGAGGACAAAGTTACTGGTATATTGTATCTGTCCTATAATATACTGTCTCAGATGAGGATGGAGTGGCCTAGATATTGTATCTGTCCTGTAATGAGGATGGAGTGGGTTGAGATATTGTATCTGTCCTGCTATGAGGATGGAGTTGCCTAGATATTGTATCTGTCCTGTAATGAGGATGGAGTGGCTGAGATGTTGTATCTGTCCTGCTATGAGGATGGAGTGGCCGAGATATTGTATCTGTCCTGCTATGAGGATGGAGTGGCCGAGACATTGTATCTTTCTTGTTACGAGGATGGAGTGGCTGAGATATTGTATCTGTCCTGTAATGAGGATGGAGTGGCCGAGATATTGTATCTGTCCTGCTATGAGGATGGAGTGGCCGAGATATTGTCGTGTTACGAGGATGGAGTGGCTGAGATATTGTATCTGTCCTGCTATGAGGATGGAGTGGCCGAGATATTGTATCTGTCTTGTTATGAGGATGGAGTGGCCGAGATATTGTATCTGTCCTGCTATGAGGATGGAGTGGCCAAGATATTGTATCTGTCTTGTTACGAGGATGGAGTGGCCGAGATATTGTATCTGTCTTGTTACGAGGATGGAGTGGCTGAGATATTGTATCTGTCCTGCTATGAGGATGGAGTGGCTGAGATATTGTATCTGTCCTGTAATGAGGATGGAGTGGCCGAGATATTGTATCTGTCCTGTGATGAGGATGGAGTGGCCAAGATATTGTATCTGTCCTGTTATGAGGATGGAGTGGCCGAGACATTGTATCTGTCTTGTTACGAGGATGGAGTGGACGAGATATTGTATCTGTCCCACTATGAGGATGGATTGGCCGAGATATTGTATCTGTCCTGCTATGAGGATGGAGTGGCCGAGATATTGTCGTGTTACGAGGATGGAGTGGCTGAGATATTGTATCTGTCCTGCTATGAGGATGGAGTGGCCGAGATATTGTATCTGTCCTGCTATGAGGATGGAGTGGCCAAGATATTGTATCTGTCCTGTTATGAGGATGGAGTGGCCTAGATATTGTATCTGTCTTGTTACGAGGATGGAGTGGCTGAGATATTGTATCTCTCCTGTAATGAGGATGGAGTGGCCGAGATATTGTATCTGTCCTGCTATGAGGATGGAGTGGCTGAGATATTGTATCTGTCCTGTAATGAGGATGGAGTGGCCGAGATATTGTATCTGTCCTGTGATGAGGATGGAGTGGCCAAGATATTGTATCTGTCCTGCTATGAGGATGGAGTGGCCGAGATATTGTATCTGTCCTGCTATGAGGATGGAGTGGCCGAGATATTGTATCTGTCTTGTTATGAGGATGGAGTGGCCGAGATATTGTATCTCTCCTGCTATGAGGATGGAGTGGCCTAGATATTGTATCTCTCCTGTGATGAGGATGGAGTGGCCGAGATATTGTATCTGTCTTGTTATGAGGATGGAGTGGCCGAGATATTGTATCTCTCCTGCTATGAGGATGGAGTGGCCTAGATATTGTATCTCTCCTGTGATGAGGATGGAGTGGCCGAGATATTGTATCTGTCCTGTAATCTAAAGACTCAGATGAGGATGATGTGACTGGTATACTGCATGTGTCCTGTAATCTCCAGTTTACTATGAGGGAGGAGTAGCTGGGATATTGAGCCCTTCCTGCAATAATATGCTGTTATATGCTGTGCATCTGCTTCAGCAGTCTTTCTGGCCAATTTTAAGGAAATGATGTAAACATTCCACAATCCAACTCCCACATTTATACCCAGACAAGCAAGTGGTTTCCAACAAATAAAAAGGAGACTGGCTCTTAAGTGACCAGCTGCCGCCAGCAAATCTAGGCCAATAAGAGAAGTGTACTACGGGGCCAATTGGATTTATTGAGACCATTTCTCAGGTTATCCTCTCAAAGCATGTGCAAGTGTATCTTAATCTTCAGTGGTATCTGATGGTAAACCCAAGCAAAATTTGATTATCTTTACAAACCATCTTCTACACCCTCCCCTATTCCATGCTATTTGGAATTATTTATATATTCATGATTGTTGGATATAAAATGTGGTGGAACCTGGTACCATCACCATGATATCACAATTATGACTGACATTTTGTTTCATAGTGTAGTGAATGAAAAAAAATGTATAATTTCCTATTTTCAAATATCACAATGAATATATGCACTAAAATATAGGCTCAACAAATAGAGAATGGTGAAAAATTGTGATTGAGCAAAAACACAAAGCAATTTCCCAAGTTCAATCTAATCAGACAGAAATTGGTGGATCGTGTTAGAGTCTGTGTAGTGGAGTATTGTACCCGGGGGCACTTTAGGGCGATACTCATGAACCCTGCTATAAAAGGTCACTATGAGACATCTGCCAGAATGTGCTATGCAACCACAGCCACATCCCACCCCCACCATCAAACAGCTGACAACACAAAAAAACCTTTCACAATCTGCACTCTCATCTCAGGCTTCTACCCTGAGGCCCCTATTCCCTTCCTTATATTATGTAAAATATTTCCACAAGTATAAGTTTCCATGCACCAGGAAAAAGGCATTTCCTCATCATTAGTCAGTATACTTCAGTTCAAGATATAAACCCTTTTTTACAATATATAAATTTCACTATTGTCACTGTGAGCTTTGATTTTGTCAGCAGACAAAGCTTAATAATATAATATGCTTTTATTATGTTTACAAATTATGAATACATATCAGCATTCTTCATACTTTGCAGTAAAAGTTGAGTCAAGTGTTCTCTACCACTCATTGAGCAATGTTGTTTGGAAAGTTAGATTTTACCAAAACATGTCATAAGAATGCAATAAAATGCTGAGTTTGTGGATTCCTGCTGAGGTTTAGAACCCACTCCCCATTTCACCACCCAATCAATCTGCAGTGGAAGATGCCCTGTCTTCCCTCATCATTCCCATCATGTATACTTGCTATCTCAGAATATTTTCAAATAAACATTACAATAAAATTTAATATTCTTCAAAGAAGTTTTGAATGCATTAATATACTCATTTAACAATGACTGGCACTAACACACTTTCCAAACTATTACCGTAGATCAAGCATTGTTTACCTGTATCAAGTTCCAGTATTATTAACTGGTGTGACATTTTGTCCTTCAATCTTCTGCTTTCACTTTCAGCTGGCAAAAACATACACTAACTTAGGAGATAGGATAAATTAAATTTCAAATTTTTATTCATAAGGCAGAACCTTGACATAAACTGACACTGAAATATTCAACAAAAAACCTTTAGCTTAAAATATGTGCATATTTCTGCAGATTGCATGAACATGTTCATCCTCACCTCACTGTTTGACTACTGTTGCCCTAAGTGCCTACTCAGCACTCTTGCTGACCCTGCACATTATGCAGATCACAATATTATGATCCTTACCATCCAGACCAGACACTTTCAACCATGTATCTCTTTCAAGCACAGAGTTAACATAACAGAAAGATGTGTGCCTCTCAGGTACACTTAAGCTTTTCTAGTTGCTTCAAGTTAAGTACAAAAAAATATTTGCTATACATTTAATTTTAGTCATTCACACCTCAATTCTGAACATTTGTTATCTGCTTTGCATACAAACTTGATCCTCTATCTACAATCTACCACCAATTGCATCTCTTTGCTTTTTCAAGACAAATTAAAGATTCATTTTTTAATAAGCATATGACCCAATATATATATATATAAATATATATATATCCATACCTACCAGTAATTCATGTATTCACAATTACCTGCCAGTAATTCATGTATTCACATGCACATGTATGCACATTAAATAGCATGGTACAGAAATGTCTTCTCTGTTTATCTGGCAGGGAGGTGAGAAAAACAATCTCCTTCAGTACTGATTGGTGGTAAAATAAGCAAGGGTGGTAAATAATATATATACAAAGAGTGCCTCACTCCAGGTGGAGAAACTGATGATGTGCCTCTGACATACACATTGTGATTAACGAATATCTTTAATTTGTCTGATCTTATTTGCAGGAAAGGGGAAACAGTGACAAGGAATAAGGCTCCTATTATGGAGTTTAGATATTGATATTATTCAAATACTTAACTAGTGTGAAAAACAAATCATTGGTCCTCATGGTTTGGTAAATGGTTTAAGGGCATATTATTATAATCATGATCAATGCTACAGATGGTAGATTAACCTTAATTTTGATTTTGACTTCTGAATGGTGAACGACAAAAGCTGTTAAACCCAGCTAGATTCTGATTTGCCAGTCAAATTCCATGATGTAATTCTTAACATTTCATTCTTGATATAAATATCTTTTGACATATATTTTCTTATGTGGCCTCAAAAAGGTAATAATGTTAATGACATTTTTATAAATTACTTCAGCTTGAGTTAAGCTCGGTCTTTATCCTTTCAATCTGGAATTGTCTGAATGTAAATGTTCATTGAGTTGGTGTCACAGTCACATAGCAGCACCCCTATCCTGAGTCAGGCAGTTTTCATGGTTCCAATTATATCAACAAGGCCTTAAATATAGTTTACGGTAAGGATGGGGCACTGAAGGGATATGTGAATATGGTCTGGACAGGCATTGGGTGTACACTATGACTGAGTAGTGACACAATATATAAAAGTAGATGGAGATCATATTTACATGCAAACAGCACATAAATGACAGGGAAAAAATAATATTCCCTGCAATACTTCTTGTTCTTGTTCAAAGTAAAATATGTCTCATTTAATGAGCTCAAACTTATCATTAAAAAAATGTGTAAAAAAATCTGTAGATTTTGCATCAGAAAATCAAATGATTGGCATAATTTGTGACACCTGTTGCTGATTTGCAAGAGACTTGGCAAAGTCACAATTCACAGCATACAATTATTATCCAATCTATTTGAAATAAGGCCCATGCCTTGGGGGGGTTCTAAACCCCACTGAGCATGAGCCACACTTTGTACACTGCACCAAGGTTTTGAACTTAAGACCATTATTTAAGACACACATATACAAAGATCAATGGTCAGGTATTGGGTGCAAGTTTGTCTCAGTTATCAGATATTGAGTTCCACTATGTTTATACAACTAATGTATCACAATTAAAATTCTATCATGAAACAGAATCCTTGTTTCATGTTATTATGAAGGTAAATTAAACCAGATACACAGTTGGTTCTCACCTGTTGCCTCATTTTGTTCACTCCCCATATTCAACAGAGTAATGATCAAAATCTGAAATGCATTTCTGCCACAACTTATACTTATCAGAGAAATGTCAGTACATTGAAAACAATTTGTTTAATCCGATCAATATTGTCTGAAATAACTATCATAGTCGATAAATAATGCAATGAAAATGTTATTTTTTACTTATTTACTGAGGCATAAATGGTCAATGAGGCATGAAGTTCATTACTGATACAAGAACTATACACACTAGGATGCATCATCCAACCAAATATTTCAGCTCCATCCATCAAAGTCAGTGAGTTCTTTCCTTGTAAATAATTTCTTTGGAGTGACCTAAGATTTGTAACTGAATATTCAAGCATAATTATATATAAATAAATCAACAAGTTCCATTAAGGTACACATTTTCACCAAGTTTCAAACTTATATGTGTATATCAGCCAAAATAAATGTAACACCAAAGGTAAGGTAAATAGTCATTGCGAAGTGATTGCTCTCTGGAACATATCTTTTATCTAAAATAACAACAATATCCATGAAGATGCATCATCCCACAAAAAATGAAAGCTCTATCTATCATAGCCACCTTATAATAATGTCCATGTCAATATTTTTTTTAAATTACTGGGGCATGACTGTTCAGTCAAAAAAGACGTTCATCATTGATGCTAATACTGTTAATCAAGTTATCAGTCAAAAATGACAGCTCGATCACTTAATGTCAAATTCAAAGTTTTTAAGTGTTCACTTTGGTGTGACTGCTAACTCAAGCATGACTATTTCAACAAACCACTATGGAGAATCTTATGATACACATCACCAAATTTCAAGCTTTGATATTGTTTAGTAGCCAGGATGAAGGATGTTTCAGTGACAGCTGATTTTTTTTGGGGGGAGGGGCAAAATGTTAAATTGCTGACTGAAGTGTGACTGTTGACTGAAGCATGACTCATCTCGTCAGTTCATACTATTCTTCAAGATGTAACATTTATCCAGTAATGAGAGCTCTAAAGTCACTGAATAGATCTCATGGCTCTAAATGTTAACAGACAATCAGACGGACAGCCTGAAAGGAACATCTTTGTCTCAATGACAGTTTTCCCAGACAAAACAACAAATTTTATGGACAGTTGCCTTTTATGCATATGAACTTGAAAAAGGTACACTGGAGAACTGACACTGTATCTCACCTGAATCATATTAATTGTATGTCTTGTAAATATGTTGTAATTAAAAGATTATGTACTTCCCTCCCACCCATGGCAGTACTCCCACAATATAGCCTTGCGTGTTCTCGCCAGTGGAATAAATGCTTTCCTTGAAGCATCAATTGTTACTACTACTGAATCAGATCATCTTGTATCCTTTCTGAACTACCTCAGCCGAGTGCATATCTTAATGTATAGGCTAGATCCTTGATATTTGAGGACTATTTCTCAGACAATTGTCTTGAGGTTATCATTAAAAAGCTTTATATAGATTTAATGACAACAAAATAAAGTAATAACACAGTGCTATATTATTTTAAGTAGTTTTTTAAGTTCTTTTCAGATCTTAAATATGTTCTTAGAATTTAGTCTCTAAATACATATTGCACACACACGATAAAGTAGAGGACATTATAGGAATAATCCCATATAAAACCATAATCATCCATACTTTACAAGATTAATATAGTTATGACTCAAACTTGGTGTTTGGCAAACTTTCAAGGGCAGTCAGCTGTTTGTTTACTAACTTGTTACCTTTATTATTATGAGGTCAAACCTTTAACCACCATAACAAATAATTATAAACTATAAACCAACTTTCTCAAACGCCTTTGACATGCACCTTTGAAATTTATATAATTAAACTTTCTCAAAAGCAAGACTCCAAAGATAAATGATAAATTTCTTTACATTTGCATGAAATCATATTGCCATTAAGTTAATTAGATACAAGTTGAAATATTTGTAACTTAAATGTATTCTATCACACTGCAACAAATGTATGTGATAAGGGGGTACTTATATATTTATATTCATATAATCATGTTTGTACCACTTGTGTGAGCATGTGTGACATCTGGAGAACTCCCATGCACTTTGGTACAACTCTCCACCATACACTATCACACATATACATGTATATTTATATATGCAATCACAGGGGTACAGGTTGACACAGCTACATGCCTAGCCTTTACTGATTGGATCAATCACAAGTTCAAAAAAGATCAACATACATGTGCTTTTGTTCAACCTGATTTCACGTTCAGGTTCACACAAATAAAAGGTCAACAGGAACTGGTTCTCCCACAACTTTTTATTGCTTTCTGAACATGAACAATGGTAGTTAGCATATTAATTAATCACCAAAATGTATACAAATCAATACTTTACTTTCATCATTATCAAATACCGTATTATCCCTAATAGCTGCCCTCTACCTAATTACCGCCCCCACTCCCCCTCTGCAAACCAGGCCTTGGTGGCTGGGGTAGTGGAGCTGCAGGCTTACAATCCACAGGGGTTTGCTATCTCAGTAATTATGTACCGGTAAACAGTACTCACAGCTTCACTTGCAATACTCATGCAAACATATCGAAGAAAACACACCCCTTGTACTGTTTTCCACAAACACCTGTTTAATATTTCTCAATTTCAAGTGATGTTACACTATGTTGCATCAATGTGTAAGATCTGACACCTGAATGCTGAGTGAGGGTCACATATGGGTCACAGTATGGTGCCCAGTAGCACACCCCAGACTTAATTGGTTAATTACCCGACAGGCATGTGGTCAAGTGGGGGAACTACAGGGCTCAACACTGATGATAAAAGATTATCATTTTCAATACTAAACATGCTTAGTTGTTTTGTGTCTGGACTGACATATTCATTTTTATTAGTTCATCTGAGATATATTGAATAATACTGTACTGTACAATTATTCTTGGCATCAAACTTTTCTTCAAGTGGAACAAGATGTGGCCATTTAGTTACTAAACATCTATCGTGAATCTGAAAATCAGTCAATTTTGAACCCTGGTCTTGGCATGTCTGCCAGTCACATATTAGTGGCCCAGAGGCAATGCTTCTGCCCCCAGGGCGGCAATTAGGGATAATACGGTAAGTACCGGTATATTAAATATATGCTGATCAATATTTTAATAATTTATTTCATTGGGAAAATAGAAAAATATGGACATTGCAAAATATTCTGACTTATCTATTCCTATATATAGGCAAGGAATCTGATAATAGTATAAACAAAATAGTATGCTTACTTGTATACATGGAATTATTTTCAATAGAATTCAGAGGCAGTAGAGGGCGAAAGTAAGGATTAAGGATAAGGATAGATTTTATAATATTCAAAGTGAAGCATTTGCTTAATAGATGGCTAATACTCTGGTGTTCTATTTCACCTTTTTGCCATAAAACTATTTCTTATAAAAGCTTTGTAATGGTAGGAGTGCATTGAAATTCTGTTAAAAATCAATACTTTTATACTGCAGAACATGTTCAAAATTGGTCTTTCAGAAGAAAAAGAATTTTTATATATTGCATAGCTTAATATATGCTGAAAACTCTTTCAAGTGAAAACATGAAAAATGAATTTCTTTTGTTTCTGTTTACAAATATGCTTATCTTAAGTGAATCTAACTCTGCATGGCTGATATATACCTAGATCCCAGAATATCAATACACAGACAAGTGGTCAAAGTGCATGATATGGAACTCCTGTTACCAGACATCCCAACAATGCTTGCACCCCGACAACAATGGCACATTGCCTCCTTAAGGATAATTACATTCAATATGGACACAGATTCTCAATTAGAAATTTGAATTATAAAACAATAAAAATTTGTTTTAAAATTTGGACCATGTAATAGCCTGGATGATATATTACTGTTTCATGGTTTTATGGTATGTTCTTCAACTCAAGTATCACAAAGTGTGACTTGATCTTTAAGTCTGCTTGACGTATATTACATGCATGATAAAACTGCAATAAGATACTTTTAAGGAATAGAAGATTTTTTTATGAAAAGAACAATATGAAAGATAATGGATATACCTCAATATTGTCCTATGTCACCAATCACTGCATACAAAATACTCAGTGCTCATATATATCTTTTATAATTTTCATTAATTATCAACTTGTTCTTAAATAATAATTGGCACAATTTCTTATCACTGTAATTATCTATCTCAATTTGCTGCTATAAAATATATGATATAATCAATTAATTCAACTGAATACAGCAATATTTGTCTGTATCAAGGAATTTTAAATACAATTTAGGCTACATCAGTCTACATCAGTCTATATCTAGCTATTGCCTGTACCCAAAACCCGACCCTATTTGAGAAATAGCCTAAAAAATACCTCTTGTTTTGAAAAGAAAGAGAAGCTCAGCCAAGTTGTTTGGTAGAGGTTGAGAACGCTTCTACCTGACAATGTGATGCATCAAAGCCACTAGGTTATACTACTCCCACGCTTTGAACTTTGAATTAAGCAGGATACCACTGACTATCAGTCCCTCATTTTAAATTTATCAATTCAGATCAACAAAAGATATGGGTTCTCAAAATCATAAACTGTGTCATGACAATTTTGCTTCATTTTTTGTAAGTGGTTTTCACAATTAGACTAAATCAGGTTGAATTAAAATCTCTCGCCAGGATTCAATGTGTTGCTTTTTTGAAGATTGACTAGGGATCTTTCTCTTGCATTTCAAATATATGATATCATAATCCATTGCCTTAGGCAGAGTGGTAAATACTAAGTTGAAGAAAATAATATGGACAAAAAGTTGCTGTTATCATGATTATGGTGCTTCACTTAAAACAGAAGTAAGCCTCATGTTCAAAATTGATATCAACCATATTTTTTGTCTCCTGGTTCTGCTACCTGATATTGCGAAATGAAAATTTGATATCATCCATATTTTTTTGTCTCTTGGTTCTGTCACCTAATACTCTGAAATAAAAATGACCAGTACATTGCAATATGCATTTGCAAAAATAAGCGGGAGCCCAACAATCTATGATTGCAATTTTTCCGCAAATATAAGGATAGAGATGAAAACACTGAGAAGTAATCACACTCACTCTTTTCCCTTTTTGGAGCTGCCATCATAGATGCCTGTGGGCAGATGATTAATCAGACCTAATCGCTTGGCAATTTTGATTTGTTCTTCTTCCGTCAACTGTGTTGCTGGTCGACTCACATTTGGCGATGGATAATATATTGGAACACTCTCCTGCAAATGAAAAGGACATTAAAATATAGATATGTTTAATATACATCCTAAATGAATTTTAAAACATAACCCCATGGGTTGTAGCTCTGCTGACTTGAATGAAAACACATGAACTGAGATAAAGTGCAATAAGCAACCAGGTTATGATTTTCCATACAAGATCCCAATTCAGTTTTGATGAGATATTCATTAATATTTTGTAAATCATTATCATGTTATTCAGCATTTTGCTTTTGACTGACTGTATCAGTAGTTATTTGGCCTGCACTCATAAACACTTCTGGTAAACATTGCTTTAATGAAAGTTCATTATTTCTTGTTTATTTAGTGGACACATATTAATTTCCTTGTTTCAGTTTTACTGAAATTTCAAGTTGTATGCCTGGTGCCTAATTAGAATGAACTGCAAAATATTTGTGCCTGGAATCTGATCATGACAGAAGTGAGCAGGAAAGACATCAAACTCTGTACAGTAGATGAAGCTTTTCCAGTAATTCTATATAAGTGCATCAGTGTGTACTAAACAAACATGTTTGAAATACATCCTACACCAAAACTATGATGAAGCTGCCAACCGACAGAGAAAAAAGTTGTGTTGCATTGCATCAATATGATGTATGAGCTTCAACAATGATTTTTTTTCATGAAAATCTGACCCTTATTATATGGAATGTGCAAAAAACTGTAATAAAAACTCAGATATTATTTCCCATCATTAATTAATTTTATATCCTTAAAGATCAACATAACCTCAATCATCTAATCCTTAATTTAGCCCTTTTCAACCCATCCAGTTGCAGACCTTCTAAACGCTAAGTATTGAAAAAACCCAATACAATATTTTCCTGACCAAAGGAAAAACTGTACCTGACTACTGGAATACCCTCCAAGTTCAAGGACATACCATCCACAGAGCTTCAGAAGCAAAGTATCTTGGTATCATACTCGATGAAAAACTAGCTTGGAATGCCCATGTCAACTCCCTTGTAATGCCACTCAGAAAGTATGCAAGCTCTTTTAAGCTGATAAAGAAACAAGTACCTAATCACTGTAAGGAACAGCTCTTTTATGCCCATGTTTATTCTCGCATACAGTATGGAATTGAGGTTTATGGTCATGCTTCGGGTAAAATTATTAAAAAAGTGCAAATAATGCAAAACAAGATATTGAAAAACCTGTATGACATGAGGTGGGATACACCAACTGTACATGTCCACAAATGTCTAAATTCTCTCAAAGTTAGTGATATCTTCAAAATGCGACTGGTTCAAACAGTATACAAGTCACTCAATCATATGCTACCAGACATTTTTCACCACTCTTTCATCAAAAGAAATTAGGTTCATAACCATAATACCTCTAACAAACAGAAACTTGATGTTCCCAGGACTCGCACCAATATGGGCAAAGACACCCTTAAAGTTAAAGGGGCAATATTTTATAATGAGTTACCTGCCATCATTACTAAGAAACCCACATACAAGTCATTCACCAAAGCTGTAAAAAATCACTACTTGAAGTTTTATGTGTAACTGCCCCTGAACAATGAGAAATAGGTTTAATATATTAAAATATATATATATATTTTATTATACAACTCCCCTCTATCATCACATTATTGTTATTACATATCTTATATCATCACAACATCTTATGAAACTGCCTCTACCACCACCATTGTAAATCAACCAATATGTATCTGTTATATACTAATTTTGCAACATAACATAAGAATGTATTTGTAAAGGGTTGCCTGCTTAGTTAGGCATTAGCCTGTCTTGGCAACTTTCTGATTCATGTTTTATGGATTAGATAAATAAATTATCATCATCATCAAATTTTCAAAGAAAATTATTACATCATGATTGAAACAAGTTTCAAAATGACTGCAATTGAAGCACAGTCTGCACTTTGAAGAAAAATAAATTATGGACCTTTCTTATGACTTCCTTATATTATACGGGATGAAGGTGTCATGGCTGCCACAAAAACATATTTAAATTACATTACATAAAACATATTTAACATTTAATAAGCCTCAACCGTGTACCATATACATTTCACAACCCTTCTGCTGTTATTGGAAGTGAACAGGTGCAGAACATGTACTTCCTGTTTGCCTGCCACCATTTTGAATCGTTAAAGGGATTAAGCAGTGATTTTGAGAAATATGTATTTATGAAAGTATCATAAATTAATGATAAAGATATTTGCCTTTCATATCTAAATATTGTTTTGGTTGATGCACTCCAGTAAATGTCTGTAAAACCTATTTGAACAGGAACCTAATTTATAGTCCCTTTTGAAAGCACACTTCTTTCTTTCTTTTTATGTGGAGTGTGATCATAGAGGCACTGAAAGGTAAAATGACGTCATAAAAGTATGGCAATATGCTTATGACGTCATGAAATGTATTGTCCTTTAGAGGATAGTGCCAAAATGACGTCAAACAGTGCTACCCCACTTTGAGCCTCAATTGAGGTCAAACAAAGTTCACGCTATGTGTGTTTACCCGTCACATGCAGCTTATGGCTGAGACAGACCTCTCCTGGGAGTGCAACTTTTATGTCTTATAGCAACTTATCTTTTCACTCTATCATAATTTCAATTTGTCATGATGGTCATATGTGGCTAAGCTCTCAATACACCAAATTGTAGAATTGATGCTTAATACCTTTAAAACAGAGAATATTTTTGATGAACATTTAGTGGGGAGATATTCAGCATTAAATATTTTGCATGTCCCTTTGAGAAATCAAATTTTCACTCACAGTTTGCATATAATATTTTGGTTTAGTAATTTTGCAATTAATTAATAACTTGTATCTGATTGGCTGGTACTACTATAATCCCCTTGACAAGATGGCTGCCACCAGAAAAAGATCATTGCTCAGAAAAAAATGAGAGTAAAAGTAGTTAAAGTACTAAAATGATATTTCAAAGTCTTCTTTTCATGTTATATATGGGTTCATATTGATGAATTTTAAATTGCCAATCCACAATTTGTGACGATTTCCTCTTTAATATAACTTGTACAAAAATAGCTTATTAATGATACAACTTTCGTATTCACATCAATTGGTAGGAATCAACAAGGGTCTGCATTTCAACATTGCAAAACCCAAGGAATAGTCAGTACAGAAAATCAAAAATGAAATAAGTGTGCAAGATTAGAAATGTTTTGTGACAACTGAAGATAAAGTTTTGGGTTTATATGCAAAAATATGTATAATTTGCTGGAATGGCTACCATGCAAATACCTCTGACAAAGTGGTCATCACATAAGATGAAAAAATATTAAATACTTAGCTCACAATGAACCCATGACACCGACCTGGACACCAAATTAACAGAGTGTGAGAAAGAAATGCTGTCAAAAAGTCTCATAAAAATTACTGCATATATTTTACCCTACCAAACATTAACCTCGTTTTTAATTAAAATATTTTTAAATATTATTCTTGATAGAAAATCAAGTAAAATGTCAAAAGGCAATATAGTATGATAGACATCACAATACAATCTGTAAAACATGTATTTTTTAAAGAGATGAATTTGTCCTCATTGTCCTGTAATAGTGCTAAGAGTATGATTAGTACTAAAGCTACGGCAACATGATTATAAAAGCTGTAAATAAAAGTCGACCCACCATGGTGGCAAAGTTAAATGGGTGCATAATCTATGGTGTAATGAGGTAGCGATATGAGATTTTGGTCCTTGTAAATGAATAAATCAATATTATTATTGACTGAATTCATAATAATAATAATAATAAATAGACATTTATATAGTGCCCATTCCACTCCGGTATACAACATTGACTGCATATGCTCTGATTCAATCAGGCTTTTGGTTAAAAGATAACAATGGGCCATAGCAATCTGTTCTTGAGAAAAACTACCAAATACTGCTCAATTCCTCCAGTATTAGGGCAAAAATATATGACATACTGTGCAATATCAAAGTAATCCATCAAACAGTTCTCCTTTTATCAACCAGAAATTATAATGATACAAAATATCTCCTGTGACCTTGACAAATAGGTGAAGGTCATCCTTAGCAAGGGATTTGGAGGATACATACTAGTACTTATGTGCAATATCAAAGCCAAAATACCAAATAGTTCTCAACAAATCATCCGGAAACCAGCAAGTACTGCACAGACACAAAACTGCTCATGTGACCTCAAGAACTAGGTCAAGGTCAATCATATGCAATCCTATGAAAGGTATATAGGACTTACATAACCCTGTGCAAGATCAAAGTAGTCCATTAAACGGTTCTCCTTCTATCATCGGGAAACCATAATTATATAAAATATCTCTTGTGACCTAGAGAGACTGATCAAGGTCATTCACCAGTAATCCCATACAACGGAGTTGGGGGACACATAATCATGTGTGATATCAAAGCCAAATACCAAATAGTTCTCAACATATCATCCAGAAACCAGCAAGTACTGCAGAGACACAAAATTGCTCCTGTGACCTTGAGATCTGGGTTAAGGTCAACCATATGCAATTCCATACAAGTTATATAGGACTTACACAATCCTGTGCAATATCAAAGTAATCCATTAAACGGTTCTCCTTTTATCATCCGGAAACCATGATTGTACAAAACATCTCGTGTGACCTTGAGAAATCAGTCAAGGTCATTCATCAGCAATCCCATACAAGGGAGTTGGGGGACACATAATCATGTGTGATATCAAAGCCAAATACCAAATAGTTCTCAACATATCATCCAGAAACCAGCAAGTACTGCAGAGACACAAAATTGCTCCTGTGACCTTGAGAACTGGGTCAAGGTCAACCATATGCAATCCCATGCAAGATATTAAGGACTTACATAATCCTGTGCAATATCAAAGTAATCCGTCAAATGCTTCTCCTGTTATCATCCGGAAAGTTTGGACACGCGGAATCGCGGACACGCGGAATCGCGGACACGCGGACGGAGCCCGATACAAGGTCTCCCCTCCCCCTACGGGGTGGGTCGACAGCTATTAAGATAAGTGTATGGAATGCTTTGGGAATGACATGTTCAGACAGTTAATGTTCAAACAGCTATTTTGTTGCTCTTTGTTTCTATATTCCCTCATACTTGAGCATACATGTGTGGTATACAATGGCATGATATATATTTTTCATAGCATGTGTGAATTCATGAATATGTACAAATAAAAGACAAATGTGTTATATTATACATGGAATGAAGGCCATCATACACCAATATGAGTATATGCTCTTCATCTTAAGCGCTATTTGGCACCATATTCCTTCTTTCTTGAAGATATGAGATAAATGGATAGACCAACAATCAAAAAAGAGATGTATTATTCCTAGGAAAATGTAATTGCAGTGGCACATTTAATTCACAAATGTTTAGCATTTAAAAACGATATCATCACTTTCAAATCACAAATGTTTTTTCTCATTTATGTGTGTGAGCTTCTGATTGGGTTAGACATGTAGCAATTATTCCTTAAATAAATTTCAACAGGAAAGATAAAGATTCAATGAGAATATCACAAATGCTCAGACCATTGTTACAAAAGGTAACGATTTTTGCCATGGTGAAAAGCAATGTTTTGATGACTATGTTTATACACGATTTATAAAATTGGTGCAAAATTCCTTTAATCACTAATTGAAATGAGAATATATGATGTTATTTATATATTTTTTTATATATCTTAATAATAATCCAATGATGTCTGTATGCACATCTGGTTTAGGGACCAATCACGGCAGTCAAGACAATGATGGGTAACAATGGCAATTATTTTGACCAATCAGAGAGCAGCTAACAGACCATTACAAGAAGTGTCTATAGTAACAATGGCGGGAACCGGAATCACCAAGTGTCTACATTTCAACATCGCATAGGTGGCTTTCTCAGAATAAATGAGACAAATAATTAAACTGGGAAAAATGTTAATTGGCAACAGGGTTATTTGGGGCAGCTAAATATTTGTCTAGTTGATAATATGCCATTCTTTTTTCCCTGTCTCTTACTCGTTTCCTCTAAGTTATTTACAGTGGATTGAAATAGCCATAATCTGCTTTGACAGGAAAAATAGATTACCGGTAGATCATTTGCCAATTGCCATATTCGAAACACACAGATTTTCAATGCACAAATTTTGGGCAGCAACATAAGTATGTAACAGCAGATATCTCAGTAATTAAATATATCTCAGAGATTTCAAATATGATTTTGTTATCATCATTTGATTGTTATCCTTAAAATCTAATTCATCAGAAAAGTTCCAAATTACATTGACAACAAAACAAGCGCGATAATTTTGGTGCCGCGCAGTAAAAATCTTCTTTCTAGATGTATTTATCGTGTTTATGGCAACATCTAACCCATAAACATTTTATTCTATCATGGATGTATAACATGATGGAAGTCAGGAGGATCCAGGGACCATTTTATCATTTATGACAAGGCTACTATGGCACACTATCTGGCTCTGACCTGCCTATAAGATGAGGTCCCTTTCTGTGTGACAGTGCCAGCAGATCTGCCTTCCTTTGTGCTTCCATTTTAAGCTGGTGTTATCTACTATATACAGTAGACTGCAAGCTTTACTCACTGCATGACAAACACATGCAAATCACATTCTGCCCCTGCTCATGATTTCTTATTGAGATGCAATTTAATTCTAGCAATAATCTAACACCATGCATGATGCATTTGGAAGCTCAGTCAAGAAAAATGATCTATCAATAAAGATTGGGGGTGTTTGTGGGAATAATGCTCAACAATGTTGCTACTCAGTTCCCAATTTCATCAAATCAAATTGCCTCAGAGCCAATTTAGTGCATGCAAGATCACTTCTTGTTCTAGGAGCATGTTAAACTGAATTTACTCCTTGCCTAATCCTGGAATGTGCTCAATGTGCACTGCTTTCCCCAGCAGCATTATTAACCATACCACATTCAGCTCAGTAAGGAGAACCAGAACTATCCACATGCATGGATCACATGTTATAGAACAACCAGAGCAACCAGAACCCTTCACATGCCGGGTTCATATGTCACAGTGAGAGAGCGATCAGAACCCTTCACTAGCCAAGTTCATATGTCACAGTGAGAGAGCAACCACAATACTTCACATGCTGGGTTCATGTGTCACAGTGAGAGAGCAACCACAACCCTTCATATGCCGAGTTCATGTGTCACAGTGAGAGAGCAACCACAACCCTTCACATGCCGAGTTCATGTGTCAAAGTGAGAGAGCAACCACAACCCTTCACTAGCCAAGTTCATATGTCACAGTGAGAGAGCAACCACAATACTTCACATGCTGGGTTCATATGTCACAGTGAGAGAGCAATCAGAACCCTTCACATGTCAGGTTCATATGTCACAGTGAGAGAGCAATCAGAACCCTTCACGTGTCAGGTTCATATGTCACAGTGAGAGAGCAATCACAACCCTTCACATGCCGGGTTCATGTGTCACAGTGAGAGAGTAATCAAAAAACCCTTCACATGCCGGGTTCATATGTCACAGTGAGAGAGCAACCACAACCCTTCACATGCCGGGTTCATATGTCACAGTGAGAGAGCAATCAAAACCCTTCGTATGTCAGGTTCATATATCACAGTGAGAGAGCAATCAGAACCCTTCGTATGTCAGGTTCATATATCACAGTGAGAGAGCAATCAGAACCCTATACATGTCACAGTGAGAGAGCAATCAGAACCCTTCACATGTCACAGTGAGAGAGCAATAAGAACCCTTCACATGTCAGGTTCATATGTCACAGTGAGAGAGCAATCACAACCCTTCACATGTCACAGTGAGAGAGCAATCAGAACCCTTCACATGCAAGGTCTATATGTTATCGTGAAAGAGCAATCAGAACCCTTCACATGAATGGTTCATATGTTTTCAACCAGAGAACCCTTAGCATGGATGATGCATATGGTGAAGTGTGCCTTTCGCAACGCTAAGCTTTATCCCTTCCTATCTAAATGTCACAGTGGGACAGAACCTTTTCAATCATATGTCACATTAGGAGAATGACCAGAACCCTTTATAGACATTGATCATGTGTTAGAATGGGATAGCAACCAGAACACTTCTCATGCATTGATCATAGGGACTGCACTCTACAGAATGTTCTTTGACTCTGTTAATTACACCAGGAAAAAACCCTTGTTTCTCATCGCTTCCCTACACTATTTTTGGAGTATGGAGAAAGTTTAAGGTGCAGCTGAACCCATGTAAAGTAAGTGTAAAATACTCGTGGCATATGAGTGTGTTAAAAAAAAACACGGAAAAACAAAATCTTTCCTTCCTAGCCTCATAAATCTGCAACAAACAGACTATGTGACCATTGATTGTTTAAAATATTACTCAAACTCAATTATGAAAAAACCTATCTTTTGTTGTAAAAATATAATTATAAACAACATCTCTTTTCGTAGCTAGTTGATAATCATGATAAAAACACACAAAACATATTACATAATATATTATTATTTATTTTTAAATTTGGGTGGAATTTTACAATGGATTTTTAGCCATAGTTGTTCCAATCACAACATTGTCAACAGTCATATGTAGCATATCATTTTCGGTGGCATAGAATGATAAATAATTTGGTCTGGAGTAGAATGATCATTACAACAATGAACCCAGAAAGCTCTCCATTCATTGTTTTGTTTAATCAGCATATGTCACAGTGAGAGTATTTCTCACAATTCAACATAATTACTCCAAATAACCTTAGACAAATAACACATTTTTATCCTTATCACATGGCCATGCCCATGTGTAAAGAGTAAATGAAACTTAATCCAAATGTATATTTGTGAAGACCCAAACAAAAACAGTATCTTACTTTGTTATTGTATTTTGTAAAGTGTGTACTGTGGAGTCTTACATCCAAGATCTTGATAAAACAAAGTTTAAAGTTCAGGTTGGGTCACTGAGGTTATGGATGGGTCAACAACATGGTGGCAAAATTTCACCTTATATATCTATGGCTAATATATCAGAAAAACTGAAATGAAAAAAAACATGATTGTTTGGTGTGTATCGAAATATACACACAGATAATGAATGACATAAGCAAGAAGTTCAAGTCTGTTGAGACATAATCTGGCAGATTTGTGTTGTGGCATGGCACTATATCAGCTTATGTGCAGGATTATTGACATGATCAGATGGTAGAATTGATCAGCTAAGCAGGGCAGTATCCTCAACATATAATCAAATCTAGAACAACTTCAAGCCAATTTATATGTCATGTCTTGTGATTTGCAACAGTTTGAATTATATCGGGAACTATATCACGGAAAGGCTTAATGAGTCACATGCTCTTTATTCTTTTCAGAACCTCCCCCTACAATACCAATTATGATTACCTTAAAAATGTATTGTGACCCTTGGTTTATTTATAGAACCATTACATACAAAATAAATGAATCTATGGTGAAAGGAGTGTCCTTAAAGTGTTGAACAAGGTAATTGATTAATGTAATCATTCAACCTGTTGTGAACAAAACAGAACATCAAGCCTCAAAATCCAAACTCTGGTGTAGCATGCTGCATCTCTGTACAAATAATAGAGCTCTTTTGATTATTTAGAAACATCTGTCTGTAAATTATCATGATAAAAAAACTGCACTGCAGCATGTGTTGTGGCTGATGATGGAAGTATCACCTGCTGTGAAGACACACTTGTCAGCATGTGACACATGTGACAGTACAGTCAGATTGTTATCAATACTATCACAGTATCACTATCTTCCTATATTTTACACTCTATCATCTGGGATAGAATCAGTATTAGGCTAATGCATAACCTTCATGAATTCAACAAAAATAATTTCAATGAAAGCTTAAACTGTTGAAAAATATAAATAATTGCGTCTGACAGTTAAATTCAGCCACCAGGTTGAGTTTTTTATTATCCTAAAACCTTTAGAAATAGGTTAATTAGGATGGACACATTGACAGTCCAGTAATAATTGTGGATTGTTGTACTTGGCTGTCCTCAATGCTGAGTGAGTCATGTGACAGTCTAGACTGTCATAATCCTCCAGAAGTATCATTGTGCAGTTGAAAACAAACATCTATTTGGTAATACATTGATATGATGCAGGGAGGTACTCAGTTCCAAAATCTCTTTGGTCACAGATCAGATACCTTAGCCAAGATACAAGAGGCTGATGGTCCTGTGGACCATTATTTATGCCCTGGCCATGCCAAAATACATATGTGCCAGGGTTGGCAGTTTGAAATTTCTATTAAATATAATGAAATAAATAATAATTATGTCAAGGTGTAAAGCACCAAGTGTGACCAAATAGAGTCAAATATTTATTATCTCACTGAGGTGATTATGGAATTGAATAAACCTGGTAGATAATTCCTTATTCATGATAATGTATCCAGGGATTTGGGAGAAAAATGTCCATGGCTTGGGTATAATTTCAGTATATTTCTATGTACTTTTTAAAAATTCCTTGCCAAATTCATTTTCACAGAAATAAAGAATAAAAACAGAGAAAATAAATAATAGAGCTAAGTGATAATATTTATGAATTATTTTGCCCATTTCACTGGAAACTTTGGAAACATGAAAAGTGCAAAGATTTTTTGCTTTTAATATTTGTATTATATATATATATATATAATATATATATATATATATATATATATATATATATATATATATATATATATATATATATATATATATATATATATTTAGTTGTTAAATCACATGCAAGCACAAAATTAATCCCAGTCTATGTGGTTATAAAAAGGGTCAACTTCCTCTTATACTGCACCTTATCTTCTCTTTATCATATCTATCCAGGTTCACTAACATTTCCTCTTTTCCTATCAGCAAAATGTAAAGATAAACAGAACAAAGTAAGCACCCAATGAATGCTTTTAATAATAGAAAACTCTGATAAAATAGCATATACATTTTCAAGATAAAACAAAATGTTAATGCTTTTCCTAATGATCTGTTCTTCCAAGGAGGAATACAAGTTTCTTTGGATACCATATGTGGCCTGTTCTTTTGTGCTAAACTCAAATACAAGCCTTTGTGTCTGGCATCCCTCCGTCGGACTGGAACACATGTCACGACAGACCCTTAAATATATGAATCATGAAAGTTTATTTGAGTATGGTTCTTCAAGATTTATATTCAAATAAGTCTTTTTCCATATAGTTCAAAATGGAGAATTATTTCTATATATTTTGGTTCTGTTGTTTTGGTTTATGTACACATTGACTGCCTGAAGTATCATTCTTATCAATCAGCTGGCACTGCCACTGGTACAATCTGCATGTGCAGGACAATGAACAAATACTATTCTTAGGTTAGTTTCTTTGAACTATGTCACTGTACTTGTTAAATTCCCCAGAGGACAATACTGATCTAGTTTATCACCATTTACAATTTTTGGATGAATAATTTTGGGTCAGTACTTTGTTCACCATCTGGATCCCAAGTACAAAAGCTACAGCTGGCAATGGGTGCTTCGATAACTCTCAGAATTTTCTTGTATTTTTTTCTCTGCATACTATTTCGAGAAATGTATACACACGAGCTAATCATAATATCTTTGATATATAAGGTAAATAACTAAAGGAATGGCAACGTTAGGAAACTGGTGTGATGTCATAAAAACAGTCTAGACACTGAAGACAAAGCCACAAAGTGATGCAAAAGTCAATAAACCTGGTATGGCGGAGGGGGTCCCAAAGTTGAAGTATCGTTGCCTTCCGTTGGACTGTCGCTGCCTCTCAGAAGAGATATGTCGTCCGCAGTTGGTGTTTTTAGACAGTTGCCCATGTTGTATTTGTAGCATTAGTTCTTATCGAATAAAACTGACTGTCATTTCCGAGGAACTAATCCATTCAGAGCACTGACAGTCCAGCGTGAAAATAAAAACATTGACCACAGTACATCCTTATGCGATTCCGCAGTTGAAAAAAAATAGTCCATAATTTCAGACCAAAACGATTGATCATTGTCGAGTTTTTTCAAATAATATTTTCACTGAAATATACCGAGATGAATCTATGACACTGTTTAAGATTGAATAAACTGAATTGTAAAATGAATCACCCAATGTTTTGATGCGCGTTATAATATATCATTGATGTAATCCGGCTTTTAGGTACTACTTTTAAGTTGGAGAGGAGTTAGCAGTTTATCTCCTTTTTGTTTGATGAAACGAGTCCACATAATGATTGACTATATATGAATATTGTCACCAATTTGACCAAGTCATATTAACAAATATTGAATTGATTAATTTAAAGACGAATCTTAAGTGTTACAAGTTTAATAAACAAAAACAATAATTACTAACAACCCAATAAACATTACAGAAAAAGGAACATAACTCCGTATGTTCTGACTGCTATTTGGCGGGTAAATTTGATTGAAAGTTGATCTTTGAGATGAAGACATCACAATCCGAATGGACAAGGAAACAGGTAATCGAAGACACTGATCGAATCAATCTTGTATACATACTATAAGGAATACTTGTGACATCGGGGTTTGGACTACATGTTCAAGATCTGAATGATCAGGTTCCAACACATGCGCATGCTGACTGCTCTCACAGTGTCAGTCACTCAGTGTCACTGTCAGTGCTGTACAAAATTTTGAGTAATCATCCTGTCTGTCCACTGTCCATCCGTTCTTACTTCCGTCTGTCCACATTTAGGCTAGCCATGAGCTGTATTCAGTGGCTAGAGCTGTCATTCTTCTGGGGTGATACATTTTAAAGAGCAGTGATGACATCCACTCCCTAAATAACAAGCCCTTTCAAAGAGATTTTTCCTGTTATCTTTTAGCTTGAGAATCTCTAGCAGTGAATTTGGTAACAAGTGAAGTCGGCCCCTAAGTGAAGTCGGCCCCCGAGAGAAGTCGGCCCCTAGGAGAAGTCGGCCCCCAGATTTATGTGGCTAGATTATCAAGTTACCGGAAGGAATTAACGGCTACCGAGGGTCCCTAGGGTTAGTTAATGCCCTTTGGGTCAAATAGCCTTCTCGAAGGAGATTTCATGAGTTTTGAGCCGTTACAGAGTGACCGGGGCCGGCTTCTCTTGGGGGCCGAGTTCACCTACCCACGGCGGGGCCGACTTCACTTGGGGGCCGACTTCACTAGTATTCGTGAATTTGCCTTTTGTTTATTTTGGGTCTGGCAGCCATTTCACGGCTAGAGAGAGATCATCAAATTTCATCTGCCCTAGCGCAGCCCACTGGGCTGCGTGTGGTAAACACACACTGCAGGTGTTGTAATTGTGTACTCACTGATTACATGGCCTGGTTGTATAATCTGTTTTCTTCAGTATCCAGTTGTAAAACAATCATTTTATTCTGTTTTAAGTCAGTTATCACACTTTTTAAATGGACAAGAATTTCAGCTTCTTCAGAATTGAAATGGCTGCCAATGTTAAGACTGGTTTCACCCCCTTGCAACCTTGAGACTTGTGTAACATGTGTAACATTAGGTTTTCCATAGTGGCTTGTTGAAAATTCATGCTTGAGGGAACAGTCACGCCTCAGTGAACACTTTAACAAGAAAAAGTGGTGATCCACAGGTAACACAGATTGGGAAAAAATTAACAAACCAAACAAAAATTGCAACAAATAAAACAAAAATTACAACAAACAAAACAAAAATCAAAACAGACAAAACAAAAATTTTAAAAAACAAAATTTTAAAAAACAAAATTTTAAAAAACAAAATTTTAAAAAACAAAATTTTAAAAAACAAAATTTTAAAAAACAAAATTTAAAAAAAACAAAAATTTAAAAAAACAAAAGGAAATAATCATTGCAAACTGATGAGGTAGATGAAATCTTTGTTCATCTTTCAAAAACATTTAATTTGGTATATAAACTATTTTTTATCGCACAAATGCTGATGCTTAATCACAATCAGATTTTTGCTTGTTATTTCTGTTCCAGTTGTTTGATTTACAGCAAATTTGAACTAAATATACTCAGAATTCCATGCTCTATTGATTGGGAAGCATTTCCAAGCAATACAAATTGATAATTTCATGAATCGATGACGATGCGCGAAGACGATGTTGTCATCTTGAATTTTTTGTCTTTATACACTTCTTTTTCTTTGTTTACATGTTATAGGAATGTATTATTATGCATGCACATGCACAAATTGGAATCTATTACATGCACACAACAAATAGTGGCATTAGTTGCCTGAACTATATTCGCCAAAACCCACAGGAAATGACTACACGTTCCCCATGATTATACCGATCACAGAATAACACAAATAGCTCCTAACAGTGTTACAAAAAGTGAATTTGACATCAAGTGAATATAATGGATGGAGCTCTTATTTTTATCAGGGTGATGCAACTTGATTTTCAATATTGGTATCATTTATGGAATTTGTTTGGGTGAGCAGCCATGCCTCAGTGAACATTTTAAAAAAATATTGAAAGGATTTTATTCAATGGGTATTATTGACAGAACTATCATTTTTGGATGATACAATAATAAGCTAGACCATCTGAAGCTGCCCCAAATGACCCTGTTGCTGCTTAATTCTAACATTCTTTTCTCAGTTTAATGATTTGTCTCTATTATTCATTCTGGGAAAGCCATCTATGTGATGTCGAAATGTAGACAGGTGGTGGTCACCGCTTCCTGCCATTATTACTATGGACACTTCTTGTAATTGTCTGTTAACTGCTCTCTATTTGGTTGAAATAATTGCCATTCTCTCCCACTATTGTCTCAACTACTGATTGGTCCATAAACTGGATGTTTGTGCAGTGCTTATAGTATTATCATTAAGATAGGAATGGGAGCCCAGACAAAAACATGCTTCAGCAAACAGTCACACTTAGGTGTGCACTTAACCATTTTGCAGAAAAAAACTTTGATGTGTCTTTCATTTCAGCAATAATACAACATCCAACCATGGACTTGTTGAAAAATTCATGCTTGAATGAGCAATCACACCTCAGTGATCACTTTAAAAAAACTTTGAATTTGACATAAAGTGATTGAGCTGTAATTTTGGTGGATGATTCAACTTGGTTAGCAGTATTGGTATCAATGTTGAAAATCATGCTTGTGAAGAGTCTGTGAGCAATTTAGGTGAAATTTTGACATGGACTTTATTAGTTTGCTGTGATAGATACAGCTTTCATTTTTTGTGGGCTGATACATCTTGGTGGCTATCATTGTTAGTATAGATTAAAAGCATGCTTCAGTGAGCAATCTCATTTCTATTTACCATTAAGACATAAAACTTTGGTGTGTCTTTTATTTTGGCTAATATACACATCAAAGCTTGAAAGGCTTTGACATAAAGAGAAAATTGTTGGTTGCCCAGTTGGGCCACCACAGCATGAGAAGTGGTGGCCCAAAGTTTTAAATGATAATGGGATACATGATGCAATAAAGAGCATTGTATATAAGGCTTTATAGTGTCTAGTATTGGTTGCCAGTTAAGGCTAGGATTAATTTCAAGATAGAGCTGCTGACTTGGAAAATACACAATGGCTCATACTCCTCAATAACTCTCGCAGCTACTGATACCTTCACATGGTGCAAGACACCTCAGGTCTATTGATAATAATGAGTGTATGGTACCAAGAACTAATATGAAAACATATGGTGACAGGGCTTTTTTGGTATATGCACCCAAAACTTGGAATGCCCTGCCCCTGAAAGTGAAAAATTGCAATACACTGAGTGTATTACTGTACTACTGTGTATCTGGTTTTCAGTAGGCACTCATGAGTTACTCTGTCAAATGCCTTTCTGAAGACTAGATATAGGACATCAATGTTTCCTTCTCATAGATCTACAATTTCCAGCAACTGAATTAGGCATGACCTACCTTTTAGGAATCCATGCTGGCAGTCAGTGAAGAGTCCATTCTGTACTATGTGTTCAAAACTACACGATCTAACCTCAGAAAATATCTTTGTTGAAGGTTTTCACTAATTTTATGCAGTATGTGTCACAGAATATATATCATTCAGAAAAATAACTAAATTTTATCATGAAATGTATGTGATAAGATGGTAGAGTGAAGGACCAGGAGGTCATGGTCACTGGGGATGACACACTTTGTACAGGCAAGGATCCCAAGCTTCAAGAGTGTGAGGACAGCATCTAGCTATATCCACCATCAGCATGGATTATTGTACACTTTGATCCAGTCTGTTTATGGTTGGGGCTAGTCAGGAAGGGGGATGCCTGATGGCTTTGATGAGGAGATATGTTTTTCGCTCATGTTTGTTTTGACTTTAGGGCTGAATGTTCGAGGTTTTAACATGATAAAGCTGTAAGTCTATGGAGCATACACCTATTATCCATCCATGCCGGCCATGTTTTTGACATGTAGTTTCTGCTTACATCGTCAGACAGATAGTGCTTTGTATGAGAAGTGATTTGTGAGTGTGACAGAATAAGATTTTTTTCTTGGATTTTGCCAAGGATTTTGGTTTGGGATTTTGCAAACTTTTTTTTTAATCAATACTTGTTTCTATTATGCAATGATTGGCTTCAAATGTTAAAATATTTATGGAAGAGTTGCACATTTTCCGTCCTTATGAAATTAACAGCTATTGACCTTTCTTAAAGGGATTAAGCACCGATTTTGAAAGAAATGTTTAAAATTCACATATTGGTAATAAATGAACTTGTCTTTCATGTCTATAAATATTTTGAAAAATGCATCCCCATCATTGTCTGTAAAACCTATTTGAACAAGACCTTAAGTAATAAAAGCACACTCCTTTCTTGGCGTCATTTTTATGTGGAGTGTCATCATAGAGGCACTGAAAGGTAAAATGACGTCATAAGAGTATGGCAATATGCTTATGACGTCATGAAATGTATTGTCCTTTGAATAGTACCAAAATGACGTCAAACAGTGCTACCCTACTTTGAGCCTCAAATAAGGTCAAATAAAGTTCATGCTACCCGTGTTTACCCGTCACGTGCAGCCTAAGGCTCAGACAGACCTCTGCTGGGAGTGCAACTGTTATGTCTCATAGCAACATATCTTATTACTCTATTATAATTTCAATCTGTCAATATGTTGACATGTGGCTAAGCTTTCAAAAACACCAACTTGTGGAATTGATGCTTAATACCTTTAAATGCCATTGATTATATCTGAGATATGTTGCACACATAACCATTAAAATGTTTAAAATAAGCATGGTGGGTAATCTGCAGAGCAAATGATGGCAATTAAAAAAAGAGTTCAGCCCCAAAATGTACAGTAAGGAAACGAAATAAATTATTTTACATTATTTTAGAAGTTGCTTAAAGGGAACATATATGATACAGATGTAGAGGTGAATTATTTCAGAAGTATATTTGTGAAAATAAAAAGTAACAAAGTATATCTGGTTTACTATGGATTAACACTGTTTAACTGATAACAAAAATTGTGAAATGGTGTATTTATGGCCTTTTCAGCAACTATGGCCATATCAGAGCGACTTTCGAGCCTTTTGACCAGTGCAAAAGTAACACTGCCGGCAGTGGGAGTCGAACCCACCACCTCCCGTCCTCCACTTATATAACCATTAAAGGCACAGATCCTATGCTTTATCAACTTTCAACTTTCAAAGACATGGCCAACATTTTGATAACTAATTTGTCTATATCTCGTGTTCAACTGTTACAATTAACATTAACAAATTCTTGAACTGTTTCTACTGCATCATTGTTTTGCCCATTACCAGTCTGACATACAGATAGGTAGTTTGTTACGTTTAGTGGGATGTGCTGTGTGAAAATGCACTTCCTGTGACACCAACCCTAATGACTGGTTAACTTACAAAACAAAAATATACAATCCAATCTGATTCAAAGGTAAACATGACAATTGAAAGTCAAGCAGTGTACATACAAATATTTGAGGTTTATATTCCTCAGTAGGACCAGTGTTAAATATGAAGAGCGTCAGGATTATTTTCCCATAGTGTTGCATCAATTTATTGCCAATCAATGTCTGTGATGCCCAAGCAGATTCAAACCTTGAAGATTTGTTCCATAAATAAGATGAAAAACATTCACGAAATCAGATATCGTCTTGTTATCCCTAATTTGGGAGTATTATTGCAACAGACTGAAATGTGAAACAATATTAATGAAACAATTAGTCTTTATTAGTTCTGCCCCATTAACCCAGGTATTAAACCAATGGATCTGTACCTTGCTTATAGAAGTGGAGGACAGGAAGTAGTGTGTTGAAAACAAATACACCAGAACTGCACAATTAAAATCGGAAGTGCACAAAAAACTCTGAAATCTAATCAATAAAAAAAAATGGAAACCCACAACCACACTAAGTTTCAGAAAATTAGACCACAGTGAATGTATTTAAATGATATCTCAAAATCTTTTTTTCATGATATATATGTGTTCATATTAATGAAATTTAAATTACTGATCCTAATTTGTTAAGGTTTCGTTCCCCTTTAAGTTTGACACAGTTCAGAGAGATTTGCTGAAAAACTACATTAACCTAGTTGTATAAATAAATAGACATTTACACAGACAATCATGTTATTTCTTAACTCAAAATTAATGATCAATAAATATTTTTTTGAAGTATCTGTCTGATGCTTGATTTTAAAATGCATCCTTGGTTCAGACAGGTTGAAGTTCCAATGACCACAGAAGTTGGAAAAACCCTTTTCATCTTGCATTCTATGTTTATGTAGTGGAAGGTCTGCTCTCTGTTTTGCTCTTTCAGAGATGCATTTGACCTGTCCAGTATCAGGTCATGGCTAGTCCCATAGAGAAAATGTTACACATCTAATGCATATCTGAAATCTATGGCAGATTGCTTGATATCTAAGGCAGACCACTTGATATCTATCTTATCTCTTTCAAAAAGCACCTAACAGTTCCAATCCCTCTTGCAAACTCCACCTCCAACTATTAAGTAACAAAATAAAAGCATGATATTTAATGCTGATTTTATTTTATTCAATAAAGTTTTATGTTTTTTAGCTGCTGATATAGATGGAAATGAGATTCAAACCGTTCTGGATTCTGTACTAGAATGGCAGAAGGATCCAGGCCACTATGACCTCCAAGTGAAAAATCTGAAACGTGTGACGCAGTTCCTGAAACTTCTCAAAACAAAGCTGCAAGAATCTGTGAGTTTAAATTATAAGCATTTGATTTATCATTGCAGTACTGTACTCAGTTTGTGCTAACTCTATCTAATCTTAACACACTTGATGAGTTAAACGTCAGTAATTTATTTGAACATGGTGGCCAGATTTGAAATATTAAAATCTACGAATATTTGAATTTAATATTTATATCTATGGTTTGAAAAATTTCACCATGAAAATAATTTTGCTATTTTTTTATGAAAAATCTACCATATGAATGAATATGAATAATATAATTTTTAACAGCACAGTATTATTTATCAAAGAAATTTTCCTTTTTTAACCATGATAAACCTATGTTTCAGGGGAATGTAGAGGAAGCACTGGGCAGTCTGCCCCAGGTTGGTCAGCTTTTGGGCCGACTTTGCACATTGCCGTTTCTCTTGTCCAACCCTCCCTGTTATGAAGCTCTCCTTAATTGTGTGCTGTTCTTCTATGTACAACGGCCTGCATCTGCTATTGAAAAGAAAGCAAGAACATGGGCTCTGGTATGTATCAAGTTCAGGGGATGATTTTTATTTCAAGAGTTTAATGATCCTAAATTCATTGATACTAAAGAAAGAAATCGTTGTTTTTTTTTAATTTGAGAGGACAATGGCTTTTGGGTCATCAAATA
This sequence comes from Amphiduros pacificus, assembly GCA_949316495.1. NCBI lineage: Eukaryota > Metazoa > Annelida > Polychaeta > Phyllodocida > Hesionidae > Amphiduros > Amphiduros pacificus. The sequence continues at coordinate 38,876,411 of OX439000.1, read as the reverse complement.
GCAATATATACTCAAACATGACAAAACTAATATTAGTTTTCACTCCAACCTTGATATCGAAAATACATTTTAATTTTTCAGTCTCAAATTCAGTGCCATTTGCAAAGAAAAAATCAAAGTTCGACTCTTCAGTTCAGTGGAAGCTCTCAGAAAGAATACAACGATGCATGGTTGAATGAGGTATTTATTGATTTGCAATTCACTTAATATGTTTTAACGATAATAATTACCAGATACATTTGTACATATTTAAAAAAAATCTTTAAACATAAAATATGGGAGCACAGCATTACCAAGTTTTTTTTCTTCTAATATCTTAGATACGCAACACAATATCAAAGCAGGGAAAACTTCAGCATCAGGAGACCAGCCAAAGCCTTCTGCCACTGCCTGCTGGTCCGTTGGTGCCCCAGGCAGGATTGGTGGAAACATGCAGGATCTGTCTCCATCTCTCGGGCCAATCACACTTCAGGCAGCTCTTCACAGTGCTGCTGCAACAAGTGTGTCGGTCAGTGCCCCCTAGTGGCCAGGAGCAACTCAACAAACTACTCACAGAAGTTACACAAACACAAACAAGTGCCTATCAAGGTAATATAATAAGTAATATTCTCTCTGATGTTATTCCTTTAAAATGACAGTGATTCCGTTTTTAATTTATTGAAAGAATGTGTATAAATGAAAATCATGACAGATTTGATATTTTCATTAAACATGGGTAGCAAGTACTCCTTGTGGCCTAAGAAGAGGCCCAAAGAAGGTTGTAACTATATGATGTCATTATGGCACTATTCAAAGGACAATGCATTTGATGACGCCATAAACTAACGTCATATGATGACACTCCACCAGAAGATAAAGCCAAACATGGAGATCACTTTCAAAGGGGAGCTATTGATTAGGGTCAAGTTCAAATAGTATTAACAGACACTTATTAGGATGAGATAGGTTGTTGGCATCACAATTTCATGACCATATACCATAGAGAAATTACTCCATGCATATACCATTTAAACATACCCCAATGCTCTGTAAACTTGCCTGTGACCTCAGGAAAGCTTTAACTCAATGTGAAGTTATTATATTTCCTACAACTTATATGATAATTGTGATACACGCATGCACATTTTTTGAAAATCAGAAGTGTTTCTTGAAGAATTATGGCAGGTTTCAGTTTCAGATACTTGACCCAATTTATCGTGTGAGATGAGGGGGATTAAGATTACCCTCATCCCTTTGTCACCTGTGACTGTGTTGCATTGTTGCAGTATGCACATATGCCTTGCAGTCCAGATGGCTTAAAAAGTTTGTATTTAATTTTTTGCTCTTGATTAACTCATTGTTACTTTGATCTTATCCATTGTTGATAGCCCTATGAAAGATGTAATCTTTTATGTTGTTGTGCTCTACATTTTTTGGGCTTGCTATCATAACACCCTCTCCAATTATGCAATTACTTTGGCTAGATTGTATCAAATTTACCAGTGTCCTTTGTAGACAAGGAGAGGTTTATTGGTCATACAACTATTATCATATAGTTATTAATGATGTCACCATGCATGTGACCTCTATAAAATGATGTCATATAATATGATTTGATTCTTATTGGTTTGTGTAACGTGACTGGGAGTGGCTTAAAATGATGTCATAATATTGAAATTAACTGTTGTTATGGCATGGTAGACTCTCGCACCTTAATATGAACAGTCAATTTAAACATAGATTAGCACCATAAGCGCTAGGTCAGTAAGCATCTAGAGACCAACTAAAACTGGGTACTGTTGTTGGTGTACAACAGTAATGGTGTAAAATTTGTCATCTTAATTTGAGACAAATTTTGGATATTCAATTAAAAAAATATTTGGTTGTATGTTGTGAGGGAAACGTATATCTAAGATTGTATTTCAAGTGTTATGAGATTTATTAGTAGCAGGATTATTTCAACATATTTTATGTATCACTATCATCACATTGAGTAGGCTGATTTTGCCAATACTTTATCATTTGATATTATCTTTATAATAATCCTGTGATGTCCGAAGGCACATCCGGTTTAGGGACCAATCAATGCAGTCAAGACAATGGTGGGAGACAATGGCAATCATTTTGACCAATCAGAGAGCAGCCAACAGCCGATTACAAGAAGTGTCCATAGTCAAAATGGCAGAAAGAGGTGATCACCATGTGTCTACATTTCAACATCATACAGATGACTCTCAGGATAAATAACTGAAAAAATATGTTAATTGACAACAGGGTCATTTGGGGCAGCAATGGATAGTCTAGTAATTAATATGTTTGACCTTGATACAGTGATCCTGACAGTTCCCATTTTGTTCATCAAGGATGACCTCCTATCATCCTCAATTATATTTATTTATACTAATGAAAATGGGTAATAATGGTGGTAAGCTTGAAGCTGCTAATTAACATACCATATAAATCCTAGTTAAGACTGTATAACTTACTACCGTAAGTATGTCAGTGATAGCCCTTTTATTGCAATTCAATAATTGGCATAATTTATTATTTCCATGATATCATTATATTTTGGAAATTATTGAAATTGTTAGAAAATTAAAAATTTTTACCAGAAATTGCAGGTTCTCAAACATCCATCATCTTACATATTTTCTGCAGAAGGTCACATTGACATTGTTGGAAAAGAATGGTATCTGTAACGGTTCAATATCAACATTTAAAGATGGCGACCATGATTTTGTTGCAGGCCATAATTAATATAGCCATCAGTTGGGTGAATTGCTTTCAAAAACTCTAGTTAAACTCGCCATTTGTTATTTACATATTTAACATTAATTCATTGTGTATTTCGATGACCATAATTTGTTAACGTGATGTATTAAAACATCAAGAAGTATTTTGTATATTTTGGACCCTCCTTCGACTTAAGCAGCATGTGATTAACAAAGCTTAGCTGCTTCATTTATCATCCACAAGACAATATAATGGTCCATAGCTGATGATCTTATCATCCACAAGGCAGCAATATAATGGTCCATAGCTGATGATCCTATCATCCACAAGGCAGCAATATAATGGTCCATAGCTGATGATCCTATCATCCACAAGGCAGCAATATAATGGTCCATAGCTGATGATCTTATCATCAACAAGGCAATATAATGGTCCATAGCTGATGATCTTATCATCCACAAGGCAGCAATATAATGGTCCATAGCTGATGATCCTATCATCCACAAGGCAATATAATGGTCCATAGCTGATGATCTTATCATCAACAAGGCAATATAATGGTCCATAGCTGATGATCCTATCATCCACAAGGCAGCAATATAATGGTCCATAGCTGATGATCCTATCATCCACAAGGCAGCAATATAATGGTCCATAGCTGATGATCTTATCATCAACAAGGCAATATAATGGTCCATAGCTGATGATCTTATCATCCACAAGGCAGCAATATAATGGTCCATAGCTGATGATCCTATCATCCACAAGGCAGCAATATAATGGTCCATAGCTGATGATCTTATCATCAACAAGGCAATATAATGGTCCATAGCTGATGATCCTATCATCCACAAGGCAGCAATATAATGGTCCATAGCTGATGATCCTATCATCCACAAGGCAGCAATATAATGGTCCATAGCTGATGATCCTATCATCCACAAGGCAGCAATATAATGGTCCATAGCTGATGATCCTATCATCCACAAGGCAGCAATATAATGGTCCATAGCTGATGATCCTATCATCCACAAGACAATATAATGGTCCATAGCTGATGATCCTATCATCCACAAGACAATATAATGGTCCATAGCTGATGATCCTATCATCCACAAGGCAGCAATATAATGGTCCATAGCTGATGATCCTATCATCCACAAGGCAGATATATAATGGTCCATAGCTGATGATCTTATCATCAACAAGGCAATACAATGGTCCATAGCGGATGATCTTATCATCCACAAGGCAGCAATATAATGGTCCATAGCTGATGATCCTATCATCCACAAGACAGCAATATAATGGTCCATAGCTGATGATCTTATCATCCACAAGGCAGCAATATAATGGTCCATAGCTGATGATCTTATCATCCACAAGGCAGCAATATAATGGTCCATAGCTGATGATCCATAATCATTGGCCCACAAATGATACAACAAATATGTTGACTTTGTTTATGGATCTGATATCTGCCATCTCTCTTGACAGGATTTTATGCAGATTTTACTGAAAAGATCATGCAGATCAAAGAGAATTAATATACAGTATGGTGTTCTTTAAAAAAACCTGTTGCCTGTTTTATGGATCTGTTGTCCTCTTGAATAATATTTTTAAGATTGGATTTTATGCAGATTTTACTCAATAGGTGATTATGCAAACAAACAAGTTCATGCATATCAGAGAAAGACAAAGTTAATTAATTTTAATTATTCTTTATTCAAGACATTTTTTCACATTTTGTTTCAACTTCATGCCTCTCAGTCAAGATCAAATATGTACAAAACAACAAATAATTGTAACAAAGGAATGACAGCAGAATGTGGGCGGTCCAGCACGCCACCTGGTGGAACAAAAAGAAAACACAAATATGGTTTGAACATCATGAACAAGAATAACCCACAGCTGTCTGAGTCGAGACAAAGGCTTGATACGATACAAAACCGAGGAATTGCTACATCAACCCCACATTAACCTGTTATAACAAAAATCACCCCAAATTAACCTGATATAACACAAATCACCCCAAATTAACCTGATATAACACAAATCACCCCCACATTAACCTGATACAATAAAAATCACCCATTAACCTGATGTAATATAATCACCCCACATTAACCTGACATAACAAAAATCACCCCACATTAACCTGTTAAAACAAAAATCACCCATTAACCTGATTTTACACAAATAACCCCACATCAACCTATTGTAGCAAAAATCAGCCCCACATTAACCTGTTATAACACAAATCACCCCACATTAACCTGTTATAACACAAATTGCATGTTTACCCACATTAACCTTAAAACAATAGCACTGCTACTCCAATGCACACAAACACACTATAATACCCTTATTACAAGTCAGTGAATGATAGTCTTGATTGATCGACACTTTAATACTAACACATTTGCAATGTGGTCTATCTAACTTTTACTTTCTAACATTATTACTGCAAAGATTTGAAGTATAAAGTGACAATTAACTAATATTAATAAGATCACTTTTAACGATAACAATTTGACATGACTGAACTTTTGTATGTAGTGCCCATGAGTACTACTTAAAGGGGGAAGGAAACCTGCACAAAATTTAGAATAGCAATTTTTATTAAAACGAACATATATAAGATATGATTAAAATGAACAAATATAAGATATGAAATGTTTACATTACTAACATATAATCAAATTGTAGCAAACACGTGGTCATAAGCCAAGGCAGGAGGTTAATCTCAGCATCATATATACATATGTACACACTTAACAAAATAAATATTTATCTCGCAATAGACATGTCAAATGAAAGTTATAAGAGCAAAATTCTTATGAAAACTACATGTTGATTTGAAACAACATTCTTTTTGACATGGTTTCACGGTCTAATTCTTGTGTTAAAATGGATGACAAATATTTGCAGATGGTTTCAAGAAGTAGTGGGCCTTTCTATAAGGTGTTAATATATCCGTTTGAGTCATCAGGCACAGGTTCTAACCTGTGTAGTAGGCAATCAAGTTTGATACATAGGTGTGAATAACTGGGACATTTTTCCTTCTCGTTTGGTTAATGTTTATCATGTAATGTCTACTAATGCCATCTCTCAAATTCAAACACGTTGAGACTGCTTGCAAGGCATTTGAGATGTGATTTATTCATGATTTAATAACAATTTAGTAATAATGTCCTGTTTAGTATAAATCTGTAAATACATTAATTGTATATTCTGGGCTTTGAATTCAACATAGGTAGCTGAGGTATTTATCTCTGGGATATTGATGTATGTGATGACTGATGGCTGACTATCATATCAAATGACAACTTTTTATAATCTACTTCATTATAATATATATTTATTTATGTACACAATCATATTTTAAACAGAAATATGCCGCTATCACTCTTCATCACTCGATTCTTCTTCAGAAGAAGTTTCCTCTTCAGAAGATGTTTCCTCTTCTGATGAGCTTTCTTCCTCTTCCTTTTTATCTTCTTTCTTTTCCTCCTTCTTTTCTTCTACTTTTGGTTCCTCTTTCTTTTCTTCTGCCTTTGGTTCCTCTTTCTTTTCTTCTGCCTTTGGTTCTTCTTTCTTTTCTTCCTCATCTGAACTTTCCTCGTCAGAACTTTCTTCCTCGGATGAGCTCTCTTCTTCAGATGAACTCTCTTCTTCCTTTTCTTCTTCCTTTTTATCTTCCTTTTTATCTACTTCCTTTTTATCTTCTTTCTTTTCTTCTTCCTTTTTATCTTCCTTCTTTTCTTCTACTTTTGGTTCTTCCTTCTTTTCTTCTTTTGGCTTTTCCTTCTTGTCTTCCTCATCTTCACTCTCCTCATCAGAACTTTCCTCTTCAGAACTCTCTTCTTCAGAGGAGCTTTCCTCGTCTTCCTTTTTCTCTTCTTTCTTTTCTTCTGTTTTTGTTTCCTCTTTCTTTTCTTCTTTGACCCCCTCTTTCTTTTCTTCTGCTTTTTCTTCCACTTTCTTTTCTTTCACTTCATCTTTCTTCTCTGCTTCTTTTGGCTTTTCTTTCTTTTCTTTCTTTTCTTTCTCATCTTCACTCTCTTCTTCCGAACTTTCCTCATCAGAGCTTTCTTCTTCTGAGCTTTCTTCATCTTTCTTCTCATCTTTCTTTTCCTTTTCTGACTTGTCTTCTGTTGCACCCTCCTTCTTCTCCTTGTCATCTTTATCTTCTTTTGGTGCTGATTCAGATTTACCTGCCTCTGTAGCCTCCACCTTCTCCTCTACCTCTTTTTTCTCATCTTCCTCCTCCTCATCCTCCTCTTCCTCTTCGGGCTCTTCGGGCTCATTCTTGATAAAATACTCTATTTCATCATGAGGAATTTCTAGTTCTAAGTATGAGAATACTTCCTCACATTCAACAGCGGTGAAAAATGTTTCATAATCCTGAAATAAATCAAATAGATATCTTATAGAAATACATTTAAACATTTGATATAAATGTACATACATTTGTTATCCTTCTCTAAACAGTCTAAATTATGCATTGCATGCAATTTTCAAACAGGTGTCAAATAAATCATTCTAGTTCTACTTTCTAGAGCTGTATAACCCACAGCATGTCCCTTTTTGATGATTAATTGCACAGCAATAGCTTGAACATTTTAATCTTTTTATCTTTTGTTTAAATTTGAATTATACATTGATAAAATTGAAATCTGAATGGTTTTTGGCCTTTCAATTTACTCTTCAAACAGAAGAGAATAATTCAAAGAGTTAATAGAAATTGTCTGCTCAGTATCCCAGAGGAGGATTGTTGGGGGCTTGTTTCAGTTTGAAAGACTTTAATGATTACCGGTATGTTAAAAACAGATTTCTTAAAAACTATTCCAATATATATGTCATCCCAAATTGCTATATTTGTGGAAATGAAATGCCTACTATGCAATTCTTTTTAATTTTTTTTTTCCTTATTTAAATTTTTATCTTTTTCTAAATCATCTATTTATCATTCTTTGATATTTGCTTTGCAGGCTGGCATAAATTATCATAGATGATCTCTATCTCTAATGTTCAATGAACAAACTTATTATTTGTAAGTAAGGATAATATTATAACCCAAATATGTTTTTTCCTGATCTTAGTTAAATTAATTATAAACTCTGTCAATTGTTAAGTTTGCCTAATCAGGAGTTCTGGGTGGCTCCCATGCCAGCGACCTTTTGGTCTTAATGGTAGTCTCCCAGATCCTTTTTGTAAAGGGGTCAAATAAATTGTTTCTGAGTTCTTAGGCTCTGCTCTATTTCTATGTCCAATTCTCTCAGACATTGCATCTATTCATGTATCAAAGAATCACCAAACTTCTAATGCATATCTGATAAGTTGCTTATGGGTGGCCTTGACCTAAATTTCAAGGTCAAGGCTTTAGAAAATATGCAATATATTGAGAAAGAAATAACAAAGCTCAAAGATGACCATGACCTAATTTCAAGGGCAGTAATGTTTTCTGGCCCCTAGTGCTGAGGATACAGAGATCTAAGATTACTAAAGCATAAATATTGTATTCATGTATGGAACATATTTGACACATATTTTTATCTTGTGTTTACCTGGTCAGCAAATCTTCTGAATCTACTGGTTGGATTTCTTAGCTATAAGTTGGTAAGATGTGGTATTGTCAGGAGATTAATTCTATCTGTTTAATGAGGCACACATTTTTCAATTGTTTTATGATTTTAAAAAAATACAATGGGAACCAATCAATTGTTCCTAACATGTACAGACAATTGGAACATCCAGTGTCATCATTCTGTTAATCTAAATATATAGTCTGCTCACTTAAAGTGATTTATCTTAAATGTCTCAAGCTGCCTCAATTGTCTGAAACAATTATCTAAACCAATATCTCAATATTGTCTCTTAACTGTCTCATCCTATTGAGGGATATTTTTCACATAGATGTCTATAAAGGCACACTTTCATACCCCTCTGTGTTTCTTCTCATTGAAGATCTGGGGAGGCAGGGCCTTGAAGTCTTCATCGTCCAGCTTTAGCGTTTCCTGCATAAATTTTTTATCCTCATCGCGGTGCGGGTCTCCTACATCAACTTCCTCAAACTCAATCTTCTTAATGACGAGCATCCGCTTGATATATTCCTGCTCACGCTTCACCTGAGGAGAAGTGTGAACAAAACATTTGATCAATCAAAAATAACTGATTTTGATAAATGAACTATTCAATTATTCGGACCAAAATATATGTCTCAAACAAATGCAGTTTCTCAAGATCTACATGCTGATCCACATGTGTAAATATATACATATACATATACATATATATATATATCTTAATAATAATACTATGAGTGGTTCACACACATCTGGTTTATGGACCAATCACAGCATTTGAGACAATGGTGGGAGACAAAGGCAACTTTGTTTTACCAATCAGAGGGCAGCTAACAGACAATTATAATAGGGGTCCATATTAACAATGACAGGGAGCGGTGATCACCACATGTCTACATTTCAACATGATGCACAGACATGGCTTTCTCACATGGCTTTCTCAGAATCAATAGTAAAGACAAATCATTAAACAGCTGAGAAATATTGTTCAAATTAACTGACACACATACACACATGGAAAATATACATACACACATGGAGAATGTGTGAAGTGATTAGGGCTATTGCAGTAGCTTATGGCAGATGGGTTGGTTGTAAAAGATTGCTCTATCTTTTTCCATGTGCATACAGAAATTTTGATCCCTTCCGAACAGAAATAGATTTACATTTTGAGCAGGGAAGTCACAATTAGCCTCTGGCTATTTATTAATGAAACCAACAGAAAACAACAAAAAATAACAGCCAAGCCTTGTATTGCTTAGAACTTATAGCTGCACGTGCTGCCTCTTCTAGCATCCAGAAATATATGACCCCATTCTGGGCCCTGTCCCTTCTGAGCACCAATGATCTATATTTTGAATGCATGTTACAAATCAAGCTGAAAAATGTATTGAATATCGACACTCTTTGAATCGGTCAGATTTTGACCGTCACCATGGTTACAGATCAGAATAAGCTGCTGATGTGACCAAGGTAAACACAGGCAGTTCTTCAAGATAAATATATGTCAGGCTGACCCATGTCCGAAGGTTCGAGATGATAAGCATTGACTATTAGTCTGAATAATACTAGTTTAGACAAAAAGATAAAGAAGCCGAACAAACAAGAGTGTATATCTTGACTTGGTTAACCTGGGATGTACATCTCTTGTTTACAAGGTACCGCAGAAAGTAGAATGTTTATGTATGCCAAGTCAGGATGAAGGATTTATTTTGGCGTCAACACTTGGAAGTATTATACAACCTATGGCATATCAAGCCAGGGCAATACTGTTTGTGATTATTTATTCAGAACAGATAGACAATGCTATGTACATCTGTTGTAGCCTCAGTATCTTAAACATAAATTTTGAAAATATGCATATGAAAGTTCCACTTTCACTGGCAACTGTGAAAGCTTTGATCTATTCATAATGTTTGACAGGAAGGTACGAGGAAAAGTTTCTGTATGCACTGCAGTTTGATATTATTATAAATGCTCACAGTATATCTGGAAGTACAAGCATTGCTTGATCTTTAATGTTTTGCTTTTTTGTTTTTTTGTTTCTTTTGTTTTTTTTTTGTTTTTTTTCACATACTCAAATTTCTTCATATGAATAATAAATCAAATAAATATAAACAGTTTGCTGTTGTGAATAGAATATCTTATATTACTTACCCTTGCACTGCCGCATGTATTGGAGAGATACACTTTAATCACCATATTGACTTTATTCTATTGTCCCTGCTGGTATATTCCTTGGTATTAATGTAGTAGTAACATTTATATATAATAATAATTATATATCCTTTAATGTCGTCTTCAGTGAATCAAAGAAGGTAGGGATGGCGAAAATACGCCTGGTGTAGAAAATCTGCCCAGGCGACGAAATGTTCAGAGGTATTTTAGGGCCTCGCAATGTTCCTAGCTGCTGTGAGTGGATGGGGTCTAGAAACTCTGCACCCCTGCACCTCTGAGCCACCTCCCAGCCTGCACCTCCCAGCCGTCTGCAGGTATACAGTAGGCAGCACGGGTATAATACGCAGGAGAGATATAATATACCACTTACTGCTATGTCCCAAACATCAGCTGCCCCCCCCCATTTCCCGGCCCCCTTTGTTGATATATATCCAATGTGTTGCTAAGTTACCAAGTCCACATGAAAGATATAAAGTTTTTTGAGGTTTTTTTTATAATCCTACCCTCTCCACCCCCTTTCTTGATATTCTGACCTGTAGATCAGGTTACCATGGCAACTATTCTGGGGAGATCTTCTGCCATCAAGGTTGTAAACACCTCCTATTTTATCTGATGCTGTTAAAAGTCTTAATCAAATTGTCAACAATATGCCAACGATGAAACCTTTATTTTATTGCCTTATTTTTATATTGTTATTAAGATGATAATAGAAAGATGGAAATTCTTAATATTCCTGGGAAAGAGTACATACTGACAGATTATGTTATGTACATCTGATAGAGTTAACGGTGTTCTTTATCTGGATCTCACCATGATGCCAATTGGTTTTTCCGAGTATACAGATGTATCAAGGTCAGACAGTTGAGGATAACATTGATATTACTACAGAGTTCAGTGAGATTCAATACTGGAGTATTGAGTATATATATAATGTAATTATATCACAAGTCAAGACTGCTGTCACACTTTGGGATCATTTGTGAAGATTAAGGTCATGACCTACTTTTGGGGGTGATTTATTTCACCTCGTATTGATGATTCACTTCCTGTGGTGAGTGCACTTATACTGGGGGTGAGAAAGAGATGCACCTAACTCCAAGCTACACCTACATCTAGAGATACAGCAGGACATCTGATATGGGGGACACTCATCCTTGTATTGTACCTGTTCTCGTCAAAGTGCATGCTCAAAATGTATCAAAACCCATCTGAGTAGACAATTTGAAGGTCCCAGCAAATAAATGGGAACAACAGATACTCGGAATTTATCCTGCTCTGAGATTTTTTATCAGTCTTTGCGAAGACCGGCCATTTGGCGTGAGATTGATTTTTATTGGTGCAACTAATGTAGGGTTGTTGCCTTATAGTCTTTCAATCCACAAGATGTAGAAAATTGGTTTATGTAGACAAATGTTAAATAAAAGTAATTAAGAATGAATAAGAAATGGGATAAGTGAGGACAATTTTGAAAATATTCCAAAAGAAAAATCTCATTAATCAAGATATATCCGCTTACAATTGTGTGATATAAACTATGATCCTTTGATAAAAATTTTAAACAATCACAATCTTTCATTTCACTTTCAGCAGGATGCCCATCGGCTCATTTTGCATGATATGTTTTGACAATTAAATCATTAAACCACCTGAGAAAATCAATCAAGCCACATTACCCCAGGAAACTTATCTATAGTTTCTTCGTCAAAATGTCAAAATAAGGGATTGTACCCATACATTTTGATTGAAAAAATCTGAAATAATTATGGTCAATATTTTTAAAGACGAACAATCAACGGCATTGAGCCCTACAATCTGTCAAATAGTATGAAAGAGTTCGGCCAGAGAGTATCATAAAATAATACCAACACTGGAAATGTATTTTTTTTTTGTAAACATTTGAGTTCCGATCTATTTATCAGGTGAATGTAGCTGTGAGTTGCCAAGGGAGACCTTAATATGTGTCTGGAGGTGCCATCTGGAGGCGCTGGAAGAAGAAGTGCTCTGTCTTCTCCAAGTCATCCATAAACAACTTCCTATGAGCAGAGGGAAACTCACTGACTTGATGAAGTCCAGAGGGCTGGTATGCAGGACTATCATTTACTATATGACATGTCATATAATTGTTTTATATATTTATAATATCATCATTACTATTTTTATTTGGAGTACAAATGATATGTTTTCTATTTTTAATGAATTCTGTATGTAAGATATTTAGGTTCCAATTTCTGTGTTTATGTGCTCCGAGTTTGTTTATAAAATTAAAGACTGGTATGAGATGCTGGAGACTTGACACATTTTAATATCAAGCACCTTATTATATTTACATTTGTTCAACCATGGATGCCCCTGCTAACACCACAAACTTAAATTCATTAGTCCCGGCAAGTTTTCAGAGCCATTGTAAAGCATGCAGCAAGATGACCCTAATTAATTCATCCATTGTCAAGTTCCTTATATTTTCTTTAAAACTGTGAACAAAGCCTTTCAGAACGAGAGGCAAGACAGACAGCAATATAAAGATAATCTTGAAAATATGATTCTTTTTTTATAACTATACACATAGTGTCCTGTTCATAGGCATTTCTGTCAACGTTTTGCTTTTGTGAATATATTTAATGATGAACTGTTAACAGGTAGATGCGTGCACAATCCACAGCCAGATCTACAACTCTGTGTTTGGGATGATGTACCAAGTTTACTTGCAGTCCCACAACAATGAACTTGTAGCTGGTGCCATCTGGTGTCTACATCAGGCTGTCCGAGAACAAATGTGGGCAACTAATCAGGTACACAACTTACATAAATTTTCACACAAGCTAATGACATTTTTATATGTATGAATCTGAGAGTAGTAATAAATATTGATCTCGGTATGAATATAATGATAAAAACTGAATAGAGGAAGGGCGATGAGTAGAGATAGGTTTAGTGCTAATAGTTAAATCTGTAGGAAATGTGAATCATCAATGGTCTCTTAAAGGGGTTCTTACAAAATTCAGGCTTTAGTGAATAGGGGAGATCATTAAACGCTTTGATTACTCAGTGACTTCCTGAGAGGTATTATTTTTGATTGGATGATCTTGTTTAATGAACTTTAACAAGTATTTATGATAAATTGTAATTAGCATATAAAAGGCAGACCCTGGTTCCTGTTAATGATTGTAAGTTGTGCAGAAAGTATCTTTATTTAAGAAAGACTTTTTTTTCAGTTTTATCAAGATATTAAAGCCTAAAATGCCCTTCTAAAAAATTTGATCAATATTTTTTAATACGAGAGTGAATAGAATGAATATGACAGTCAAGACTCAACATACTGTAATCTGGTGGTTTCAAATTTGCAGCAAACTATTATCTTGAGCAGCCAGTACCCAGCTGAGCTTCAGCCTCTCATTCATGTACTTCACATTCCAACCACCAGTAAGTAGTCTATGCCATCTTTATAATTCACTAATTTAAAGTGATTATTGTGAATCAGTATTGATTCAATCTATATGTATTGTTTAGCTTTGTCAAAGCAGTGTTGCGCACACCAGATCAGATGCCTCGGGGAGAGGATAGAGGGTGTGATGGGTGTGCGGTCCTCGGCGGTCGGGTCCTCGGCAGTCGGGTCCTCGGCGGTCGGAGAGGATACCGAGCTGGATCTGCTTCTCCTGCAGCATCGGGACTGGCAGCATCTGGCCATGCTACTTGCTCTCCTTGCTGACCAACAGGTAGACAAACCTAGGCTCTCTCTAGTTAACAACACTGTCCAAGATAACGTTTAAGAAAACATTAGAAAAACTAGGCTTTCTTTAGTTAACAACACTGGCCAAGATAGTGTTTTAGAAAACATAATTAAAACTAGGCTTTCTCTAGTTAACAACACTGGCCAAGATAGTGTTTTAGAAAACATAATTAAAACTACCGGTAGGCTTTCTCTAGTTAACAACACTGTCCATAACGTTTAAGAAAACATACGTAAAAGACATAAACATACGTTTAAAAAAACAAAAGTAAAACTGAAAAGATGTGATGTCTCGGTCAAGATTTGAAATCGGACTTCCTACCGCCTGGTGGTTTCAGGCTTAACTAAACTCTCATCAGGGATTTGTCGAGAATTAAGAACGAATTTGTGTTCCAGAAAAAAGAAATAAAAACATTCAAGAAAGCATTGTTCCTATTAGTGCAACATCATTTAAGAACAGTTGGAAATGGTTAAGAAAATATGTTTGCTGATCTGAAAAGCTCTGTCTTTTCTTTGAGAATTGTTTCAGTCTGATATCATAGATAGTTGAGTTGTATCTTTGCAGTGTGTACCAAGCTGTCTGAAAGTTGCTACCTTCTTCACAGGCACACCAAGTTTGGAACAGCAGGTGAGAGATCTCATACACTGTCCTATTAAAAAAAAAGTGGAGTTTCTCAAGATTTAAAAAAAATTATTTCATTTAAATAATTTACCAGTCCAACCATACATTTGATTTTCATGATATCAACTGAGTATGTATGAAAAAACAACCAATCATTTTTCACAGAGACATCTTGAGGACACAGTGGAGTGTTTGAGGGGATTGATGTCCAAGAATAATCTGAAATCACATGATTTGGAGTATGCAATATCAGCCAATCAGATGACAGGAGACTCGGATGTAACACATCCACTGATTGGTCAGATTCTACTGCTGTTCCTGTTATGTTCATATAAAGGTACCCACATCTGGAAATTTATTCTGACTGAGGTAAGAGATTTTTTTTGCATTAATAATAAGTTGTATTATTATAAAGAATAATAATCCATTCCTTATCTTTGAGAGTACATTAAATTTGGTAGATGTGTTCGGGATCACTTTTAAAACCAGTTTAAATCACAGCTAGCCTTCACACATCTCCTTTCATTGCCCACCCTCATATTGTATTCTATCATAGACAATTCATAGACCCAAAATGCACGGCTTCAGTCAAGTGCAATTTTGTTGTGTAATTTTCCCTTTGTAAAATTGAAATATATGAAAATGATATATTTTTTGTAAATGTTGTTGTAATCAAATTGTTGGTTGCCATCTTGCCCCCATTGATAAAAATACATAACGGAACTGCACAAAAATGAAAGTGCACAAAAAGTTCGCTAAAATCAAATTGTTAAAAGAAACAAGCTAGTAACGCACTAATGAATGTGTTAATTGTGATGTGACGGTGGGATGTTTCAGTTGATGAAGATAGAGGATGCCTGCAGCCAGCTGAGGAGTGTGCTGGATACGCTGGAGCTCTGTCTGCCTTATTGGCACTCCTGGCTGCCCAGGACAGATGGGTGGGTACGAGATGTCCAACATCTACTGGAGAGTCTGTGTCAGCAGGTCACCTGCCAAGCTAATGAAGCATTGATGGATGGGGAGATGGGTTGTGAGCAACTCAACCCTGGTTATAATGAACAGGCAAAGTTGAGATTGCTCGACTGGGCTTGTGATGTCAAAAAGCTCCTCAAAAAGTGACCAGTGGCCACGAGTGAAACAGATTGTAAAAAAAAAAATAACACTTAATAGACAAGGAAATTTGAAATATTAAAGAAACTTAATTTTCTTGTATGAAAAATATTACATTCAAATACATGATGTCACATGTAGTTTGAGTTAATGCCTTGTATTGTTGCACTTCAATCGAATTTGTGTTTAAATCCCTAATTACTCCAAGATTTTAGGATTTGCTGAGACAATTCTGAGGGTGACATAGATCTGAAATGCAATCTTTGTTTGATTTTCCCTGTTTTATCTTTAAAAAGACAGTAATGAGAATTTGTGGAAGTTTTCCTTCAAGTTTTCAGTGACCTTCAATGTGGGGTTTTGGCCTTTGAGATATAGGGGTTTCCTTTCATCAGGGATAAGGGATGTAAGTAGTAAAAATTACACCAGGGAAAATAAAATTCTGCTCAATTTTATGCAATTTTTGTATAAATTTGGCAAGGTCAGGTAAAATTTGTTGAATTGTATTTGGTAAATCTTCAATGAAATTGATTTATAAAATCCATTCTGGACCGTCTTCTTGCACAAAGAACATTATACAATAGCTGTGTATTTTGAATTTCATGATTCTGTTTTATTAACTTCAATGTAAATGCACTACATTATGTGAATCTTCATGCATCAAATTTAATTAGATATGACCATGATTATAAGAGTGATGCAAAACAATTAAATATTGCTAGACAAGGTGTCAAGTGCATCCTAATTAAATATTGCCATACAAGTTGCTGAGTGCATCATAATTAAATATTACCAGACAAGGTGTTGAGTGCATAATAATTAAATATTACCAGACAAGGTGTCGAGTGCATCATAATTAAATATTGCCAGACATAATACATATTGCCAGACATAATTAAATATTGCCAGACATGGTGCTGAGTGCATCATAATTAGATATTGCCAGACATAATTAAATATTGCCAGACAAGTTGCTGAGTGCATAATAATTAGATATTGCCAGACACAATAAGACATTGCCAGACAAGGTGCTGAGTACATTATACCACAGCAATATTTTATTCATTATCATGATGGCAATCTTTGTCATAAGATTACCAACCAACTCCATGGGACTATCATACTCCATGTTGAGTGCTCATAATCAAAAGTTTTACAACAAATTTACAATTTCTCAATAGTAAAAACAGAGTGTGCCTTAAGTCACATAGTAAACCTTAGAATAATTATAAATGTATGAAGAGAATATTCAGTGGAAAATATGAATACAAATATATTGCACAATTTCTGTAAAAAGAAAATATTGTATAAATATATAATAACTTTGAATACTGTTTATGGTTTGCAGGGACATTTTGTATATTTGTGATGAATATATTAATCTCTTATTTTGTGTGATTGATAGCTGTGAAGCTAAGTTATGGTGTAAAGAATATGCTTTTAACATTTAGGTGGACAAATTGTATATTTGTAAAAAATGTATTAAAATCAATCTTTACACATAAATATGAACATTTGACTTGTATTTTTAGTTTTTATCAACATCTCATGATATGTTTGAATTGGAAACATATAGGTATTAATATTACCAAATTTCTATCTTTTAAGAATGGTTATTGCACATAGGACATATAAAAAAATATCACATTTTGGTCTTCCTTAGTGCACATTAAAAATGTGATGGAAACTTGTTCTATATCACACCAATGACTTCAGGGGTGTGGGTGATATGTTGACTTTGGTGTGCACAGGTGGTATCTTGAATGGGGACTAGGGTGATCTGTTAACTCAGGTTGTGGGGGGGGGGTGTTGACTTGGGACTTGGGTAATCTGTTGACTCTGGGTATGAGGAATGTGTTGACTCAGGTTATAGGTGGTGTGTTGACTTGGATGATTTGTTGACTCTGGATGTGGGGAATGTGCCAAATCTGGATGTGGGGACTAGGACTAGGGTGATGATTCAGGTTATAGGTGGTGTTTTGACTTGGATGATTTGTTGACTCTGGATGTGGGGAATGTGCCAAATCTGGATGTGGGGACTAGGACTAGGGTGATGATTCAGGTTATAGGTGGTGTTTTGACTAGGGACTAGGGTGATTTGTTGACTGGATGTGGGGAATGTGCCAAATCTGGATATGGGGAATGTGTTAACTCAGGTTATAGGTGGTGTGTTGACTTGGATGATTTGTTGACTCTGGATGTGGGGAATGTGCCAAATCTGGATGTGGGGACTAGGACTAGGGTGATGATTCAGGTTATAGGTGGTGTTTTGACTTGGATGATTTGTTGACTCTGGATGTGGGGAATGTGCCAAATCTGGATGTGGGGACTAGGACTAGGGTGATGATTCAGGTTATAGGTGGTGTTTTGACTAGGGACTAGGGTGATTTGTTGACTGGATGTGGGGAATGTGCCAAATCTGGATATGGGGAATGTGTTAACTCAGGTTATAGGTGGTGTGTTGACTAGGGACTAGGGTGATTTGTTGACTGGATGTGGGGAAGTGTTAACTCAGGTTATACGTGGTGTGTTGACTAGGGACTAGGGTGATTTGTTGACTGGATGTGGGGAATGTGTTAACTCTGGATGTGGGGAATGTGTTAACTCTGGTTGCGGGTGGCATGGTGACTCAGTAAAATAGTCATATGTTGACACTGGGTGTGCGGGTGTGTTGACTGAGTGTGTGGACTCCAGATGTTAGTTGTCTGTTGACTCTAGGTGTGGGTGGTGTCTTGGCTCATTATGGACTGTGGTTGTTAGGACTTGGATTGGTGATGTGCAGACAAAAAGGTAATGGTAGTGTTGACTCAAAATGCAGGCTGTTTGTAAAATCAGGGTGTTGAAGTGTTGACTCTATGTTGGTATGATGGGTCTCTTGGTGTGTTGACATGTGGTATGGCTGGATCGTTGACATGGGTTGTTGATGTTGAGGAAGTATGAGTTTTGTTGACAGAGGCTGTGAGTGAGGTAGCATGGGGTGAGGGTGTTGGGGTGGCATGGGTTGAGGGTGTTTGGGTGGCATGGGGTAAGGGTGTTGGGGTGGCATGGGGTGAGGGTGTTGGGGTGGCATGGGGTGAGGGTGTTGGGGTGGCATGGGGTGAGGGTGTTTGGGTGGCATGGGGTGAGGGTGTTGGGATGGCATGGGGTGAGGGTGTTTGGGTGGCATGGGGTGAGGGTGTTTGGGTGGCATGGGGTAAGGGTGTTGGGGTGGCATGGGGTGAGGGTGTTGGGGTGGCATGGGGTGAGGGTGTTGGGGTGGCATGGGGTGAGGGTGTTTGGGTGGCATGGGGTGAGGGTGTTTGGGTGGCATGGGGTGAGGGTGTTGGGATGGCATGGGGTGAGGGTGTTGAGGCAGCATGGTACCAGGGTGTTGAGATGGAATGGGGTGAAAATGATGGGGTGACATGGGGTAAGAATGTTGGGGTGCCATTGGATTTTGGTGTTGGGGTGGCATGGGGTGAGGGTGTTGGGGTGGCATGGGGTGAGGGTGTTGGGGTGGCATTGTATTTGGGGGTGGCATGGGGTAAGGGAGGGCCATATGGTGCTGCATCATATAGGTGGGTGGCCACATACCAGTATACATCATCATGCCAGGCGCTGTACATGCTGAAGAAAAAGACCTGAAAATATATACATATATTGCCATTTGTTTACTTCGTGACATCATGAATGTGATACTTTGAATATAAATTTGTTACAGAAAGCAATTTTAATTATGTGGGAATTAACCATAATATTTTAATCTCTGAAAGTAGATAACGCTTGGAATAAAAAGAAACAAGAGATCTGCTAAAAAAAAAATACCTGGAATGAGTCATAGATGGCATCATTTCCTTGGGTATGGCATTGTTAGTAGGAGCCATGCCAGATGGTGTGGACAGGAATGGTTGCTGACCCCTATGATTCCCAGCTCTGAACAGCTCAGATTCACAGGGCAAGGACTGCAGGTCTGGTAATTTAATTGGAGATGATCCAGAGATCTGGCTAGATTCCCGGGTTAATGGTTTAGTTACTTGAGAGTGGGACATTCCAGGTAGCTGGGTTGATGCCAGGATTGATGGGTCAGTCCAGGAGTGAGATGTTCCAGGTAGTTGTGTAGATCTGAATATTAATGGGTCAGGCCACTGAGAGTTGGACATTCCATGACCATGAAGCTGGGCAGAACTTGATGGATCGGTTGAAACATCCGATAACGTTGACGGCATATTCTGAGGCTGTTCACAAATTGGTTGATCTGTCGTCTGTTGTGTTTTAGAGTTCTCAGCTGTATTGGTTTGACTAAAAATAGCACCATAGGTCTGTGTCGTGAACTCTGTTGAAAGTTCCAAATGCTTACTGTCACTGTATGTACAGGTTGTATTTTCAGAGGCAGATGTAAGTTTAAAACCTTTGAATGGATGTCCAATTTTGTCTGGAGCAGCTCTGTGAGTTGCAGATTTGCATAATTTGGACTTTGGGAGGATTGGCATATTTGCATTCACATACTTTTGATTTCTGTCAGAGATTTTTGTCTCAGATACATTTTCCAAACAATCATTAAGAGGTGTGATATATCTCGAGTCTTGATGTTCCTTTGGTGCTGAAGATGTTTCCAAATTCAGGTCAATGTTGTCGGTCCAATTTAATTTAATAGAGAATTTGGCTGATTCACACTTTCTTTTGGCTCTCACTTTATCATGTTTATGATTGAGGTATTCTAACATTTTAAGTTTTGTATACTTTGATGTGAGAGATTCCTTTTTCCCTTTATTTCTCTTTCTTTTTCTTTGTCTTCTTCTGGATGCTGGCAAGGTATTAAGTACGTCCAGAGGCTGAGAATTCACTTGATCATGATCTGAAACTGTACAGGAGGTGCTTGGAACATCATTCAGCCACGTATTCAATACCATTTCTGAATCTTTTCTTCCCTTGCCTGTTTCGCCACATTGTTTTGTGCTATTAGCATTAACCTCTGTCTTGGATTTCCCGATCCCTGGTATAGTCAATAGATTTTTACTGTCACAATGGAGGTCTTGGGTGGCAGTATGTAAATGTTTGAATTTGACACAGTCCAACCTGTCTGCAATGTGAGCACTTGTCAATGAGATCTGCTCCAATGTTGTAATTTTCTGGTTTGTCAGTTTGGAACAACTGGTTTCTAATCCTTTACAGTTTGCTTCATCATTTTGTATGTTGCTCCTTACATTTGCTGAAAGCTTCATATATTTAGTACATTGCTTTTGAGCTGCCTGAATCTTAGTCATAATGTCATTTAATAGAAAAGTAGCGCTCCCTTCTTCAGCCTCTACACTGTTTTTATCGGATTTCTCACTAGAGGAAGATATTGCTCCATATGTATTTGTGGTGTGTATGCTTGGGCTATCCAGAATATCTGTTGGAGAATTTGATGTGACTTTATCGCTGCGGAGTCTGGCAGACAACTCCTCCAGGGCAACACTCATTGTTACATTCTTGTATAGATTTGTGTCACTAAATTCAGAAAAATCATCTTCAATATCATCATCATCATCATTCCTGCGATGATCAGGCACACTGAGGCTCACACTATTTTTTACATCCGATTTAGCAGAGAAAGACCTTGAAGAGAATATTTCATTTGAAACGTCTACAATGTTCTTGACTTTTTTGGTATTTTTGGTTGAAGATTTATGTATGTTGTAATTGTTCTCGTGATGTACTGGTTCAACACACCGCAATAAATCATTCCTGTATCTTTTAAAATATTTGTGGTAGTAGACAGCAACATTATCATCGCTGCCTTTTTTGCCCATAATCAACTCTTGATAAATGCAATACTTTTTATCAAATATGTCCACACGTTTAAATCCATAGGCTCTTAAAGACCTGACCAAGTTTTCCTTTTTGCCTTTTCCAAAGTAATGTTTAAATGGTGTGTCTTCCAAACTCTTGTTGAAGTCCGATAACTTGACAATGACCGCTTTCCCATCAGGATGCCAGGTCACTGCGGAGGTCACTTTGTGTTCAAGCAGGCTCCACAGTTTGATTGGGAAAATATTTAGCTTCTCCTGTTGGCGAGGTCTGGAACTTTTATTATTTGTTGCCATCTTGGAGAGTAAAATTGATAAGAATGAATGAATGAATCTGCCGTGTAAAACACGTGGCTGGTTTGTTATTGTTTACATTCATACACAATGGGTGTTGTGACGTCATCGATGTTGCGACGTGAGCCTCACGCAACGTTACTATTGTTCATGGTTGTCATTAGTAACGTATTTGATTTCGCGTCATACCCTTTTCATCTGGCACCTCGCTTTTTTCTCCAATTACATATATTATTAAAATTAGATATATCAAATGTGAATAGTTTCTTTTTGTTCGTATTTTTCTACAGTCATTGATGAATATGTATTTACATACTTTTTAAAGAAACAAAATGTTTATAATACAGCTTCCTTAAATTCCTCTTTCATTTTTCAAAGTAGGTCTACACATTTTTTTACCCAGCTTTACTACACTGTAGACGAGCGTGAAGTTCTTTTGATATTTGATATTTGACGTTTTTTTCAAAAGGTGTCAACAAGTATGTATCAGTGTACCCTATTGGAACATGGTGAAAAAAGTTATGCAAAAGGATATATATCCTGTCAAAAACGGATATATCCCTTTTCCTGTGACAAATGAGTTTTTCAGCACGAAACCTGTTGTCCTTGAAGATCTGTGACCGGATGTGTTGTAATGTCAAGGACCTGCGACATGACAATTCAGTGAGGCAGCACTTTATCTGCTACAAATAGATCTCATCACAAAATATCTGAAATAATGTTGAGTGATGTTAAACTCCAAACAAACAAACAAAAAAACAAACAAAAAAGAAGGTCGGCAACTCTTGAAATGTTTGCATTTGAAAACTCAAAAAATGTTGAAATATATGAATTTTAGCAGAGTAAATGGGCCATATCTCCTACTCATATATTTTCCCCGCCTTCTAATGTCACTAGCTATGTTCTAGACATGTCTAGCAAGTATGTTTGACCCCTCATTAGTCCCTCAAAATCTGCGAAGACATTGCGACAACTCTTAGAATGTGCCGTATTGGATATGCACATTTTGCCAAGGGAAAAGGGCCATATCTCCTACTCATATATTTTACTCGCCTTCTAATGTCACTAGATATGTTCTAGACATGTCTAGCAAGTATGTCTGACCCCTCATTAGTCCCTCAAAATCTGCGAAGACAGTGCGGCAACTCTTAGAATGTGCTGTATTGGATAAGCACATTTTGCCACGGGAAAAGGGCCATATCTCCTACTCATATATTTTACCTCGCCTTCTAATGTCACTAGATATGTTCTAGACATGTCTAGAAAGTATGTCTGACCCCTCATTAGTCCCTCAAAATCTGCAAAGACAGTGTTTATGCAAAAGGATATATATCCTGTCAAAAACGGATATATCCCTTTTCCTGGTGATATATCCGTTAGGCAAGTAAGGCAACTCTTAGAATGTGCTGTATTGGATAAGCACATTTTGCCACGGGAAAAGGGCCATATCTCCTACTCATATATTTTCCTCGCCTTCTAATGTCACTAGATATGTTCTAGACATGTCTAGAAAGTATGTCTGACCCCTCATTAGTCCCTCAAAATCTGCAAAGACAGTGTGGCAACTCTTAGAGTGTTCGCATTTGAAAACTCAAAAAATGTTGAAATAGTGAATTTTAGCAGAGTAAAAGGGCCATATCTCCTACTCATATATTTTCCTCACCTTCTAATCTCACTAGATATGTTCTAGACATGTCTAGCAAGTATGTCTGACCCCTCATTAGTCCCTCAAAATCTGCGAAGACAGTGCGGCAACTCTTAGAATGTGCTGTATTGGATAAGCACATTTTGCCACGGGAAAAGGGCCATATTTCCTACTCATATATTTTTCCTCGCCTTCTAATGTCACTAGATATGTTCTAGACATATCTAGTAAGTGTGTCTAACCCTTTATTAGTATATCCATGTTTGGGAAGGCTCTGCAACAATGCTTGTGAATCATTATCATGCTAAAAAAATGTGTTTGTGATAGCTAAAGGTACATTTTAGTGTTTTAAAGGATATATATCTTTTTACATAACATTTCTACCCAAATACCAAAAGGGTATGAAGGTGTATACAGTTATTCTCCATTAATATATTGATAATAAATGATTAAGACTGTGCGACAAGGTTGAGAAGGCCATTAATCATACTGAAAAACTCATTTGTCACAGGAAAAGGGATATATCCGTTTTTGACAGGATATATATCATTTTTTCATCATGTCCCAAAAGGGTACACTGATACATACTTGTTGACACCTTTTGAAAAAAACGTCAAATATCAAATATCAAAAGAACTTCACGCTCGTCTTTACTAGGCCTCTTCAATATAGGTGTAATATACTGAGCCCGATTCAAAGGAGAGTACACATTTTTGGAGAATATCACTTTCAATTCGTATCAAAATTATCACAAAATCTAACAAAATTTTATTTTCTCGTCCATCCGTTCAGATCCTAGTGTAGCACAGTTTAAAGGTCTTCCACCCTCAAGTTTCGATTTTTAGTCGGGGCCATTCAGGGGTTTGGCGTGGTTTCACACAATGGTTTCAAAATGTTTCGATCTTATCATAGTTGCCGACTTTCCGACTTAGAATAACCCAAAAATATTTGCTTTTACAAATAAAACTGACAAATATCTTATTATAATTGTCGTTTCAAAAATACTTTGATTAAAAAATAAGAAAAAATGGTGAAATTGGAAGTCTTTAAAACTTAAAAGTACAATATATTAGATTTTGTGATAATTTTGATGCGAATTGAAAATTATGCTCTATGGTGAGAAGTGGTTACATAACAGAATCGCCGGGAATGGTTAATTCACGGATCACAACTGATAAGGCCCACGGGGATCCACAATTTATATAGCCATCAAGGCAAGAAGGACTCCATGGAATAATGCACCTTTATAAGATATCCATCTGTTATGCCCAATGTTGATTGACCCTTTTTAAGGTGGGCGTTCTTTAAATTGTTCCCTTATTTCATGCCCAGACAATCCTACTCAAACAAGGTACACATATTCAAACAAAAATACTCAAGCGGTCAGAACAGTTCATGAAGAATCATTTGCTTTGCCATGATGTAATTATTATTTGTCACAGTAATTATAGCATGGAGAACATCTATTCAAATTCTCAGATCTAATGACAAGAAGCTGCACCCTAATTGCCCAGTTCAGGAACCGGAAATGGCAAAGTGCTTGACGAAATGCAAATTTAAAATTATCCCTGCTTTTAATTAATTTTTAAACTGAAAGATGTCTTGTACCCATAGCAGATCAAAAATATATTTTTCTATATAAATTAAGATACTTCCCCTCCAAAAAGATGATGAAATAAAAGAAAGAATAATTTTAAGATACCAAATAATGAATTACAGTTCATCTTATCCTCTTAATCTTGCCAAAAACTCCATTATAAATTCAGAGATTTACATTACCATGTTAAGAAGTTGTCTTTCTAAATTTGGTCATGTAATGTGTAGTAAGATTTGGTGAATGGTTTGATCTACAGTGCAGTCATGTTCTTTACACACAGATATAGTTTTCACAAAGGATAATTGGGCCCAACAAGGTTATTTACATAACGTGGCATCTGCTGAAGTACATCACTTTTACAGTCTGCAAACAATTTTTTTTTGCAAAATCTCCCCAACTCAGTTCTTTAACATAACCTTATTGTACTAACTCAGACACGGACGGAACGCATAAAGATTATATTATTTTCTACCCAAAAAATCGTTTGTAAATAATTGCAAGATGAGATTTATTGTTGGTGGCATTGGGGTGATACTGTGCTACTTACCTGTCATCAACTCGCAAACCACACAAGCTAAAACTATACGTAAGTAATTACAACATTTCCATTATGCAAGCTAGAACTATACGTAAGAAATTACAGCATTCCCATTATGCATGCTAGAACTATAGGTAAGTAAATTATTGCATTCCCATTATGCAAGATAAATTTATAGGTAAGTAAATTACAGCATTCCCATTACGCACGCTAGAACTATACATAAGTAATTACAGCATTCCCATCCTGCAAGCTATAGGTAAATAAACTACAACATTTCCACTACGCAAGCTATAAATATAGGTAAGTAAATTACAGCATTCCCATCATGCAAGCTAGAACTATAGGTAAGTAAATTACAGATTACCCATCACGCAAGCTAGAACTATAGGTAAATAAATTACAGCATTCACTGGCCAACACTGGGATATCGTCTTGCATTCCTATACCCGACACAAGGATAATGAGGTATATACCATCTTTACAAACTGGGGTGTATATTAGCATTCCCTGGCCCACACTGGGATGTATATTAGCATTCACTGGCCCACACTGGGATGTATACTAGCATTCCCTGGCCCACACTGGGATGTATACTAGCATTCCCTGGCCCATACTGGGATGTATATTAGCATTCCCTGGTCCACACTGGGGTGTATATTAGCATTCCCTGGTCCACACTGGGGTGTATACTAGTATTCCCTGGTCCACACTGGGGTGTATACTAGCATTCCCTGGCCCACACTGGGATGTATATTAGCATTCCCTGGTCCACATTGGTATGTATATTAGCATTCCCTGGTCCACACTGGGGTGTATATTAGCATTCCCTGGTCCACACTGGGATGTATATTAGCATTCCCTGGTCCACACTGGGGTGTATATTAGCATTCCCTGGTCCACACTGGGATGTATACTAGCATTCCCTGGCCCACACTGGGGTGTATATTAGCATTCCCTGGTCCACACTGGGATGTATACTAGCATTCCCTGGCCCACATTGGGGTGTATACTAGCATTCCCTGGTCCACACTGGGATGTATACTAGCATTCCCTGGTCCACACTGGGGTGTATATTAGCATTCCCTGGCCCACATTGGGGTGTATACTAGCATTCCCTAGCCCACGCCGGGATAAATACCTGCTGACCTTAGGTCATATACGAGCATAATTTCACCCATGTATTTATCATCATGCACTTCCCCGCAATGCCACATCCCCGCAATGCCACATCCCCGCAATGCCACATCCCCGCAATGCCACATCCCCGCAATGCCACAAGCATGATAAGTGAGTTTAATCGGATAAAAGGTAGCATGGCATGATCCACTATTGATGCAAACTAGTAGGACCAAGTAGCACTCTTACCATTAAACACTAACCCTATCAGCATTTTTACTGGTATGTCTTAGCCTAATATAATTAGCACATTTACTTATATAACCTGATCCAATTAGCACTTTTACTAGCATACCCTGGCCCTTTATGGGATTCGCAGTCCCTGTTGGGGTGTATATCAACATACACTATTCCAATATGGGATCTTACTTGCGCCGGAATGTACACTCATATTCTCTTGCTCATATATAAACTTTTGGGATTTTTATTCATTATAATATTTTATAAAAGATAAAGTACTTTAAAAAAATTAATGAACGCTTTATATTCAGCAAGGAGAGCCCTTTCGTCATCATGTGACAATAACACGTGGGTGTACGGTTTCTATGACCTGATACTTTACTGGGATGCCGAGGACCCCATCCAGACGTATCCCTCCGCCATGGACTGTCTCATTCATCTTAATGTCAAGACTGGGTATGACATAGAACTCTTCGTGCTGGAAATGAACCTCGCCCCAAGAGCACACAATGGAGAATGTGTGGATTTTATTCAGGTTTTTGACAATGCAAAAAGGACTATGCCCCTCTCGGCTAAGCTTTGTGGAACTGAGATCCCCGTGGATTTGCCCATTATGTCCAAGCATCATATCATAGGAATCTGGTTTCACAGGGAGCTCAACGCAAGCAGAAGCTTCCAGTTGGAGTATGACCGCATCAATGCGACCCCTAGCGGAGGAGGCGGGCAAGCCTCCAACCATGCCACAAAACTACCAAGTATGTACTCAGGTTTATAAGAGCAGTGGTTACAGATTAATGAACTGCCCTTACTCTTTTAACCTCACTGAATCAAAGTTTTTTTTGTTTTTTTTTGTTTTGGTCACTCAGCTGTCGGCCGCTACGTGCCATCTTTTGCCATAAATTGAATATTGCCAAAAAAATTTAGGTTCCTAATACATTAATTTATAAACTGAAATGCCCTTTTCATGCAGTATCTTGACATATTTAGCTGGACTATTTTCGTCGTACTTCATCGAATGCTAGTGAAAACGTGAGGAATATTTTTTATGTGACATAACAGTGGGCATTGAGAGGTGGGCCATAGTAAACCGGTACAAATAAATATTATAATAAATCATAACAAACATAGTGTTTGCAAAGCAATCGCAAGTATCCCATGCACATTGCTCCACCCTGTAATAACATTTGCAAGACAAATAATTGCAGCGTGTAAAAAACATTCTCAAGGTTTATCCCAGGCCCGTGTCAAAGATCTGGTATGGCGGGGGTTCTTACTCAGGGGAGGAGGGTAACGACTAGGGGAGGAGGGTTGCATTTGGGGAGTTATTACTGGAGAAGAAGGGTTGCAATTAGGGGGAGGAGGGTTGCAACTAGGGGGAGGAGGGTTGTTACTAGGGAGAGGAGGGTTGCAAATAGGGTTTACAACTAGGGGAGGAGGGTTGCAAATAGGGGGAGGAGGGTTGTTACTAGGGGAGGAGGGTTGCAACTTGGAGGAGGGGAGGGTCCCAACTTGAGAGGGGAGGGTCCCAACTAGAGAGTGGAAGAGAGATCAAAATAGGGGAGGGTGGATTACAACTAGTGCCTATATAAATCATTATATGGACTTCGTTCCAACTATTAGGGCTCCAACTTCACGAAGAGACGCTCCTCCAAAATGATGTAAAAACACTGAAAATCTGATATTACTCTTCTTTCAAATCGAACAGCGGGAGATTAATATCTGAATGACCAAATTTAGGCCAATAATAGTTTTTTTCATTCTTTAATGCAAAATTTAATTGCCCCGTTTGAAAGCTAGAAGTATTTAAAAATAATGTATGTTTTTTCCTTAAACTTATAATAATTACAATAACTCACAGATACATAATACTTTGATTTGTTACCTACACTCAATTATTAAAATCTATTCTTGAAAGGTGAAAAGAATATCTGGTAAAGCTCAAAAAGCATCGTTTGCGAGGAAATTTTGATTTTGTGTTCTTGGTAATGTTATTGACATGTGTTTATTCTTCTGTTTCAGATCTTAGAAAAGGAGGAATAGAAATGTGTCTTATAATTCTGCACTTGCTTCATTTATACTTCAACATTTAAAATAAATCAACACCTGACCTGAAAAACCTATCCTCAGTTTCACTTGTCACAGAAAGGGATCAAGGAAATCATATATTCCATAGTATTTTTGTACTAATATTGTTGCAATAAAACTTGTACATATGTTGTTTTTATATGGATATTGTTATTTCTGATGCCTTGGTTAAGGTTAGGTCATTAAAGTGTTTTTACAAATGTAATTTGATTAAATTTATCAGTTATAGTTATTTCAACTGCTATGTTTGTTTATCTTGTAACGCTTAGTGCACATTGTATTCCTCATTACACTCTTTGAATATCTACAAATCAAAAAACATAATATACATATTCTCAGATTGTAATTGTTATTTTGAAAATTGCTATACAGAATGGCTTGTCCTGCAAAACACTATTCCCCATTCGATATTTATCCAGTTACAATATCAACCCTCCTTTGTCAGTTTGAACTTCTATTTCACTTAAATTTCACACTCAATAATTAATCATTAATTTTTGACTTGATATTCATACATAAAAATACCAGTGAGAGACAACAGACTGCTCGGCTTATAGCAACAGTGGAAGAAGTAGACGTTACACAGGATTCCTTTAATATGCCTTTCATTTTCCCTAAAACCAAAGATTTAATGATTACAAGCAATGGAATGTTTCCAATAAAATGCCAAAATCCACATATTCCATATTTCTGGCCAATACCTTTCAATTGACGTACATCAAATGTTTACACCAAAGTTCGAGATGGCCATCAATTGTGGAACCCCCAAAAAGGCCATTTTCAAATATCTACTCTCAATTCCATGTTTATGACGCTTTGTGTCTTTTCGCCAAATTATATGAGGAAAAAAATCAGAATTTTCAAATTTTATTTCTCATGCCCAATATGGTACAGTATGACTTCTCACAAATTAGAAAAAACTAAAAAAACTAAAACAGAATATCACTTTCTCAAGATTTTCCATGAATTTGTTACAACAATGATAACATGTGCATGTTCTATTCACAATTATTCTTTATAATTCTGATCAAATGTGGTTTTATTAGGTTTAGATAGAGGGCATTTGATATTAAATGTTCTGCATTTTGAAAACTCTAATTTTCTTCTGTCAGAACCATACGAGAGCAACATTTTAGAGTAATTTGAAATGTTTTATTGCGTCATTGGACCTTTATTCAAAATTCTATCTTTAAACTAAAAAGGGTGATTCTAGGTAAAGTGATACATGCCTAAATGTTAAAGAATACAGTAAACTAAACCTCTAATATATAGTTAAAAATCTACAGTTAAAATAGATATTTTGCAGGTATTCTGAAAAGTATTTATCTTGCATTCTTTCATTGTTTTCCAAATATAGGGAACATAATATTTTGGCAGGAAAAATACTTTGGAAGACATTGGTTCCTATGATATAAACTTTGATAATGTTATCTTGATTTGTAGGCAACTTATCATGTCCACAAGATTTTCACAGATTGGGTCATGTGACCATTTTGAGACATTAATATGATGTATTTATGATTTCCTGTTGAAGTTATCGTAATCACAATATTTTCAGAGATCAGGTTAAATGACCTTAACATAAAGGTCAATGTCACCAACGACCATTTCAAGATTTTGATAAGGTGCATTTTTGGTTCAACTTTGGTAATGCCATCTTTATTTATTCTCAACCTATCGTGTTCACAAATTCCCTTTTCAGAGATTGGGTCATATGACCTTGAAATGTAGGTCGAGATCACAAACGATCACAAACAAGCATTATAAGATACTGAATAGATGCATTGGTGAACTGAGCATTATTGATCCTAAAGTCATCGTGTTCACAAAAAGGGACAGACGCTCACAAAAAAAGCAGGAACCGACAATACCCTTTGGCAAAATTTGCCGAGGGGTAAAACTGTATCTTTCCTACGAGCGTGAAGTTCTTTTGATATTTGATATTTGACGTTTTTTTCAAAAGGTGTCAACAAGTATGTATCAGTGCACCCTTTTGGGACATGGTGAAAAAAGTTATGTAAAAGGATATATATCCTGTCAAAAACGGATATATCCCTTTTCCTGTGACAAATGAGTTTTTCAGTATGATTAATGGCCTTCTCAACCTTGTAGCACAGTCTTAATCATTTATTATCAATAAATTAATGGAGAATAACTGTATAAACCTTCATACCCTTTTGGTATTTGGGTAGAAACGTTATGTAAAATGATATATATCCTTTAAAACACTAAAATGTACCTTTAGCTATCACAAAAACGATTTTTAGCATGATATTGATTCCCAAGCATTGTTGCACAGCTTTCACAAACATGGATATACTAATAAAGGGTTAGACACACTTGCTAGACATGTCTAGAACATACCTAGTGACATAAGAAGGCGAGGAAAAATATATGAGTAGGAGATATGGCCCTTTACCCGTGGCAAAATGTGTATATCCAATACGGCACATTCTAAGAGTTGCCGCACTGTCTTCGCAGATTTTGAGGGACTAATGAGGGGTCAAACATACTTGCTAGACATGTCTAGAACATATCTAGTGACACTAGAAGGCAATGAAAAATATATGAGTAAGAGATATGGCCCTTTTACTATGCTAAAATTCACATATTTCAACATTTTTTGACTTTTCAAATGCGAACATTCTAAGAGTTGCCGTACTGTCTTCGTAGATTTTGAGGGACTAATGAGGGGTCAGACACACTTGCTAGATATGTCTAGAACATATCTAGTGACATTAAAAGGCGAGGAAAAATATATGAGTAGGAGATATGGCCCTTTTCCCTTGGCAAAAATTTGCACATCCAATACGGCACATTCTAAGAGTTGCCGCACTGTCTTCGCAGATTTTGCAGGACTAATGAGGGGTCAAACATACTTGCTAAACATGTCTAGAACATATCCAGTGACATTAGAAGGCGAGGAAAAATATATGAGAAGGAGTTATGACCCTTTTACTCTGCTAAAATTCGTATATTTCAACATTTTTGAATTTTTAAATGCGAACATTCTAAGAGTTGCCACACTGTCTTCGCAGATTTTAAGGGACTAATGAGGCGTCAAACAAACTTGCTAGACATGTCTAGCACATAGCTAGTGACATTAGAAGGCGAGGAAAAATATATGAGTAGGAGTTATGGACCTTTTACTCTGCTAAAATTCACATATTTCAAAATTTTTTGACTTTTCAAATGCGAACATTCTAAGAGTTGCCGCACTGTCTTCGCAGATTTTGAGGGACTAATGAGGCGTCAGACATACTTGCTAGACATGTGTAGAACATATCTAGTGACATTAGAAGGCGAGGAAAAATATATGAGTAGGAGATATGGCCCTTTTACTCTGCTAAAATTCACATATTCCAACATTTTTTGACTTTTCAAATGCGAACATTCTAAGAGTTGCCGCACTGTCTTCGCAGATTTTGAGGGACTAATGAGGGGTCAGACATACTTGCTAGATATGTCTAAAACATATCTAGTGACAGAAGGCGGGGAAAAATATATGAGTAGGAGATATGGCCCTTCCCCTTGGCAAAATTTGCATATCCAATACGGCACATTCTAAGAATTGCTGCACTGTCTTCGCAGAATTTGAGGGACTAATGAGGGGTCAAACATACTTGATAGACATGTTTAGAATATATCTAGTGACATTAGAAGGTGAGGAAAAATATATGAGTAGGAGATATGGCCCTTTTACTCTGCTAAAATTCACATATTCCAACATTTTTTGACTTTTCAAATGCGAACATTCTAAGAGTTGCCGCACTGTCTTCGCAGATTTTGAGGGACTAATGAGGGGTCAGACACACTTGCTAGATATGTCTAGAACATATCTAGTGACATTAGAAGGCGAGGAAAAATATATGAGTAGGAGATATGGCCCTTTTCCCCTGGCAAAATGTGCATATCCAATACGGCACATTCTAAGAGTTGCTGTACTGTCTTCGCAGATTTTGAGGGACTAATGAGGGGTCAGAGACATACTTGCTAGACATGTCTACACCATATCTAGTGACATTAGAAGGAGAGGAAAAATATATGAGTAGGAAATATGGCCCTTTTACTCTGCTAAAATTCACATATTTCAACATTTTTGAATTTTCAAATGCGACCATTCTAAGAGTTGCCGCACTGTCTTCGCAGATTTTAAGGGACTAATGAGGGATCAAACATACTTGCTAGACATGTATAGAACATATCTAGTGACATTAGAAGGCGAGGAAAAATATATGAGTAGGAGATATGGCCCTTTTCCCTTGGCAAAATGTGCATATCCAATACGGCACATTCTAAGAGTTGCCGCACTGTCTTCGCAGATTTTGAGGGACAAATGAGGGGTCAGACATACTTGCTAGACATGTCTAGAACATAGCTAGTGACATTAGAAAGCAAGGAAAAATATATGAGTAGGAGTTATGGCCCTTTTACTCTGCTAAAATTCACATATTTCAACATTTTTGAATTTTCAAATGCGAACATTCTAAGAGTTGCCACACTGTCTTCGCAGATTTTGAGGGACTAATGAGGGGTTAGACATACCTGCTAGACATGTCTAGAACATAGCTAGATACATTAGAAGTCATGGAAAAATATATGAGTAGGAGTTATGGCCCTTTTAATCTGCTAAAATTCACATATTTCAACATTTTTTGAATTTTCAAATGCAAATATTTCAAGAGTTGCCACATTTTTCTTAATTTTAGGTCAGATGTAATTCCCAACAGTTCCCGACCTTCTTTTTTGTTTGTTTGTTTGGAGTTTAACATCACTCAACATTATTTCAGACATTTCGTGATGTGATGTACTTGTAGCAGATGTAGTGCTGCCTCACTGAATTGTCATATCGCAGGTCCTTGACATTACTACACATCCGGTCACAGATCTTCAAGGACAACAGGTTAACCCTCATATGGGAAATTGTATCATGAGTTCAATCTTGGCACAGTTGGGGATCAAACCCACAATCTTTTGATCACGACAGAGGAACTCTAACCAATTGTGCCATGGCCTTAATGCTTTGTTTGTTTGTTTGGGGTTTTAAGTCATTTTATGATGAGACCTACTTATAGAAGATATAGTGCAGTCTCATATATTATAGTGCAGCCTGAATCGTCATGTAGCAGGTCCTTGACATGACGTAACACCTATACACCGGACAATGAGTTAACCCTTTTGCAAGGACCTCAACTCATATGAGAAATTGTATCATGATTTCAATCAAACCATCCTTTGGATCACCACAGAAGAATTGGTGCTATGCTGACACTCCTACCTAACTGCACCATGGGCCTTGTATTGATAAAATAATAATAATAAAAATATCTGGATGAAATGGAGATGAATAATTAAAAAGCGTTCATTTTGATTTTTAGAAACTGATACTTCTTTTACGGTACAAAACGGCTTTTCATATAGCTTGACCAAGTATGGCAAGAAATTACTTTTCACTCTAAATAGTTATTGTGTGAGAAAAAATGCCAGAAGTTAGTTTCAGATTTATAATGTTTTTGTCCATATTGTGTAATTGTAGAGGCTGTCTCTCTGCATTAAAATTCCAATCCAATATAAAGGTTTGGAACTTTGCCTTGGTGGATCACTTGAAGATAGTTTGGCAGTTGCGGGAGATGAGCTGTCTTTTGATTTAAGAAGTTTTCTTTCTTTGAATGTAGTTGTGATAATTTTGACGGTTGGGCGTTTTTGTGTTCAAAAGTAATCTCACCATTTCAGCTGCAATTCACAAGCTGGTCTTGACATGTGTTTTAATAATTCCATTTTGAAACTCAGATGAAATCATCACTATGAATCATCACACAGTTATATACTTTACTACATTGTATGGTGTATACAAATATTGTTGCTGAGTAACAAAGATTGACCAATCTAAGCTGTTACATCATGAATAATCATAACCCTAAGGAAAACATGTATGCTAGTGATTAATGCATTCAAATTTGCATCCAATCTATCAACTTTAATAGGAGTCCTTGATGCCATCATGAAGGCCAATGATGGGTTAAATGGAAACATTATGGTCTCACCCCAGTAATTATGTATACCTACGAGTAGAAGCAGAGAAGTAGTACATTGTAAAAAATTCATTTCTGTCTTTGTGTGATCGTTTTTCAGTGTTAAATTGATGAAAATTCTTTAGGTTTGGCTTAGTTGGACAGTTTATGACGAGGGTTTTCTAAAATTATGTAAAAAAAATGAAGTTTGAAAGAAACTTTGCTTTTATGGAGAAAAATAGTGCTGTGTAATGATTTGTCAGCAGGTGTTTTGGTGAGAAACAAGAAAACGTTTTTTTTTAAAAATGTCCTATTAATGCATTTAACTTGAGATTTTCGTGCTTGACATGCCTTTTTTATGGTTTTATATGAAAATTTGCGAATTTTACAATATTGTAGAGCCTTAGATTTAGCTCTTGACATTTTTATTAAAGAAGTTATGATAATTTGAAATCGGCAAGTCTAATCCTCCCTGCAATAGGGGGCCTCAATTACTGGGGTGAGACCACTATACGAAGAAATGTACATGTTCAAGGATTTGCCTCAAAATTCATACACAAAAAGACATTATTTAATTCAACTTTCACCTACTATATGGCAAATCTTCCAGCTCCAAACCTAAGTCCAAATAGGAATTCATTAATTAAATTTATTAGTTTCATGATCTAAATAAGCAGATAAGGTAGGAGATATTCAGATTTGCAAACCCCCAACAGGACTTATAAAAAATTTAAATTGTCCACCGGCTATGTGCAAATTTTAAACAAAAATATCATTGCATAATAAAGTAAAAAAAAAGTGAATATGTTTGAAAAAATGTTATACTTTGATGTGGAAACGTCTAGACATCATCAAGATTTGTCTAGCAAGTATGTCTGACCCCTCATTAGTCCCTCAAAATCTGCGAAAACAGTGCGGCAACTCTTAGAATGTTCGCATTTGAAAAGTCAAAAAATGTTGAAATATGTGAATTTTAGCAGAGTAAAAGGGCCATATCTCCTACTCATATATTTTTCCTCGCCTTCTAATGTCACTAGATATGTTCTAGACATGTCTAGCAAGTATGTCTGACCCCTCATTAGCCCCTCAAAATCTGCGAAGACAGTGCGGCAACTCTTAGAATGTGCCGTATTGGATATGCACATTTTGCCAAGGGAAAAGGGCCATATCTCCTACTCATATATTTTTCCTCGCCTTCTAATGTCACTAGATATGTTCTAGACATGTCTAGCAAGTATGTCTGACCCTCTTAGAATGTTCGCATTTGAAAAGTAAAAAAATGTTGAAATATGTGAATTTTAGCAGAGTAAAAGGGCCATATCTCCTACTTATATATTTTTCCTCGCCTTCTAATGTCACTAGATATGTTCTATACATGTCTAGCAAGTATGTCTGACCTCTCATTAGTCCCTCAAAATCTGCGAAGACAGTGCGGCAACTCTGAGAATGTTCGCATTTGAAAAGTAAATTTTTTTTTAAATATGTGAATTTTAGCAGAGTAAAAGGGCCATATCTCCTACTCATATATTTTTCCTCGCCTTCTAATGTCACTAGATATGTTCTAGACATGTCTAGCAAGTATGTCTGACCCCTCATTAGTCCCTCAAAATCTGCGAAGACAGTGCGGCAACTCTTAGAATGTTCGCATTTGAAAAGTCAAAAAATGTTGAAATATGTGAATTTTAGCAGAGTAAAAGGGCCATATCTCCTACTCATATATTTTTCCTCGCCTTCTAATGTCACTAGATATGTTCTAGACATGTCTAGCAAGTATGTCTGACCCCTCATTAGTCCCTCAAAATCTGCGAAGACAGTGCGACAACTCTTAGAATGTGCCGTATTGGATATGCACATTTTGCCAAGGGAAAAGGGCCATATCTCCTACTCATATATTTTTCCTCGCCTTCTAATGTCACTAGATATGTTCTAGACATGTCTAGCAAGTATGTCTGACCCCTCATTAGTCCCTCAAAATCTGCGATTACAGTGCAGCAACTCTTAGAATGTGCCGTATTGGATATGCACATTTTGCCAAGGGAAAAGGGCCATATCTCCTACTCATAT
This sequence comes from Amphiduros pacificus, assembly GCA_949316495.1. Lineage (NCBI taxonomy): Eukaryota > Metazoa > Annelida > Polychaeta > Phyllodocida > Hesionidae > Amphiduros > Amphiduros pacificus. The sequence goes on along the minus strand of OX439000.1, from coordinate 38,839,116 downwards.
ATTTTTCCTCGCCTTCTAATGTCACTAGATATGTTCTAGACATATCTAGCAAGTGTGTCTGCCCCCTCATTAGTCCCTCAAAATCTGCGAAGACAGTGCGGCAACTCTTAGAATGTTCGCATTTGAAAAGTCAAAAAATGTTGAAATATGTGAATTTTAGCAGAGTAAAAGGGCAATATCTCCTACTCATATATTTTTCCTCGCCTTCTAATGTCCCTAGATATGTTCTAAACATGTCTAGCAAGTATGTCTGACCCCTCATTAGTCCCTCAAAATCTGCGAAGACAGTGCGGCAACTCTTAGAATGTGCCTTATTGGATATACACATTTTGCCAAGGGAAAAGGGCCATATCTCCTACTCATATATTTTTCCTCGCCTTTTAATGTCACTAGATATGTTCTAGACATGTCTAGCAAGTATGTCTGACCCCTCATTAGTCCCTCAAAATCTGCGATGACAGTGCGGCAACTCTTAGAATGTGCTGTATTGGATATGCACATTTTGCCAAGGGAAAAGGGCCATATCTCCTACTCATATATTTTTCCTCGCCTTCTAATGTCCCTAGATATGTTCTAGACATGTCTAGCAAGTATGTCTGAACCCTCATTAGTCCCTCAAAATCTGCGAAGACAGTGCAGCAACTCTTAAAATGTTCGCATTTTTATAAAATAAAAAAATGTTGAAATATGTGAATTTTAGCAGAGTAAAAGGGCCATATCTCCTACTCATATATTTTTCCTCGCCTTCTAATGTCCCTAGATATGTTCTAAACATGTCTAGCAAGTATGTCTGACCCCTCATTAGTCCCTCAAAATCTGCGAAGACATTGCGACAACTCTTAGAATGTGCCGTGTTGGATATGCACATTTTGCCAAGGGAAAAGGGCCATATCTCCTACTCATATATTTTTCCTTGCCTTCTAATGTCACTAGATATGTTCTAGACATGTCTAGCAAGTGTGTCTAACCCTTTATTAGTATATCCATGTTTGGGAATGCTGTGAAACAATGCTTGGGAATCATTATCATGCTAAAAAATGTGTTTGTGATAGCTAAAGGTACATTTTAGTGTTTTAAAGGATATATATCCTTTTACATAACGTTTTTACCCGAATACCAAAAGGGTATGAAGGTGTATACAGTTATTCTCCATTAATATATTGATAATAAATGATTAAGGCTGTGCTACAAGGTTGAGAAGGCCATTTATCATACTGAAAAACTCATTTGTCACAGGAAAAGGGATATATCCATTTTTGACAGGATATATATCCTTTTACATAACTTTTTTCACCATGTCCCAAAAGGGTGCACTGATACATACTTGTTGACACCTTTTGAAAAAAACGTCAAATATCAAATATCAAATATCAAAAGAACTTCACGCTCGTATCTTCACATCTTTTAGAAAACAAACTTCAGCATTATTATTGTAGTATTGGTGGTATTGATGGTATTACAATTTTGTTCTTTGTTCTTGTGACAATGCATGCATGTGTCCATATTTGACACCAGGTGAATATGGAGGCGCTGCACGTATTTCTCCATTAGTTCAGATGACTCTCTTATGAACACGTTAGACCATGAACATGGCTACCAATGCTGAAGATGCTGTCACGATCCAAATACCTGCAACAATAATTGATATCGTTAGAATAAACATTGAAATGGCTGGAAAATGCTTTATGAATTCCTTTCCCAGATCAGACTTGAGCAGATAATAATTTCGGCCAATCAAAATGACATTTAAAAAAAAACAACACCTCAATTTAATGTTCTCACGGGTAAATCCGGGAAACGGGAAAGTGTTTTCATGAGGGACGCCTTTCAGAAAGGATAGCGTGTAAGTAGCATGTAATTTTTTGAATAGCGGACTAAGATTATCCTTTATTTCATGACAAAATCTTCCTGTTTGTTAAGAAAGAATCTTAACAATTGTGAAAAGATTTGTCAAATATCTGAAACCTGTTTGAATGGGTCAGTTCTTTTTTTGTTTTTTTTCCACCCCATGTGAACTGTCATTAGTGGATGTAAAAATCTGGAAAAGAGAACTATCTGCGTCATGTTGTGATCAGTATGGTTATGGGGAATGTCTAGTATTTTCCCCGTGGGCTGTTGTTCGGTCCTATCTGCGGCTAAAATGGTTTGTTCAAATTATAGGTAGGTATAGGTCAGCACATTTTGACTTCATTGCAGACAATGCCTTTCACAATGTCATACAACCACGACATCGTTTTACCTTTTATTACCTCTATGCTGACGCCTTACCAGTCTGAGAAAGGATAATCGAGAACATAGATCGCACTTTTTAAATGAAGATATCGGTTAGGAATGAAGGGATGGTAGGTTCTAAGAGGTGATAGCTCACTCGGTCATCACACAGGGGCCTTTGTCCTTAGTTGTGATTTTGGATACATTGGAATTGGGGACATTGGAATACTGTATTATGAAATATATATAATATTATACAAAGGAGTCAATATTAGCAGGGGAGTAACACGTATGTTATACCACAATAAAGAGTTAGATTATATCAGAAGAAAAGAGATATAGTGAGAGGAATCACAATGAAGAAGAAAAGAGAATGAGAGGAATCATACCACAATAAAGAGTTAGAGTATATCAGCAGGAAAGAGATATAGTGAGAGGAATCACAATGAAGAGTTAGATTATATCAGCAGGAAATAGATATAGTGAGAGGAATCACAATGAAGAGTCAGATTATATCAGCAGGAAAGAGATATAGTGAGAGGAATCACAATGTAGAGTCAGATTATATCAGCAGAAAAGAGATATAATGAGAGGAATCACAATGAAGAGTCAGATTATATCAGCAGAAAAGATATATGATGAGAGAAGTCATACCACAATGAAGATTATATCAGCAGAAAAGAGATAAGATGAGTGGGGGCAAAGTAGAAAGAAGTGTTGTTATATATGTCATACGGATATAAAATGAGTCCTACCATAACGAAATGTTGGGGATTTATTAGAGGGTGTGACGTCATCCATTGCTTTGCCTCCTCCTCCAGATGCTATGTCACGTAGAAACTTGATTTTTCCAGCCACAAGTTTATCATAGTGAGCAACAAAGCCGCTGTATTCCTTGCTGCCATCTGTGTGGAAGACCACAGTCATCTGATTTGAGAAGCACAGGAAGGGAGGGTGTAACTGTGAGCCGCAGAGCTTTCCAGACAACTCCATACCTTTGGTGCTTGATGGACCTTCAAATAACTGAATGTAATCGTTGCAATTGCCAAACTCATCTGGAGGTTCCAGGTCCATCTTTTCCAGAGTAAAGTTAAGCCCTGCTCCCTCGCCGTGCACCACCAAATGGTCCTCACAGTGGTAGTTGGGTGGGTATACATTCCGGATATCATCGGAGACGTTGACTAGGGGTGATTTAAGCCTAACCTCAGACAATCCATCCAGCAGGTGGTATCCTTCACATGGTTCCGCCAACACAACTATAGCTGCAATACATGCCCAATTAGTAGGGTCTCTCAGTATATTGTGGTACGGATAGGAATGTTTTTAGCATATTTTTTATACTCTACTGTTTATTTGAGAACTATGGATTCAAAGGTCGTGGATTCGATTCCCGTGAATTCATGTTACAATTTCTTATATGAGCTGAGGCCCGCGCCTAAATCGTTAACCGTTGTCCTTGTAATGTCTCAGTCACATTTGCACCGGGGAGTTTATCAGCAACAATCTGAGAGCTGTGGTCACATTATTAAAGGGCACCGCACGGCACGTGAAAGACTGAATGGCACAGACGTCTGTAGGATATCCTAAAGACGTCTAGATCATTGACAGACGTCTGTAGGATATCCTAAAGACGTCTACGTGATATCGTAGGGAGCCCGTTGGATCATCTGACGATGGCCTGTGAACACATGAAATTTAAAAAAATCCTGTTTTCACCGCACGATGCCACCGGCAGCCCTAAGATAATCTGCCGTTGTGCTTACGGGACACTGCCGGGACCCTGCCGTGTACTTTAAGATGATATTTGCTGATAAGACATCGGGGAAACGCCGGCAACTTTTATGTTGCAGCTAAAAGTTCCCGATGACCCGTCCGACGTCTTAAGGATGCCCAATTGTGGCCGATGATCTCCCGGTGTCCGCACGGCAATCTGAACTGCCGGTCGATTTTGTAAAAAAAATACCCATCGGCCGGGCATCTTAAATGAAATCGGCGCAAATGTGACTGAGGCATTAACCTGTGACTGGGTGGTTTGTCATGCCAAGGAACTGCGACATGACAATTCAGTGAAAAAGCACTGCTGTGCAAGACTTCTTGACTTTAAATTTCATCAAAATCATCAAAACCGTCAAGAAATAGTGTATAGTTAAGTGTATCATTGTGTCTGGACTATGATGGTGTAAATTCATTTGAAATCTTTAACCTTTTAAGGGTAATTTCTGTGCCCCTTCTCCCAAGACTGGATTACTCGTTATATCTAAAACTGTGACACTTTTCTATGTTAAAAGTGGGTAAAATTATTGTTAAGATTCATTTAGATATAAAAAGATTTATAAAAAACATTTTAAATTCTAGCCATTGTTCACCGTACGACACCGCTTTGAGTTCATTAGGATAAACTGCCATTTAGTGTTTAAAAATATTTTGTTATGTTATAAACAAATATACTTACGTACATGTCGCAGAATTATTTCAGAAGATATTTGAGACAGCTGTAGAGCTGCTAACAGCGATATTAATATGCTTTTTTCCATTGAACATGTTAATTCAAAAGATTTAATTCAAAAGATTTTTCAAACAATTACTTGACTCAAAGATTGACTGTAGACTGATATCAAGTCTCTACTTATTCTAAGTGGAGTTCTACTTATTACACAACATAGGTGATATGATATAGGCGTATTTATTTGATGAGACCAGAAATATGAGGTTATACCCCAGCTCAGATACGATATGAATAGTAAATAGAGAACTAGGTTTGTAAAGTCTTGTTCAGGGGCATAAACAGGGAGAGTTATTTACACATACACCTGGAGTACGTACTTCACACATACCTCAAAGGAAAATTCAGAATATTTTTATCTTTCAATAAGTTGACAAACACAGCGGTGAAATACATGACCCTAAAATGACCTATTGAACACAGTTAAATATATTGATACTCAAAAACATCTTTTTGATTTCCCACCTGTCAAAATTATTGAGACTCCTCTCAGATGTTTCATAAACAAATAGGTCCACTCACGCATAAACGTTATAACAAGACTTTATTGTTTGCATCTTTCACTTTTTGCTCTCTATATACTCAGACGGTATTCAAAGACACGTCTAGTTTAACCCCATCACCACTTTACTAGTTGGAGGTGTGTGGGAAGCGATCATGTCCTCATGGTCTCATACAATAGCAAAAAATATAAGATGGAGATAGACATTGACAAAAAGTACTTCACAATTCTAATAATTAATAAAGTATGTTAATTATTATATTTTTTTATATAGCATAACAACATATTCTATCTGCATCCAAAACCAGTCACAGATTTGCGAGGACGATGGGTTAACCTTTCAGGTATAGGACTCAGCTCATATGAGAAATTGCATCACGAGTTCCAATTTCGGCACGTTCACGAATCAAACCCAAAACTTTTGGATCATCACAGAGGAACTGGTGTTGATAAGTTTACGCTCTTACCTCGGAGTAATAATTACTCCAAGCTCTTACCAACTACGCCAAGGCCATTTGCCCTCGATTGGAATTGATACTTTTTAAAGAAAGAAAATCAAATATTGCTGGTTTTATTGCATTGACACGAATGGACACCACTGGATTTTGAGATTAATTTATTCAAATAACAATCATGCTATACAAAGACGTAATACCATATTAAAGAATACAACAATAAAACCTAATAATTACCTCCTACATAATTGAAATTAAATTATCAATTTTCATGCTGCCTGTATCAAACATGCTGTTCTCAAATTAATATATACCATTATACGAACACTGTCCGTCAAAAGGCCACATAATAAACACATTCAAGTAAGTGTTAGATGGTAATAAACTCAGTACATCTGAGTTGGTCTTCTATTGTTTCCCAGTTTTGGTACTTTTGATTATAAATATAAAGACAACTGTATTACCCTTACCTTAGAAAGATGAGGCAAGGACAAGTCTTGTTTCTCATTGCTGTCCTATCTAATATTTCGGTAACAAAAAAGTCTCAGTTGCCACATTAATAAGAAAAAAAATATGCAAGGCGCATCGTGACTGTTGATAATGGACGATTATTAAAACAAATTTATCATTGGATGAAGTCCAGTTGAATTTGTTGAACTGGAGAACAAAAGAAAACGACTAAAGAAATAATGATCCATGATTTATATTTGTGTCGAAGCGCATCTTCCCCCAATTCTGCCCATTTAAATAAAAAGAAAATAAGTCACTTCTTTCCTGGCCATACAAATATTCACAAAGTGAGTGTTATTTTTCTGTCCAATATCTATGTGCATATTACACAGAAACACACTGGACAATACAGATACCACAATGGAAGAGGATCAACTGATCAAATATGGGTTTTTGTAAAATACTAAAAACTTTTAATTTTAGACCACTTGATAATATGCTTAAAACGTTAAAAATATAGTTTATCTGCAGTGGTTCTTCTATTATACCTATCATGCATATCACAATAATCAAGCTGTGAATATGTTTCATGCATCCACACATTCAACAGAAAATTTTAACTTAATGTATTTTAGTGGAATGTGGCTGCTCATGCAGTTTTAGAGTATAAAGGAGATATTTAGGTGTATATATGATATACTGTGAATGAGACCTTTTATGAGTTTAGTAACATTATACCAATGATTTTTCTTTCAGCTGAAGCATGATTATCCTTTATTATTTAAATTAGGTTTGTTATCTTATATATCTGAGCAAGATTATCTTTTATTATTTAAATTAGGTTTGTTATCTTATATACCTAAAAGAATTTTACTTGATTTGTACAATGTAGATATGTTCTCTTGATTTGTCCCCCTCCTAAGTTCATTCACTGTTTTATTAATCACATTTAGCTCTGTTTCATTATAATTAATCAGTCTTTCCAAAAGTTGATTATGGCAAAATTAGATCATTACCCTTATTAATATATATTTGTGTTTTTCAGAAGGTTTTATACAAGTCTAAATGAATTGGAAGTCCTACACCAGCAATAATCTGATAAGATCAAAAGTCATTAGCTACAGATAAATATCACTTTAGATATTATCTAAAGGCACTTTTTATATGACGCATCATGGAAATGTAAAAGTCTTTCAAATATAAATTTGACTTTCTCAAAACTATCCCAATCAACAGCAAAAAATTGTTGTTTGAGGAAATATATTTTGTGCCTATGAGCTATAATGGTAAATGTTTTCAAATATTAACGTATTTAAGATATCACAGACATGAACATGCTTCCCTGATCATCCCTACATATGAGTTTCTGTGACCACAGGATTATCATAAGATGTTAGATCGGGACTTTTGCCATTGCTGTCAGTAGTTCTCTGGTTATGCTCACTGTAAACTAGTTTTTCTACTTCGGGCGGTTTATATAAACACAAAGCTATTGCAAATACAGCCCCTGAGAAGACCTTGATGACCACGGACAGAGTTAGCAAGTTGACACTGAATCGCTTCGTATCGTAGATCCAGCAGGACCCCTGTTGGGAACACCTCTCCTGCCATAATACACATGCGTCGTCAAATACGAAACCAAATAAAAGGGGACCCAGAAACGTTCCTACAAACCAAAAAAAAAGTTGAATGGTAAAATGAATAAAGCTGTATTGCTCCTGTCTTAATTTCATATAATATATATATATATATATATATATATATATATATATATATATATATATATATATATATATATATATATATATATATATATATATATATATATATATATATATATATATATATATATATATATATATATATATATATATATATATATATTTGCTTTTCAATTTGGCAATATGCATATATATATATATATATATATATATATATATATATATATATATACATATACATATATATATATATATATATATATATATATATATATATATATATATATATATATATATATATATATATATATATATATATATATAATATATATATATATATATATATATATATATATATATATATATATATATATTTGCTTTCAATTTGGCAATATGGCCTATTAAATAAAGGACAACCAATATATGCGCTAATAACAGAGTTATCTGGAGTATATGTTATTCAAATACGTACCTAGTAATCTGGAAACCACCGACTGTATTCCCATGCCAAAGGCTCGCTGTTTGTGAGGTATAATCCTGCAATAATACAGCCAACGATATCATTCATTTGCCACGTTCATACGTCTACATATTCATATTTGTCATTGTTTTTTTTCCTATTATCTGAACATTTAAATTTCATGAAGCAACCAACATGAATGAACAGATGTAAATGAAGGTATCGATAAAAGTGGCCACGTACCTGAGAGTAATATTGGCAGCTGGGACATAGTTACCAATAGTGAAGAATATAACGAGGAAGAAAAATGGCAGGAAGAGAGAGAGCTGGTTACAAGCAACATCACAGACTCCAGATTTTGCCATCACACCTGATGTCATGTTCATTAAACTGCTGTCTATACATGAGCAGTTTCCGTACACCTGTTAAAACAAAACCATGACTAGGAAGGGAGCAACTAAGTCATGTGAGCTTTGTCAAGTTGTTAAGCCCCAACATGGCTTCTTCAGGACTTCCTGAATTGCCCTTCATCTCAACCCTTATCAAAATATCACTGGCTAATTCCACAGAGTCTGCTAATATAAAGCTTAGGGCTCACTAAAAAAATATAACCCGATATCTCATTTAACCTACAAGTCATACTGACGGAAATGGCCGATAATGTCTTGATGATAAAGCACAACCTGCCTTATGAAATAAGGCCTAGTGTCACAGTGTGTTTTTTGCAAGAAAATCTGAAGATGCATTAATTTCAGAGATATTTTGAAAAATAGAATTCTGAACATACATTGTCTGGTTTAAGCGCTGTTTAAATGTTAATGTCTGGTTTAAGCGCTGTATAAATGGTATTGTCTGGTTTAAGCGCTGTATAAATGTTACTATATTTTTTGTTATTTTACTTTACCCTTGGAGTAATTATTACTCCAAGCTTTACCTTTTCTCCATCTACCCGGAAGCTATCGGTGCAGCCAGCATGGCAAGGAGAAAAATACTGTACATCATCGATGCCACAAATAGGCTCGTAGCTGAACGTTGAGCAATCACAGGCTGCATTGCAGGGTGCTGATAAATTGGCCACTATAATATCTTCTTTTCTAGAAATATTGCAAAACACACTTATTTAATTATATGATCCTAGTAGAATAGCATATGTACTTGTCAATCTGAAGCATAATCCCCTATTAAATACCACTGTAGATTCCAAATAAAAAAGTGTGTACTTCTATAGATATATTCATTTTGTCAACAACAACAAAAAACAAAACAAAAAAAACAATGTAAAGCAATGTAAGAGGTTTTAAAGTTGTTTTTCATAATGTTAGTCAAATTCCCAAGGTAAGTATCAGAATACAGTATGGAGCATTGAGTAGATGGTATGGCAGGGTACTGATGATTAATGGAGCATTGAGTAGATTGTATCGCAGGTTACTGATGATTAATGGAGCATTGAGTAGATGGTATGGCAGGGTATTGACGATTAATGGAGCATTGAGTAGATGATATGGAGCAATAAGTAGATGGTGTGGCAGGGTACTGATGATTAATGGAGCATTGAGTAGATTATATGGCAGGGTATTGATGATTAATGGAGCATTGAGTAGAAGATATGTCTGAGTGCTGATGACTAATCGAGCATTGAGTAGATGGTATGACAGGGTACCGATGATTAATGGAGCATTGAGAAGATGATATGTCCGGGTGCTGGTGATTAATGGAGCATTTAGTAGATGGTATGGCAGGGTACTGGTGATTAATTGAGTAGATGATATATCCGGGTGCTGGTGATTAATGGAGCATTGTGTAGATGGTATGGCAGGGTGCTGATGATTAATGGAGCATTGAGTAGATGGTATGGCAGGGTACTGATGATTAATGGAGCATTGAGTAGATGATATGGCAGGGTGCTGATGGTTGAGTAGATGGTATGTCAGGGTACTCACGATTGGCCGGTGTAGGGGACGGTGAGTCCGGCTACGGGGGCAGACTGGCAGCGCACGAGGGCCACGAGACTGAGGACAGCCACCATGAAGCAGGTGATGCTGGCCAGCCTCAGCATCCCCTTCACCTTCAGATCAAGACACTTAATGAAGATGCCCGCTGCCAGGTTACCTCCAGCTGCACCCGGCACGGTCACAAAGCCTAAACAATAATCAAATGGGTTGGATTCGGCTTATGATGTGATCATAAGACTCTCTCCTCTTCTGATATATAAAAAACGTCAATCAGAAGGTCCACGCCCCTCATCCTGAGTGTTTCTATTATAGGTGTTTGGAGAGTCTTATGATCACTTGGGTCCAGGGTAAACAAGTGCAACTATTTTATTGAGCATTAGCATTATGATGTCAGTGTTTTTTTCCTGCAACTCAACTATCAACTAATATGTTTCTACAAGATAACTACGTTGTCAAACACACAAGGGGGTGGTTACTCGGTACAATCCCTTCTTAACAAAAATATCGTGTGTTATATTATCATTTGTAATTATTTTTACTCATTTAAGAACATGTTGAAGAATTATTTGTTCCGAAAACATGTGCTTAAAGAAGCGCTTTGAACAGACTCCGGTCTGGTATATGCGCTATATAAATTTTATTATTATTATTTTTACTACATGATGCATTTGAATAGCAGAATAACTACAAATTGAAAATAACGGTTTCATCAATTCAGTGTTAATAGGAAATGAATAAGTTACTCTTTAATTATGAATCCCATTTACAATGGCCTATATCTCACCCGCTAACAAAGCAGCCCAGCTCACACCCTGGTGGAACTGGTTCTGGACTATTTTTGCAAAAAACGTGGCAAAACCAGCAATGATGATTCCTTCACTTGTGGTTCCAAGGGTAACGAAAACAAGAACCGGATTAGTGACTAGAAGCTTGACGGCCAAGGGTATATCCCTCCACGTGGTCATAAACCCCTCCGCAGCGCACTTCTCCTCGGAGCCGTCTTGGTGAGCTTCGGACACCAGCTGTGCCCGGGCTCGGCGTCCAGCTGCAAATATTCAACGTGCGTGCTGATAAAACAAAGATTGCTCTATAATTTTCATACAAATTGTAAGGGGTCAGTTTTTGCAATTAACAAACGTTTTTGTTTGTTTTTTTGTTTTTTTAATGGACAAATTATAGATGTCGTCACATATTGCAACAAAATCTGTTCAGTGCAAAGGTTTAAACATTTTACAGTGTATGCTGTATAGACAAACTTTTTGCCTGTGCCACTTTTATAGATTTAGGTTAATTTTGGCAATTCCCATTATATTCAATGTAAATATTTTAGGGTTAATGTACAAAATTTAACTGGCCTGGGCAATTTTTTTTTACAGCCTAACAACCAGGATTGATGCACCACAAGACTATATAGTTGTTCTAGTTGTGAGAAAATGATATGCTGTAAACTATTAATCTGTACCGGGAGTTTCCTTAGGGAAGGGAAACATGCCGATGAAGACGATAATGAAGAGAGATCCTGAGCAGAGAAAGCCAACCCACCAGGCTCCTACCCACCGGGCATCCTCGCTGTCTATGCTCACACTGCAACCAAACACACCAACATCTTAATACTCATACTTCATGCACAAAGCTCTGCTTCATGTTAGCATATGAATTGTCCTGTAAATGTAAAGGTTCTTACCTGTCTACAGTATCAAAGTCTACAAAATAGTCCAGTAGAGTTCCTCCACCAAGGTACCCCACTGCGGGTCCTAAGGTGGAGAAGGCCAGCATAATACCTGGCAATGATAAAAGATATAATATTAAACATGTATATAACAAAGCATATACATTCTTGTAAATATATTGTGGACAAGTACAATGTAAAGATGTTGATACCTTGGTAGAGTGGAAAGTTCTTAGTTTTGACGTTACTGTCAAGGTACACAAAGCCTATCGTATATAAGGTGGTGCCACCTATGCCCTTAAGGAACATGCCCAACATGAGCACATACAGATAATTAGGCAGGTTACTCGACTCCTCAGTACAATCAGTCATATTACCTGAAAAATAGTAAAAACATGTGCCAGATCATATCGAAGATGGACGATAATCGCTATATTTAAGTGTACTTTGGCCATCTTGGTGTTCTTGGATCTAATTAAGAGCTGAGCAAGGTGATATCAGATTACCCTATTAATGTACCACGTGACATGATCTTAATCCATACAAATTTACGATATGTGTAAAATATTAACTCTTTTAGTCAGCCTGAAAATAAAACGTATTACTTTAAACAAATCATTATAATTTCACAAACTTCAACACTCTTAATAATAGAAAAGTTCAGTATCACACAGACAGATAGCTAAAACATCCGTGGTGTGTCTGCTTATATTACCCGAGAACAAAAATACTTCTTATATTATATCAGATATCATGCAGTACAGACGTTGAATATTCAGCTGGTATCTACTGTCACTTGTTTTGTTCCTATCCCCTGAACACCGACCATGCATATCGTGTAAGTATCACAAACGTTCATATTAATTGGTTTATTATACTGTATTAATTACAACACATTAATAACAAACGTAAACAAATACATCCACGTTGATGACTACTCATAACGACCGTGACATTGGTGTGCAGGACCACATAATGGGTATGACCTTGACATGGATGACTACTCATAATGGGTGTGACCTTGACATGGATGACTACTCATAACGACCGTGACATGACCACATAATGGGTATGACCTTGACATGGATGACTACTCATAACGACCGTGACATGACCACATAATGGGTATGACCTGGACATGGATGACCACTCATAGCAGGTATGACATTTACGTTCATTGACAACAGAAATTCTAAATATCGTAGCCTTTAGGTCATATCTTGACAATATCTTCATATATATTTTTTTCTAATGCTACAAAAACTTTAATTAAGTGATATGATTTTTTTTAATTCCCAGCAGTCATAATGCTTGAATTATGTCAATATAACAACAAGGAATCGAAGAGATATTAATTGTTATATCAACTGGTGTTCATCACAGCTACAGTGAGATTCACGTGACACTTACCATTCATGTTTGTGGTGTCTAAAAGCAACATTTGATTGGTTATTATACATAATTGAGTCTGTAGGCCATTGGCACTATTTTGAAGCTAAATGAAAACGTTATTATGTTACTCACTTATTCATTTAAAAGGATTTAAATGGTTTTATTTCATCACATGGATCATTAAATATGTCAGGCGATAAATAGAGCCACAATCTATATCAAAACTCTACAGGAATTAAGGCTAAGGCTCGTGATATCTTTTTCCTGAAGTTTATTTTTTGTCAACATATGCAAATGAGTTTTAAAGAGTCTCATTCCGATTAAGATATCTTGCACTAAATGCCAAAGCCAAGAAATATGCCAAGAAATCTAAAATAGTCTTGATTCCTGGATTTGTATATTATGCCAATATAAAGAAACAGTTCTGCAGCATTCTGGATTCAAATAATCCCGTATTATTTGGAAATATTCATCAGTGAAATCAAAAAGCAACTTTTCAGAATGTTTGTGTATTTCAAATTATCCAAAGTAATCCCATGTGAAGAGAATTTACTTAAATCACTTACTGAACGGATAACACTTGTCAGCAACATTTTCACCCAGTTCATATTTGCCTGTGATGAAGTGAGGCAACGCCATGATGAAGGACCCGACGGCCATCACGAGAGCCGTGATTGACAGCATTCGGGGCTGGTGACCGTGGGTGCCATAGTAGGTGATCGGGATCACAAGTATCCCGGCCGATATGTCATATATACTCGATATCCACCCCACCTGGGAGCTGGACAGGCTAAACCGCCGCTCCACTGAAGAGGTGTTCACATTATTGATACCGTTTACAACAAATCCTGAAAGAGAATCGATGAAAACAGTTTAAAGCAAAATGAAGCATGAATGAATAAATATTAGGAAATGATATATAGAAACGTCTCAGACATAGTTACACGTGAATCAAATAATTATAAAATTTGGGTATTTTGTTGAAAGTACATATTTTAAAATGGCAACTTCATTGTCTGTGTTATAATATTTTTGACATTTACTATTAAAGACCCAGGATATTATATTGTTAATGAAATAACGTATTTTAGGAAACATTAATATACTTAAAATTTAATAAACTAAAACAGCAAGTCATTTTGGAATGCAAATGATTATAGGAAATACCCTGAACTAAGGCAAAAAAGCTGAGCCAGAAGAGGATGGCCTTGGGACTATTGCAGCACTGTAGACTGTCAGGTCTGCAACTGAAGTAGCCACATCTATAGTCATACGGAATATCCTCGGCTTTCATATGTTTGGGAGGCAGAGAGCTCTTTGTCTGAGGAACGTCGGTCTGGAAGGCTTTGTTGTCAACATCACCATTGGTGGTGCCATCTGGTGGCGAACTTCTCTCATATTTAAATGCTGGGTTGTCTAAGCCTCCCGACATTTTGATGGCTTTGAGTTATGAAACTGCTGAAATGTAAATGTAGGCGTCTAATTCTAACTTGGCATAGATCTGCTGGAAGTATTCATGTGTCTTTTACTGATCCTGTCCTTATGCATATGCCCCAATGACAAACCAAGTTCTGAGAAAGACATGGTTCTGTGTGCACTGAGTAATATACTTAAAGAGACGTTTAAAACTAAAGGAATCTGGAACCATAAATTATTGCCCTAATAATTGAGAAGCTGCTGTTTCATGCAACTTAAAGGTAATGATGATTTAAATAAAATGTAACCACAATATTTCAGAAAGTGGTGAGGCCCGAATCACTCTCACTGAGTCGACCTCCTCCCTTTCCCTCTCCCCCCCCCCCCCCTAATATTACTAATGGCCCATCCCCTATGCAGACGAATAACCCATCCTTCTTCCATGTAAAATACCATATATATCCTTATGCAGAAGTATCAAGTCAATTATAAATACAAAATTAAATCGGTGTCAAAATATAACACTACTGCACCACAAAAAATATTTTTTAAAACGTATATAGCGCAGCGAAATAAAAGGTCAAGCCAGACGACGTGTTTTGACCCAGTTTTATATGTTGTTCTTCGAGTTCACGCCTCACCTGTCACTAAACACAACCCACATATATTTGTTTAAAAACAGTGTTTATGGGCGATCGGATCGCGAAATAGATTAACTATCCCATCTCTTTAAATGACCAAACCTAAGCTTTAATATAAGCCATATTGAAATCCCCAAATGTTGTTTATTTACCTGTAATAACATGTACAGTATATGCTTTTATGGCTCCATGCGTGTGACATCTGTCGCCCACATTTTTGGAAAATCGAAACTGAGTTGATTCACGATGCCAAATATATAATTCAACTTACCTTAGATTGACCCACTTATTTCCACGTTAATGTTCTCCGCTTGTCATGCAATGTGATGGTGACACTCCACGTACGGCCGACAGGTAAGGCAATGAGGAAAATATACTGTAAACACTAATACCTCAGACATTTGCCCAAATAAGCAACCAGCTTTGATGAATGAAGCAAGTCTGCGGTCATTGGTGCATGCCGATGTTATCGCTGGGGAACTCGGGGTGAAACGAGGACCAAAAAATCCCATGTGCACTGGGAAAACCATTCATCTGATACGTGGTGATGTTCAAAGCTGGTGACAGGTAATTGGGCGTATAAGGTAGCAGCATTTCCCTGCTACCTGTCACTGAGAAGCTGCAGACTGGCTCATTCAATGTAAGGACGTGAACTTGGTATCACTGATTATTATAACTATTGAGTCAGTGTATATTCTATTTATGCATTATGGTCTGTCCCGTGGTCATCTGTGTGATACTCAAACATTGACATACGGATATACGTGTTTGTATTTGTCATATTGTTCTAACTTGGTTGTGTTGATTGTGTGAATATTTTCCAGTGGATCATCTACGCTCTTTATGTTGTTAAAATATCAATAACAGATTCTATTGAAATGTGAACATTTTCTGCATAATCAAATCCGGTTTTATCACTAACAAATCGGGCATAGCAATCGATATGTTCCTGTTCCATGATATGCATTTGTCAATCTATTTAATTTATTTATGCTACATGAAACAA